>OW240916.1:277850166-277974224 GCA_933207985.1 Pelobates cultripes
TATAATTATTAATATTTGACGTTAGAGCTTTTTGATCCTATAGAGATCTGACTGACATTCCTAGTTTTTTGAAAAATTGGAAAGCACTTCATAACAGCAAAAAACAGATGTGAAAAAGGCAGAACTTAATGGTCGCATGTTTCTTTTCAGCCTATGTAGCTATGTAACTATGTACAGTTGCCAGGAAAAAACAGGCATAGGATTTTCAAATGTCTTTATATACGCCGTAATTAAAGGACCACTCTAGGCACACAGACCACTTCAGCTTAATGAAGTGGTCTGGGTGCCAGGTCCTTCTAGGGTTAACCCATTTTTTCATAAACATAGCAGTTTCAGAGAAACTGCTATGTTTATGAATGGGTTAAGCCTTCCCCCTAATCCTCTAGTGGCTGTCTCATTGACAGCCACTAGAGGCGCTTGCGTGCTTCTCACTGTGATTTTCACGGTGAGAGCATAGCGTCCATAGAAAAGCATTGTAAATGCTTTCTATCACGGCAATGAGCTGAATGTAGCGCAGCGCATCGCGTGCGCATTCAGCAGGAAGAAGAAGATAGGAGGAGGAGAGGAGGCAGAGAGCTCCCTGCCCAGCGCTGGAAAAAGGTAAGTTTTAACCCCTTTCCCCTTTCCAGAGCCGGGCGGGAGGGGGACCCTGTGGGTGGGGGCACCCTCAGGGCACTATAGTGCCAGGAAAACGAGTATGTTTTCCTGGCACTATAGTGGTCCTTTGAGCATTCTCCATAAACTCTCCTTGATCTCTGTGTTCTGTTCCCGAGTCCTGTACATACTAGGAATGTTCCCATATAATTAGCAGAATACCCTGACTGTATCTATCCCTTTGTATATCAATTAATAAATAATATTTCTGCTAGTAGATTGTCTGTGTTAATAAATCATATTCACTAAAGCAGACACACATACAATAAGACCACCATCTGTACGAATACAATTCACATGATTCTTTATCCTGGTTTAGAGGCACCTATGGATTTAATTCACTGTGACCAAAACCATTCCAGTTAAATAATCCCCTTTAGCTAGATTTACCAGCCTGCTCTCAGTGTTGCATTCTTTGTTTTTAAGTGATTCATAAAATTTTAGTCCATTTATTAACTATCCGCAGGCATAAAATGTGATTCCATGCCGACGCATGCAAGATTTAAACAGCTCTGTACCTTCATTCTTGATAGATTCATTTGGACAGCCAGTTTGATGTGAGCTGCTTAAATCTGAATAATACAGAAAACCTTTGTAAATTCAGTCATGTGAAAAGGCTTTCAGTTCTTTGCATTTTCAGGCATACACTACTAACGCAGTTACAATGATGTGTCATGTGCTACATATTTAAAAGCAAATCAAGTTTAACATAGTTTCTCAGGGAAACTTGCGCAGTCACAAGTTTATTTACATTAAACATTAATGAGCTTTAAAACTTTATCAGAGGTCTTTCTATGTCTTACTACTGACCTGAAAGGCTCTTAGTTTGGTAACAGTACTCATAGCACAGTTTATACAGTTGTAATCAAAATTATTCACCCCCCTTTGAAAATTAGGTTTATTGTCAAAATGGTAAGACTTTCAGCTGTTGGCAATGAATAGATCAAAGAAAAGCAATTGAAATACTTCAATACAATGAATGCTTCAAGTGGTTTCCCCAAAATCAATTGAAAATGCAACTTGCGACTTACCCAGTCTCAAAGAAATAGCTTTTCTTTGATTTGTTCATTACATACAGCTCAAAGTCTGTTTGGTTTGCCAAAATTGGACCCCAAAATGCAGGACTGTGCTAGAAAAATCAGAAATGTTGGCGCCTATTATTATTATGATATTTATAGAGCGCCGTCGAATTCCGCAGAGCTTTACAATGGGTGGACGAACAGACATGTAGTTGTAACCAGACAAGTTGGACACACAGGAACAGAGGGGTTGAGGGCCCTGCTCAATGAGCTTACATGCTAGAGGGAGTGGGGTAAAATGACACAAAAAGGTAAGGATAGTATTAGACTAGTGACAGTTGCAGAAGAGGAATCAGTCAGGAGCTATTAACAGTTTAATTGATACGCTTTTATAAAGAAGTGGGTTTTTAAAGATTTTTTGAAGGAGTGGAGACTGGGTGAGCAACTAACGGAGGAGGGAAGCGAGTTCTACAGGAACGGGACAGCCCTGGAAAAGTCTTGAAGGCGGACAACAGAGGTGGGAGTACGGACAGAAGATAGACGTAAGTCTTCAGCAGATCGTAAGGGCCTACACGGGACATACTTGTGTATAAGGCAAGATAGATAGGTGGGAGCAGCATTATGTAGAGATTTGAAAGCAAGAACCAGAATTTTAAATTAAGCTCTATATTTTATAGGAAGTCAATGTAGGGACTGACAGAAGGGTGAGGCATGGGAGGTGCTGGCGGACAGGAAGATGAGCCTCTTCACCGCATTCATTATGGACTGTAACGGCGCAAGTTGGGAGCACGTAAGACCACTGAGAAGCGGATTACAGTAGTGAAGGCGAGAGAGGACAGTGGAATGGACCAACACCTTAGTCGCATCTGGCGGTAAGTAGGGGCGGATGCGCGCAATGTTTTTGAGATGGAAATGACAGGATTTGGCGATAGATTGAACATGAGGCTTGAAGGAGAGGTCAGAGTCAAAGAGAACACCTAGGCAGCAAGCCTGCATGGTGGAGCTGATGGTAGCACCGTTGACTTGGAGGGAGACAGACACAGGAGTAACAACACTTGAGGGAGGAAAGACCAGAATTTCAGTTTTGGTCAAGTTTAGTTTAAGGAAGTGGGCCGCCATCCAGTTAGAAACAACAGAGAGGCAGTCAGAGACACTAGTCAAGAGGGACGGGGAGAGATCAGGAGAGAACATGCTATATTCCCCTATCTGAAGAATTTGCTGCAACATTTTCTTTACACTAGGAGATAATGAAACCAGATTTTTCTACTGTAGGACTTTGACGCGCATAGATGTCACAATTTATTCCTGTACTGTACTTTATTAATGCAGATGCACATCAACTCTAAAGTTCCTTCCTTTTAATAAGTAATATTCTGTCATCTTCAACTGTCAAAGACTGAATAAGATACTGCTGTAAAACGAAGTCTCACCTTCAGACAAGTCTGAACAATTGCTATAAAACATTACCAGAGGTCGAGTGGTTTATGGATGTCACCAGAACGCTAAGATCGCATTAAAGGAACATAATACAAAGTTCACTGCTATGTGTCCTTTATTTTATATGATTAATCACTTTTATGAACTTTAACTAGATAACAATTCAGGCTTCACAGGTTTACGTTGAGATATATTGATGTGGCTTTTACTACCTGTGTTCTCTAAAACAGTTACAGAGTTTTATTGCGCGAGCTTTTTGATAAATAGTCATAATGTTGCGTTACTACAGTACTTACACTCTAGGTAGCATTGAATGCCTGACAGAAAGTGAAAGAGATGGAGCAATGCACTGAGACAGTCAGAATCGTACCTTACCTTGTCTACGAGCACTTTTATATTTTTATAAATATCATATGCCGTCTAAAGAGTTACTTTTTCAGTGGATTTGGACAGCATTTATGCGATTTTATTCGTGGTGATTATATCCATGAAGAAATTGAATAAATTATATACAGAACAATGAGAGGTATAGTGAAAGATCCCAAGAAAAAGAAAGGAATGGGGTCTAGTCTAGGTGGATGTTATTTGGGCTGCAAATAGAATGATTGGGTAATAAAGCTGACATTTGGATGTACATCCAAGAGACTCAACATTTCATATATGAGCTACAGATTCTTGGACATACAGAGTTGTGTGGGAATGAAAGGTGTGGACAGGAGTATTGCTTGGAGACTGACCTTTCACTCCCATTGGGCTACAGTCCTTTGGTCTTTTTTTCTGCCACCCAGCAACACCCCTGGATGATGACCCCAAAATAGATGTTAGCTCAGCAGAACAAGGGACAAAGTTTACGACAACAGCATCTTGAGGACGAGTTTCTGAAGGTACTGTATGAGACAAGTTCGTCTGACTGGCACAGACTTATCAATCTTTTGTAGTTGTAGGGTCTCCACAATGAGGGTAAATGTGTTACCATATGGGTACTATATAATTGTAAAGGGCTCTGGTTTTACTTGTTAATGAAACCAGCAGTTAAACTGTTTTTCCTTTATTACGCTTATAATTATCACTGACATTACATTACTTTAAATCTCTGTTACCACCCGTCTTACCTAATCTGACCTCTCTTTATTTAAAGCCAACCTCCTGGCTCACCAGAGCTATATGCACTCACCTAAACAACTGAGAAAGAAGGTCTCCGATATTGCTTATACACACACCATCGTGGTAAAATACATGAATCAAGATAGCTAAGCTGCAGATGAAACCAGTGCTATATTATCCATTGATAATTTAGTCCTAGTTATGAATATATTAAACTGTAATTGGTACTTGCCTAACATGGAGTTTAATGGAATTAGTTCTTCATTATTCACCAGTGCACTAGTTCCAGTAGGGGGAAGATGGCACATATTGGAAAACTGCTGGTGGAGCAAATGTGAACATCAACAGGGCTCCACGTATACTGTAAACACACATAAACCAGATGACCTAGCAGAGATTGCTTGAGATATGCATCTTTAGTTTCACATATCTCCCTTCCCTGCACACTTTCATGTGCATTATAATACTGACAGATATTACTGCACCATTATTGTAAAATATAGTAAAAAAAAAAAAAAAATTGGAAGAAGGAGAGGTATGCTCCCCTTCTAGGTCCCCAACCTTTCCCCAGCAGAAGGTATGTAACAGAGAAAATGTCTGCCATCAGTTGGGGTAACATCCCCAAAATATTTTAGCACAATAGATCCATGACACTTGCTGAGGAAAAAATAAATAAAACTCATACATTGAGGGAATAATTATGAAGGAACAAAAACAGAGAGTATGAGAACTCTAAGAACAGGAAAAAGCTTAGACTTAAACTCCGTAGCCTGCCCGTCGGTTAGTCCCTGCGGTTAGTATTTAAAATTGGTTTTGCTAAATTTGCCATTACAGAGACAACTTATAATATTTGTATGATCTGACTGATCCCATCCATAAGGGCAGTCCAGAACTGAAACACTGGCAAGTCCTCTCTGCACAAGAGATATAGTAACCACGGACAATCATTTCTTCCTTCTTTGGGCCTTGTCAGTGAGGTGTAGCCAATATATACTTCTGGGTACAGTGAACATGGGGTTTATGTCTGGATTACTCTTTTAGCTTATGGAGAGCCCAAACAAATGCAAAAATAGCATGAGCATGAGAACTCTGAGATAATTATGAAGGATTTACCACAGAAGGCAGAACAAGACACAAGGAACAATTTTGTTGGAGTAAACTCCTAGAGTAAATTGCTACTTATAACTGCAATACTTTACATCGTATTACATGTAAACCCATTTATAGTATATGCAATTTGTATAGCTATATTTAGTGAGATAAATAACTCAAACAGGGGATATATTCACTTACAGTTCTCCATTATTATACTTTTTCAACCTTGACAAATTTTCATTATAAGCATAAACAAAAAAATTTTTTACGGTATGTAGCTAGATACACAGATGCATTCATGTTACGAACATGTCTAACAGAGAAGGTAGTTGCTATATTGTTTTGCAAGTAGTTTTAGAACAAACAATAATGAGCAATAATTGTGGTGCACAAAATGTGCCTATCAATGATGTCTTAAGCCTGGCTTCTCCACTCACCCTGTACAATAAGCATCTTTCAGAGATGCAGGCTACCTGCCTGGTAGCTCAGTTAAACTGTACAAATATATTGAAATATTGATCTGTTTTGCCCTCTCCTTCGGGGAGTATATAGATTGAGGAGAATGGTGGTACCAATATAAAAACACACATCAAATTATACATGTAACAACCACATTTTTTGTAAGCAAAATGTTTCATTAATTTGGAATAATTACAATAAAAGCAATGATTTATTTTTCTTTATGTGTTGCAGAAGATTTTGCATTCATGACCATGTTTTCTTGATATATGTGTGTGTGTGTGTGTGCGTGTGTATTTCAGTAAATACTAAATCTTCTATATCATACTGTAATTTTCTAAAACTTAATTATGTGTCCCTTTATTCAAGTGTTTGGAAATAAAAGATTTTTACCTGGACACAGGAGTATTATTAACTATGGGTTTTATTTGGAAAACAAGTGAAAATTCAATTTCAGATGAATGATAACAAAGCTGTGATCAAAGTCCTAGCCCACACTAATTACTACACATGACCTGATCCACACACTCTATCTATATATCTATATATCTATATATCTTTATCTGCTGATTACATATCTGAATGAAATTTACAAGTAATGTATACATTACAGTTATGAACAAATGTGTGGATCATAGAATTGTAATATATCAAACAACTACAAGAAAGCAAAGAAGAAAGAAATTTGACATGAGGGATACCAGATACATAATCAGGTTTATTTACTAAAGCAAGAATTAAAATTAAAATTCAAAGTGAGTTTTAAATTTAAAGGGACACTCCACTGCCCAAATAAAATAAAAAAAACAAACACTGTTTAGTAGAAATACCCTAATGAAAATATGCGTGCATTGAACTTAGCATTTTTTCACTGTAGCTATATTTAAAACCAGCTTGCAAAAGTAGCAGGTCTTTTGCAGGCGGCCTTTGCAAGACCTTCCCTTCTAACCCGACTCAGAATTTCTGTGGCTTTGCAATCATAAACTTCCCGATGCAACTCAAAAATAAGTTTTTTGGGTGCGGAGCCTAGCATCCAGACCGAGTGGACGTGTCAAGTCCAAGCTCCTGCAAAAAATACACGTTTTTGGGGGTAAATACTCTACTACCTGGCGCAAATCCACTCGGGAGAGGCATAGCCGTATGAGGGAAGCCCGGACACATCTTCAGATACCCAAACTACTAGCCTGACAACCCGAGAACCCACTCTGCGGCACAGAGAGAGGGGGAGAGACGGATGCTCTCCTCTCTCCCAGCTTGCTACAGAAGCACCTCGAATCTCCTACCCACCCCCCCCCACCACCCCCCGGGACCGGTGGAGGACATCCCGGTCCTCGCTGTGAGCCCGGAGTGACACATCTGTATGACACAGAAAAAGTCCAGGGCTGGCGACAAACGAGGCACGCACAAGATGGCGGCTGAGTTCTCACCACAGCAGCCTGCAATCCTTGAGCAATGCGCAGACAACAGCACTGAACTGAAGAGGCGCATCGACAAGCTGTTTGCCAAATTCTGGGAGAAGTTGCAGCTCCGAGCACAGAGTGCACAGACAAGCCAGAAAACCCCTATGAGAGCAGATGAGAGGGGCCAAGGGCAGCCGACAGTGAGGGAGACACCCTCAGGCACAGCACCGGATCACCCACTACCATGCACCCTCCACAGCCCACTACAGGCCTTCAAAGACCCACATCTGCAGCCTTACTGGCATCCAGAGCACAGCGGGATGACACGCTCCTGGGGGAAACAGGGCCCGACACCGAGCCACAACCCCCCGTGACAGGCTACAGCCGACACCCACACTCGATGTCGTAAGGCCCGACACGGGGCCCCAGCCACCAAGAAGACACACACCCAACGGCGCAAGCCACAACGACATAACTCCAGAACGGCGGCTGAGTGGCCTACCCTGACACATGCTGAGGTGGGAATAGAGGTTCCAGACCAGGAAGCTGAGAGACAAGGCGCACACAGACTTTTGCTTCACCCTATGGTCCTCTTACAATGCAACACCACTCTGGGGGACAATAACGTACCAGCGGCTGGCGTGGGATAAGTGACTTAAATTATACCTCATAGCTTCCCGGCTTGCTGGGGTTATCAGGAGCACAACCGTTGAAACACCCCTAGGTTAGACTCGGCTAACACCACACACCTACACATGTAATCAATATACTTAATGCCGGTAAATAATAGCACAACTCATAGATTAGCATGATATGCAGGGCTTTACACGGAGGATATAGTAATGTCACACGACAGTAAGCTACTAGGCAGCTGGTATATACTGTATATATTGTAAAGGGTTTAACGCATATTCGCCTTGCATTCATTACTAGCATTGTACTATTGAGCCTGTTTACCTGATTGTATATAGCCTCTGCTTGTATTACACAGCCTAGGTGCCCCTGTATAATAACGGGTTTTACATAGCTATTAAGCTAAAGCGACTTACTCTAACCTATACACTGAAGCGACTATACTTAATAATCATACAGCATATATTAAAAACATTTCAATGCATATGCTTTACGCCTGCCTACACAATGTCACATTATGCCTTGGTCTCATCATATTTTACTTGGAAAAGTTTTAATAATTGTGTGTTTCCTCAGTTAATCACTCACGTAGAGCCTATGCTAATTAACATGTTATTAGTTTAAAAAGCATAGCTCACACTCTGTATCCAAGTACTCATTAACAATGCATACCACCGTTGCTAAACATAAGTATTTGATACGACTTAGTTTAAAACAGGTTTTCTTTAAGCGACTTGTAAAAATATAAAAATGAGGCATTGATAATCTGGAAATGTACTTAACAAAGTTTCTGTTGTATCGACCCTATTCTGGACTACCCATGCATTTCCCTTTCTCTATTCTGTATCCTTCATATGTGCCTTAATAAAAGAAAGATTGTCAAAAAAAAGACGTTTGTGCAAGGCAGGTGCTCTGTGCAGTTGCTTGCCTCTTGAGTTCCACTGAACTGGACAACCAGGAAGTAACAGGATTGCTTGTATGATTAACAGCCATAGGGGTGTAACCAGGTTAGTTTAAAAAAAATGCCAAATTCTTTTGAAATATGCACTTTTTGTAAAATGAAAAAAAGAAGACACATTCTTCACACATAAAGCATTTCAGAAAGCTACAGAGCTTTACGGGTATGGAATATCCCTTTAAAGCCAAATTAGCTTCACGGAAAGCATAGATGACTCAGAATGTTTCCAGTTCAGCTTTTTTGATCTTAAATTTTAAATTCACTTAAAATGATCTCTTTAACAAATAACCATGTTTGTACTTTTCTTTTTCACTCTATATAAACTGTACTCCAGAGATGAAGGAGATTCAGTTGATTTATAGAATATAAAAAAATAGGATTTCAAAAGGAAAATATATTCCAATGATTTTTGGGTGATCGCACATTTTATGCAATACTTTTAAAACTCTGTATAAAAACACTGACAAGATAATCACTTTGACCACAAAATAAAAATAGATATCAGAAAACACAGATATAACATATGTATTAAAGACAGGCTTCTTCCCAGCTATTATGTTATTCTTATGAACAAATGGAGGAAGAAGGCCTGGTTGATAGGGTTTTGGGGGTGACCCATCAACCTTTTTTGAAGGCATTGATCAGGCTCCCAGTTATCAGGGGATCTGTGGCGTTTCTTTTTAATAAACTTCATTAGGATAAAAATTTGTTATAGTAACATCTTTGTCACATGTTCAGTACATTTGAAAACAGTGCATCAAAAATTATACACATCAAGGTTATATAAAGGCTCAATGTGTGGCACTGTCGGTTCAAATTCTGGTAAGTAGTGATGTCCCGAATGGTTCGCCGAACATAAACATAAACTTTGACCCTGTACCTCACAGTCAGCAGACACATTCCAGCCAATCAGCAGCAGACCCTCCCTCCCAGACCCTCCCACCTCCTGGACAGCATCCATTTTACATTCATTGTGAAGCTGCATTCTTAGTGAGCTGTCCAGGAGGTGGAGGGTCTGGGAGGGAGGGTCTGCTGCTGATTGGCTGGAATGTGTCTGCTGACTGTGAGGTACAGGGTCAAAGTTTATGTTTATGTTCGCCGTCTGCGGCGAACCGTTCGGGACATCACTACTGGTAAGTAGATAATCAAGAGTACAATAACAAAGGTAAATATAAAATTCAACAATGACACCAACTGGCTGTCCTAAAATTGCTATGGCAAACGATAATGTATTCAGTGGTAGTGGTCATGGTCAGAGTCTTATAGTTGACAACAAAGTTAATTTGGGGTAGCAATTTGGGTGCAAATAGTAAAGGTTAATTTGTTGTATGAAATGCAAATAAGGTGGGGTGGTTTATGGAGAAAATCGAGTTGAATGTCCATTGGTAAAATTGGTAGAAAAATTGCAATTTCTTCATGACCCTTAAAGGTTTTATTTTCTGAAAACAGTATTTTATAGGTAGGAGGTTGAAGTTTTTCCACTGCAGTGGAATAAGGGAATAACTTATGAAAACGAGGGAGCATATATGAGGGAGCATTTATGTGTCTGCATTACTTCAACTTACATCCTCATCCCTCCAACCTGTAGTTCAAAAGGTATGTAAGAATGAGTGGTCATATCAACTAGTCCGATATATCTCCATAATTTTTTTTTTTTATGCATAGACACCAAATGCGTACTAGGGTACTATGGGGGCTTTGGAACCACCAGCCATTTCAGGGATCACTAGGAAACATACAGTATAATTGTCATAGGGAGAAATCTCTCATCCGGAGTTACTTTCTTAAAGGACCACTATAGGCACCCAGACCACTTCAGCTTAATGAAGTGGTCTGGGTGCCAGGTCCATCTAGGATTAACCCTTTCTGCTGTAAACATAGCAGTTTCAGAGTTAATCCAGCCTCTAGTGGCTGTCTCATTGACAGCTGCTAGAGGCACATCCGCGCTTCTCACTGTGAAAATCACAGTGAGAAGACGCCAGTGTCCATAGGACAGCATTGAGCATTCAATCGATGACGGGGAAAGGAGGTGGAGAGTCCCCACCATCGAGGGAGCCCAGCGGTGGAGAAAAGGTGAGTGTTAAACCCCTTCCTCACCCTAGAGCCTGGCGGGAGGGGGACCCAGAGGGTGGGGGGACCTAGGCACTCTATAGTGCCAGGAAAACAAGTATGTTTTCCTGGCACTATAGTGGTCCTTTAAGTTGGTGTAATAAGTAGGAAAGGGTGAAGTTAAATTTTTTTATTTGGCCATTCTTTATCTAAATGTCTTGAGACAACTGTTTAGCAATATTAGGTAAGGCTGTATTTCAAGCTTCTTGAACTATAGAATGCAATGTTAGACAATTTGCTTCAAATTTACACTGAGTATTATTTCCCCTAAAGGCGTCTGGCACGGTGCATATTAAGTTATCTAGAAACGGTGCTGTGATATAGCCTGGAGAGAATATATCTAAGTGATATGGCAATAGCTGTTTGTTTTGAGGACAAACTGCATCTCCATGAAAGGTGTACTTTTACCCTTTCAGGTGGGTGTGAGGTTTAAAATGTTGATGGTTTCAGCTAATGGTTTACCAGCCCTTACTTCTCTTTTCTTTGATATTATTTCACAGCCTAAATCATTAGATCAGATCCCAGCTGAATTGAGAAAATGTTAAATAATTAAATATTTTACAGTTTGATCACAAAATTGTGCTCCAATGGTACAGCAGATCCACTGTAAGTGTGTAAGAAAATGTATTTCTTGTTTTATCATAGATAAAGATTTACTTCAAACAAGTAGAACAACTGAAATTATACTTTCCCTGAGTAACTCATGATTCATAAATAAGAGGAACATTGTGACTGAACAATTAGCGCATTACTATGAAATCTTATTTTTTTTTCCTATTCAATCTGCTGGCGTCTATTGCATAGCTTTAAGAGAAACAAATGTAATTGTGAGATGTGAACGTAAGATAAAAGGAGTATCGAAATACATTATTACACATCCATAAATTTGTACTGGCCCATTAGCAAAAATTAAATAATAACGTTAGGCTCCCATGCAAAAGTACTAATTCAATGCAATATGAACATTAAAGAATCCAATCTAGTAACCTTTAGTTTTAAATGGATACATTACTTAACATAATTGACAGAAAACTCACTAGCACCACTAATCAGATCACATTTTGCTCATTCTATGAGATATATGGCAGCAAGCCAGTTGTCTTTGAAATGTCTGTGTGATGTAGTTCTGCCTTAGAACTCAATATTGAATGCTTATTACCCACCATAAGAAGTTGTGGTTGTCATGTAATAGTGTGTCTTAGTGAACAGGTCACAAACAAAAAACTAAATTAATGTGGATTAATCATTATTTACCTGGATACCTATACACTATATATTTTGTTATACTAAATATGTCTACTACACTCTTGATTTGAGATGTAAAGCATTTCATTCAATATTTACTTTTGGCCTAGGATGAAATAATACCATTTAATTCTAATTTGGTAGGACACCAATATTTCCATTGAAATCCGCACACGGTAGTAGCTCCAAAATAATGCCCCTGTTAGGTAATAAAAAAGTGCACAATTTATTAAAATGTATAGAGGAAATTATTTTTTAGTGTGGGTAAATAAAGTAGTTTTTGATTTTCAAATCTCATACAGACATTTCTTATTCCCTCACAACAGCAACATGTTAACATGTTAATTAATGAATGAGCACATTGACACACCCACAGTACTGACGTGTCAGCTGTCACACCAACCTTAGTTTGGGTGTCATGAGAAAAGGAGAGTTGCTAAACTCCCTTGGTAAGAGAATACTAATAGAATAACTAGGATTGTCCAATACTCCTGAGTCAAGAGTTAATTTCCTGTCCTATGTGGGAAGGAGAGAGCTATTCTGCTGAATGCTCTAATGTTGGATTTAAGACCATAATCACAAGCCATTGTAAATATAATTGTATCTGTGCAGGAAGTAAAAGAAAAAAAAATCAAAAAGGGAAGTCAATGTGTCTAATGTATCACCCCAAAATAGCAGCACGTCTTCAATCTAGCAATACCATCTGATAAATTGTTGATAGCAATTGTTCTGATAAATTACATTCTTTTCTAGAACTGCTATAAAAATGCTGGTATATGTGAATGCCACATTGGACCCCATAGATGTTCTCCTCTCTTGTACATAAACATTTTCAAAACAAAAATAGTTTTCCTTTACGAGTTCCAAAAGTGACATTCACCTCTTTTTCCTGCACCTATTGCCTCTATCTTAATCATCTGTCAATCAGTGTGAATAACTTTGTTCTTAGAACCTGGTAGTCAGCACAGAGAAAGCCTATTGTGAAGAGGAGAAATTAAATAATGTTTCAAAATCTCCTCTGTATTTGAAAAATTTGCCCTGGCTTTGCCTTGTCTGAAATGGATTATGATGTAATTTGCTAAATATTTAAATGGGAACTATAGTATTAGAAACACAAACATGTATTCCTTAGACTATAGGTGGGCAGCATCACTATAGTATGGAGCGACTTATGATATATATTGATATAGAACAAATAATAGTGAGCGCACCGGAATAATCTAAATTATTCAGTAACAATACAAGAGGAACAATAATATAAAAAATATCCAACCTTAAACGTAATTCCCAGGATATGGAACACTGAAACATATATTCCTGCTGAATCACCTCTGGACAACAGATTCACTGTAAACACTATAGTAACAAAAGTTACTCAGTAAATGCACAGGTAGAATATGTGCAATAATAACAGAAGAGACAAAGATATAATACAAAATAAATATGATCTCACAGTCTCGGAGCAGCAGGGTACAACACCCTCCATAATATAAAAATAAAATAAAATAATATCCCACTCAGCATGGTGGTCTATACTACATGTGCGGCAAATGACCCCATACATTTTAATAGATCAAGTACCAAAAAATCTTATCATAATTTACATATATAAGTAAATATATGGTAAAGTATTATAACCACAAGGTGAGAGAAAAAAAATATAAAGGAATAATGCACAAAACATAAAAATCAGATAAACATTGTACCAATCGGCAGGGTGGTCTACATAGGATGAGGGCAAGCATTAATACTAAGGGGGAAAGAAAGGAGTATCGAGTAGAGGTGAACCTACAGGCATGTGATCGGCAAATGAACTTATGGAACCTGATCCAACTCCTCATTCAAACCATGCGGGCTAAGGGTGTTGAGGTTGAAAATCCATTTAGTTTCAGCTAATGTCAGGGCTCTTTTACTTTTTGCCAAATCCCCTGTATTAGGTATTAGTTCTATCCTCATAATTGTTATGTGTACAGGATCATTATTATGCATAGCATGGAAGTGATGGCCACTTGATATTTTCTGTCATTGTAGAAGATGGATAATCTATGTTCACTGAACCTTGTTTTCAATGATCTTGTGGTCTGTCCCACATAGTGGAGACCACAAGTACAGGTGAGCAAATATACCACAAAGGTGGAGTTACAATTGATCCTCTGACCAATAAAGAACTCAAAACTCCCAGGTACTGATCCAAAGTGGGTGGTCCCATGGCACAGATATTGACAGGTATCTTATGCTGAAATATGCCTAGAAATAGAAAAGGCAATTGTAACAAATGCGACACTTACCTATTATACTAAATCAGTAAAGAAACGCAGCCACTCAAGTACAGATGACAAGAATATGCAATACCTTTCCTTAGTGCCCTCCTGCCAGCAGCAAGCTTGAAAACCCATTACCGCCACTTCTTAAATAAAGAAAAAAAATGATGCCTATGCACCAAAAGCCAACACAACTGGACAAGAAACGCATTCCATGTTCCCAAGGGAAATATACAAATGTGTATTGAACTTGGATCAGCATTGAGAGGAAAATAGGATGGTAGATGAACCTTTAAAGCACCAGGATAACTCACAATATGGTGAAAATGCTTGAAACAATGGTGACAATCACCGATCTAGTGAAGCCCAATAGAAGAGGACATATGATGGGCAGCTCTGGTTCAAGATCTTCCATCAAAAGAGAATAACATGAACAGATTTGAAGATTTTTATATCATGAGGGCCTCCCTCAAGGTTCCCGCACAAGCTGAATGCAGTTGCAGGGGGAAATAATTCTTATTTGAATGCAACTGAGTGAAGTTTTCTTTCTCTGGGTTTTTCTATCAACTTTGACCTTCAATGTGCCAATAATCTAAGATCATAATGACAATGAGTATCTCATATAGTCCAACTTATTGAACATACTCATCGTTGTTGCATGGTGGAACCCTCAGTGGGTGCTGATTTTAATCTTGAAACTCTTAAGGATGGAGACAATTGTCCAACTTATGAATACAAAACAAAACATGTGAGCACTCTGTTCTGTTTGATTGCAGCATGAGAGGGAGCTCTCCCTCTCATATTGCAGCTCCTGAATGCTGTCCCTGCCAATCATTTAGTGATCGAAGCTGTGCTGGACAGCAGGCACAGCCCAACACCAATTACTTTCAGCAGGGGTGCATACAGGGAGATCGATTAGGGTCTTTTTAGGCCAGTAGGAGTTTCCTTCTATATAGGACATGCTGGTAATCACTGTAATTAAATGACTGTATGCAAGGCCATGTTTGAGAGCTGAATACAGCTCATAATGGGCTTCTAAACATGTTACCAGTTGACAAAGACAAAGGTAAACCTGGCCTTATTTCCCATAATATTCCCCAAATGGGATACTGCAAATAAAGGAAGTTAACAGTCCTTGAATTCGACTCTAGAGGGTATGGTTAGCTCCATCTGTTGCTAGGTAGGGGTGGACATCAGACATTCCAGATGTCCCTAGTTAGACGTCTTTGCTCCAAATAACTGTCAATCTTTTTTATCCTAATACCCCTCTTCCCTAAGAGTGCCACACAGTTGGTGTAAATGAGCTCCTCAGCAATAATACTCACAGTTATGTGTCGTTAAACTGCAATAAATGTGTTTAGAAAGCAGTCTGAGTAAATAAGATACATTGTTCTTGTTCTAAATTACATATTAGTTGCAAAAGATGTTACCCTACCCCTGGCCAAGCCCCCAATCACACTCTTAAAATTAAAGTGTTCTTCTTTGTCAATTTCACTTGTATTAAACACAGCGATTCACAGTGCCACATCACACTTTTCAATGTGGTTATTACTGCACAATGTGATGTCACAATTTACGGGATTTGAAATCATGATTTTCTGCATATTAATATACATATATGAGTATGTAATATGACACTCCCTTATAATTAAACCATTTTACTTCATCTTGTTTGTACAATAAGGTTAAATTAACAGTGACATTTTCCAGATCTAGTTTGGTAACAGAGGAAATAACCAGCAGTCGAGCCAGCAGGTGCATGAGAAAACGGTGGTACATCTTGTAATCATTAAAATAAAAAATAATATAATATAACACCAGAAAACAAAAATATAGGTCAATCGGATATGGGTCCATTTCTGCTGTTTAATTGTATAATTTGGGTTTTCTGTACAAGTAAAAAAACAAGTCAAATTCTATTTGGAAAAGTGAAAAATATCATTGGTTGAGACGGGATTGGGATCAAATTGGCTGTCTGCATGTCAGTCTGTCCACCTGCATATCTATTTGCTTTCATTTTTTTAATGACCGAACACATATTTCTCTTGTGAATCTGACCAGTGCAATGCATTCCAGAGATGAGATAAAACAGTTACATCAATAATGCATTTGTTTATGTACATTACATAGACGTAAAGGCATTTGAAACCTTCATAATACCTGCAAATATCAGTCTTTATTTCTGAAAGATTTTTATTGTCAAGCAGATCAATGTCATGTTAGGTTCGTGTAAAATATGTGTAGTGCAAAGCTTTCAGCTCCCGCTGTGCGAAATTGTTGAGATCCGTTGCAGCATTTTTTTAATTATGAAACAAAAATGTATCAGCACAAATTGCATGATATGGAAAAACTGCTAGAAATTAGGAACAATGTAATTGTCGGAATAATTTTAACATATGTATGTTTGTACTTACAATGATCACTGTTTCATCATTTCTCTATGGGGGAAACGTGAGGATTCCCAAAAGAGGTGCTCAACAGTGAGCAGTTCTGGACAGAATTATGGCAGAATCACTAAAGGTATTAGGGTGATGTTAGTTAAGTGATGTCATGACAAGTGAGAGTAGAACTAAACAAAACTATTCCAATGCCAAAAATGCATGCACCTCCCTACCGACTGACTTTAAAGGGACACAATAGCTACAGATAGAACTTTAGCTTAATTAAGTGGTTATGGTGTTCCCAACCTTCCTAAACACTTCTTGTAAATAGTCATCTCATGTTTTCACTTCCTGTATTGCAAATTCAGTTTAATTTAAAATGTCTTATGTCCTGCACTTTTAAAAGCTTGCTAGACCCTGCAGGAGCTTCTGGTATGTAATAAAGTTCAATTTACAGAGTAGGAGATAAAATTAAGAGCCATTAAGTTAACATCTGATTGAAAATAAAACCATTTTGTTTTCATGCAGGTTGTGTCAGTCACAGCCATGGGAGGTGTGGCTAGGGCTGTATAACCAGAAACAAAAGTGATCTAACTGTTAAATGGCAGGTAACTGAGCAGTAGAACTTCAGATGCATGATCTATACACAAAAAACGCTTTGTTAAACTAAAATTGTTTAGGTGACTCTAGTGTCCCTTTGACTTTGCAGGAGATAATAGTACAGTTGCATACTCACTGCTGTATATTCCAAAATAAGGAGGTGCTCCCTCATACACCTAGCAAGGGAACTATCAGCAGAGATTTTTAAACGCACCTACTAATACATAATTTTGTCCACATGGCAATCTCTGACTTCCTTCTTCATACCGGGATGCACTGATACTATGTAGAAATGTATACTGTGCTTAGTGATATAAATCTTTATAGAGCTCAAATGTGGCCTGTACTGCTGTGGCATATTTTATGGGACATTCTACTGCCCAAACAAACACAATAAAAACATAAAGCACAAGCTGAAGTACCTCAGGGGCCTGGAGTGTCCCTTAATATCTCTCATGGCTAGAATATGATATTGATAAAAATATTTGCAATCCAAAGTTTGGGGGTAATGAGAATAAGGCAATATTTGCTGTTCTTCTGCAGAGATGGACATAATGGATCTCTGGCAGAGAATTTTATTTTTAATTGGCTTGCAGTACAAAATGCGAGTAAACACTGTTATACATGTTGTTGACAGGGAAGAGGTTAAACTCACTGGTGATAGCTGTTTTTATCACAAGATATTTATCAGCCCTACACTATTTTCTATGTAAACATGAGATGTGTCACTCAATCCAACAGCTGCTCTCATTAAATCGTAATTCACAGCTGCTCCTGTATTTCGTTCTTTTTATTTATTTATTTTTTTTTTTTTATAGAGAGCTGCCATTTCCTGCTTTGCCAAGTCACTTATCTTCATTTCGAAAAAGGAAATGAACTATTATTACTGACATATCATAAATAGCTATCTATATTTAACAAATTAAATATTTGCAGGATACCACTGTATTGCAATTGACTAAACACTGTAAATGGCCATACTGCGCAACTATTAAAGCAATCAGTTCCATGTAACATTGCCTCATCTAACTGACCTCATAAACAAAGTTTTGTGTACATACTTAACCCCTAGACGTTTCCATGAGTAATCGTGTTAAAAACATAGAATTGGAAAAAAAAAAAAAGGTATTTTACAGACTAACTTACAGATGTAGCCTTGTTGTAAAATAATGCTCAGTTTCAGACCAGAGATGTATCAGGAACATAACTGATGCTAACAGTAAATTAGGGATTAATCCAGATTTTATATCTGAAGACTACTTTACAGAGACATGCCCTATGAGAGAAGGAAAGCACATGTTAAATCAGCCTCCATGTTGGAAGGGAAGGACAAGCATGATTGCATTTAAAACATCCTTGTCAAAAATCAAGCAACACTACAATGTTGTTTTTCCCATAACACACACCAATTTAAGGTTGGGGGGCTTAGGGTTAGGAAGTGTTTAGTATTATGGTAAGCAATTGATTAAATGGTTACTCTAATCGCCGTGATCAGTTCTGATTTTGGAAGTGGTCATGGTGGTAGGAGATGGCATGTGCAGCGTTTCTGTTTGAAAAGCTGCACATACTGAGATATTTGCACTTGTGTGCTGGGGACTTGTTTCCCGGAGCGCTGCTTTCCAGGTAAGTTTTAACTTAATTAATCACCTTAATCTAGCGTTTATGGGGAGAGGGGCCTAAAGAACAATGAATTTTAAAAAGCCAGCAAATAAGGATAAGGTTAAGTGGTGTTTAGGTTAATGGGGATTGAGAATTAGGGGACTTAGCTTTAAATGTAACTTATGGATAGAGGTAACATGAAAACATGTGCATTTGTTTTCAGTAACATATGGTGTGTACTCATTATAAGTAACTATTTTTTTTTTTTGAGAAATGAGACTGGAACCCAGTATGTAGGGAAATGTAATGCACTGATTTAAGAGAGAGATGGAAAACCTTGGCTTATAGATATATGTCCCCATGTACTCTGCTATCTGAAGGGACCAAGCTAGGGCACCAATACGAGCTGATTTTAGATGACAGACGGAAACACTTGCGCTTTACAAGAAGGAAGAATTGGGAAGACACACTAGAGAAATCAGTGTAGATTTATTGGCTTTATCAGCCATGTATGTTCTTGTCAAGAAAATAGACAGCTGCAGGGTACATGTTGAAGACGTAGCTTCATGTGTGGACAGATCAGGCTACTAGCAGCCCCTGAGTAGGACATCAGGACAGTCACTTTACATTACCAGGCCAAACTTTACAGAAGTAAAATTAAGTTATCAAATGCAAAGGGCAATATGATGTCTCATGCTGCCATGATCTAATTTACCATGCTGCTTCATTGAGCATGACAAGCCAGCCTTTTCATTCTCATTGGCTGTTCAGGCACCAGCCCAATACATCAACTGTTTGGCTGCTGTGCTGGTTTGTCCAGCCTCTGACCACTCCCCAATGTGATTGGATTCCTTCATCAAGTGTTCAGATTGGCTGGAGGGCAGACACCCTCTCCCCTTCCTCCCCCCTCTCCCTCCACACACACACTTCAAATTCAGCCCTTTTTTGTTAACCCCTTAAGGACAGCTTCAGAAGTTTGTCTTACGCTTAATGATACAAGCAATTTTTGCATTTTCTTGCTGTATGCGTTCAACTGCAATTTGCATCTCTCGTTTATTGCACCAACACATATTATATACTGTTTTTTGAAGGACAGAAAGGGCTTTAATTTGATGTAGCATATACATATATATACACACACACATATACACACACATATACACACACATATACACACACACACATATACATATACATATTATTAAAAAAATACAGAAAAATGCAAAAAAAGAAAAATCTTGTGTTTTTTGTACAGTTTTTGAAATTAATTGTGCTTAATTAGTGCAGGTTAAAGAAAGTAATTAAAAATAAATTCATTTAGTTGTTCTGATTTACAGAATATATAATGTGTCTGGGATTTTAAGGTTTTTTTGGTAGTTACAGGTCACAAAGCACAAGGAGTAAAATAAACTTTTAATGTGGAGCGATTTTAAAATTTGGTATGTTTGTCTTGTAAGTTTAATAGCCATAAAAGAAAACAAAATTGCCACACAAAAGTATATATTTATAGAAAGTAGACATCACAGGCTATTGTCCTAAGGTTGTTTTGACACTTTCTACGTAGCCATTTCATCGCCAATCTCTGCTAAATATTGGAGTAAAATTTAGTTTGTGGGGGTTTTTGGCACACAAACTTATAACAAAAGAACTTCTCATGTGTATTTTGTAAAGTTGGTGTGTGCTATTCCTGTACAAAGTTTTATTTTGTCTTCAGTTACTTCTGCTGAGTACAACGATACTCCCATTGTATGTCTTTGGCACTATTTCGTGAAGCTACAGTGCCATATAGGAGACCTGTCCGTTTCAACATTTACAGTAGAATTTTGAGAGACGGATTTAATGGGCCTATGCTTCAATTTGGGGTATTATAGCAGTTTGACTGTTCAAAAAAAAACAACAAAGGCCTACCATTTGTAAAAGTAGACACTCCAGGGTATCTCATATGGTGCATATTGTGCGTTAACATGCCCCCATTTTTTCACCAATATATGCCAAAATATGTGGTAAAAAATTATTTTGGGCATTTTTAATATATGGATTACATTTTTGCTGGGCATTTTGTTCATATGTGCCACTAAGTTCAAACCCCCCAAATTATGCTCAGCTAAGTCTTCTGAGTAAAACAATATGCCCAATGTATGACCTAGTCACTATTTTGTGAAGTTACACTACTGTAAAAGAGACGTGACAAGTTAAGGTTTTTAAGTGTGAATTTTCATGGAGGGTTTTTATGCGTCCGTGTCGCACTTTGGAGCACTTGAGCAGGCTACATATTACAACTACACCATAAAGGCATACCATTTCTTAAAGAACACATCCCAGGGTATTTCAAAAGGCCTATTTTGAACCTTAGCGTGGGATAATTTTTCCGCTAGCTTGTACCAAGTGTAGTGGTAATAAGCATTTTTTCTGCCTTTTTGACACACAAAGTGAGTTTGCGCAGTATATTTTGCAAACCTTATGTGTACTGCGACTGTATACTACTTCATATGTTGCTCAGCTATTTCAGCTGAGTACAGCAATACCCCCGTATGTACCTTTGCCAGGTATATGAAGGGCACATTTGAGACACAGCCATTCCAGTTTCTCAAATTTAGAATTTTTACACTGTGTCCATGTCCCATTTTAGAGTATTTTACAAGGCTATATAATCCAATTACACCATAAAGGCATACCATTTCTTAAAGAAGACATCCCAGGGTAATTCAAAAGGCATATTTTGAACCTTAGCGTGGGATCATTTTGACGCTAGCTTGTACCAAGTGTAGTGGTAATGAGCATTTTTTACTGTATTTTTTTTCTTTGTAAAACCCGTTTTTAAACTTTTTTTTAACTTATTAAATGTTTTACACTTTCTTAACTTTTTTTACACTTAAATTTTTTTCTAAACTTTTCTTTTACTGTTAACCCCTAACTAGCAGTAAGCAGCACTAACAGTAAATTCCCCCCTTTCCCATAACTCCCACCCACTCCAGCTAGCAAAATATATATAATTATAACATATTTAAATTAACTAAATTGAACCCCTGAGGGTTAAAAAATAAATTAAAAAAGTTAATCCTCGGGGGTTAAAATAAATTAGATTACAGTATAATACTGTGATCTGTATTTTGATCACTGTAGGCAGTGATCAACTGGCAGGGAAGTGGTTAATTTTTATTTAGACTGGGTAAAGGGGGGTGGTGTTTTTTTTTTTTTACTTAAATATTACTAAAACTTTTTTTAAACTTTTTTTTACCTTTTTAAAGCTTATTTTAAAACTTTTTTAAGGTTAACCCCTAATTAGCCTAACACCAAATTCCACAATTCCCCACTAACTTCCACCCATCCCAGCTAGCTAAATATATCATTTTTAAATATTTAAATTAATTAATAAAATAAATTTAACCCTTGAGGGTTAAAAAAAAAATAACTCAGGGGTTAAAAAAAAAAAAAATCAGATGACATTAAAATGTATACCCTGCCAATTGATCACTGTAGTCAGTGATCAATTGGCAGGGAAGGGGTTAATTTTATTAAAGCAGGGGAAAGAGGGGGTGGGATTTAACTTTATTTTATTAATTTTTTACACAGGGAGAAGAGGATCTGCTCTGATCCATCTCCCTGCACTTCACACAGAACCCGGAAGTGCAGGGAGGCAGAAGGTAAGTATATATAGCACATGTTCTCACTCTGACAGCCTGTCAGAGCGAGCACCGTTGCTGGGGCAGCGCGATCTGGTGCTCCCGGTCTGCCTCTAATACAGAGGCAGACCGGCAGCGCGATCTGGTGCTCCCGGTCTGCCTCTAATACAGAGGCAGACCGGAGCACCGTTAACCCTGCGATCGTCCCGATCTGGGCTTAACTTTAGTAAATGGAAGGACAAGGTTGGCAGAAAATTTCCATCTGCAGTCGGGAAGGGGTTAAAGCTCTAACCTGGACAGTCTTAAAGGAACAATCTTGGCGTCAACATAACATATGCGCATTTGGGTTTTCGTCACATTCAAATCCCTTTAGTTTTGCTAAAAATAAATAAACATCTAGTAGCAATAAGTTGTATAGAGAAGAAAATCCCCTTTGTTGGGATGTTAATGAAGAAAGGTCAGAACTAACGTCTGCCTCATGCCTTCAATGTAACTCACTTAGGTTGGTACCTTAAATGAAGGCCAGAACCAGTAGTATCACCCAGTTAATCACTGTCCAGTAATTTTGTTCAAAGATGTACTATTTCATACACAACACTCCGGTGGGGTTTCCTTTTCTAAGTGCCCCAAAACATCATGTGCATTTTGCACAATGTGGTTGAGGGAGGTGAATTAGGGACTGCTAGAAGTATCTAAATCTAGCGGGAGTTCATTAGCATCTAAAAAGCCCTAGGTTGCATACAATTCATTTAAATGGTAGATGAAGGGAAATTTACTTTATTGTTAAGTTGGAAGTCACACACACAACCTGCAATCAACCTACCAAAGATTTTAAATGGTTTAATTCATAAGTGGCTGAAGAACTACTATGCTATGTAAGCATGTCTTTCTAAATATTCTTTGCAAGCCATTTTGTATAATTTAACTGGTTTAAAAAGCACAAACATTAACCATTAAGCTTAATATTATAGGTCGATACAAGAATGGCTTTTGAGTTTGATTCTTAATTAAAGTACTAAGAAAATTAGTCTTATCTGGCAATTAATATTGACAATAGTTTTCTCCACAGCAATTTCTTCTTTGTCATGCTACTGTAATCAATTCCTTTTATCCTGTGATGTAATGTGTGCAATTTTCAAATAAAACCAGTCAATTGGTCAATGGTCAACTGCATTACTTAATTAAACATATTTTCTGTTACAAACATTTAAGTTTTTCTACCATTGAGAGGTTTCACCGGCTCATATATATATATATATTTTTTTTTTTTTAATACACAAAAGACATACATTCAAATCATCAAAACATTCCATTGTGTTATCTTTATACTTCCATTGCTAATTATAGTGCAAGACCATGGGAGCCTCCATAGATAATCCAATTTTTCTAGGAGCCATCACTTGTGACGACTGGGGAATTCACAAAACTTGATGGTATCAGCTCTGGTTTTTATCAAGTTTTGTCAAGTGGAGGAAAAATACATACATAACTTGTCCCTACTTTGTCGTATGATATAGTTTGACATTACAGAGAAAATTCAACATTACAGTGAAAATCAGCGGTCAGCTGATCCTTTCAGCCAATCAGTGATTACCTGTTCAGTAAATCGGCTTGGAAAGAAATTTACCATTTGCAAGACAGTTTAGTAAATCTGGAGTAACTGATCGGCTGAGAACATCAGCAGACTGATCAATGGCGCCAATCAACGACGTCTATACCAGCGCCACTCCACGCTTCCTGAATCTGAAATTTCAGAATGCCACCAGGGAGGCATGGACATCGCTGCTGGAGGCAACTGTGAGGTTAAATCAGTAAAGAAGGGTTTGATTCTCCAGGGGCCTCCTGGCACCATAACAACTTCATTTAGATGAAATTGTTTTGGTGCCTGGAGTGTTCCTTTAATAAATTAAGGCACCAGAAGCTATATTTTTTTTTTTTAAATGTCATCATCATTTAAAATCACCAATATAATTCACAGAGCAGTACAATATGTAGATAAGACAATTACCGGTATATTCAATAATACAAGTTTAACTTATGGAAACAACAGTTGAAAAGGGCCCTGCTTGAAGAAGCTTATGATCTTGTGAGGTAAAGCACATCCTAACTAAGAAAAGTTGAAATGGAATGTAGATTGTTTAAAAGAATGCCAAGTTTATGTGGTTATGACATGCTTCTGTGCAGAGCATCAAACACAGCTGGGCAGTCAGATCTACCCTTTATTCATTATACTCATAATATTCTGGGGGTTTTATTCAATATTCAATAAGGTTTTTTTTGTAGTTCACATTTTGTGATATTTTAACCACCTATTATACCTTTTGTGTCACTATACCCCACTCCCTCTAGCATGTAAGCTCATTGAGCAGGGCCCTCAACCCCTCTGTTCCTTTGAATCCAACTTGTCTGGTTACAAATGAATGTTAGTCCACCCATTGTACAGCGCTACGGAACTTGTTGGTGCTTTATAAATAATAATAATAATAATAATAATAACAATAATAACAACAACAACTGCAAAGGCTTAAGGGTAAAAGATACATCCTAGTATTATCAAACGTACATACAAAGTAAAATTACAACAGTCTCCCAAGGCAAGTATGTAAATTCCATGACAATAATTCATCGGGTAATTAAGTTCACATTAGATGTTCATTTCCTTGATTATTCAGTGCAACATTAAAACACATTATCCAACACTTCCGTTAGAGTGGCTGGTTGATTCATCACTTTAAGATTTTATAAGTGGTAGTTTGTAGGATTTTGCTATAATAAATATGTGTGGTATATCTAAAAAATACTAAGAAATGAGGTGTTCAAATAGAAGCTCTTAAAACACCTGGGTGTAATGCCCAAAAACCATATCCAACAAAATCATAAATTATACATACATTAGGTGGAGCGTTACAGTAGAATTTGTACCATAAATCTGCAAAAAAAAAAATGCACAGGAAATGCAAAGATAGTGCAATATTATCTATACCATGGGTGTCTAACCTGCGGCCCAGCACTGCTAACAGTGCGGCCCGGTTGCCGTTCGGTCCGCACTGCCGGGCAGCTGGCCTATTACAGTCTGTGCTCTACCTGTACAGCTAAATGTGTGTGCATGTGATTTTTGTGTATGTTTGTCAGTGATTGGCTGTGTGTGTGGGTGGTGGCGGGGGTCTGTGGATATGTCTGTGATTGTGTATGTATGTTTGTGATTGTGTGTGGCTCTGTGATTGTATGTGTATGTAAATATCTGTGATTATGTGTTTGTATGTATGTGATTATGTGTATAAGAACGTAATTGTGTGTGTTCATGTGTGTCTGATTGAATGTGTGTGTATGCATGTGATTGTGTGTATGGGTCTATGATTGTGTGTATATGTCTGGTTTTATGTGTGTGTGTGTGTGTGTGTGTATATGTAATTGTGTTATAGGTGTGTGTGTGTGTGTGTGTGTGTGATTGCGTGTGTAGGTATGTGATTGTATTTGTGTGTAGGCTTGATTGTGTATGTGGGTCTGATTGTGGATGTATGCAAGTGATTGTGTATATAGGTCTGTGATTGCATGTGGATATATCTGTGATTGTGTGTATAGGTCTGTAAATGTATCTGTGGGGGGGGTCTATGATTGTTTGTGTATGTATGTGATTGTGTGTGAGTGTTGGTCTGTGGGTCTTTGATTTTGTGTATATGTCTGATTTTATGTGTGTGTGGGTCTGTAATTGTGTTTGTATATATGTAATTGTGTATGTGTGTGTGTGTGATTGTGGGTGTATGTATGTGATTGTGTGTATAGGTCTATGATTGCATGTGGATATATCTGTGATTGTGAGTATAGGTGTGTAAATGTATGTGTGTGGGGGGGGTCTATGATTGTTTGTGTATGTATGTGATTGTGTGTGTGTGTTGGTCTGTGACTGTGTGTACATGTGTTCCAATAAACCTCCTGAATTTATCCTTGAATGTCTGGACTACAATTTTTGTTCAACTGTGTGTGTACATTTGTGATTATGTGTGTCTGTGATTATGTGTGTATAGTTTTGTGACTGTGTGTATCGATAGGTTTGTGTGATTGTGTGTAGGTATGTGATTGTATTTGTGTGTGTGGGTCTGATTGTGGGTGTATGCATGTGATTGTGTGTATAGGTCTGTAAATGTATGTGTGTGTGGGGGGGGGGGTCTGTGGGTCTATAATTGTGTGTATAGGTCTGATTTTATGTGTGTGGGTCTGTAATTGTGTGTGTGTGTGTGTAGGTTTGATTGTGGTTGGGTCTGAATGTGATTGTGTGTATAGGTCTGTGATTGCATGTGGATATATCTGTGATTGTGTGTATGGGTCTGTAAATGTATGTGTGTGGGCGGGTCTATGATTGTTTGTTTATGTATGTGATTGTGTGTGTGTGTGTGTGTTGGTCTGTGACTGTGTGTGTATGTCTGTTTGTGTACATTTGTTCCAATAAACCTGCTGAACTGATCCTTGAATGCCTGGACTACAATTTTTGTTCTACTGTGTGTGTACATCTGTTTACATTTGTGATTATGTGTGTCTGTGATTATGTGTGTATAGATTTGTGACTGTGTATAGGTGTGTGGTTATATGTGTAATATAAATATATATTATATGTGTATGTGTTTAGTAGATATCTCCCTAATTTGATATCCTTAAATATGCCAATCCCACATAAGGATAACAAATAATGGAGTTATTTACTAAACAATTGAAATATCAAAATTAAGAAAAGGGTTTTTAAAGATATTACTTATATACATCATCTGTATCAGGGGTAGGCGACCACCGGCACTCCAGATGTTGTGAACTACATCTGCCATAACGCTCTTACAGACATAATGCTGGCAAAGCATCGAGGGAGATATAGTTCACAACATCTGGAGTGCCGAATGTTGCCTACCTTTGATCTGTATTATATATTTGATGTGTGGCCCAAAACAATTCCTCTGCTCAATGCGGCCCAGGGAAACCAAAAAGGTTGGACACCCATGGTCTATACAATCATAACCACTATTGGCATATTATGATTGTATGGACAATATTACACTATCATTGCATTTCCAAAGATTTATGGTACAAACCCTACTTCAATGCTCCACTTGATGTATGTATGCACAATTTGGTGATGTATTCACTAGACAGTAAATTTTAAACCAATGTACAAAAATTTGGTCAAAAATGGGCACACTGAAAAATCAGCAACTCGTCTAAGTTGGATTTATTTCCAACTTGGTTATTTAAAGCTATTTTTAAATATATTATACAGTGGTAAGGTGGTTATGATTGTAGAGGTCATATTGCACTATCTTTGCATTTCCTGTGCTTTTTTGCAGATTTATTGTACAAATTCTACTTTAACCCCTTAAAGACACATGGCATGATTCCCTTTTATTGCAGAAGTTTGGTCCTTAAGGGGTTAATGCTCCACCTAATGTATGTATAATATATTTAAAATAGGTTTAAATCACTGGTTAGACTGGCAGCCAGTCTACAGAAGAAACCACGACCAAGAGACTTCGGGAGAGGCCCTGGGGAGTAGGGAGGGAGGGATAGTGACGGGGAGAAGGGATGAGAGTTCTACAAATGACCCCAACCGAAAGACAGATGGAACTGCAAATGACAAATGTTATTACCAAATAAAAATCGTTTCATTTAAAAGGTTATATTCTTTTTCACTCTGTTCACTAATAATAATGTAATGTAAAAAGAAAAAAGAAAAATTGACAGAATGTAACACGGCACTAAATTAATGTATATTATCATAACTATCTTCACAAGTTATATCCATACTATGCAACGATACAATGACTGTCAAAAGCATTGGCTTCTGTGCCAGCCTAATTGTATGCAATATGTTACACCCATGTCAACCAAAAATAAAGATTAAAAAAAAAGTTTAAATAAGCAAGTTGGAAAATAAAATCCAACTTAGATGACTTGCAAATTTTTCCCAATATGCCCATTTTTGACCAAAGTTGGTTGAAAAGTTGCTGTTTAGCGAATAAATCTCCAGATCAATGAAGAAAAATAACTATTGAAGGAACACTATAGACACCCATACCACATCATCATAATGAAGTGGTCTGTGTGCAGTGGCCCTTTAGCTTTAACCCTGTAATTGAAATGATTGCTTCTTGGTAGATTTGGCAATGTTACGATTAGGGTAACACACCTCTATTGGCTGTCATACTCTGTTCTCCATCAAATGCTGCTCCTAAAGAGCATTTGATTAGTGCAGCGCAATAAGTTGCCTGTGCATGCGCACTAGCCTCCAAATGTTTTCCTTGATGATCTCAGTCAAGGAGGTGGGACAAGTTACTTGGAGACCGACACAGAGAGGGCTACAAGGTGAGTTAAAAATACTTTTTTGATTGCAAACTATGGGGAAACACCTAAATAGCTATTGGAAAACTATAGCATTATGAACATATTTGTATCCCTAACACTATAGTGTTCCTTTAAAATAATATAAATGAAAGGACGCTAGTTGGTAGATGCTTTTAGAAAGGATATGGTGATTATGAAGCAGCAGCTAAGATATATATCATTCATATGTGAAATGATTTAATGTTGTGAAGCTGCTGTTTGACAGTGGAGTTCTGGCACTCTGCTCTAACTCTTTCAAAATGCATTGAACTCTTGTAAGAGGTATAGATTGAGAGAAATAAAAATGTTGCAATCACAATTGCAGTTCAATACATGACAGGGCTGTAGGACTTGTTAAAACGGGACTTGAGCGAAGCCTGCCGGTCAATCAGATAGGACGCCATTTCTGCCTGCTCCTCAACAAAAACTTCTAATCCGCCTAATATCAGCCAGCCTGAGCCTAATCAAGCTCCAAAACTGACCTAACCTTATCTAGCACGACAAACTGCACAAATGGATGCCTTTCTTTATCTACCAGAGACTACCCCAATGAAGACGCAGGCCTCGGGCCTAGTTCTCACCACCGCTCTTGGACCTGGGGGATTTCCTTGAGGGTACTGCTGCAAGAGGGGTCAAGCCTGCACTCACCTCTACACCAACACCGCAATCAGCTTGCATACCGTCAATGGGTCGACGCTCTCAGGGACCCCACACTGTGGCCGAGAACAGAGACATCAGAGCGATGCTCCAGAGGCTTACCCCACATAAGTCAGCCCCCACAGAAGTTCAGCAAGTAGAGAAACCTGATTTGAACCTGGGGAATCCGGGGCAAGAGACTCCACAGAATACCCCACATGAACCCTCGGACGACTCAGCCCGACCACCAAGCGGGACCTAAAGGTCTTGCTGGCAGACATACACAAACTGCTGGCCGCCGTGCAAGCGGTTACAGAACAGGTGAGGGCCACAGAGGATGGCGGTTAAAAACAATTTTCAAGGTCAGCTCATGGAGAAAGTTACAAGGTATAAATAAATGTAAGCAAACTGTTGTGGAAAAACCTAGACAGGCATAACTGTGAAAGAGTTGAAATGAGGCATTGACAAAGGAGAGACAAACTGATAAGAAATAAAAAGAAAACGATTGAGTGAGAAAGTGATGGCTAAATTGGAGATAGAGAAAAGACGAACAAGTATGTTTTGGCCGAGTGATGTATGTTTGAAATAGAGGGAAGAATATATCTGAGGAATGAATTGGTAGAAGTAGAGAGACAGAGAATGGGGTTACTGGCAAAGTGACAGACAGCTTATATGAACGAGAGAGAGACAGAGAGTTTGATTAGGATGAGTGTTAGTGTACTGGGGGAAAGAGAGCTTGAGAGACAGAATGAATTATTGGCAAAGTGATGGACAGACTAAGTGAGCCAGAGAGAGATGAAGAGAGATAATGAGAGACTGGAATTATCCACAATATGAGGGAATGGATATAAAGTGTGGATTATATTGAAACTATTCTTGGAAAAAATATGTAATTTCACTTTTAATTAAAAGAACACTGATTTGATGTAATTATACAGGTTTTTGAGATAATTTGTAAAAACAGTCAGAAGTATGTGGAATGTTAAAAATAGCTGAACATTTCCAAATATAAAACCCATACAAAAAAAAGGAATAGTTTGACTTGTCATGCCCTTTTGTATCAATTATTTCTGTTATTATGAACAGGATGTCATGTGATATATCTTGGGGATTCTTTGACATTTCTTGTGGATTAGCAGCAATTTAATTATTTAAGACCTGCTGCTTAGTTGAGCTCATTTGTCCTGTGAGTCAATTATAAAGCAAATTGATGGTGCATCTAAACACAGATACCATAATGGCCTTTTGAACTCAACACAGATGTAATGAGATATTATAATAACAAAAGAAAAAAAGACAATGCATTGATGTTATACACCTAATTAAAATTCTTCAGGTCATAAAGAAGAAATACAAAAAGAACAAACTTAATATTACACTGGTTACGTAGCTTGAAATGTATGTGTAAATTAGTTTCTATCTGTTGAGGCATGAATAACATTTGGGGTTATAAAAATATAACATGCCATACATTCGAGAAAAAGTACCATTTTGTATCAAACAAAGGTTTGGAACCCTCTAAAATCCCATGATCCTTTGCTAGCCTCTGTTGTTCAGTCATGACATTAGATATTTTAAGGCACACATAACAAAGACCATCCACATAATGTTTAAAGAAAAAGTTACCCTATTAAACCTATTGAGCACTAAAAAGATTAACCAAGTTTAGACATTTCTGGTCAGTACAACATTTTTTGTGTGTCCACAGAAATCAATCAGTTGACAATTCAGTTATTATATTTGGTGTAAATTTTCGTTGAAACAGGAAAACATTTTCAGTAAAAATATGGAAATTAAGTTTATAATAGGTCCCATATAACCTATTTCTTACGCCAACTGGACTTCTCAGAAAGATATTTGATTTGCATGCACAGTGTGGCATGGTGGGGGGTAAACATGCTCCCCCTGTATCTGCATCTATATAGTGTATTAGTGTACAGCAGAGAATAAATTAAATGAAGAAGACAAATGTCAAAACAACATACTGTACAAGCAATAAAATGGCATCGGCTCCTGAACTCATTAAAAATCAAACGTCAGAAAGCTAATTAGCAGATATTACATGTGGGTCACTGTAATGAAACCACAGGAAAAATAATCAGGTTAAGCGTAAAGACTAATTAACCAGCCTGTTCATGTGGGTGGGACCATTCATTTAAATACCACATGTCACCACCACGCTGCAGTTTGTCTTTGATTACAATATCACATTTAGGTTGTCCTGGGGGTTAAAGAGGGAAGCATTTTAGATCCTACATTCTGCCCACGGAAAAAGGTTTGCCCAGGGCAACTACTGTTTATGTCTATCGGTATATATGTCAAACTAGTATTAATAATGTTATGCTAAGTTAACAAGTGGGCAATACAGGATTTTCTAGAGCAATACTGAAATTGAAACAAGTATATACACTAGCAGTGCATTACATTCATTACGTGATTACTATACAACCTTAATATAGACTATTCAGCCACAAGACTTCAGTGTTTTATTATACTGATTTACATTTATTATTAACTATTATTTACAAGGCCTCTGGTTCATTCCTGGTAAAATCAAGTACTTCTACGAGACACAGCAGATACACATTCCTTTGTCTATTTGTATACATTGCTTTCTAAAATGTCCTCATTGTCATACTATCATTAATTAAATGCACTCTAGCGCCTCTATATTGGGTTACTGTCAAAGGAATATTTGACCGCAAGGTATATGTTACACCTTTACCCTATATGTTATAAAGAATGAAAAAATCCTTGAAAATTTCCATCAACTTTATCTTCATATATGGTTATAACTTTTGGGGCATATGTCATTATGTAAACTTTTGTCTTACTGCAAAGTTCTTTTTACAAAGGAGCATGTTCTCAAACAGTTATTTTTACAGAAGTTTCCTTTTGTTAAGAAACCCTTCTATTTTGTTAAGTACCTTTCTCTTTCATAGATGTCATGCATTCCCAGTAGTGTTTGTACGGTATCCCATAATTTAAAATTCAGTTCCAAACACTGAGGATACAAGCATGATCCAAACAGGTCAATTTTCATTTCTGCCTGTTGCCCTTTAGACACCTTATTAGCCAAGTCTAATAAAGAGGTCAAGTGCCCAGAATACACAACACAACCGTAGGTTGTTGTGTAATTCTTACTAATTCACACATGGAGCCAGGCAGTCCTGTATCTTTAATATCCATCTCTGATACACAGATTATTAAATGCTTAATCCAGCCTTTGACCTCTGGCATTATGTCTCCAAGATATCACTATGCGGTTACAATCATCATGTCTTCGATCACTTATCAGTGATTAATTTAAAGGGATACTGTAGAGCCAGGAATACAAAGCCATATTCCTGGCACTACCGATCCCTTTGCCCCCCCTCTTTGCACCCCCTTCTACCCAGTAATTAAAGGGTTAAAAACCCTTTATTTACTTACCTTATCCTAGCTCCAATGTCCTTCGAAGCTCCGCCCCTCTTCCATCCGGCGATGAGCAGGGTCTAATGCTCATGCGCGGCAAATGCCGCACACGCATTAGACCTCCCCATAGGAAAGCCACTGAGGGCAAACTTAGAGCTACAATGTAAACATTGCAATTCTCTGGAACTGCAACGTTTTAGATTGCAGCACTAAGTACAAAAGGTACACAGCACCCAGACTACTTCAATTAGATGAAGTGGTCTGGGTGCCTGCAGTGTCCCTTTAAAGCATTATTTTTGTTTTATTTTAGTAGATGCACACCTAAATATCCTATAACTTAAAAATCAAATGAATGTAATAAAATATGGCTCTGCATATTTTTGCCTTTTAAAAAGTAAAACCAGCTTCCATTTACCATTCCTCAATCCCTTTCTTATCGATTATGCTTTTAGTTATCTGCCAAGGGTATCTTAATGGTTACATTTCTATTCCGTTATAGGTCATGAGACACCAGAGATCAATGCCAGCTGTGGACCCAGTATCTGTGCCAGAATTCTGCCCAATGACAGCTTGTCTCAAATCTTTTATCACCTGCTTAACAAAAATCAAAGATTAAGCTAGAAATGCAAGGATGCTGTCGTTTTGACCACATAGATATTCGCAATTACTTTCTATAAGACATATGATGTATACGTAACCATTGAAATATACATCTCATGTCTTATAGAAACCAATATACATAAGATTCACAACTACTCATGTTACAACAACTGATGCTCAATGGCTGAGTTTTCATTGTTAATAGCAAGGTAAAAACTTGCTGAGAGTGATGGTTGTTATAATCAATCAAATGTCCACTATATGTTCTAATTTATATTAGCTAAAGGTCACCTACCATGATGATCTGCAGTCCCTATGATTGTCTGCTCCCTGTCTTACAGATAGAGTGAAGGACGTTTCTCCACAGTTACTAGGTAACAGCTCAGTCTCAAAGTCTAGCTGGAAGTGGAGAGAAGGGACTAAGAGATTTTTTGGATCTATCCTATCAGTTAGTGCTCCACAGTGGTATGATTATATTAACTAGTGTTTTAGATACCTTCCCTGCAGTTCATTAGTCACAGAAAGCTTCTACCACTGAAAAAAATATTTACAACATAAATCAGGAAAATGATCTGTGCTGTTTATTACCACATCCTGCAGGCTGACTTAGAAGTGTAAAACATCACTTTCAGCATGTCTTTTTTTCCTCAGCCTAAGTACAGAGTTTGCCCGAGGCAGGGAAAATAAAAGCATTAGCAGAATACTATGGCAATATGTGAAACCTCTTTATGGTTATGATACATAACACCTCCAGCCCCGCAACAAATATATGTCCAGGATCTGTGAAACCCCAGCTTGTAACAAGAAAGAGATGATCCACACTCCCAAATAGAGAGATGATACTGTTGTTTTAAATTGCAGAGATCAGTTGGGGTACACTAGCACAAGGTCTATAGTTTGCTCACATTTGTTTTCATATTTTTTTTCCCCCCAAAATATTTTGTGATAAGAAATGTTTACAGTTGGGCGTGTTATGATAAATTATTTTGGCCACGCTTTTTTGGCTAAAGAAAATAAATAAATAAATAAATTTTAAAAAAAGGAACTTCAAGCAAGAATCTTAAGTACAAAATATTTTTCCAGGTTTATTATTTTCCCTGGATATACCATTCCCCTAATTTTTATTAAAGGTAATGTAGGGCTGATGGCTGTGCAGGCTGGGTTGGTGGCTTGGGGCTTGGCGACAAATACAGGGAGTGCAGAATTATTAGGCAAGTTGTATTTTTGAGGATTAATTTTATTATTGAACAACAACCATGTTCTCAATGAACCCAAAAAACTCATTAATATCAAAGCTGAATATTTTTGGAAGTAGTTTTTAGTTTGTTTTTAGTTATAGCTATGTTAGGGGGATATCTGTGTGTGCAGGTGACTATTACTGTGCATAATTATTAGGCAACTTAACAAAAAACAAATATATACCCATTTCAATTATTTATTATTACCAGTGAAACCAATATAACATCTCAACATTCACAAATATACATTTCTGACATTCAAAAACAAAACAAAAACAAATCAGTGACCAATATAGCCACCTTTCTTTGCAAGGACACTCAAAAGCCTGCCACCCATGGATTCTGTCAGTGTTTTGATCTGTTCACCATCAACATTGCGTGCAGCAGCAACCACAGCCTCCCAGACACTGTTCAGAGAGGTGTACTGTTTTCCCTCCTTGTAAATCTCACATTTGATGATGGACCACAGGTTCTCAATGGGGTTCAGATCAGGTGAACAAGGAGGCCATGTCATTAGATTTTCTTCTTTTATACCCTTTCTTGCCAGCCACGCTGTGGAGTACTTGGACGCGTGTGATGGAGCATTGTCCTGCATGAAAATCATGTTTTTCTTGAAGGATGCAGACTTCTTCCTGTACCACTGCTTGAAGAAGGTGTCTTCCAGGAACTGGCAGTAGGACTGGGAGTTGAGCTTGACTCCATCCTCAACCCGAAAAGGCCCCACAAGCTCATCAGTGGAATAGGCTTTACCTGGTCCTATCAAGGAAGGCAGGTACCTATACATATTAGCACCAGATTAGGCATCTCCTAGTCTCTTAATGGGCTACAAAGTTGAGGACACCACCTACTGAATTACCTTCCAGTCCAGTACCCAGAAGATAAAAGAATCAAAAGCTTTTCACCATGCTCCCATACCATTATTATATTACCTTTCAGCCACCATTCAGGAAGTGGCGGGAGGGATAAGGACCAAGAAACCTTTTTTAAAGAACTTATTTATTTTATCTTAAAGGCCGGCACATATTATATATGTAACTGACAGTGAAAGGATTAATAATGATTATGTATTGTGACTTTATTATATTTATATTCATTTCGTGTAAAAATGCAACTTAGTTTAACTGCTGACAAAGAATCTGAGCATCCTTCAAGCCTGTCAAAACATTCTGTCTGGATAGCATATCTGGCAAGAACAAAGTTGACATACACAGTTCTAAAAATATTTGGAGAAATTAGTCTGCAACCTAATTACCACTCTCCAGACAAATGATTGACACAGTGCTATTTCACAACATTCTCAACATCAGTTTAATGAGTTATGTCCATCTAAAATTCTAGGTGCATTGCCTCTAAAATTGAAATGTTGTGCTTCCTGAAGTGCGTGCATGAAACCCTTTTATTATTCCAGTATGAATGAAACATTATTTATTTCAGTTTCTTTTTATTATAAGTTCTATGTAGCATTTTAATGTTTTCAAACCATTTTACTTTCACACAGAATAACGTACTGTTACAATAAAGTAACAGCTAGCCTTGTCAGATAATGTAATGAGTATATCAGGTTCAATATTAACAGTTTACTGGTGATAAGAGCTTGAATAGTTCTGTGCAAAGGGCAAGACCTTATCAATTAGTCATCATTTAATGAAATTGAGATTTAATTCAAAGCAGCTATAGAAGGTCTCTCTACAACAATAAGAACTTAGAACTTTTGACCCAGGAGCTATCACTCCAACCTTCATTAGCAGGTACACAAAGACACATTCAAAGAGCTTTGGGTATGGCTGGTGAGTTAAAGAAGTCAGTAGTTGGTGAACTATTAATTCATACAAAGATGTTCTGGGAGCATATTAGTCACATATTTATATGGAATATTGATATGGCATATAGACAGATGCACATTTATTTATTAACTAATATAGAATATTTTTTAAGTACCGTAAATATAGCATTTTTGTCATCGATTGCAAAAAACAAACCCCAAGAAGTGTCTCACCTATAAAGAGGCTACTAGCCAAATATGATATTACTGACATGCATAATTAATTCTAACTATATTCCTTGTAGGATTCTTTGCGTTTATCAACTTGGGACATGTATTTTCAGAATGTCAACAAGTATGACCCACATTTGCCAATATATATGCATTTGTCCCGCAGGCACTGTTTCATATATTTACCTACATCTCATAGTGATGTAGATGCTGTTTTCTCTGGAGGCAAGATTAATTATACGTTCTAAGAAACTGCAATAAAACACCTGGAAGGTTTATGTGTGAGTTGAAACCGATATCTGCCACTTAAACAGTTTAAAAATTCCCAATTCGCAAATGAATGTGATGCGTACAATTTGCTACGGTCTTACCTCTCTGATACAAGAATTTACAACATGGAGCTAATATTTGATTATGTATCTCATTGACTCTGTGTTTGAAAAATCAACGTTTTTATAAGAGAACAAACAGCACCACGCTTTTTATATTTTGCTACAAGCACCTGCATAATTTATATTTGCATTTGGGCATGATAAATGAGCACTTTTGCAAGTTGCTTATAAAATATTCAAATGTGAACATTGGGAAAAACACATTTTTTTTAGGATTCAACATTAGTGATGTGTAAATAAAAATTCTAAACTCCAGGGGCCTTATCTTATCTCTAGTGCAAAACACATTAACACTAGCTCCTGTATTTAATGTAACAATCAGACATTTAGCAGTTCAATGCAAAGAGATTTGGAAATAAATCTTATCTTTGAAATCAGGCAGTTACTACTTGTAGGACCCGCTTTAGGGGGGTTTGCCTTGACGTTGGCAGACAGGCATTCCCTTCAATAGCCATTGGAGCAACTAAATGACCTCCATTTGTCTAAATATACATAGGGATTACGGTGAGAGCACAGGTAACTTTCTTTTCTTTGGTTTTTACTATATATTGGGGCTGATGGGTACTGTAGTCATTGCTGCCGGCCCAGTAGTGATGCTGAAACAGCATGTGTATGCATCGTGCACTTGTCCTTAGATCAGTTTTCATTTGTTAAGAAAAGGACAACTGTAAGCATCAAAATATAGGGCAACTGTAAGCATCAAAATATATTTAGAATTATGTATGTATCAGGTACTCATTCTTCATTACATCATGCATTCTGGAAGGAAGTAGTGCATATATTTAATATAATTCAAATATTTGTTGCACACAATGTAAATTTTCTGAAGGAAAAAAATATAATCTTTTGTTTCCTTTTAATTGTTGCACCAACAGTGAGTTTAAAATCCTCAATCTTAACACCATACCAGGGCATGCGTGTTCTGATTTCCTAGCCAGGGGTAGGCAACCTTTGGCACTCCAGATGTTGTGCCTTTCCCCTGTCCTAGGCAGCAGTCAAAATTTGTGGCAGCATCCGATATCCATGGTTGCCATCATCACCATATCAGTAAGAGAAGTCGGAAGTACAACTGGTCATAATGAAGAGCTTATAGACTCTAATAGAAATATGTTCTCTAGAGTGATGTATTATTATGGGAGACAACAGGTGGGTGCTAGGAGAACGCTACTAGCTGGAATGCATAGTGCCCACAGTAAAGTTTATATACAGCATGTATAACTGTCTGAGGATGTTTTACAGGAGTTGGGCTAGGCCACTTAGTTCCAGTGAAGGAATATCTTAATGCACAAAGACATTTTTCACAATTAAGTTCTTCCAACTTTGTGGCAGCAGTTAGGAAAAAGGCTATTTTCTGTTTCTGCATGACTCTACCCTTGTGCACAAAGTGTAACCCATGAAGAGATGGTTTAACAAATTTAGTGTGAAAGAACTTGGTCTGCACAGAAGAACGACTTCATCTCCACAAAATACTGTTGTGATGCTTTGGAATGCCAATTATGAACAATACCTTATCCAACAACAGTGTCTGACCTTACACATGCTCGTTGTATGGGTAAACATTACATAGTTATGTAAGCAAAAAAAAAAAAAAAAAGTGGTGTTTATCAAACTCTTTCTCACATCAATTTTGCTGTTGATCCAAAAGAAGGCAAAAAATATATATATAAACCCAGTTTGAAGCACCCTTCAATTTTGCAACAAACAAGGAAAACTTCCTTTTCGATCCCAGAACGGCAGTCATATCTCACCTTGGATCTAGACGTTAACCCACATATTGAAACTTCTACCCATGAATATCATTTTATAGCAAGTATTCATTCAGTTGCTGTTTAAGTATTGGTACAGACTCTGATTAAAGCACCTGACACAACCCAGAATTCCAGGCAATGGTTTATATTGGCCTTTGATTACATTTCTATACTTCTATCATATCCCTTCTGAGGCACCACTTTTCTAAATAAAACAGATTTAAATTTATCTTTTCTTCATACCTTAAATCTTCTATTCTTCTTATTAATTATGAAGCCCACACTTTTTCCAGTACAATAATATCCTTCTTTAGAACAGGTGGACAAAATAGCTCAGCATATTCAAGGTGTGGCCTTATCAGTGATTTAAAGAGAGGCAAAATTATATTTTAAGATTTTAAGATAAACGCCCCTTTTTTATTACTGGCCTAAGCAGCTGCTGATTGATATTGCACATTGTTTACTAGTTTGTTGTCTATAACAATTCCCAAATCCTTCCCATGTGTTGTTATCCCTAATTCACTACCATTTCTGCTATAAGTTGCTTGTTCATTCTTCGAGCCGAAATGCATACCTTTGCATTTATCTGAATTAAATTTCATCTGCAATTTATGTACCAAGTCCCCTAATCTATATGAATTCCTCTGCAGCAAAACAATATCCTGCTCACATTACATTAGCTTAGCTAGTTTTGTGTCATCTGTAAACAGTGAAACATGGCTTTCAATGCCTACTTCAAGATCATTTATAAATATGTTAAATAGAAACGTTCCTAGGACAGAACCCTGAGGGATCCCACTAACCAATTTTGTCCAGCTTGAAAATGTACCATTAATGACAACTCTCTGTACTCTATCTTTAAACCAAAGTTCTCCCCAAGAACAAGAATTTTCCTTGAGGACAATTTATTTTAGTTTGAACACTAACCTTGACAAAATCCAAGTAGACCACATCCACCGCAACACCCAAATCTATACTTCTCCTTACTTCTTCATGGACTGCAATTAAGTTAGTTTGACATAATCTATGTTTCATAAAACCATGCTGATTTTTACTAATAGCAATGTTCTTCCAATTGTTATTCCCAAAGACACAATCTATCTTCTTGTGGAAAGCCATTCCAGAAGAGTGGCTGTTTTAGCTGCTTAAGGGAACATCACCATATTAATTCCCATAGTTTTGGTATGGGATGTCCATCAAGCTCACATGGGTGTGATTGTCAGGTGTCCACATACCTATTGGCCATATTATTGCATCTTATATCTATGTCTGTGATAATGGAGTGTAAAGGGGCTTATATCAACGTTTTGCATTAGCGTGAGCAGCCACATATCCAGAGATGTGATGATCCTGACCCCAGACAGTCAGTGAACAGTGGATTAATGCTTACAGTGGTCAAATGTGAAAAATCGGCCTATCCTTTATAAATAATATTACTGATATTAATACACAATTAATCTGAACAAGAAGAAAAACATATTAAATTGACTGAATATATTTTACAACTTAGCACATATAGAAGAGAATTCTAAAGAAACTCCTGAGGTATAGTTATTATATCTTACTGAAAACCCGTCATAATATTTGCATCAGACCCTCCAGCTACCACTCCCATGATGCTCGGTCAAAAAATTTCTATAGTAACTTAAGCCCAAGTTAAACTATAAAGATCTGTATGACTTGTTCTGAGAAGCAAAGGTGACTGAGAGGTTGAAGCCTGTTAAAGAAACACTTTGCTTTATATTGAACATTAAAGTTGGTATGTCAGTGACATAAACACTTATTCTTGTATCAAAGGCCAGTGAGCCAGCTCAGTAGTTATGGCTTTAAATGCACTTGATTTAATACCTCTTAAAACTGCAGGCTCGGTTACCCAATAAGATCAATCTAGCCTTTTCTTTCTAAGGATGATAAAATAAGCATCACACAGCTAGGTAATACTGTCAGTACCACAGGGCATACATGAAAGCCAATTTAAGTGTTCCTGGTTAAATAATATAATTTTGTCCTAATTATACAAGTACGTATATACTTGCCATCTGACCCATATAAAAGAGACAATACGTATTTTGATTGTGTCATTTAAAAAAACCTCGACACAAACATTTTTGCTTTTTGAGTTTATCACAGACACATCAACCATCTAATTTATCAGAATAAAGCTATGATGTTATCAATCATTCAATATGTACAATGTACTCAGTAACATGGGATTTGTGAGAACATTACAAGGAAGTTCGCCCAACTAGCTGAGCTGCAGAATTTGGCACATCCTTGCACACAGTTAAGGTTCAACAGTTGTGGTGCATGCATGTGTCTAGGCAGTTAATAATGGAGGATTGTTGCAAAATATTCAAGGCAGTCACCCACTTTGCGATGTCCTGTATCTATATGTGTCACCATAACCTTCCTATCTCAGTTTCATACTTTCCATCAATGGGAGGTATTAATTCACCATGTGTTAGCCAAAATAATCAGAAAGAGAGCTGTCATTAACATAGAAACCTCCAACAATTAATTGTAAGGGTACCCTTTTACTATAATAAAACCAATGTCTCCTTATCAAGAGAGTGTATGGCTTAATACAAAATGTTATCACTAAGGAGATTGTATTTGGCATTGTAAATTCAACATTTCAACATTTCTTGTTTGAACCTCCTTCTAATACCCTTTTAATGTCAAAATTCACCTTTCAAATTTTAATATTTAATATTCTTAGCAGCATTTATATTCTATAGCCTACTTGCTAAACAGATGAATATGATGTGGGTGAATTGAAAAAAATGTCATCTCATTTAACTGATACACATTATGCAATGTTAACCTAACTCTACTTGCCATAAGTAAAAACTAAACACACCACCACTTGTAAAAATACCTTAACTACCGCACTACAGAGCGGTGTGATCTGTGTCTTCTCATGCCCCTACAAAATTAAAAAAAGAGAGTACCTTTTAGGATCATCTGGGGTTTGTCAAATCATATATGTTTTAAATCTTTGTCTTAAGCAATTTGTACTCTCAATATCCATAGATTACCAAGAACCCCAAATAAAGTATAATTTTTCAAAAACAGCTTTCTTCTGTCATTTAACTAATCACAAAGGAGTTTCTTTAAGTCTTGATAACAATAAGAGTAACTGACTTAAGAGCATTTGAGATCTGTCCAGAAAGTATCCAGCCATGTAATATGAAATATAGATGCATTTACTGATGAAGCTACAAGAAACATTGTATATAGACACCTTGGGACCTCACAGTTCTCCCAGCATCTCTTCCACTATTCAAAACACTCTGCAAAATCCTTTGTTGTACTCGCTGTCAGCTGCCTCGTCATATTTACCTGCATCTTATCGACAGTCTGAAATCTCTTCCCTTTCAAAGGTGAAAGGGAAAAGCCAGAAGTTGCAGGGTGCCAAATCTCATAATAGATTATCGACCATCTTTGAAGTATTTTTATTTGCGCTGTACTCATTGCAACGTCCCTGAATTCCACCTGAATCATCCAAATAGTTTCTGCATAGAATTGTTCAAGCTTAACGCAAAATGTAATGCATATTCATTGCTCCACTCGCTCAGTCATTTTGAATGCAACGGCCACACACTACACATCATCACTCAACAGTGTCTAGCACCCCAAATGACTAGTACAGTCCACATTGTTCACGCATGCACACTCCAGTCAACTCTCCTTGGCTGCCAAGTTACATTAATGCCATGGACACACGCTATATTAACAATGGCTGGACTTTTTGGAAGTACCTCTAAATAACTAAACAATCACTGGGTGTTCTAGGGAACAAGGGGAGTTTACTAGCTAGCTAGGAACAGAGAATTCAACTTTTTTTAGGTCCAGATTTCCATTTCTGCAGAAAATGTCCTAAGTACACAGAATATGATTTCCTGGCTTGGGGAAAAGGGGTACACTGATTGCAATTTCTTCCCCTTAAATAATCTAGTGTATTTTACCATAATTGAAGCAGTTTTGTGAGTTAAGATGCGCTCACAGCTGATTTCAGATGAAGTAGCCAATTTGAGCCTACATTGATTTGGAGATGGCAGCAGTGGTGGATCCGGGAGGCGCGCAGATTTTTTTTATCTGGCCCCCTGAGCCACACACAATAACTTTCACATTCACACAATGCCCCCACATATTTCCCACCCCACACACTGTTCCCCCACACACACTGAATCCCCCACACATTATACCCCCTGTGATAAAGTGAAGGCAGATAGGCCTATAACATTTAACCCCAGGGGGAGTATGTGTAGTATGTGTTGTAGGCAGCACAAACCACCGTTTAGTTATGGGCCCCTGGGGTGGAGCATTTGGAGAGCAGGGTGGGCCAATGCTCCACTCCTCAGTTTATACACAACTGGGAGAAATCAGGTCCAGGCAAGAGTTTTTTGGAACTGTCTCCAACCCGCTGCTCAGCTGCAGATAATCAGCTGTAGCAGTGGAAATAAACCCCTCCCTGCTATGCAGGTAAAGGGGGGGATTGCTGGCTTCCTTCATGGAAGCAGGTTGGAGAGAGGCTGTTCTCTCCAGTGAGAGAGCCAAGGAGACTGAGCACTGGGAGTGCAGAAGGAAAGCTTGGAGCACTGGGAGTGCCGAAAAGAGAGAGAATTCTGTTTATTTCTAGAAGGAATGGAAGCCCCATGCTAGCCGAGTGTGGAGTGCTGAGAGCTGACAAAGGCACTAGGTTGGTTTACCCAAATATTATTTTGTTCTAGTTTAAACCCTGAGAGAGAGGGAGTCTGATGTTAGTTAGTGCTCAGACGAGCTAGGCTTTTGTTTATAGGGATTTGTGTTATTGTTGGGTTTTTTTATTTGCTGCTGTAGCTGTGTGGATTTACAAATAAAACTGCCTGGATTACATGAAAACCAAAGGACTGTGCCTGTTGTTTACCCTAGAGGACCGTGCTACCTGCAGACAAGGATCACAATATGGTGGAGAATGCGGGCAAAGTAGCACATTGAGGGTCTGTGGGTGTGCCAGTCATTCGGTAGTCTGTCTGAGGACTTTTTATTTTTGCAGACCTGTTTAAAAAATAAGTAGCACTGTACCTTTAAGACTGTTACCTGTTTGGTGCTATAATGGAGGACCTGCTGAAGGCTGTGGTACAACAAGACACCAACCGTTTACTGGCTGCACAGGTTAAGAACCTGAGGGACGCTCAGCAGGAGAATAGAGCTGCCCTTACTGAGGTTTTGCAGATTTCCCCCTGCAGGGAGCGTGGGGACAAAGGACCCAGCAACCATGCTACTGACATCCTGCATAAGGTAACAGAGGCAGTAGAGGAAGTCTTTAGCAAGCTGAAAAGCATGGAGGAAGCAAAGTGTGATGTTGAGAAACACGCAGGAGAAAGAATGACTGTGAATAAGGCCAGCAGTGTCAAGTCAGTTTATGCTATAAAGAATGAGACAAGTAAAGCTAGTGAATACAGCCAGGGAAAGAAAAATGAAACAGAAGCCCCTGATGTACACCCAAGTGAACAAGTCAAAGGCATGAAAAGCAGACTGACTTGGGGAGTCAGAGAAGACAACAGCAAAGGAGCTGAGCTTAATAGAGAGAAGCAAAGCACCCCAGTTGAGTATAGCAATGCGGTGCACTGTTTAGTAGCTGAGGCTACCCAAGAATGTCGACCAGCTGTTGAACAGTTTGGCAGAGAAAAGCAAGGCCGAGAAGTAGTGGCAAAACAAAGTCAAAATAAGAAAGGCAAAGTAGCCGCTTCTGATCTAAGCCAAGAGCGAGCGACCGTTACAGAACCAAGCTGTGGTAATAAGATTAGCACGTCCGCACCTAAGCCCAACCAAGGCGAAAGTGACATAGTAGATGACATTGGCTTAACAGAAATAAATATTTCAGAGACAACTGGTATTACTACAAAGGCTTTGAATGATTGTCCGGGATCCGTAGAACTTGATCTGCTGGCAAAGACTACTGCTACAAGGCCTGGGCGCACTGACTACCTGGAACAGCTGCCAGATTCTGAGAACACAGTCATGGAATTAAAGGCGGGACTAGGAATGCTTGACCAGCTGTTTGATACCGGGGCTTTCATGACTCAGCGAGAGGCCATGACTGCTTCTCTGTACACCCCGAGGGAGCAGGGAGACCGCCAGATAGCCCAGAGGAAAGCATTGCTGGCATTGAGAGGTGGCCACTCAGGGCCAAGCAAGCAGAGGATACCCCTGGGGATGAAACCAGGCAAAGGAAAGATGAACTAAGCCAGGAGTCTGGGCCTCAGGCAGAAGAACAGCGTTCCATACCAGGCCAGGCCGAGCATGATGGGATGGAGCTGGGATCAAAGGCTGCATTCATGCAGGAGGAGGATGCTCTAGACAGCCGCCCTGGCCAAGCCCTGAGGGTATAGAGATGAGACCTGTAGCATTACCCGTAGGGAGCAAGGAAGGCCCCCATGAATTCGCAGAACTGATGGAGGATGTTGTGGAACCCTTCACGGAGGGACCTGTTCCAGTGGAGGATGAGCTGGTGACAGAACCAGGTCTTGAAGAGGTTGAGCACCCAGAAAATTCAGCTCATGAAGTAATCATAAGTGATATATGTATAAATGCTATAGAAAAGTTAGTTACACGCAAAGCCTTTGTAAAGTTTGCATTCGGAAGTAACTCGGACATTGAAAGATTATCAAACCAGAAGCTGCTGTGGATGTGGAAGCGGATGATGATTGAGAGGAACTTGGCTGCTAAGGAGCCACACAGTATTGAGCCTCACCCTAGATCCACTAGCAACCAAATAAGCGGGAAAATTGGAAAGAAAGGACAAGACCTGATACTGAGTCTGGGACAATATAACTATGATGGTAGAATGTACCCAAAAGTCCCATTACAGCTACGAGACCAGACTGAGAAACTAAGATGCTTCAACTGCCACATGCAAGGACATATTACATATAACTGTCCTGAGAGTGAAGAGCCAATACAGTGTGACATACGAATAAGGGCTCTGCATAGGATTGTATTGACTTACTTAAAGATGTGTGTGGTGACTAGTGGTGGTGTTACAGCACAGTTAAAAGTGGTGATGGTGAAAGGGAATTGTGTACAAGCACTAATCAATTCAGGGAGTGAGGTTACCTTGATGAAGTGTTCTCCTCCAGCCAGAGAAATGTGATACAAGACAAATGATTAATATTGTGTGTACAAATGGTAACACCCGCACATACCCCACGGCAGAGGTAGAGTTTGTTACAGAGGTTGTAAATGTTAGATGCCCTATAGTACATGTAGTTCAAACGCAAGAGCGGATAAGTAAGGCCAGGTATCGGAGTACCTTGGACCTGGTCATAGGGTATTGGCAGGTTCCCCTGACAGAGAAAGCAAAGGGAAGGACCGTATGTTGCCACAACCCCTCAGGAGTAGAAAACAAAGTACTGCCATTCAGGTTGCATGGTGCAATGGCACCCTTTCCGCATATGACGAACAGGATACTTTGGCCCCACAGAGAGTATGCAGCTGCCGGTTTGACCGCTAAGACTAAGTGTTATCTAGGATTAGAGGAGGCTAACTATGTGGGTTATCTTATTGGGTGGGGGCTCCTTAAACTACAAGGGAACAAGGTAGCCGCCATCTACAATAGGCCACTTCCTGTAACTGAGAAGCTAGTCAGGGCTGGTACAGCCCTAGGTGTTATGAATGTTCACGGTTTGTGTTTGAAGGCCGCTCGCCCCGATGGGTCTGAGCTGGAGGGGAGGATATGTGATAAAGTGAAGGCAGATAGGCCTATAACATTTAACCCCAGGGGGAGTATGTGTTGTAGGTAACACAAACCACCGTTTAGTTATGGGCCCCTGGGGTGGAGCATTTGGAGAGCAGGGTGGGCCAATGCTCCACTCCTCAGTATATACACAACTGGGAGAAATCAGGTCCAGGCAAGAGTTTTTTGGAACTGTCTCCAACCCACTGCTCAGCTGCAGATAATCAGCTGTAGCAGTGGGAATAAACCCCTCCCTGCTATGCAGGTAAAGGGGGGATTGCTGGCTTCCTCCCTGGAAGCAGGTTGGAGAGAGGCTGTTCTCTCCAGTGAGAGAGCCAAGGAGACTGAGCACTGGGAGTGCAGAAGGAAAGCTTGGAGCACTGGGAGTGCGGAAAAGAGAGAGAATTCTGTTTATATCTAGAAGGAATGGAAGCCCCATGCTAACCGAGTGTGGAGTGCTGAGAGCTGACAAAGGCACTAGGTTGGTGAACCCAAATATTATTTTGTTCTAGTTTAAACCCTGAGAGGGAGTCTAATGTTAGATAGTGCTCAGACGAGCTAGGCTTTTGTTTATAGGGATTTGTGTTATTGTTGGTTTTTTTTATTTGCTGCTGTAGCTGTGTGGATTTACAAATAAAACTGCCTGGATTACATGAAAACCAAAGGACTGTGCCTGTTGTTTACCCTAGAGGACCGTGCTACCTGCAGACAAGGATCACACCCCCCAGACATACACTGTACTCCCACACATACACGGTACCCCCACACAAACACTGTACCCCCAGATACACACAGTACCCCCCTAGACATGCACTGTACCCTCCACTGTACCCCCAGACACAGACTGTACCCCTCACACACACAATGTACCCCTCACACACACTGCACCCCTAACATTCACAAACTGCACCCCTCACACACATACACACTGCATTCCTCAGACACACACAAACTGCACCCCTCACACACACTGCACCCCTAACATACACAAACTGTGCCCCTCACACACATACACACTGCATTCCTCAGACACACACAAACTGCACCCCTCACACACAGTGCCCCCTTACACACACACACACTGCACCCCTCACACACACACACTGCGCCCCTCCATGCACTCCACACACACATTGCATCCCTCACACACACACTACTGCCCCTAATTCCTACTAACCCAGCAGACTCCATGTAAGTTGTCAAATTGTTCTAAAATGGTTTGACTACTTATTCTGGGAGGGCACCACGGCACTCATGGCACCATAACCACTATATAGAGCTGTAGTGGTTATTGTGCCTGGATTGTTCCTTTAAATAATCTACCAGTGCTGCTCCCGAGATTAGGTTCTGGATCCGCCCCTGGATGGCAGAAGAGTAAGCTGCAGTCTGACAGAACAGAAAGAACTTTTTGACTCCGTATAGCCAAATCATAATTTACCTATTTAAACCTTTAGCGCACAACAGTGAGTGTTCACATCATGAATGAACTCGGACAGATTGAACAATATTACAAGTTTTGGGGATGAGCAAACGGTGTTGGGAATTTTTCCGGTTTTCATAAAACTAACTGAAAATGGTTTGAGTCAATTATGTAGAACTGCACACATAGCTTAGGAGCACCATATGGACAGTCTGTAAAGGTTACGTTGATGGAATATTGAAGAAAGATATATGTCTTAGAATACAGCTCCATGGGAGCTTGAATTTGCATAGTCAAAGTATGGGACAACAGTGAACAGTGAATAATGCAGTTATTCATTCAATTTTAATCACGTTATATAATACAATGAAAACTGACAAGTTATAAGAGCAAAGCATGATTAAAGATGCTCTTTCTTTAAAAAGAAGGCTAACATTGATTAAAGACTTTGCCGGTGTAATTACTTTTTCCAATATATGACAATTCTTTACATCTCCTTAGGCCAAATGGGATCCTTCAATAGCAAATATTGCTTATTAAACATAAAAGCCACAAAGCTCAATTCACCATTTTACTCCAGACAATCTCACAGTATGCATGCATTGTCCTTTTACAGTGTGTATATATATATATATATATATATATATATATATATATAGTGATTTTGATTCACAGTTATGGCTAAAATCTGAGACTGGACACACAGTACAATCCAAACAAGAAGAAAAATTATCCACTGCCCATTTTTTGATTTACCTAACTCCAAAGGAGTAAACCATTGAATTCAAGACTATTTTAGGAAAAAAATGCTATGTATACAATGTATACAATTGTTTTTTCTTTCTTTGCGGAAAGAAGGGTGTAGAGATAATCACATTGCAATCTCACAATACTACAACGTCAAATCTGGACAAAAGATACAATGCAAAAATATCTGCACTTAGAAAAATAATGCCAGCCGCATAAAATGCATAGAAAAAGAAAATAACATCTACGTGATTTCCTGCGTGACATAACATTCATCTTTATTTAGAAATACATATGTAGATATTTTCAAACTTGGGTAGCACTTCGGATGTTTGAAGTACAGCAAACATTATTTCACGATAAATAGTTACATTGGTAAATCAATGGTTCTGATATAATGTTAAATATACAAGGTTTGCAGGTAAGAAACTAGGACTGGAGGAAGCCAAACAAATTCCAATTATACTAACTCACAGCAGACTTTTTGTACTTGAATCTTTGTGTTCCTCCTATGAAATATGCAGGGTTTCATTTGAATGCCTCCAATTATTTCTAGACTATTTTGGTTGTTCACTAAAATGCATAAAGTGCTCACCCATTTATAAACACACCTACTCATCACAGCATGTCTAATATCTGCCACTTTACAAACCTTTTAGTCTCCTGTAGCCTTTACTGATGCTCACCTTACTTGCCATGGGCATGTTGTATCATGTAGTATCCAACACTGTCCCACCAAGAGGTCCTCCAATATACATGTCGTCCAACTTCTTTCTGAGCCCCAGTTCCAAATGATAGATCTTTCACTCTACTTTTTACCTGCAGGAAGTCACCTGGACCTCAAATCTACCTGCAACCCTATCACTACACAAGATTCTGGTTCCACTAGTAAGCCACCTGGTACTTTTCCTGCTTGTACCTATAGATTTTTCTCAATTATTATGTTCATTTGAAATTTACACTTGATTTGACACTGCAAATTCTTGTTGAATGCTTCCTGTTATTTCTGCATTACTGTCTGCTACAAATCTTAGAACAAGTCTAGAACATGTATGGTACATCGGGCTATCATCTCAGCTCCACTTCCTCAGATAGTTTTCTGCCCAAGCTGGTGGACTAGGCTGGATTCACTTGTCAATCCACTTGTCCAGGAGACCAGGACTACTGATGGAAATAAAAGAACTTAAAACTATAAAAATGCAAAGCATTAGAGCAGAGATGGACAGAGCCCAGACACTCTGCTCATAGCACTTGTTTGGATGAAATGATCAATTTTCAGGTAAGCCCACCCAACCCCTTTTGGCTGTCAACAGTAATGTAAGCTGCATCACTGATGCACTCAGGATAGCCCTGGCCCTCTCTCAATCCTGTTTTCATATCTCAATTGAACAGTATGCTAATATGCCTTCTATTGCAAACAGAAAAAAACTACATTCTAGGTAAGTGTCTAGTGCAGTGTTTCCCAACCCAGTCCTCAAGGCACACATACCAGTCCAGGATTTAGGGATTACCCAGTTGTGTCTAAGGTGTTTTTACAAAGAAGAAAAAAAACACCTTAGACACAACTGGGTAATCCCTAAATCCTGGACTGGTAGGTGTGTCTTGAGGACTGGGTTGGGAAACACTGGTCTAGTATGCTATGTGTAAGACTGGGGGTGATAGGCAGATACCTTGGCTTGCTATTTTTTCCAAAACTCTTCTGAAAAGTTGGAATGCCAAAAGAAATCTATGAATTGCACATATATCCAACTATGCAAATATACACTGACATAAAAACATGTGCAACAGTGTGCTGGGGCTGCTGTGTCTCTTTTCTCCTTTGCGTGGCTCTGCTTGTGCTGGGAGAAAATTACCTGCAATCACGAAGTTGTTCTGATCAGGGGCCAAGTTGTTCCAGTCCTAGTTCAGTGTGTCTTGTTAATACAGTCAGACCACCTCTTACAGAATCCCAAATGGGCTCTGGCACTCAACCGTGCCTTGCCTCTAAACACAGTATGAGTTTTAATGCCCAGATGGTGGCCTTGAAAACAGAATTGATTATCAATATATGAAATGGAAAAGAATAGATTAAATCACCTTTAAATATTCTGTCACTCTCTTTTGGATTTGCCAATAATTTAGCACATATTGGTCTTTTTCCACTAAAATTTGCATATATATAATATGTTCTGCCAGTCATGTTTGGTATTTCTATTCCACAGTGAATGTCACAATGGTGATTAGAGTCTATGTCATACTGCCATAGCAGGAAAAACACAAGCTGGCAGATTTAAGGAATAATATACTTTGGATATACATGAATGGTTTGTTTGCATGATAAGGAAAACTATTACTCAAAATGTTCGAGTATAAAACCTAGAAAACGTATTTACTCTTCTATTTCAAAGTCTACCTTCAAACATGAACATTGATAAAAGCAGCTGTGATATGTGCTGCTACAATCGTCTTATTTTATAAATAAGGAATTTCTGTACGCAATAATAAACTGGCAGATATCGCTATTGCAACCCTATTCTAAAGGAAAATCCTTATTTTATTTGCAGCCACTCGGGTTTATAGGATTAGTCACTAAAGTGAAAATTCAAAAAGAATTAAAAATAGCTGAACTGCAAAATAGTTGCTGCTGAGCAGCAACCACAGCACCCCAGGGAAGGAAGCCGATACCTGTAAGCCAAACAGCTACTTGTTTGTCACTACTCAACTCTAAACACAGAGGTACCAAACGGCGAGTTCCGCAGACTGGGGAGAAAGCCCTCCTAAGAGGCTTTAAAGCTATTTTGCACAAATAGAAATATTTATTTTTTGTGCCACTTCTCTTGAGAGTGTTATTTCATTGTTATTTTTTATTGTTATTTTAATAATTAAATACTTCACTATGTATTCTTATTCTGTTTTTTCAACATGCTATCTCCGCTGATCGAGTGGTAACTATATATCCACATTTTGTGATAGTGGCGCCCTCACTTGTGTATTTTATATACATTTTGCTTTCATTGGCTACTCTGTCCTTAAATCTGAAATTCACGTTGAATTTAAGAGCTCAAAGGAACGCTCCAAGTACCATGACCACTACAGCAGCCTCTCAGGGTAAGTAGACAGGGTAAACTTTTTACAAATGATTTGGCAACCCTGGGTTAAGCCCTGCAGTGCAGGGCCGGCTCACAGGCCAAGATCGCCAGATGTGTGCTTTTTAGCCAATGAGCTAATCCTTGTACCTTTAGGCTAGCTCAGTTCGGAGAGCTTCTAGCTCTCCAGGAGGAGGTGACTGGCACCTAGAAGATCCAGGTGCCATCCATTTGTAAACAGTTTTAGTACTTACCCTGGAACAATACCAAGGCCTGTAATGGTTATGGTGCTTAAAGTGTTTCTTTAACCGTAACAGATATCTACATCTCTATTTTACAAACTTCTATAGTGCAAGAGAAAGCATTACTGCAAAATGGTACTTTGCTCTCTCATTCCCCTTATTACCTCCTATATATTGCTAGTCTTCTTGTTTATATTAACCTGGCACCCCAGAAGTCCCAACTCACCGTATACTATAGATTTGCTTTTATTTTATAGTGTTTTATATTTTAAATTAATTGCAAGAATATGGAGTGAAATGAATGACTGTACACTGTCATCCCAGTATCAATGTAATACATTCAATAAATCTCAGGAAAATTAATGCTCAGTGTTATTATTAAATACAAATCCTTTATTTTACATTTCTGGGTTTTAGGTATAGCAATATTGCAAGAAATCTTAAAATAAATACCACAGCTACAGTTCACTAATGAGATCCCAGACATTAAACACAAGCTAGTTTAGCTGAGAGAATCCCTGAATTCATCATCTGCAAGGTCATGTGGTCAACCATTGAAGATGTATTACTGTACAGTATCTAACTCTCATTAATTTCTGGAACACACATATAAATGAAACACTATAATGTATACAAAATAACAGAAATCCTATAGACCTACAAAACAAAAAAAACACAATAAAGATAATATATGTATAATGCGCTAATATCCTGTTCTGTCTTCCAAAGTCAAGGCAAATCTTGACTTTAAATGGTGATAATCCTTTTATGCACATAGGACACAGAATACTTCACTCATTGCACCAAGGACAAAATATTATATAAAACAAATTCTAGATGTTTCGGTTTCTGTGCCTACTGACACTTTTACCTCACTTGACCCCTGCCGACAATTCCAGAAAACAAAGTCTTTGCCTGTGGCTTTAATATCGTCACTTTGCGAGAACTTTATAAACTTGAACTTATTCAAACTCTGAAATTAATTGCCAACGCTGCCTTAATGAGTCTGGTTTTGTTTGCAAAAACAAAGATTACTGAAGAGACACTGATGTCAAAATCTGACATCCTAGATATTTCATTATGTACAGACATGAAAGCCTAGCTAAAATGGACCCGTTGTCACATTTAAAGGCACTCAACTATATATTGTGAAATCAACAGCAAATGCATAGAATAAATGAAATATTTAAATTGAGTTTGAATAGTGATAGCTGCTATGACATTTTTTTTTATGGATCGCCTATGTGCTTGTGACCTGTGTGGTATAAAATTTACAGGATATTTCTGTAATGGTCCAAGAAAGCTAAAACATGCTTGATATCTCAGTGGGAACTACCATAGGGCAAACTTATTATTACTGTATTTGCAAAGTGCTGCTTACTGTACATAGGGAAGCATTACCAAAGACTCAATAATTAGCACTTTGAGAGGACAAAATGAGTATTGGGGTATTATTACCTCTCATAGAGGCTGGGGACTTGCCTAACATTTCAGTTCTAGAATGCTCATCTGGATTAGACCTACCTGGCATGCTGCTGTTGAAAGATTTCTTTCTAACGACTGTGTAAAGCAGGCTTCCCCCAAACTCCAGCACTCCAGATGTTGCTCCAGATGAACTACAACTCCCATGATTCTCAGCCTATCTATTTCATTCATAGGATCATTGGACGTTGTAGTTCAGCAACATCTGGAGGGCCGGAGTTTGAGGAAGCCTGGTGTAAAGCTACCTATAGTTCCAGCTATTTATACTTATGTCTCTTACTCTCTATTTTTGGCTTAAACCAAATGTATACCTGATTTATATTTCCTTTTTTTTTCTCCATAGAGATGTGCTCACTCTAGAAGTAATCCTAAAATACTTACACCTCTGATCCAGAATGCCAAAAGCATTTCTAGTTAGCATTCTGTGACTAAGCTAAGAACATTAAGTGATGCCACGAAGATCTCGAGCGAGTGATGCCAGAAACATGAAGGTATAAGCACAAATAATACATATCATGGAGCTTATTTTCTAGCAATCTGTGTAGCAAAATATATAGAAGATATGATATTGTCAATAGAGTGACACCTTGTCATTTTTGTACGACAAGTGCTCTTTAGAATCTTCTGAAAGGAAGCAGTGTCTCATTTCTTGAGCAAATTTCCATAAATTAAGCAAAGTATCCAACTACTTTCTTTTCATTTCTTTAGATTTGCTGCACTGAACCCGAGCAAAAGTACAGTAGAAGAGAATATTGGAATAAAATTATCAGCAGGGGCTCTGATTATTATAAAGCCTGCTGCAGATGTACGAGGAAAAGATTGAAGTGAACGCTGTGAATCTGGGACCGGAATACATAGAACAAGCAAAAATAAATGCCTGCTCTTTGCTTTTAGACTGGATTTGGCAAAGTGCTGTCATGCTGGTACAAAGCTACACTGGCATAACGGCGACATTTTTATAATACTTTTTTAAGAAAAGAAAGTGCTACTGTGATTATTGTCATATAAATATATAACTGGGACGAACTGTCGAACTTGCTTTCCAATGGTTCCAAGAGTCTTCCAAGCTGTTCGGATGACAATGAATTCCTCCATGGAGAATAGTAGCATAATAAAAGATCATACAATTATTACAAACACAAATCTGGATGCCAGAGTTGCTACGTTCCCACTAAAATATAACATACAAGTAAAAAAGCTGGTAAAAGGCACAAAAGACTATTGATTTATATCAGGGAGATTATATACATTTTACATTTTTTTTTTTTTAACCAATTTATACAAATTTACCAATTTTTACAAAACCCAATAGTTTATGGTTGTGCCTTAATCGTAACCCTAGAGGGGTTATATGAAGACTTTCCTTGATCTGCACCTCAAGTAAACCTACAGTCTGCTCCTGGTGAACTAAGGGACAACCTCTTCCCTTTGAATTCAACAGCAATAGATAGCGGCTATCTCTACACAAATATTTATTGATTTATGTTATATTCTAAGCCCGCAAAAGATTAATCTACATATATTACGTAACCGATATACAGATTTATACTTTAATACAGGGGTGCCCAAAAGGTAGATCTACAGATGTTGTAGCACTACATCTCCCATGATTCTTTGTATGTCTTTGGAATGCCTTTAGAATGGCAAAGGATCATGGAAGCTGTAGTTTTAGGTTCTGGGCACCCCTGCTTTTATATATTCAAATAATCACCATTTTCAGAGTAAGAACACGCATGAAGCCTTTTTGCTTAAAACTGTTTGAGCAAAATGCTTCAGAAAACGTATGGAGTTAATCAGTGATGCAGATGGTATCATCTCCTGTCTAGGAGACATGTCTTGCAAACAGGATATTTTATACAAATTCTATGACAAGACCAGGAAGTGACTGCACCGCCTGCTCTGACAGCCTCGTTTGACAAACTTGTTCATGCAGGATCTTGCACATGAGTTTAATTGGCATTAGCTACAATATACATTTAACCAAAAGCAGTGAACTGTTGCCATGGATACTGAGTTGCAATGTCTACAAGACTTCCACTAAAAGCAGAGATTTACATACATGCAGGAAGCTATCATGAAATGATATGAACTGATTATGTACCTTGACATTTCTAGAAGGGATGACTAATCAGTATTTGGATCCACTCATGCCGCAGACAGGAGTAAAAACCTTTCAATTCTCTGCTACTGAATTGAGAGCAGTGGAGGAAAAAGACACTCTATGACATTCCCTGTTTGGCAATAAATTCAGTTCTTTTTGAAACCAGCTTATATGAGCCTCATTAGCCTTGAATGACACACTTCCAAGCAGGGGAGCACTGGAAACTAACAGGACCCTGGGCAATAAGTGGTAAAAGGCCGCTCTTGTGCCATGCCAACAAACAAGCACCTCCCAAATGTAACATTTATTTCTCTGCTCATTTCTTTATTTTAAAAATAAAATAAATTTGTATGTGTATTAAATATGTATACGTATATTTTTAAAATATATTTCATGCACAGGTGGGTGTCTTTACCCTCTGCATGCATCTAGTTGTGCCTCTCTGTGTCTGCATGTGTGTACCTGTCTTTGCCTATGTATGCCTGTCCGTGTTTGCCTGTCTGTTTCTGTCTGTGCTTGAATGTGCCTCTGTACACCTGTCTCTGTCCTATTTGTGTTTGTCTGTCAATCCCTGCATATGCTTTTTTTTGCATTTTGTTTGTTTCAGTTGCTGTATCTATGTGTGCCTGTGCGTGTCTGTGTGTATCAGTCCCTCTGTATATATGTGTATCTGTCAGTAACTGTGAGTGTGATGATGCGTGTTTAGCATTCGAATTGAGGAGGTAGCATTGGGGGAGGTGCAGGGGAGGGGTTTTTGGAGGGGGTCACCAAATTATTTTTGTGCTCAAGTACTGTTTTTTTGGGGGGGGACTTAAGCTCTCCTAGCAATGCCCAGCCCCTCCCTCATGGTTACCTAGAGGCAAGGGGGGGAGGATGTTGTATTCTGGAGGTCCAGTGGGCGATTCACCTCAAACACCTCAGGCAGGTGTATACTTCTCCTTCCTGACACACTGGGGGATGCATCAGAGCATTGCTTTGGTAGCCCACAGCAATGCTATAATATTAGCTATCAGAGAGCTTGGTCTATACCCATAGGTGGTGTTAGGTACCCATATGTGGTGTTAGGTACCCATAGGTTGTGTTCTGTGCCCATAGGTGGTGTTAGGTACCCATAGGTGGTGCCTACCAAGTTCTCCCTTCTACATGTCCCTGACATTATGTTAACTCAGACAGTGAAATTGCTTCCTCCTTCCTCTTTGCCTCTACTGACATTCTCAGCCTATTACTGGCTAAACTTCCCATACTGTGGTGAAGAGAGGAAGGAAGTATACTGCAGGCCATGGTAGATAATTAATAAAGCAGGAGGTGAGAATCTCTAATTAAACACACTGTGCCGTAAGGGAAGTTAAAACATTCTAGGTTTTTTTTTTAAATTCAATTTAAAAGTGCTGGACAGTGCCAAGGGTCTCTTGCCAACATAACCACATAAACTTATGTAAAATACTCATGATACTGATAGCACTGTTTTCAAGCAAACCATTTCATGTAAAAAAAATAAGCTTTGCATTAATTCCTGAAGCATAAAACATTTAATTTTTTTGTTCCAGCAGTTATTAAAACACATTTAGACTTACAATTACTGGTATGTTTACTTGTTAAGTACATATAATTTCTCAGAATTCACCAGATCTTGAAGGAAAGGATGGGGAAGGAATAATCGGATAAATAAATCAACAGAAAATGAAAAAAAGAGAGAATGGAGACAAGTTAAAAAAAAAAAAAAAGAAGACTTTTGTTTTTCCTAATCTTATGCTTATGATTTCTATTAATTGGAGTCTTCTTATCTAAATGTATTTGACAGCTCAAGCAACAGGGAGAGCACATTGAAACATTGTTTAATTGCTGCTAATTACAAAAAAGCTTTTATTTACCATCAATGCTCCATAAGTCTTAGACTTCTCTGATATACACAAAACGTCTTTAAAGTATTAAGGGGATTATTAATATTAAAGAAAATCTTGCAACATAAATAAGAGATACAATGTTAATTTATTTAAAGGGACTCTCCAGGCACCTGAACACAGTTAATGAATATTAAAACTAGTGGTATACTGTCTTGCCTGGTTTGATATATTTATGGTCAAAATGATCCATAGCGCTAGAGAAAAAAAATATATAGCCTTCTCGATTTTCCTGGTATTTCAATTCAACAAACGCGAAATATATATATATATATATATATATATATATAAAAAAACTTTTATAGAAAACATAGTTTGAAAACAATTTAATTTCTACTCATAACACCACCTTGTTAGACTGTATGAAAAAAGCTACTCATTACCCTAAAATTACAAACACCATAAGCATTACACTGCACACCCTTTTCCCACACCCTATATAAGTAGTTAAACTGTTTTAGAATGAAATTACTTCTTCTCTGTGGTCTGCCAATAAGGTGTCGCTTTCAGAAACTCAGAAGTTCTCTCTCTGAGCTAAGCCCATCTATGCAGACCATTCTAAAACACACTACAGTGGTTATGGTGCTTGGAATGTTAATAAACGATATCCTAAAACCAGCTATAGGTTGGTGATAAATTTGGATGTCTATGTGAATTATATAAACATATGTTAACAAAAGGTATTTTGCAACTAACTAGTACAATTTTGGATGATATAACTGTGTGTTGTCTAACTCCATTTTTTTTTTGTCTTCTGTAATTATGTAGTTTTATCTGTTCATAATGGTAGAAACTGTAACACTACTTGCTGTTCATTAAAAGGTTACTCCAACCCTTTTGGGGGGTGGGGGGAGGGATATGCCCTATTGGACACACAATAAGATCCCACCTCAATTTTTAACCTGTATAACCCCCCACAAATACAGGGAGAAGCTCCCGGCGCTGATTTTCACTTCTCGCCCTGACATCTTAGGGGGCCTCATCACAGGTGTCTCATAGAGGAGGCTGTTGTTGACTATTTCATCAGCTCTGAGTGCATGCGTGCAAGCTCAGCTGATGAAGGGATGTATTAAGTGGGTAGGAGGAGGAGGAAGGGTTATTTAGCAAAACTAATGGAAGGAGGTGGGAGGATGAAAAAAGTGGATAGGAAGGAGCGACAATTGTAAACAAAATTATTCAACCCCCATTGAAAATCAGGTTTATTGCCAAATTTTACAGACTTTCAACTGTTTGCAATGAACAAATGCTGCAACCGCCTTCTTCAAATGCCACCTGAGATTGTCTAAGGGTTTCAAATCAGGTGTTCTTCTGCAATTAAGCCTTGGTGGAATTTAAGGTATGCCTTGGATCATTGCCTTGTTGGAAGGTCCGATGACGCCCAAGCTTCAGCTTCCTCACAAATGACGTCATCTCCTAGGTTTTCCTGATACTTCAATGAATCCATCTTGCCTTCCACACGCTGCAGGTTTCCAGTGCCAGAGGATGAAAATCAGCCCCAGAGCATCACGAGCCACCACCATGCTTTAACTGTAGACAGAGTGTTCTTTTTAGTGCATGCTTCATTCTTCTTCCTCCAGATATACCATTGTTTTGTTTCATGGCTCTACAGAACAGAATCCCAAAACTTCTGTGTTTTATTTATATGATTTTGAACATATTGGAGCTGACTTTTCTCTTGCCAGTAGTAGCTGACTTTTCTTTTAGGTCAGTAGTGATGCACATCTTGGAGTTCTGGCATGGAAACCTTCTGCGTTTATTACACACCTTACTGTGTTTACTGAAACCTCAGTGTCTGTTGCCACCAAGTCGTGCTGCAGGTCTTTTGCAGTCACTTGAGGATTTCTCACAACCAACCATCTCAGAAATCTGGTTGCAGCCATTGATAGCTCCCTTTTTCTGCCCCATACATGTAGTGTAACCACTGTTCCTCCAACATTGAACTTGCGAACTATGCTTTCAATGGTGTCTCTATGAACATTCAGTATGTTCATGAGAATCATTCAGCCTTCGAGCTTGAAACAGGCTGGTGAGGAGACAAGTACAAGGAGCCAAGAAGGCGGATCGAAAGTGGGATCAGCGCCAACCTGGTCTGACAATGTGCTGGCTCCACCCCTCATCCACTGCCATGGCTCCCTGTACTTATATTGGAATAAAGGTGAGTATAAAAGGATAAAGGTTAGTTTTAATAAGTTTTAAGGGGGGCAAGGGAGGTTTAGGGCTCTTACTGCATTTTTAACACTATAGGATCAGGAATACACATATGTATTCCTGACTCTATAATGTTCCTTTAAATTCAATAATTGTAAACAGCCTTTATACTACAACTTTAACCTCTCTCAAGCTGTTAAACACCTCATGTAATGTAATTCTGACATTAACATCAACACCCTCTATAATGTTATCCTCCCCTTACCCTTTACCCTAAACACGTGTAACATTATCTTTGACACTGTATGCATTTACACAGCTGTATACAATCACTATAATTACTTCTAACACAAAGCTTTACATGCAGGAATATGGACATATTTACATATGCAGTTGTTAAATATGAATATATGTTTTTAGGCCCGTAATATGCAGTTAATAAATTCATTATACTTACTTTATCTGCTTAATTTTAGGGTTAGGGAGCAGGGGATACCATAGAATTATGTGCTGACATGCACTTGAAATGTAAATCTGTTCCTGTATGTGACGTGTTTTAAGCTGAAACACTGAATATACAAACTCCTGCCACCATGAACACTTAAATCACTGAAGTGGTCATGGTTGTTGGAGTGACTGTTTAACATCCAATGGATAATAAATTGGCTCTTCATTTACTACCATTGCTAATCATCCTCGATATGTGCCAATTTGGAACTATTTGAACAGACATGGATTTACTGTTGTCATCTATGTTTATTTTAAAGACTGGTTCACAAGTCGTTTTTTTTTAAAAGTGAAGATAAATTAGATACATAGTTATAAGCATAACTCAACCGAATTGTTTTATGTTGTATAATTTTGAAAAAATCTCCCAGTGTAAAAAGATTTTTTGGTACTAAAACAACATTATTATAATATACATAAGAATTTGAATCCCGTTCAGAGATTACAAGAATTGACCAACGTGTCTAGAAAAGGTGGTTAACGTGTCATTTAAAATTGTATCTTGTTGAATGAACAATTACCTTAATGAAGACAAATGATATGCATGTGTAGACTCGTGTTCTCTATGAAGAGGGCAGGCCCTATCTCTGTCAGTTTACGAGCAATGGACTTTTTCCACTTTATCATTTAATCAGCATCACAGTGATTGCATCTACCGAAAACACCACACAGTAACCAAGGTGGTAGCTTATCCCACTCGACATAAAGTCATGTGTGGCAATCAACAAGCTAAAGAAAGATGGATACAGTCTCAACTTTCACCAACTCCGGTGATGCATAATCCACTATTAAACATTACATGCAAAGCAAACATCATTTTTTATGTTTGTATCCATGCACAAATCCAGTTGCTGATACATTTTCGTGACATCTTTAATCAAATGCCAGGAACTTTACATTAATGTTGTTTGTTTCTACTGCCCACAGATCATTAGCCACAATGGCAAAGTGTCAACTGAAAAGCCATGAAAACAATCCTGTTAGTCAAAAAAACTACAAATGTATTTATTTATTTAAAAAAGTATGTTCTGGGTCCACAAAACATTGCATTGTAACAATAGGTTACAATATTACAAAAAATACAATATACAAACAATACACAGTATCGCACAAAAGTGAGTACACCCCTCACATTTGTGTAAGTATTTTATTATATCTTTTCATGTGACTACACTGAAGAAATGACACTCTGCTACAATGTAAAGTAGTAAGTGTACAGCCTGGATAACAGTGTAAATTTGCTGTCCCCTCAAAATAACTCAACACACAGCCATTAATGTCTAAACAGTTGGCAACAAAAGTGAGTACACCCCTAAGTGGAAATGTCCAAGTTGGGCCCAATTAGCCATTTCCCCTCCCCGGTGTCATGTGACTCATTAGTGTTACAAGGTCTCAGGTGTGAATGGGGAGCAGGTGTGTTAAATTTGGTGTTATCGCTCTCACGCTCTCTCATACTGGTCACTGTAAGTTCAATATGGCACCTCATGGCAAATAACTCTCTGAGGATATGAAAAAAAAAATAGTTGCTCTACATAAAGATGGCCTAGGCTGTAAGAAGATTGACAAGACCCTTAAAACTGAGCTGCAGCACGGTGGGCAATACCATACAGCAGTTTCACAGGACAGGTTCCACTCAGAACAGGCCTCGCCATGGTTGACCAAAGAAGTTGAGTGCACATGCTCAATTTCATATACAGAGGCTGTCTTTTGGGAAATAGACATATGAGTGCTGCCAGCGTTGCTGCAAAGGTTGAAGGGGTGGGGGGATCAGCCTGTCAGTGCTCACCCCATACACCGCACACTGCATCAAATTGGTCATTGTGGCTGTCGTCCCAGAAGGAAGCCTCTTCTAAAGATGATGCACAAGAAAGCCCGCAAACAGTTTGTTGAAGACAAGCAGACTAAGAACATGGATTACTGGAACCATGTCCTGTGGTCTGATGAGACCAAGAAAAACATATTTGGTTTAGATGGTGTCAAGCGTGAGTGGTGGCAACCAGATGAGCAGTACGAAGACAAGTGTGGTGGTGGGAGTGTCATGGTCTGGACCTGCATGAGTGCTGCCAGCACTGGGGAGCTACAGTTCATTGAGGAAACCATGAATGCCAACGTGTACTGTGACATACTGAAGCAAAGCATGATCCCCTCCCTTCAGAGACTGGGCGAAGGGCAGTATTCCAACATGATAACGACCCCAAACACACCTCCAAGATGACCACTGCCTTGCTAAAGAAGCTGAAGGTAAAGGTGATGGACAGGCCAAGCATGTTTCCAGACCTAAACCCTATTGAGCATCTGCTGGACATCCTTAAACGGAAGGTGGGGGAGTGCAAGGTCTCTAACATTCACCATCTCCGTGATGTCGTCATGGAGGAGTGGAAGAGGACTCTAGTAGCAACCTGTGAAGCTCTGGTGAACTCCATGCCCACGAGAGTTAAGGCAGTGCTGGATAATAATGATGGCCACTACTTTACATTGTAGCAGAGTGTCATCTCTTCAGTCTAGTCACGTGAAAAGATATAATAGAATACTTAAAAAAATCTGAGGGGTGTACTCACTTTTGTGAGATACTGTATATATATATATACATATATATATATATACACATATATAAATTTAACACATAAATGGTAATAAATATTGTTAACCATGACAGGTGCATTCTTTATTGAGGTATATTGCCATAGATCTCTTAATAGATTTTAGGATTTTAGATTGAATGAAAATTTGACTATGTCACTGAGATTATTCCATAATTGCGGTGCTCTGTAGGAAAATGAGGATTGAAACACTTTATTTTTGTATTGCGGTATATTAAATATCATGCTAGTACTGGATCGGAGGTTATAGGAGGTGGGAACAGCTTGGGAGAGCATTCTACTCAGGTAGGGTGGGAGCTTCCCAGAAAAGCTCTTATGCACAAGGCTGGAAAGATGAAGAGTGTGTTGGGATTCCAGCGATAGCCAGTTTAGTTTTTTTAACAATGAGAATTATTTTTCACTTCAAATTGATTCAAAGGACTCGTAATATATATTTTGTTTCTGTCCATTTTTGGGGGGATATTATGCACCAACTTAAACACATGCATTGTCTCTTTTCTCCTTATACAGACCAATTTTGTTACATGGTTCAGGGTGCAAGTACTATAGCAGCCCTTCAATGAGAAATACCGCTAAGAACCTAAATTCTTGGAAAGTGGAACAAACCAAAATTTGCTTCCTTGATCTCTCTGTATAAATAAAATAATATGCATTTGTGAGGGTTGGAAAATAATATCAAGTATAATGTCCCTCAGCAGTTTTTAACTATAATCTGGAACTGAGTGGCTGTTAGTCACTGTCATAAATCCCATCCTTTGCCATTGTCAGTCAGCACAGAGGCAAATTATTTCTGTTTCTCTTTGTTGTACGCAGTGTGTGCCCTGGCGGTGCCAGAACCGAACTTGATTGTGATGATGGTTGCTAACTCTTTAATACACATTTGAAGATTAAAGGAACACTATAGGGTGAGGAACACAAATGTGTATTCCTGACCATCTAGTGTTAAAATTAACATTTATCTAGCTTGTCCCCCCTTGTGCCCTTTGAAAGGCAATAAAACTCACCATGTTTTGCAGCACTGACTTCCCCCGGAAGCACCTCTAGTGACTGTCTGAGAGACTGTCGCTGGCATGCGACTGTACTAGGCAGCAATGTAAACACTGCCTTTTCCCTGAAAAGGCAGTGTTTATATCAAAATGCCTGCAGGGACATACTATACTCACCCCAACAATTACATTAAGGTGCAGTTGTTCTGGTGACTATAGTGTCCCTTTAACACAAGTTTGAAGGAATTTCAAATGCTTTATCACATGGCATAATTTTCAGGAAAGTAATGATTCCACTGTAAAAGTTATGACAAAGAAATAACTCCATCTCCTGCTTCTTTTCACTCTTGGTGTACAGACCATGGCAACAGAAGCTATTGAGCAGGCCTGGAACCCAGAGAACTGACTCATAAGTGGGATATAAGGTTGGTAAGAGAGAGGTTAGTTACATGTAGGCGGATTGCTCCATTACTTTTTACTATATTTATATACATAAATAAATAAATATAGTTCTAGGCATATATTTACTTGCATAATAACATAGAATGCAGTACACTCAACTCAAAGACCATTTTTCTTGAACACCTAACTTAAGGAAATATAATGGCCATTTATTTACAGTGTATAATCATACATTGCATAAAACTGCCACTATTTACGGAGTACCGCTATTCTGGCAGATTGTTCTCTGAACCAATCTAATGACTGCTCTTGTGAGATTAATCCACTTACAATGGATATCCATCCTCTTGTACAGAGTATATCATGGCGATGGTTAGCAAGTCGATACATTAATGACAGATTAGAAAGTTCATATTGCAGACTTTCTCTATGAATCCTTACAACAGAGATGCTTCTGTAAACAGAATTGCGACCAGGTTTGCAAACAAAAGAAATAGAAAGAAGAGTAAATATTTTGACAGCAATCCTCTAACAGATTGTTGGAAATTCAATATCTAATGTGGATTCCATACTCGGATACTTCTGTAAATTATATAAACTGCTTATGGTTCGAAATGATCTCCTATGCTTCTCAAGCTCCAACTAAAAAAAATATCTATTGAGAAATTATGGCAGAAGCAAAGTTGAAATCCTAAAGGCTTTTCTAACGCATAACCACAACTCCTGAGCCAACCTGGAAAATCTTCAGATTTTTCAAAGGAAGCTAGTGTTTTTTTTTTATTTTTTTTTATTGTAAATAAATAGTTCAGTCACCAACCAAATATGCCAATTTACATCCCAAAACTAGTGTGATATATTTGTAGCATAATGGATTCCTGGGTTAAGATGATGCTCGGTATAAAGGCAGTGTTTCCTTACCAGCTGAAGTTTTGCTGGGGAAAAAAAAGATTTCCAGCTAATCCTGAGGATTATGGCTAAATTGCTTTATTTATTATACAGTTCTATGCACAGGGGAATACCACAAACTACTCGGCAATCACCGATTCTGATTGGGTGTCTATATCATATGTCACTTAGGGATTTAAACTTAAGATCGAATTCCAAAATGGTAACCTCCATACAATAAAATTGTTAAATCTGGCTAAACCTACTAAAGCTTGGTAAGGTAAATATAATATTAATCTGTCTGCAACATAGATTTACATTTTATTTATTTTTGGAAAACTTTTGTCAGGTGACAGTTCCACTTAAAGGCTTGCTTGATGACACTCTGGATGTAGTCTGTGACTTTTGGGATGGACATACGTATCTATATTAATAGATGTGACACAGAATTTTTTTTTTAAAAAGCCACGAAACAGGAAATATAAAAAATTCCGGCATGCTACATTTAGCTGTAAGACATTACCTGTGCCCTACTCATTAATGGTTACATGAAATATATAAAACCAACCCTTGATTTGATTTTTATTCTTCAGAGTAATGGCCTGCCACTTTGAAAGAGTATGACTACTAAGGAATGGGTTACTGACATATTCCTAATTGCATGTATAATGTTATATTATGCCTGTGTCATTTTAAGGCAGTCAGTAATAACTACGGCCTGGGATCTATTAGCAGAAATATTAATTCTGCTTACTGAATAGTAATTACACTACTGAAGCCTATGGAGAAATTAATTTAGAAAACTCTCACTCTACTAAGAGAATTCAGCTTTGACCAATCTAATTTGAATATATTGGCCTAAACGTTGACATTCACTCTGAACTAATATTAATTTCCCAGCAGGTCTCACTTTAGTAAATATCTCTGAAAGTGTACCATTTAAATATCTGGAAAAGGTAGTCTGTCTCTGTTATACAATCTTCTTTCAAATTTCAGGGAGGGTCCGAGCAAATCCTCATGTAGATTAGTTCTGGGGATGTAAGTTTAAGACAAGCTCTAAACTATTACACTATTAAACTGACCAATGTCCTTTGGGCATCAACAGTGATCTGTGCATTAACTTAAATGTTAAACTGTTAAATGACACCTTAATGTCACAATTGGTAGAAGCACCAACTAGAAAGGATGTTTGTCTGGATTGGGTTATACCAAACAATGTTGATCTTTTGTCAAACATTCAAGCAAGGAAGTACTTGAGAAATATTGATCACAATATGGAGTCTTTGAAATAAACTCAAAAAGGCAAATGCACATGGGGTATACCAATGCATATAATTTTAATAAGGTCTATTTTAATTAAATAAGAGCAGCTTTACTACATATTGAGTGGTATAAACTCTCTAGTGAGATATTCAGTAGAGAGTTTATACTAGAGATTATATTCATTCCTAACAAATATTAGCAATGAATATATCTTAATATAATAAGTGATAATTAATTTTTAAAAAACAAACTGAAACCAATATGGTTAGTGTGAAGGTAAGCCAAGAAATTAAAAAATAAGAAGATGGCATTTAAAGCATTTAAATCAGTGGCATCATATATAAGTCAGAAGGAAGCAAATAATGCCTGTAAAAAGGTGATTAGATGGGCTAAACTGGAAAATTAGAAAGTGGTAAAGAAAAAATAATCCCAAAAAAGGTTTTTAAAGTACATACATTCAAAAAACAATTAATTAAATAAATAAATACATAAAGTTTAGGCACGCTGAAACCAGAGATGAGTGTGTTAGTAAATAAAGTTCTGGAAAAGGCAGAAATATTATGGAGGGAATTTAAGGCAAGAGATATGCAAATGACTGCAGCAAAAAAACATTCTGAAAAATTGTTATTGGAGGACTCAAGATAATGTGCTGCAGCTACTAAAGAAAGTTCATTTAAACAAAGTCCCAGTCCCAGATGGTACTCATCCATGGGTACTAAGCTGAGTGTGGAAATAAATGAACCTCTGTTTTTAATCTATCAGAATCCTTAAAGATAGATTACACAGAGTTGTCATTAGTGGTACATTTTCAAGCTGGACATAAGTGGTAAGAAGTGTCTCTGAGGGCTCCATTCTGGGGACACTTCTGTTCAGTATATTTATTTATTTTTAAAAAGTGAAATAGGCATTGGAAGTCATGTGTCAGTGTTTTCAGATAACACAAAAATTAGTAAGGTAATGTAATATAATGTGAGCAGGATATATCTACGTGGCAGAGAGATTTCAGTAGATTAGTGGACTGGGAGCTCAAATTGCAGATGAAATTTAATATAGATAAATGCAAAAATATGCACGTTGGTGTGAAGAATGCTCAAACAACTTATATCCTAAATGGCTAATTAATGATAACAACACAAGAGAAGGATTTGGTAATTGTTACAGACAGCAAATAATGTGCAATGTCAAGCAGCAGTTGCTAAGGCTAGTAAGGTATTGTTATGCATAAGCATTCATTATTGCGATGAAAATATAATTTTGCCTCTTTTAAATCAATGGTAAAACCACACTTTGAATATGCCCTGAAATGTTGGGCCTATCTCTAAAAAAATAATATTATTGCACTACAAAAATGTGCAGAGGCAGTCTTCAAAATTAATAAGGGGAATGGAAGATTTTAGTTATGAAGAAAGGCTAACATATTTAAATCTGCGTAGTTTAGAAAAATGGTGCCTTAGAGAAGATATGATAGCATTACACCAATATATTTAGGGCCAGTACAAACTATTAAATTATTCGGAAATCTATTCATGAACAGGACTATATAGGACATAAGGTCACCCATTTAGATTGGAAGAAAAAAGATTTAGTTCATAGCAAAGGAAAGGATTCTTTGCAGTTAGAACAATAATTATCTGCCTGAAGAGGTGGTCTGTAGAGATGTTTAAACAGCAACTAAAATAATTCTTGCAAAAACATGATATTCAAGAATATTTTTAATATATAGGGATATAAAATACATGCTTCTAGATCAAAGAAGAGATCTGACTGCCATTCTGGGAGTCGAAAAGGGTTTTTTCCCCTGGTTTGTTGCAAATTTAGAAAGCGCTTCAAACTGGATTTTTTGCCTTCTTTTGATCAACAGCAAAAACAGATGTGAGAAAGGCTGATGTACCTATTAGTGAGTGTGATGTTGAGTGTTTTACCATTTAGAATATATATAAATTTTCTCTTGCATTCAAATATGTCCTTGATGGAGATTTTTTTTACACAAAAAGTGGTGCTCACTGTTACAACACTAGAAAAATTAAAGGTTGAGTTACCTCGACCAGGGATTTAACCCTGTGGTATGAAAAAACTTAAAGGGACACTATAGTCACCAAAACAACTACAGCTTATTGTATTTTTTTCTGGTGAGTATAAGCATTCTCTTCAGGCATTTTGCAGTAAACACTGTATTTTTTAGAGAAAAGACGGTGTTTACATTACAGCATAGGGATACCTCCACTGGCCCCTCCTCATATGGGTGCAGGAGGTGCAGTCAAAGTGACTAAAGGCCAGGACATCACATTTTACTCTTGCTCCTTATTACACATTACAGCTTACTTACCAGACATCGCATTGCAGGCTGGTAAGGGCACGACAGAACACATTACTACCAGAATTGTATGCAAGCTATTACAGTAACAAGCAGAAAATAAGAAGGAATTTCGGGATTCCTAAACCAGTTGCACAAACATATAGCTCTATTGTTGGCCTACTGCAAGCCAGCTGTAATCTCAGGTAACCTCTGCCTTAGTTTTAACAGTATGCACACAGATAATCCAATGGAAAGAAACAAAAACAAGACAAAACATGAAAATCTTTCACTAGCCTGTGGCACCACCAGATAATTTGTATCAAGACAATATAACAGACAGAAGTGACACATGCAATGTATTTTCTAATCTAAATTGATCTAAGTGACATTCTATCCAAATAACAAAAATGGTCCACCTATGGTCCATATCATTGAAGTAAAACAATATTTTTCATTGTAACTGTGTACTAGGCATGGCTTCATCCATCGTTTGCTTTCTTCATTCTAAATAAATAGTTATGTGCTGAATTTTGAGTGCAATTAATTAATATTGTCGGGGGACTGGGAGAGGGTGGGGGCAACTGCCATGGTGGAAAGACATGTTTCAGAAGAGCTCCTCTCCTATACTGGATATTAATGCAATTCTTTGCCCTACTAAGTGAGATTTTGAATGTTCTTTTTTCAACGACTACTAGGAGACCTGTAACATCTGAATCTCCCACAAGAATTATATATAAGGGGTAAACATATGTAAGTAAGTTCTTGTGTTTCTTTCTATTTTATTTTATGGACTGTTTTGCAATTTGTTATCTGTGTTTCTGTATGCCATTTATTTCTGTATTTTTGTACACAGCACTGTGAATCCTTTTTGTCAGATTAAATGTTTACTTAATCAGCTTGTGTCTTTGTTCTCTATGAGCTCACTCTCCTGAGGAAAGCTCAGGTAAACATGTTACCAAAGGGTTAATTATATATGTCTGATCAGTAAAGTATGGTTGTGATCCTATAATTCTACTGTGTGTGGGGTAACCTAAGATGCCCGGATTTAAAGTCTTGGTGGTGGCAGTAAAGTGTGTACTAAGATGCTCGTGTAGAAGGTATTGCAGGGGTTAATATAGTGGTTGTTGGGACTAGCAACAGGTAACCAGGGGTAACCAGGGGCCAATAGTCCACGCTTGTGACAGGGGGTGATCCCGGTCCATCCCCAGGAGGCTGCCTTAACCTGGTGGAAACTTGTGGTGAAACCAGGAAGGCGCACAAAAAAAAAGCGACTCACCTAAGATACTACAGAGGAAACACTCAACATCCTGTCCAGGCTACACCACACTTTTAATGATTTCTGGCGCAAGTTGGAAAGCAAGCTGCAACAACCGGTACCAACGCAGGCGAGTGGTCGCTCACCTCACAGGCAAAGCCTTACACCGCATCAGAAGCTGGCTACACCAGCAGTGAGAGGACCCCCGACATGGCGGCAAATTGCGAAGTGTTCCCTACTCCTGCACACAGGGGCACCCAAACAGGAACTGTCGAGATCCGGCACTGGGACTCTCAACCTGTCGGGGAATCTTGTGGAAGCCCAACTCATGAGGAATATCTCCCTGACAGTGCCTTCCAGGTCACAACTGGGCATTACCTTGCGGCTCATGCAGCCTCTGCCTGGGCCCACATGTCTGATCAGCGTACATCCACCACGACGCATATTGCTCTTACCGGACACTGGGATCGGCTGAATTAAGCTCCAGTCTCATGATCCATGCGGTCCTCTAGTATTATGCTAGTGGACTCCATCTGGTTATACTTAGATGAAAGGCAAATCGTTTTCCATATTTTTCTTTCTTTTAATGTGAATATAGCAGTTATACAGATTTCCTTTTCTCTATTTTGTCACCGTGTGGTTTATGCTGAGCAGTATAGTAAAGTAAGGCAGCCCAAAGCTTCGGTGGCCACCATAATCTATAGGCACCCTGACTGCATGTGAGTCACCCTTAACAGCTATGCAGTGTCTACTAATAACCAAATTTCAACTTGCCTAGTAATTGTCTTGTTTCAATACTCTTGGATCCCTAGACATGTTTCCCTAATGCTATTACAACCTCTTATTATTACCCTAACCTATACAATGTGCAGATGTAGCAACATTTTTAAATATATACACACCATGTGTATTGCTACATATATCTCATTCTACTATAATTAAAAGTGTGCAACTCATGTTTTACTCTGCTCCAGTCTCTTCTTCAGCTTTGAGAAGTTGCTTATTCAGCATGTTATTAAGTTATCTTAAACAAACAAACAAACAAAAAAATTTGCACAGTATTTACCTGCCATGCCTATGTACCACTATGTCTGACTATTTCTGTCTGTTGATGCTGGTGTTGCACCACAAACTTGCTTGTAACCAACTGCACTGCAAAAATAAAAAATTCAAAAAATAAATAAAAAGTTAATTAATATTGTGCCTTTTTGGTACCTAATGTTTTAAGCAAGCTTACAGTTTAATAACAGACTTTAATAATACGGTTTTGACAATGTTGTCTTTTGATATGACTTAGGTTTTAAAGTCTTTTTTTTATCTTAAAATCATATTTAGAGCACATTAAATTGGTTTATAGAAATTAAACCAATACCTTCTCATTATCAAGATGTTGGGTTTCATACAGTCGCTCACATTATAGCACACTAGGGAAGCAGATCTTTTAGCACAAAGCCGTGGAATGAGATGAAAAATACTTCAGCATGTTTTAGAATCTTCTGGGCTTTTATATAAAGAATCCTGAAGACTATTTTATTCCATTGGCAAAAAGTAAAATGTATAGTTTTGGGCAATGCTTTTAAAGAAGGATATAATTAAATGGGCTACAGAATTTATAAGAGGAAGATTTGCCTTGAAGGCCAGTGATAGAGTGAGAGTGTCATCTGATGATCTCAGCTTATCACCGGCCGCTCATTGGTGTTACTATTATTTGCAATCAGAGATAGAATTACTTGCAAGAGGTAACAAGAGGCAGAGCTGTTAGGCACCAGGGGTCCAAATCCAGGATAAAACTGTTCAAAACTGATTTAACCCCTGATGGTAAGATCATCCATAGACCTTGGCCCCCATAGCAACTAAACTGAGATGAAGAGGAAAGACTAACAGGAGTGCATTTGTTTACATATGAAAAAGGGCTTTTCAATGGGAATATGTATAGTGTAAAAAGTACAGTAAGGCTAAACTTAACACTACTTTACAAAAAATATAAAAAGGAACAATCTGACCACTGTAACAATTTCATCTCTGAAGTTGATATAGTGCCTGGACATTCTGGTTGCCATCTTACTTTAAAGAATTAAACTATTTTTGAACAGATTAACCCAGAAGTGGTCCAGAAGATGCGTGTCTGCTTGGCCCCTTTTTAAGCTGACCACCACACACTGCTAACTGGCCTAAGAATACGTTCCAACATAAGACCAAGACCGAGACCAAGATGGGGATTGTACCGTCCAAGCGCATATAAATGGAGCTGATTTCATGTGCCAGAAGACTGTAAGTACATTTCCTTTCTTTTATTCATTATCAAGAGCACCAAAAATACTTCACCATATTTCATTTTATTTCTTCTCTTATTTTTCATATCTTTCCATCCCTGATTGACTTAATGATACATGTGAAGGCGCTGCTTCGTTACATTCGCTTTCTTTTAGGGAAGAAGTTGCCCAGGACCTCCATGCACCAAAATAACGTCATTACAATAAGGTTGTTATGGTGCCTAGTGTGTTCCTTTGAAGAAGGATTTTTTCCTTGTTTGTGACACAGCTGCTTAAAATTATTATTTCGCCTTATTTTTTTTATCAGAAGCAGAAACATATGTGTTATGGGCTGAATGTGAACTTTTTTTTAACCTATATCACAATGTAACTATGTAAAAATATCTTAACCAACTAATAAGAAAATAAGATACACATTACAGGGTGCTGTTAAATAGTGACAGAGAAATATTGATTTAAAAAAAAAAAAAACAGTTGTATTTATTTTAAAGCATGTATATTTTTTAATAAAACCCCAAAACAATGCAAGATACACATATTTTTGTATATTATCACTAATCTGTAGACAGTCTGCACAAAGCCCTGACCTCAACTTCACTGGAAACCTTTGGGATGAAATGGATCGTGGATTGTGAGCCAGACCTTCTCATCTAACATCAGTGCCTGAACTCACACAAGCTCTTTTGGCTGAATGTGCACAAATCCCCACACACATAATTAAACATCTTGTGGAAAGCCATCCCAGAAAAGAAGCTGCAGTTTTAGCATCAAAAGGGAGACTGCCTCCATAATAATGTTCACAGTTTTTAAATGAGATGTCCAACGAGCTCATACAGGTGTGATGATCAGGGGTCCACATACTTTTGACCATAGAGTGTATAGATATTTTTTACACACATTTGTTTTATTACGTTTTAGCGATATAATTCCAATAGTGCGAAAGTAAACAAAATGCAGTATGTAAACCATATAGTATGTTGAAATAGGAAAATGTTAAATACTAAAGAAAAACAAATTAATGGTACAGGGAGTGCAGAATTATTAGGCAAATGAGTATTTTGACCACATCATCCTCTTTATGCATGTTGTCTTACTCCAAGCTGTATAGGCTCGAAAGCCTACTACCAATTAAGCATATTAGGTGATGTGCATCTCTGTAATGAGAAGGGGTGTGGTCTAATGACATCAACACCCTATATCAGGTGTGCATAATTATTAGGCAACTTCCTTTCCTTTGGCAAAATGGGTCAAAAGAAGGACTTGACAGGCTCAGAAAAGTCAAAAATAGTGAGATATCTTGCAGAGGGATGCAGCACTCTTAAAATTGCAAAGCTTCTGAAGCGTGATCATCGAACAATCAAGCATTTCATTCAAAATAGTCAACAGGGTCGCAAGAAGTGTGTGGAAAAACCAAGGCGCAAAATAACTGCCCATGAACTGAGAAAAGTCAAGCGTGCAGCTGCCACGATGCCACTTGCCACCAGGTTGGCCATATTTCAGAGCTGCAACATCACTGGAGTGCCCAAAAGCACAAGGTGTGCAATACTCAGAGACATGGCCAAGGTAAGAAAGGCTGAAAGACGACCACCACTGAACAAGACACACAAGCTGAAACGTCAAGACTGGGCCAAGAAATATCTCAAGACTGATTTTTCTAAGGTTTTATGGACTGATGAAATGAGAGTGAGTCTTGATGGGCCAGATGGATGGGCCCGTGGCTGGATTGGTAAAGGGCAGAGAGCTCCAGTCCGACTCAGACGCCAGCAAGGTGGAGGTGGAGTACTGGTTTGGGCTGGTATCATCAAAGATGAGCTTGTGGGGCCTTTTCGGGTTGAGGATGGAGTCAAGCTCAACTCCCAGTCCTACTGCCAGTTCCTGGAAGACACCTTCTTCAAGCAGTGGTACAGGAAGAAGTCTGCATCCTTCAAGAAAAACATGATTTTCATGCAGGACAATGCTCCATCACACGCGTCCAAGTACTCCACAGCGTGGCTGGCAAGAAAGGGTATAAAAGAAGAAAATCTAATGACATGGCCTCCTTGTTCACCTGATCTGAACCCCATTGAGAACCTGTGGTCCATCATCAAATGTGAGATTTACAAGGAGGGAAAACAGTACACCTCTCTGAACAGTGTCTGGGAGGCTGTGGTTGCTGCTGCACGCAATGTTGATGGTGAACAGATCAAAACACTGACAGAATCCATGGATGGCAGGCTTTTGAGTGTCCTTGCAAAGAAAGGTGGCTATATTGGTCACTGATTTGTTTTTGTTTTGTTTTTGAATGTCAGAAATGTATATTTGTGAATGTTGAGATGTTATATTGGTTTCACTGGTAATAATAAATAATTGAAATGGGTATATATTTGTTTTTTGTTAAGTTGCCTAATAATTATGCACAGTAATAGTCACCTGCACACACAGATATCCCCCTAACATAGCTAAAACTAAAACAAAACTAAAAACTACTTCCAAAAATATTCAGCTTTGATATTAATGAGTTTTTTGGGTTCATTGAGAACATGGTTGTTGTTCAATAATAAAATTAATCCTCAAAAATACAACTTGCCTAATAATTCTGCACTCCCTGTATATAGCAGTCATTCCTCTATCTCTCGTAGTAATATATCCATCAAATGTCATAGACATAAGTCTCACATAAAATTAGGTGAGGGCAATATATTCAGAGTAGGTGTATAGATATTTATAGATATTTTAGCAAAAAATTGAAAGATGTGAAAAGTTAAACTGCCACATTAGCAATATTTGATTACTGGAATAGATTACCCCGCTCATGTGTTATCGAGATTGCATTTCCACCTCTAATAAGCTTTTTGGATTCTAATATATATATTTTTCTCCAAATATTTCTCTCTCACTTCTCTTCTCTTTGTAAATCCACATACACATACGGAAATGTGAATCTGTGTATGTATCTGTGTAACTGCGTATGTCTGGCAGCGAGTGTGCCTGTGATGATATATTTGTGTACATTTCTTGGAGTGTGTTGCGAGTGGCCCTGTAACTTCTAATGGCAGTCATGAACTGCAGAACCCTGAAAACCTTTTTTCTTTTGTTTGAATGAGGAGAAAATATACAGTATGAACACGAGGAAAGCACCCAAAACTTAATTTGTACTTAAGCTGTATTGGTACCCGGAGCGTGCCTGCAATGTCCCTTTAAATACCACATGATTTACTGGACACAATATTTGTCCTCAAGAGACTTATTCATGAAGTACCTGACACATCACTTATCACAAAGGGTTAAGAAGCCTTTTTCTGCTGCTATGGCAACAAGCAATCAACCTTTCACTGCCCTCTCCTTATGTAATGGTTACAGATGAAAATTAATAACAATATGAATGTAGCAAAATCTAACACTATTAAAGAAATATTAAGGTTTAAGCATTCAAAAAATATTTGCTTTATTTGGGAATAAAGTGGCAAGAACACTGCATAAATATAACAAGTGATTTAGTATTTGTTGGAGAGAAACACCAAAACTGGCTGACAACTTGCAAAAGAGGGACAAACAGAGGTAAATATCCTTGTTTCATTTTAATTTATTTCTATTAAAAAAAAAAAACAATAACAACAAAAAACAGCCAACAGAAAGCTGGCTAATATAATGTGTGTATATATTAAGAAATGACAGACAGACATATAGATAGATAGGTAGATAGATAGATAGATAGATAGATAGATAAACAGACATACAGATAGATAGATAGATAGATAGATAGATAGATAGATAGATAGATAGATAGATAGATAGATAGATAGACAGATAGATAGATAGATAGATAGATAGATAGACAGACAGACAGACAGACAGACAGACAGACAGACAGATAGATAGATAGATAGATAGATAGATAGATAGATAGATAGATAGATAGATAGATAGACAGACAGACAGACAGATAGATAGATAGATAGATAGATAGATAGATAGATAGATAGATAAATAGATAGATAGATAGATAGATAGATAGATAGATAGGCAGATAGATAGGTAGGTAGATAAATAGATAGATAGATAGATAGATAGATAGATAGATAGATAGATAGATAGATAGGCAGATAGATAGGTAGGTAGGTAGATAGATAGATAGATAGATAGATAGATAGATAGATAGATATATGATAGATAGATAAACAGACAGACAGATAGATATAGATAGATAGATAGATAGACAGACAGACAGACAGACAGACAGATAGACAGACAGACATATAGATAGATAGACAGACAGACAGATAGATAGATAGACAGACAGACAGACACATATATTTGTAAATATACTCTATGTGTTCCTCCATTCTCATTAAATATTTGCCAACAGCAAAATTTTGGGTGCATAGTCCAATATCTCCATCAACATGTCTGTAGCCTCTGCTCCTCCGCAGGCCAATTATTTGTGTTTGTAAATGGTTATTTTATAGAATATTCAGTAGATAAAACATTTTACCACTTGTCAGATCATATGGCCAAGAACATAATTAAAAAGTACTACTTTAACTCAAGATAGCAACCTTGTGACATTTGTACAGCGAACAAACCCCCAGGCTAATGGATAAGTAGATCTGACACCAAAGCCCTTTCCGTTTCACTGCATTTAAATCTCATATTATTTTTCTCTTTAATTTACTTCTTTTTAAAATCATTTCTTTTTTTCAGACAGTGAACCAACCCTACAATCAGACTGAGCACATCATAGCAACACAAAACCCAAAAGGTTAAGTATTTTATCATCCAGCTGCCCTTTGCAAATAATGGATTAGTAATAGCATACATCATTAACCAAATGGCCAGTGAAAATAATAACATATATCTTATAAGATGACAAGAATCCTGCTTAGTGAGCTGTGTTTTCATAATTACATTTATGTTTTATAACGCTTAGTGCAATTTTTTTTACTGGTGAAATAAATATGACTTGGCTCCCTGATTCCATGGTAAGGAGACACAACTATCATCATTCTAAGTCAACCAACTTATGGCTGAGCTTGTTTAGTAAAAAATAAAAAATAAAAAATGAATGTGGATAAAGATGACAAAATGGGTCCCATAACATAAACAAACTAAAAAGAAAACATTTTTACTAAAAAACAAAAAACAAAAAAAAAACTTGTTTGATCAGTGGGAATTTAATCAACATTTTAACAAATATCAAATATCAGACATAGGTTTAATGGACACACCTGAAGCCAATCTCTGCAAATGAATATGCAAATGACTCCTTTATGGCAATGGTTAATTAATTATTACTTTATATTTATTGGCATTGCTGATATATTTTAGGCAACAACAGCATTTCCAACTATCAGCAAATCATTAGAACAGGATTCAAATAAAACCAAATTGATATATATATATATATATATATATATACACACACACACACACACACACACACACACACTATGATATTCACATTATGATAACAAATGTTACATTCTGTCATTTAAATGTTGCTCTATTCAATACACTGCAAAACAAAACAGCACATAGCAGAACCGGGACCATATGTCCACATATGATGCATCCTAGCACTGTATACAATGCGTGTCAATAGATAAACATGAAGGTTCTATTTACAAATACCCAGCCAAACAGGGCAGCAAATCACAAGTTTTAAAGTCCTTTTAAGTTCAAGGCCCGATATTCACACAGTCAACCATTTTCTAGCCATCTATTATCCATATGCCTAACCTACACTTATATTACACATTATAAACCATCATCAAATGTTTCTGCACAATGGGGAAAAAAAGAGGCAGAAAGCTGGCTTTTGATAAACAGCAGTGTGTACAGCAGGGATATACCTACGCCCTAGATGTGCAGTATTCAGATGTTTGACAGTGAGAGATCTCAGCCCATATCCAGGTTGAAAGCACTGTTGCTTCCAGCTTTTCCACTGAAATGAGAAAAGGGAGCAGACAGGGTTTACAATGCAAGCGGGGGGGAGCAGGCTGCATTTCAGAGATCAGTTGTAAACAGAGCATTCTACGTACCGATTCTTGGATACAATGTTCCCAGATGCAGCTATTCCTCCAGTATTCTAGAGCCCAGTACCAGTGACACGCTGCCTGCCAGAGAAGGCATCAGCTGGTCTCCGCAGGGTCCTATACTCCGCCTTCCACACACTCAGACTGCTGCTAGGGGGGGTTCAGAGATTAACACTAGGACTACTGCTCACGTCAGCAGCAATATTGCTGGTGTTTTAAGGCAGTATAAGCCTGTGGCTTCAAATACAGAAGACTCAGGAGCACTTTTGTTTTCTTCTTATAATGCTACAAAATAATGTTGCTGTTTTTTTCACATACACACAATTGTTTTCATTGTTTTTACACTAGTGCCTTTTCATCCCAGAATTTTGAGGATTTTACATTATAGAATGATTGTGATACAATGCATGCAAATGGTGTTCATAAAATAATGACATTATGACCCCCTGGATTGAAGGCATAGATAAGATGTCAAGATAACTTTGCATTTATCCATCACTATATTGTTTAATTTAATCAGGCTCTCCTTACTGATAAAATGAGGGCATGGCCATTCCTAACCTCAGGTAGGACATTCCTGCCCTCTTCTTTCTATAGATAACTCGATGTTATATAGTAAGCTGGATGCATCTGAACTTGTGTGATGCCAGAGGCTTCACATTCCACTCTGTGACTGAATTGAAATACCTTCTGTCTTCGCTAAATCTAGAATGTGGTTGCTATAGCATCAGTTTAATGCTGAAAAATGTAGTTCCTAAGCAAAAAACCCCAGTAAGTCTGAATTTAGTTGAGTTTAGCCATAAACAAATGCATGGTTTATTTACTGACAGGATAGTTTGGGACCTTCTTTCTTGACCTTTTCTTCTCACATGGTTTTCAAATCAATTTCTATCAAGCAAATACATTTAGCAATCCTTTTCTCCTTTTGCCTCAGTCATCTTACCAAAACCCGAGCAAACCTGAAGTGTTTTTTTTATCCATTGCCCTGTCAACCCCATTAACACCCTTCCCTTCTCTCGCAATCTTCCCAATAAATAAAAATTATAAACTCGGTGTTATCTTTGGTCCTTTTGTCAAATATACCGCTGATTTACAGTTAGACATGGTTGCCAAGGAGGAGGGAAGAGGATGGTCATAGCCAGCTTTGATGATTCACACCCCTCCAGATTTGCCTGCATGAGTGAAGATGTTGGAAGTATCAGCTCGGGAGTGGCTCTGCGTGAGAAAGCTCCTCTTTCTAACAGCTATGCAGGGACGTATTTGCAGCGAGGCAAACAAGGCATTTGCATTGGGCGGCACTTTCCAGGGGGCGGCAAAAAACGCCGCCCCCAACTGCCCAGGCAAATACCTTGTTAGCCTGGCGGCATTTGGCTAAATAAAAATCCAGGCGAGCGGACGCCGACGAGGGAGCACTGATTAGTGAGCTCTCTGCTCAGCTCCCTCGCACGCCGCAGAATGATGCCGGGAGCCAGAATGTGACATCATATTACTGGATTACAATTAGCCGCCCAAGTGCCTGCATGCCTGCCACCCTCCCTGCAAGAAGACCCACTGGAGCCCAGGTTTAAAAATCCACCCAGCTCTTTCCAAGGTAGGGAGGCTGGGTGGATTTAAACTAAAATAGAAAAAGTAATTTTTATTAATTAATGTTTGGGGGGGGGGGTTGTGTGTATGTCTGTCAGTGTGTGTCTGAGTGATTGTGTGTGTCTGGCTGTCAGTGTGTGTCTGAATGATTGTGTGTGTCTGGCTGTCAGTGTGTGTCTGGCTGTCAGTGTGTGTCTGAGTAATTGTGTATGTCTGGCTGTAAGTGTGTGTATGTCTGTCACTGTGTGGCTGTCTGTCAGTGAGTGTGTGTGTATCTATCAGTGAATGTGTTTGTTTCTGAGTGGTTGTGTCAGTGAGGGCGCCTTTGTGTCTGAGTGATTGTGTGTGTGTGTGTATCTGTCTGTCAGTGTGTGTCTCTGAGTGAGTGTCTGTCAGTGAATGTGTGAGTGTCTGTCAGTGAATGTGTGAGGGTCTGTCAGTGAATGTCAGTGAATGTGTGTCTGCATCATTGTGTGTGTATGTCAGTGATTGTGTCAAATCAGTGCGTGTATGTCAGTGTATCTGATTGTGTGTTAGTTGTTTAACAGGAAGAGGTGTGGCATTGGCAGGAAGGGGTGGGGCAAATGTAAATTAGGGGGTGCCCAAGTTCTGTCATGCCTAGGGAAGCACAGATACTAAATATATCACTGCAGCCATGGTAGGGGATTCTATTATTAAAAGAGTAGATAGGGTAATCTGTCACTCTGATTGTGTCAAATGAAACGTTTGCTGTCTGTCAGTTGCACAGATTCACCATGTTTCTGAGAAAGTGAATAGATTTTTGAGAAGGACTGAGGATGACCTGGCTGTCATGGTTCATATTGGTACCAATGAGAAGGTTAGAGGAAGATGGAGGGCCCTAAAGAACAAGTTCAAGGAATTAGGAAGCACATTTAAGAAGAGGATCTCCAATTTGGTATTTTCTTAGATACTTCCTGTGCCATATGCTTTAGTGGGAAGGCAGCAGGAGATTAGGCAGGTCAATGTGTGGCTGAGGTTTTGTTGTAGGATGCAAGGTATTGGGTTTCTAGAGCCAATTTTGGACTGGGGTATAATTTTTATAGCCATGATAGATTGCACATAAATAAAAGAGGGTCTTTTGTGGGAGAGGATGGCTAGGAGATTGGAGGAGGCCTTAAAATAGGATGGAGTGGGGGGCGAGGGGGGTTTAAGGAGGAGGGGCGACACAGAAGGATTAATGTGGAAGATAGTACAGAAAGGATATGGAATTCAGCTGAAGTCCAGGAGGGTGGAGATGTGAGGAATGGTTAGCAGTCAGAGTAAGGAGGTATTAAATGAAAGTTTTTCAAACATAGTTTAAGAAACAAACGCTAACTTTAAAAGTCTTCTTGCTAATGCAAGAAGCTTGTGTAAAAGAATTGAGGTGCTTGAGATATTTAGATACAAGGAACAGTATAACATAATTGAGACTTGATGGGATGAAACACTTGATTGAGCAATTATAGGGATATAATGCTGCTTCACCCAGTGCTGGATTGACTTATTTTATGACTTTGTTTACCACTTTTTAAGGGAGGGACGTAAAGAATAATGCTCAATAGGGCATTACTCTGAAGAAAAAAAACAAAAAACTATTTCAATAGTATAAGGGCATCTCTACAATAATTTGAATGACAGGAACTATTTACTAGCAAAAGCACAGGTGATAACTGGAAGATCTTTAAATCAATACTACAAAAGTAAAAAAGAAAAAGGTATACAAAGTAAAAGGGTCAGTTAAGTAATAAACAATAGGTAAAGGGCATTCAAAATATTTAAATCAGATGCGTAAACAGCATCCTATAACAAATATTAGCATACCAATAGGGCTTGCAAAATGACAATTATATACACTAAACTAGAAAATGAAAAGCTCATAGCCAAAGAAAGCAAGACTAACCCCCTAAAAAGTGTTTTTAGTGCATTAATATCAAAAAGGTTAAGAATTAAAGTGTTGGTCACATTAGAATCTGATTATGTGTTATTCAAGAAGGTACAGGATAAAGTAGAAATTCTAAAACCAAATTGTCTTCAGTATATAGCAAAGAAGAATCTATGGATTTATATTTGTACATATATGTTACAAAAGCCTTACAGCAAACAGGTGATTGGTTAACAGCAATTAAATTAAGTTAGTGTTAACAAAGCACCAGGGCCAGATGGTATTCACCCATGAGTGCTTAGGGACCTTAGATTAGAAATATCCATACCATTGTTTTTAATTTTTCTAATTGATTTTCTTTCAGGAATCATATCAGAGGACTGGAGAAAAGCTGATGTGGTGCCTATATTTCAAAATAATTCAAACACTCAACCCAGAAACTACAGACCCATGAGCTTAACATATGTGTTTTGGAAATTATTTGAAGGACTGCTAAGGGATAATGTGTAATAATTTATTTTGAACAACAATATCAATACAGGAATCAACATGGTTTTATGAAAGACAGGTCATGCCAAACTAACTTAAATGCATCCATATGAAGAAGTTAGCACAATTATAGATAAGTGTGTTCCAGTGGATTAGAATTACTTGAATTTTACTAAGGCATTAAGTACAGTTCCACACAAATGGTTACTATTAGAACTGAAATCAGTTGGTATAGATGAAAGATTGGATAGAACGTTGGCTTCATGGTAGAGTACAGAGAGTAGTTGTAAATATACATTTTTCAAATAGGACAAAAGTGATATGTGGAGTTCTTTAGGAATTTATCCTGGGTCCATTTCTCTTTAATCTGTTTACAAATGATCCAGAAGTGAGCATTGCAAGTCATGTGTTGGTCTTTGCAAATGACACAAAGCTAGGTAAGGTAATACAGTCTGAACGTGATATAACTTCAATATAGACACATGCAAAGATATGCAATTTTTGAATAAGAAACCCACAACCTCTTATACAATAAATGGGGCTCAGTTAGGGATAATAGCAAATGAAAAGGACATAAGAACAATTATAAATAATAAACTACAGAGTTCATTGTAAAGGCTTGTAAAGTGCTGTCATGTATAAAAAGTTTAATTGATTCATGAAACCAAAATATAATTTTGCCTCTTTCTAATTCAATGAAACCCAACCTAAAATATATGGTACAATTTTGGGCACCAGTTTTAAAGAAAGATACTACAGAACGAGAAAAACTGCAGAGTCAACCTACAAAATTAATAAGGGGGGAGAAAACATTATCATGAAGAAAGGCTAGATAAACTGCATTTGTTTTCTTTAGAAAATAGATTTCTTAGAGGTCATATAATGCCACTATGCAAATATATACAAGGTCAGTACAAACCACTATGTGCTAACCTGTTCATTAGCTGAATATACATCAGACAAGAATACTCTGGAAGAAAGTTGTTTTGCTTACAGCAGAGGAAATGGTTCTTTATTAGTGATGTCCCGAACGGTTCGCTGAACGGTTCGCCACGGATGGCGAACATATGCGCTGTTCGGTCCACCCCCTATTCGTCATCATTGAGTAAACTTTGACCCTGTACCTCACAGTCAGCAGACACATTCCAGCCAATCAGCAGCAGACCCTCCCTCCCAGACCCTCCCACCTCCTGGACAGCTCACTAAGAATGCAGCTTCACAATGAATGTAAAATGGATGCGGTCCAGAAGATTTTGCTAAGAGTTTTCTTTTTTTCTGTTACAGGTAAGATTCATCTATAGGAAAAGGTTAATGATTGCACAAGGTTTCATTTCCTGTTGGTAATTGGTAAGGCATTTGATTTGATTAGCTAGGTGCTTGCTATTGAGTGTTGGTTAATTAGCTATTGTTTGCAAATAAGCATAGACCTACCCAGGTGTTAAACATTCCTAGTGGGTGGTGCTTTTAGGAGTTATATAAGGATTGTGGTCATTAGCTTAGCTAATATAGCTTGGTTGTTTCATCTAAGTGCTGCTTTTAAGTGTGTGGTTGGAGATATTCTGGAGAGTTTTACTGATTCTTCAACTGTCTAAGATGTTGCTAAGAGTTTTCTTTTTTCTGTAACAGGTAAGATTAATCTATAATAAAAGGTTACTGATTGCACAAGGTTTGATTTCCTCTTGGTTATTGGTAAGGCATTTGATTTGATTAGCTAGGTGTTTGCTATTAAGTGTTGGTTAATTAGCTATTGTTTGCAAATAAGCATTGGCCTACCCAGGTGTTAAACATTCCTGGTGGGTGGTGCTTTTAGGAGTTATATAAGGGTTGTAGCTTGGCTATCATAGCTTGGTTGCTGCTTCAAAGTGTGTGCTTGGAGATATTCTGGAGATAAACTGGAGGTAATCTGAGGTATACAGGGGGACAAAAAAAAGGAAAATAAAAGGAAAAAAAAAGTTAAGATTTGTTTGATTTAAATGACTCATCGCATTAAAATGGCAGACTTAGTTCAGTGTAATATTTGTTATGCATTTGTTTTCCTTTCCACTTTTTAGAGATTTGGATGCTGTCTAATCTGTAGACAGTTCTCTATAATGCGGCAGGAGATTGTATTTTTGAAGTCTGAGATTTGTAAATTATCCGGTAGACAAACTCAGGCTGGAACTGTTGCAAAGCCACTGCCGCAGAGACGTCCTAGGAATGGCAGATAGATTACTGTAGGATCTGGTAGAGTTGTGGATAAAAGTCATATTGCACAGTCTTTTGCTCTACATAATTCATTTTCAGCACTTTCAGAGTATAATGGTGTTATGGAGACAGACTCAGGCACCAAGTATAGTGGTGTTATGAAGACAGACTCAGGCACCAAGTGTAGTGGTATTGTGGAGACAGGCTCAGGCACTAAGTGTAGCGGTGTTGTGGAGACAGGGTAAGGCACTGAGTGTAGTGGTGTTGTGGAGACAGGCTCAGGCGCTGAGTGTAGTGGTGTTGTGGAGACAAGCTCAGGCACCGAGTGTAGTGGTGTTGTGGAGACAGGCTCAGGCACTGAGTGTAGTGATGTTGTGAAGACAGGCTTGGAGACTATGGTGAGCCCTGATAGAAAGCAGCTGTTGTTAGGGGATTCTATCATAAGAGGTGTGGAGCTGGACAATAGTGGTCTTATAAGATGTCTTACTTGAGCTACTGGCATTTGGGGAATTGGATGTATTTGTCCATCTAGGGACAAATGACTTGGCTTGCAATGAGGTTTCAGAGGTAAAGGAAGTTTTTTGTGTTTTTGCCAATGATATACAGCATGTTGCTTCCACACTGTCATTCTCTGAAGTTCTACCTGTGCATAACACTCAGAACGACAGGCGGATGCGTATTAGGGACTTTAACATGTCGCTTGGTGAACGGTGTCAGGAGCAAGGATTTGGCTTCATTTATCATGGTAGCTCTGTTTGGAATGGAAATAAACAGTACTAAAAAGATGGTTTGCATCTTTCTAAAAAGGGAACAAATGTTCTCGGTGAGTAGTTCAGAGGTTTTGCTAGGATGTATTTAAACTAGGAGGGTGGGCAAAAGGGTGATAGAACATCAATGCAATTGCCCCCCCAAAGCAAGGACAAAAGGTGCCTGTAGCAAGTGTGTTAAAAAATGATAAGCTTAGAGTCATGTCTACAAATGCTCGCAGTTTAGGGAATAAGATTCATGGGCTTGTGGCAATAATGGCAACTGATAATGTAGATTTAGTCGCTGCTACTGAGACATGGTATAATGAGAAAAATGACTGCGACATAGCAACGCAAGGGTACTTTTTATATAGAAAAGACAGAGAAGGCAATAAAGGGGGAGGGGTGACCCTGTAAGTGAAGGATAGCATAAAACTAGCCTAATAAAAGTTAGTGAGGTGAACATAGAGTCCATTTGGGTTACGTTAGAATTTGGTAAGTAGTTCAGTAGTGGGGGAAGTAATGGAAACCATGTTAAAGGATAGGATTGTTGAACATCTAAAATCACATGGCTTTCAAGATCAGATACAAAATGGGTTTACTTCAGGGAGATCATGCCAAACTAATTTTATTGATTTTTTTTTATTAGGTAACTAAAATTATAGATCAGGGTGGCGCAGTAGTAATTGCTTACCTAGATTTCAGTAAGACTTTTGAAACTGTTGCACATAGAAGGCTTATCAATAAACTGCAATCTTTAAGTTTCGACTCCAGTATTGTTGAATGGGTAAGGCAGTGGCTGAGTAACAGGCAACAGAGGGTTGTAGTTAATGGAGTATATTCGAAGCATGTGCTTGTCACCAGTGGGGTGCCTCAGGGATCTGTACTTGGACTCATTCTCTTTAATATTTTTATTAGTGATATTGCAGAAGGTCTTGATGGTAAGGTATGTCTTTTTGCTGATGATACCAAAATATGTAACAGGGTTGATGTTCCAGGAGGGATAAGCCAAATGGCAAATGATTTATGTAAACTAGAGAAATGGTCAGAGTTGTGGCAGCTGACATTTAATGTGGATAAGTGCAAGATAATGCACTTTGGATGTAAAAACCCAAGGGTAGTATACAGAATATTTGATAAAGTCCTAACCTCAACATCTGAGGAAAGGGATTTAGGGGTAATTATTTCAGATTACAGGTTTTTATCTGCCGTCATATTCTATGTTTCTATGTACACTTGTGATAAGAGTGGCCCATTGGAATAAGCATGTGACAGAACTATCTCTTGGACAGCAACTAAAGCATCACACAACTTTACAATTGCTACAGTTATATTTTGTCCACAATAGAGGTAAATGTAATCTTATAACAACCACGGGAGGGCTATCTACATTTGGTGAGTGGGACAACTAAAAATAAAAAGTCAGGGCAAAACCAGCAAGTTGTTCCACAACACTTCATTCTCTTTGTTAATATTATACTGCAATACTATAATACTGCAAGATATAGAATGCAAAAATGTTAATACAGTCACATTATATATTTAGTACTAAACTGTGAGACAGGATCCAACAAACCTCTCTATACCTGTGGATCGACAGGGAAATGCCCCACTGCCCCCCTTACCAGCCTTCCCCTGATTATAATTTTCATAAAATCTTGCCAAATATGCAAAGGTCCAAATATGCTTTGCTATGTTTTATTTCCACATTGGATAGAAATGAGATCTCTGAGAAGTCAACATTGTTGGCAACTATAGGATGATAAACTAATAGGCTGCTGATTAGGACAATGGCCTTAGTGAGCAGAAATACCCCATTTGTTGGAGTGCCTGGCACAGACCTTTGTAGGGTCCAACTACCCAGTCATTTCTAATAAAGGAGAGCACTACTAATAATATCACTGTATTATTAATTACTATACTATTTACATAAACCTTACCTTGGTAGTTTTTATCTTGGGATTATCATAGTCTCCATTTCTTTGTTAGCAGCCAAGCAATAAATGGCTAATTAACTACTATTACATTTTATTCAATTTCTAACTCTCATGCTCCCGTTAATTGTTCTCTCCTTTTTATAGGAATAGAGCTTTCACACATAGCTTCTACATTGGCACTCAATTACTATATGACTAACCTACAATGGCTGATGAAAATGTATAAATTATTGTTAAGCGATTAAACACAGCAGAGAACTATATTATTTTTTTATAATTTTCACAGCTAAATGGCAACAATAAATTTAATTTAATAAAATCCACCTTCCAAACTATTATTCTGATCTTAAAATTCTCTCTTTTAATTAATCCATTACATTAATTAGACTCAGAAGGTTCCCAAATATTTATAAAATCTACAATATCTAATAGTCAACTTGTTTTATGTTTTCAAAATGTATTGCTGGTTTAAATAATTTCTAAACGCGTTTTTATTTTATGAGGCGATTTCAACTTTAATTTTCAGCTTTGGACCCTAGACATTTTAGACTGATTTATTATTGCAATTTTCACATCCTACATAAAGTACAATTAACTGTTGTAGGACATCATACCTTCTTTAATTTTACTGGCATCCTAGACAAACATATTTCAGAACAGATATGATTTTATTTTAAATATTATTATACTAAGGGGAATTCATAATTATAAAATGTAATTGCTGGTAAGCTTCCCCCACCACAATAATATCATTGACCTGCTACACTGTGAGTTGCTAGGCAATATATTAAGGCTGTAAGATAATTGCTTAGCAACAAAACACATGGGTTCTATCTACATCTGGGATCTCGATTATGACATCCCTGTTCTTGTCTTAGACTTCCGGTTCTGTAGCACTTAGAATGTTGAGTGTGAAGAACAGACTACCAGATACTCATTGATATCATTACAACCAGTAACTGGCAGACAGAACCTTTTGTACCATTTTGGCAAAGTAGTCATGGCATACTTCTTTATATGTTTGAGACATGTGAGGGCTTACAAGGGTTTGATGTAGTCAGTTGCCTCACAGACCACTCGCACACAGGAGTTGTGAGCACGAATGAATTTAGGTTCCTCTTCCACATATACTTTACCACTTTCCCACATATATACATTCATACAGTATAGAGTTAGCCATTCACCTAGCAACATAATTATTCTTAAGTATATCAATACACACACAAAGACACATACTGCCAGGTTATCAGTATGAAACCCAAAGTGCACTACTTGCAGAAGTAAACAAAAATAAGAAAATAAAGTCCAAGGCAAATAAATCCAGTAAGGGCAAGGCAAAGGCACGGTCAGGCACCCCAAAGGTAAAATTTCCAGGCAGCAAAAGTTCAGAAGCTAATCCTGAAAAGCAGAAATAACAGGTAGTTTGAAGGGAATTAGCATAAAACAACAGAGCAATAATAGCTCAGCTTTTCACAGTTTAAAAAGGGTGCAAAACTAAACACACACCTATTCCTGCCTCCATAACACCCTATTGACGTATGGGCTGTCAGTCATCTGGGGTTGCCCTTGGAGGTAATGCGTGGATGATTCATTCCAGCCACAGCATGGAACGATCATGCAAGTCTCCTAAGTGTCTATTATTGCCTGGAAAACATGAAGTGATCAGAATTTGGACATCGTGGCACGCCTCTAGCATTCGTGCATGCAAGCATTAGGGCTCAGAGGTGCTGCCGGAGCAGTTACGAAACAGAAATAAGTCTTGACACATGCACACCTAATCACATATCAACTTACACAGAGATGTTATTGAAAATATCACAGAAAGAGTTACACAATTATGAACACATAGTCACAGATAGAAAGTCATATGGACTCCTTCCTTCTTCTCTTCAGCAGCCAGTATAGTAGCAATCAGTAGATGAGAGTTTATCCCTCTGCACCCGCCGCCAATATAAACAATGCTCTGTAGATGCGTTTCGGTGCTATCGATAGACTTTTAGTATTATACGGCTGTTTCTATGTTAAACCTGCATCGATCTGTGCCTTATAGTTCTGCTTCTTGGGCAGTTTCACTACGTGCCTTGGGATCTTAGGCCAAAATATGTACCTGGTACTGGTCCTCATCTTTAGAGCACCATTCTTCTGCTGACTAAATGCAACTGCAGGATGAGTTGAGAGAATCTTAGGCCTACTCAGGCCAAAAGATATTACTCCTGCAGACCTCTTTCGAGTTCCCAAACCTGCAAAGGCACCATCCACGGCTACAAGAGACGTCATAGTCAAATACCACGGAAAAGGCAAAGCAGCAGTCCTCACCACCCTATGAGGGAAAACACCTCTCCACTTCGAGACCATGGAGCTGACCTTCTTCGCCGACCTGTCCAGTGGAACCCTAGCATTGTGTAAATCAGTTCGATCTCTCACCTCCCTGCTTCAACAACACAAGTTTAGCTACTGCTGGCTCCCGAATGCCCACAGTGCACCATGGGACAGTCTCACACTAGATCCATGACATCCAAGATGCTGCAGCCCTGTTGCAGACTCTAGGCCTACCATAGGACTCACTCACCCAGGGGGGGGCCACACAACCCAACCTCTCCGACCTTCATCTAGGACCAGATGAGAATCACCCCATTCTTCCCCCAAGGCTCAACACCGGACCCCTACGCAGCAGTCACCACTTAAGCAGAGACTATGGACAACTCACACCATTCTCTAATGCATCTTAAGGTGCCTCGCTTAATTGGGGTGTATACACCAGTCTGCTACCCCTGGAGCGTATGCCAGACACAGTTTAGTATTACCTGCCACAACAGTGGCCGTCAGGTCGAGCACACAATCTCAACGCCTTTCCCCCAAACTATCCCCACAGGGTAGAATCCCCACAGCCTGACTACAGGGGCATTAACTTAGATACTTACCATGACCCCGATGGGGTCATTCTAAGCCATGGGCCCTATAAACTATCCCTTTCACATGACGCTCGTAGGCCTGTAGCATTTTCTATAAGCTCCGCCAGGCCTATCAACACTCACAAGTGTACCCTTAGTTAGGTACTCTTGACATGGTTTATTTTCTTGTAATACTAAGATAAAACCTGCCTTGGTAACCTTAAGTCACTCCAACTTCCAGTGTAGATTCCCACTTACCAACGTTCCTGTGCCACTTATCTCCTCACAGAATACCTTTCCCACTTTACTAGGGTGCAGCGCAGGCAATAAGCCGAATCGCTAATGGATGCACACACTGGGTATTTTGAACAGCGGAGCACTCTCGCCCCAGCGCTTACTATATTGGCTCCCACCATATAATATTAAAAGCATATAATATTACTTACCGTAGCCGGGTCTAGTCCAACTCCATGGAGCCTAGCAAAGCTTGTACCTCAGTACATATTGCTAGATAGGGTTTACTCTCCCCAGCCACAAGTCCTTACAACCATCCACCGACATACCTAACACCATGATTTTTAGCTCCCGTCCCATGTTTATTAACAGACTCAAGAGCCTGGAAAGTTCAGCAATACACACATTGACGTTGCCCATTTAACCGATATCACAGTGTTCTCCTACCATGTTTTTCTCAATACATATTTCAATATAATAGTACAGTTGACTTCTACTCAAATGGTTAGCCCGTTCAGTTATATATGCACTACCTACTGATGAATCTCTCTAATAACCTGGCGCTATAAATATAAAAATGTGCAGTCGCTAGGAATGCCATGTTATTGTTTCTTATTGTCTGATACTGTTATGCTTGTTACTGCTGTTGTGTCATGACAAGATCACCTATTATCACTTGCACAACTAAAATAAAGAATGACAAAAAAATCTGCATCTATTAGACATGCATAGATTTCTGTACATATTTTGTGACTTCTCCCACGAGCTCTACCGGTCACACTGATATATCGTGTCATGTATTATTACAGTAATCTCCATCTGTCAATCCCATATTTTCATGTTTAGTCTGTGCAGACCTTGACCACAAGGGATTCCCATGGTCATTAGAACCATTGTATAGAGGATATGAATTGAGATACACATTGTGATAGTATAGATGAGTCGGAATTAGGTAGATGAAAGTGGTTATATATAATATATTATAATATTGCAAAAATGCTTAACCTTTCTACCCTTGGGTATCTGGCACCCTAACTGAAATAGTGTTTATCGTAGAAGTTCATTTGGTTTCTAAATATTTTTTTTTAGATAACATGCCAATAATGAGCCATTCTTGTAGCCTTTCTTATTTTTTCTTTTTAATTTTTATAAGAAGTTATTGGCTTGGTTTGAAAGTGAGGTATTTGAAAGGATTAAAAGAGAGGTACAGTGGCCATGCTCAAAACAAGCAATGGAGAAAATGGCTTTTTTTGTAACATAAGTAGAAATCTAGGGGAAATTAAGAAATCAGAAAATCCATAATAGTGTGTTCTTTAAATATTCAGAAAGTTAGAGTTATTAAAAATAATAAATAATAATTTGTTGTTCCTTAACAGCTGGGGAATATACCACCAAAAACTGTGTTTCAGTTAAAAACAGAGGAGCTATGAAGGTTAAAGGATTGATAAAAAATGAAGTCTGGAAGAGTAGGAACATATAGGCAGCAGAACAAAAAGCAGACAGTTTTAATATTAAACATTATAGTAACAAAAACCCTATGAATTAGAATAGATGATAATACTGGATAATGGACATGTGTTGTATAAAATGATGCTCAACCCCTTTAGTTTTAGCGTTCAGAGAATTAGCTAAATAGTATAGTGTTTATAGTATCATTTCAGCAGAGAAACATGTAATATAATGAAAAATGAACATAAAATTTGTCTCCTGAATCATTAAAAGGTCAGCCTGGGATCTTGATTACTCTCTTGGTTAGATTGCTAAATGGGCAGTGTAGGTAACCACTAAATGCCAATTGAATAGTTATATGTTCGCGGTCCTCCGTATTTGATCAAAAATATATTTAAACATAATCTAGTTATAGTTGAGCTCTAGTTGAACATTTTTTCTACATATAGATTTTCTTACACATACTGTATTAAAATGGACACAATTCCACCTAAATAGAGAACTGATGAATATCTGTGAAGTGTAAGGTACACTTACTGAATGATGCTTTTAATATCATTACTTAAGGCTAACATATCCTACTCAATCAAGGAGAATGATTAGATTTTGGAGTTAGATTTGCGACAAGTTAATGAAACTCACTGATTACACATTTGTCTGGAACAGTAGAGGCTCCAACTTAGATGAAAAACATGTAAAAAAAAAAAGTCATCAGGGTTGGCTGGTCCTAAAGGAAAAACTCTGAAAAAGCATTAGAAAAAAAAATATGGGTTAACAGAGAGATGTGGCCAAAAAATGATTTGAGCTTTTCAGAACTATGAAGCCTGAGTACAAGGAATACTCAAACGTTTTTAATTGAAGTGACATCATCCTACTCCATCAAGAATGTAATTGTCAAAAAGTACACCAATGCTTCTGTGCCTCAGTGATGTCTGGATGATTCTGAAGACAAGACCTCCTCAAAGGGATCGAGACCAATCTTGGATTCAATGCAGAAGGCAGCTATGCAATGCCATCACAATAGAACTAAGGTTCTTTAACAATTAATAAGGACTGTTACAATTTTTTTTTTATATATACCAATGATATAAAAAAAACCTAAAGTGAGAACCTTAATTGGTGGTCAAATAAAAGGATGGAGCCAATATATTAACCCCTTATGGATGGAGGCAATTATACAAGTTCTGATCAAAACAAAATGTAAATAAAACCTGAAATTTGTCTATATGTCTGCACAACCAAAATTCACCTCTTTCATATTCAGTACACCCACAAATATTATATATTTTATTTTGCTTAGGAAAAACAGGGCTTTCATTTTGCATCAAATATTTCAATATGAAACATAATTAAATGTGAATAAAATATTTTTTAAAATGTGAGGAATTAAGAAATTTTCTAGTTGTGCATGGCATTTTAACTGTGAATGTCATGATACTGTTAGCTAAAATTCACATATTTGTATTCAGCGATGTCTCACGATTAAAACAGTACCTCCATGTACAGGTTTTATAGTGTGGTGGAAAGTTACAGGATGAATTATTTTCAGTTTATACACATTGAAATTGGCCAGACTGGTTATGGTTGCTTTGAGACTGTATGGTAGCTCAAGAATGAGAATTACCCCATTATAGAATACCATTTGCAAAAGTAGACAACCCAATGTATTATAAATGGGAGGATGTCCAGTCTTTTTTAGTAGTCACTTAGTCACAAACACTGGCCAAAGTTAACGTTCATCTTTGTGTGTGAAAAATGTTGAAACGCTAAGTTTGGACAGTGTTTGTGACCAATTAGCTACTAAAAAACACTGGACATACCTAATTTTCAATACCTTGCTTCATCTACTTTTGCAAATGATATGCCATCGTGGGGGTAATTTTCATTCCGGGGTTACCATACGGTCTCAAAGGCAACATAACCAATGTGGCAAATTTCAATGTAAAAACACTAAAATGCAAGCCTTATGTAAGACTCAGTAAATTTCAAAAACAACATAAAACCTGTACATGGGGGTTACTGTTATACTCAGGAGACTTTTTGTGCCATTTGTGTGGGAGAAAAGAAAAAAATGGCACTTTCACTGACAATATCATCGTTGTGATCCATTTTACTGTTTTGAAACACTAATATTTGTGTCAGGTAGTCTCGTGAGAATAACAGTACCCCCCATGTACAGGTTATATGGTGTTTTGGAAAACTACAAAGCCAACTGCATACGCTTTTGCTAATTTTTACTCTGTACTGTACAATGTAAATGCTTGATATACTCTGTATTTGCTGAGGTGTTAAGCTACAGCATTTTTACAGTTGTAGCAGTGCAAGTATTGTATTCTGTTTTACTGTTTTAATTATAGATTACTGTAATATATATTTAAATATCAAAGGTACTCGTATCCCCTAAACCATCTACAAGACTTGCAGGGAAGAAACAATTGCCACATGGGAGATATTGCTGAAAATTTTCATTGTTTTGTAGGACATAAATTCCACCTGGAAATAAATGTCTCGTTTTAATTTTAGAAAAGGAGCATAAAAATGTAACATTAAAATGTATCCGTGTTTATCTAACTGATATATGCATGCCATATTAGATGGTGGCATGCATATTTGCATTGTTAATTTTAATATTACTAAATCACTGCATATCCCTAATGAATCATTTTTAAAAATGATAACAAGGAAAAGAATCAATGTATTAATAAAATGTAACAGATCTAAAAGATGAGCGAATATATGTAAATAAATTAAAGTTTGACGAAAAGAAGTGTATGACCAAAATTAAACCTTGAGGTTAACTACAGCTTTGTGTTGCAAAATCCCATAACAATCTGACCACGAATGACTGACGATCTGACCACAAACAGTAGTAGCTGAACTTGATTATAATATGTTGAAAGACCCCTGACTCCTGTGAGGCTTGCCTGGTAATGTTACAGCGGACATCGATAGAGTTACCTCATTGCATAGCAATAATGTCATTAAAAAATAATGTAGGGTCAAGCACAATAAAACAGTCAAACCTAACATACAGTCCACTAGAAGGAGGTAGGTAACTTGCTGTGTTTGCCCCCTTCATTAGTTTACGAAACAGATCTATTGGCAGCATATAATGCCAAAAATGAGTGTGAAAAGATAGGAGATGTTTCTGCTCTTTAACTATAAGCATTTATTGTATATTTAAACCATTACATTTACAATGGTTTCAATTTGTTTGAATAAACATATTTGTGTGACTATCATTTTGTAAATTGCATTGTAAAGACACGTATCCTGAGTTCTTAATGTTTCCCCTCCAGTCTTGCATGAGCTGATCTCTTAAGAATTCTTGTTGTCAAGTGAATACATTTCCAAGATCTAAAGTGTTTAAGAAAAAGAACACCGTAAACTTTATAACGACCATTTAGCCCTCTAGGGTTCATAATACATTATTAATTAATGTGCTGAATTATATTTGACGATAAATCTTTGGGGTGTCAGCCTCTGAACAGTGTGGTGGATAGATGTGCCAATCCTTAGTATGCCCGAGGGAATACAATTAATATTGGGCTTAAACTAAATTAGTCTGGATGTAGTTTGTGTATACTGTAAGTTATGTTGTAATAGTAGAGCAACAATGTTATTTTAGAATCTCCAAGATTTTAGAATCTCCTATCAGCAGTCATTTTGTTTGTCTTATTCTGGTGGGAGATTACCGACAGTGGGCAAAAAAGAGTTAAACTGATCTGCTTTTAAGAAAAGCTTTAGTGTGGGGCTGAAATATCAAACTCTCTTGTAACTCTTTTGGATTATTGGGAAGGCATCATTTACCTGGATTTGTTTAGTTTTATACACCTATTTATAAAATAAATTAAATGTAAATGTCCACACTTTTCTTTTCTGTAACTAGGTGTCCCCATCTTATTTACTTGTCAATCATTAATTTAAGTTCTGTTTTTTGCCCCTGACAGTCACCAAAGAGAAAGCATACAGAGATGAGGATAAATTAAACAATGTTTCTTTTTTTTCATCTCATTTACAGAGTGTGTTAAATCTTTAGTGATAAAAAATGAAAAAGTAAACATGATAAAAAAGCTTAACACAAGTTACAGATGGATTTCGGTGTGTTCTTCAATGGTGTAAATTCCAGACAATATACTGTATATAGCTCTGCTGCTCCACTTAAGTCTGCTTTCTGCAGCACCCCATTTGTTACTCACTCTGTCTGTGTCTCTGCTTTTGTCTTGCTTTTCCCACTCTATGCTTGTCAGCTTCTCTTCCTCTGTACTCTCTTTAGCACTTTGTATTTCAGTGCCCCTCTTAATGTCTCTCTCTCTCACTATGTTTCAGAGTACAAATTCATGTCTCTCCCTCTCAGTGTTTTTCAGTTTCAGTGACCTCATCATGTCTCTTTCTCACTCTGTGTCAGAGCCTACTTTTTCTCTCTCTATTTCATTGTGTTTTCGAACCCATTTCCTGTGTCTCTCTCTCTCCCTGTGCTTGAGAGGCTCCATTCCTGTCTCTCTGTAACCCTCTAACTATGTCTCACCTTCTCACTGTGTTTCAGAGCCCCACTAACTGTCTCTCTCTTCCACTCTCTCAATGTGTTTCAGAGCCCCACTTCCTGTGTCTCTCTCTCCCACTCTCTCAATGTGTTTCAGAGCCCCACTTCCTGTGTCTCTCTCTCACACTCTCCCAATGTGTTTCAGAGCCCCGCTTCCGGTCTCTCTGTATCCCTATAACTGTGTTTCAGAGCCACACTTCCTGTATCTCTTTATGACACTATGTTTTAGAGCCACACTTCAAAACTGTCTTTCACCATTTATCTATGTTCCATCTTGTATCTGGGAAACTCCACCTCATACAGTGTGAGCTTGTTTGAGCAAGGCCTTCAAATATTCATATATTTGAATTCTATAATTGTTAAGCATTGCTAATAATATAGAAACATAGAAACATAGAATGTGATGGCAGATAAGAACCATTCAGGCCATATAGTCTGCCCAATTTTCTAAATATTCTCATTAGGTCCCTGGCCTTATCTTGCCTATCCCACGCATGCTTAAACTTCTTCACTGTGTTAACCTCTACCACTTTAGGTGCAAGGCTATTCCATGCATCCACTACCCTCTCAGTAAAGTAATATGTCCTGATATTCTTTATAAAACATTTGCCCCTCTAATTTAAGATTATGGCATTTTGTTGTGGTAGTTTTTATTCTTTAAAATATAGTCCTTTACTGTGTTAATTCCCTTTATGTATTCAAATGTTTCTATTATATCCCCCGTCTCGTCTTTCCCCCAAGCTATACATGTTAAGTTCCTTTAACCTTTCCTTGTAACTTTTATCCTGTAATGCATGAACCAGTTTAGTAGCCCTTCTCTGAACTCCAAAGTATCACTATCCTTTTTGAGATACGGTCACCAGTACTGCATACAACACTCCAAGTGAGGTCTCACCAGTGCAATGGCCTGAGTACTTCCCTCTTTCTACTGATAATACCTCTCCCTGCGGCTCTATTACATTGTCTTCCTACCTTTAAGTCATTTGAAATAATTACCCCTAAATCCCTTTCCTCAGATGTTGAGGTTAGGACTCTATCAATCATTCTGTACTCTCCCCTTGGGTTTTGACATCCAAGATGCATTATCGTGCACTTATCAACATTAAATGTCAGTTGCCAGTTTATCCCTCCTGGAACATCAACCCTGTAACATATTTTTGTATCATTAGCAGAAAGACATACCTTACCTTCTGCAATAAAAAATATTAAAGAGAATTGGTCCATGTACAGATCCCTGAGGTACCCCATTGGTAACAAGACCTTGCTTTGAAAATACTCCATTGACTACAACCCTCTGTTGAATGTCACTCAGGCACTGCTTAACCCATTTAAGAATATTTGAATCCAAACTTAAAGATTGCAGTTTATTGATAAGCCTTCTATGTGTGATAGTGTCAAAGGCCTTACTGAAATCTAGGTAAGCAATGTCTACTGCACCACCCTGATCTATTATTTTAGTTACCCAATAAAAAAAAAATCAATAAGGTTAGTTTGGCATGACCTCTCTGAAGTAAACCCCTGTTGTCTCTGATCTTGAAATCTAAGTGATTTTAGATGTTCAACAATCCTATCCTTTAACATGGTTTCCATTACTTTCCCCACTACTGAATAAGGCTTACTGGCCTATAATTGCCCGACTCCTCCCTACTACCATTCTTGTGAATGGGCACAACATTCACTAATTTCCAATCTTCTGGGACTACTCCTGTTAATAATGATGCTTGAAAAAAAAAAAAAGTTAATGGTTTTGCTAATACCACTAAGCTCTATTAATAACTGTGGGTGTATTCCATCAGGCCCCATCGACTTATTTGTGTTTACTTTTGACAGTTGAAATAGAACCTCTTCTTCTTTAAACTCACATGTAACAAATTATTAATTTGTCTTTTTTCCTAATAATAATAATAATAATAATAATCACAGCCTCCTTTTATACTTTAGCCCTCCTTATTTATATTGTGCTATTACATATAAATATTAAAAAGAGAAAGAAAAAATATTCAGTTTACATTATACATGGTGGGCCAAAATTCAGAGTAGGGTTGAGTAGTGAATAACTTTTTTATTAATGAACTTATTTCAATGATATTACTTACAATGAATGCTTAATGAATCTTTTAAATGTACTCCAATTACTGCCTTGCAAAGTTGGGCTCTTTTGGTTGCACTGTCTTTAGGGCTTGAATTTCTGCATGGATATTCTTCTTGAGCTTCTCAAGTGAACATGGTTTGTTCACGTACATCCACTCCTTCAGGTATCCGCATAAGACGTAATTCGGAAGCAAAAAAGGTCTGGTTAGCGTTGTGGCCAATTAATGTGGAAATTTCTTGAAATTATCTGCTCACTGAACAGTTGTCCATTGTGGCCCTGGCTCTTCCAGCAGTAGTCCCATCCCGTTGAAACCACATTTCAGCACATTTTCTACAACAGAACATATAATATTTTTTTATCATATAACACCAGTAACTGTCAAAGCATCACTATTGTCAATTGCCAATGATGAATCTCCAAAGACTTAGTTATAATATGTAGCAGGAACAAAAATCTCCTAACAAATAAGTTAGTTACCTGTCAAATCCTACTATGAATTTTGGCCCACCATGTATGACTCTCCTACTTGTCTACCTTTTCTTGTGATGAGAAGACTGATCCCCTGTAGTGGGAGGGATTACAAGAAGTACGAATTTCCTTGCTCGTCTCTCTCTTATTATCTCTTTTTCATTGCATTTCTTTCACTTGCTTTTAAGGAAGATGATGCTGAGATTTGGTATCACTCATATACCAGAACTGTAGTCTTTAAGCAGACAAATGTTTCCTTGTCGAGGAACAGAAGGGCAGAGGAATTATAGTGCCGTTGCATTCCCAGATGTTGAAAGGCTGAAAACATGGATCTCAGGCATTCTCAATGGTTTACTGGTGTGGATGTGGTTCATATGTTTTACTTTCCTGTTATAGACTGTATTTACTAAGGCATCAAATAATCAAGTTAAATGATAGCTTCAAAAGACATTACAGAGTTTCTATAACACAAAAGAGAAATTAAAGGTTCTAAAAAATAACTGCAAGTTCTAAATGACTTGTAGATAAAGGATTAATTCTAAAGAGTAAAAGAGAGGGCATAGATAAAATATAACACTGGAACCCTTTCACTACTGGCAAGATGATACATTAAAGTCACTCTCAGTAATTAGTGTTTGGATAAAATGGAGAAAGTGGAAGAAGCAGAGATGATAAGCAATGGGTAGTGCTGTGTCATCTAAAGGTAGATGGCAAAAAGGCTGTTAGCAATATATGGGGTTTAACACCAGGAGAGCAGAGATGCATTCAAAAATTGCAGACGTATTGTATTAGAAAATAAATGATGTAATTTTGCCAAGTTGTCTAGAGAGACAAGTAGTGGGACAATTACTAATCATCACGGGACACCAACAGCACATGGAACAGATTTGATAGATTACTGAGAAGGACACAGAAATGTGATGATTAAAGGGGGATGAAATTATCCAAGTAAGAGCTTTATAGCAAATCTCTATACAATACAGAAGGTTAAAAAGGTGACTGGAACTGGTATATAAGGCTAAGAAAATTACAATAGAATTAGTAGGGGATATTTTTATTTCAATTTGCAGAAATCAGGCCATTGAAGAATTTAGCAAAGACTGGCTCAATAAAGTGAAAATGCAAAATATAAATATACCCTGTTGAAATAACATGTTTCAAATAATATCCCAGTTTGCAGAGAGAGACGTAAATATACATTGTGAGGGATGGCAATTATAAAGAGTAAGGCAACTTTAAAATGACTTACTCACAAAATAGTAAGCAACAACCTAAAAGTGTAGCAAATATAAGAAGAAAACGAGCAGTTAAATTGTTTGTATTGGTAGTATCTTATTATGATTCAATTTTATAACAAGAGAGTGGATGAGTCAAATTAGTAAAAATAAAACATATTCTAACCCCTTCAAGGCTATGTGGCAAATGTATAAAACTAGCAACTGGCCAGTTGCTAGAAAGGCCTAATTTTGCTGGGGCCTGTATACTAACAAGAGGGACATAGTCCCCCCGTGACCCACCGGTGGGAACTTTAAATTATATAAAGGGGGGTGTAAAGTGATCTGTCCACACCCTGCCCAGTGGTCAGCAGATGGGAATATTTTTTTTTTACCGGGGGGCCCTAGTTACTTTACCCATTGGCGGTGGTTTGGGGCTCTGTTAATAATATTTAATGGGGTGGGGACCTAATGTCTTCACCCCAGCCCACACTCATGGGGACACTCATAGGGACACTTTTAATAATATTCATGGGGACAAAGTGCCCCCCTCCAAGCCTCCACCCATGGGTGGCTGATGGGGTCTCTAAATAATTATATGCCATTTTCCACCACTAAGTTAGTAGCATGGTCAAAACCACCAGGCAGCTTGGGGTTCTCAAGCGCCTAGCCACCCTCCATAAATTAAACCTACACCCCCTGACAAGAAGTATTCTTTCTTCTAAATTTTCTTACCAGCTCTAAAAAAGGCCAAATTAAAATTAATATCGTGAACCAACTCTTCAAAATTAAAAAATACTATTTGCAAAAAAAACTATGAAAAAAATGAAAAACATGACGGAAAAATAGATTCAACTTTGTCCCGCGAGGGCACTACATGGAATGACACTGAATGCATCCAGACAATTACTGCAAATCTGGTTGGACCAACTAAATGCCAATCGGATTTGGCTTTAGTAAATAAAAGAATTGCAGAGAATTTGAGCAATTATTGAATCAATAATTTTGTTCAACAAGCTTCAGTTGCTTATCCTTCTCTTTGATCGTTCTGGTAATCGTTGGCATTGTCCCTGTTATAAAGGGTATAGAGGCCTACAACCAGATCTTTAACCATTAGTTAAATTCACACATTGAAACTGGATGTCTTTGTTGTGTTCCATTTCACGGTATTTTCCAAGAGTTAACCCAACATCCCAAATACACTACGCCACATGAGTATACCATGACTTGGACATTAGTTATAATACAGAATTTATAGGTTTGTGTTAACACTGAGTACAATATGCTTACATACATTAAGAAAGAATCCTCTAGAACTTAAGAATCTATAAATTGTATATATTATTCCCTTGTATTTTTTATAGTCTACTTTTTTTTTATATAAGGGCATGTGTATGGTCAAGTGAAAAATAAAATGATTTACATTATTATATTTAGTCCTATGTGCACAGAGTCTGGCGAATACAGTGCTGAGCAGAATTTTCATTGCAAAGCTTTGTGTAGTTATGGTGACACCACATGGACAAAATGTAATTTTTACCATCAAAAAACAAATAACTTAAAAGGATAGTTTTATTCATTCCAGATTTGATAATTCCAAAATATACAAAAGTAACATCATTCTGTTTAGCAGTCCGAATCAGAACCTCCTTCCCAGTATGAGCTGTTTCACTTATGAGTTTGCTAATGAATTCCTTTCATCTATATATAGGTCTCTGCATTCCATGGAGCACAGTTACAATGACAAACAAAACTTCACCACACTAGTTTAACCCCTCAAACATCCTTGTTTAATCTATGTTAAGCTACATTTAGTACTTTACATAGCCTTACATACATATGGCAATGACAGGGTGATTTATTAAAGATAGATAAAACAACTTTTATTAAAAAGTACTTTTACAAAGTGTAAAATATCCTTAAATCCTAATACATATAGAAAGAACGTACTTCTATCATATGAGTTTTCTGAAAAGGGACTTAAACACGTCTAACCAAAACAAACAAAAATAATGGAAACAATAATTTTTATTAAATTAGTATCAAATGTAAAAAAACAACACTTCCTCCTAAGTGTGCTAAAGTTAGAATTTCAATCTCTACAGAAAACAATTAGCTGGTCATCCACCATGGGAAGCCTCGCAACCTCAGGTGTCCAGAGTTACTCTAGCAAATGTAGTCTGTACCTCTCTAGCAAATAAATTTGAGCTGTAATATAGTCTATGGACACTAGATGGCTCTCAGGAGTTTTCTAAGTACAGTCTAAAACTGTGCTAAATGGTACAAGAGGAGAGAGTGTAGTCATATTAGTCCAGCGATGCAAATGTAAAATAACAGATAATATTCATATCTTGTAGTCCAATAAAAAAAGATATTACAAGATACGAATTTCATCTGTTATTTTACATCTAGATGGTACAAGACAGCCATACCCTAGTAATCCCAATGCAGGCAAAAGCTAAGACTGGCCCTAGTTACTTGATGGCTGCTTGTGCTGAGGTGAGGCAGAGTCAGGATCAGGACAGTGTGGAGGAGGAGGTGTAGGCATGCTCTGCGGAGTGACAGAGCCCATCAGAAGTGCTCAAAAGGTTGCTGAGAGCGATAATGACAGGGTGATTTACTAAAGTGAGAATTCAAAGTAAATTTCAATTTGGAGGTCAGAGTAGCCAAACTGAAAGCACAGCTGATTTAGAGAATTTTTACCGTTTGACCTTAAATTTGAAATTCACTTCGAATTCACCTTGAATTCTCACGTTAGTGCATACCAAGAATAAAATAGATACCATTAGATAACATACTAATATTTTATAATTAATACAATTGATACAAAATGCAATGATATTGCAAACTTATTTTGTTTTAACCATTCCATTGTTATTTTAAGGAGGCAAAAAAGGGAATATAACTTACATTAAAAAAAACAAAAAAAAAACGTTTTAATTACTGTAAACATAACAATTTTAATCTAAAAAGTTAAATAAATAAAACTACCTTTGCTGTCTACAGATGTAGAAGCTTCATAACTTGCTGATGTACTGTAAGCACAGTAAATTAACTCCTTAGTGACAGTCGAGGTACAGAGCAGGGTAGGTTAAAGCCACTTTTGTACATTTGAAAACAAGTGGGAAAATGATAGTGTAATAAAACAAATAGACAGCAGGGGGTGCCATTTGCACAGAATGCTGTGTAGGCTTATTGGAAATCAAATTAAAAAAATGGTAATTAAGATATGTGACAAGAGTAATATGTTCCTAATTTTAAAAATGGCATACAACAGCTAGTTAATTAATCATAGGTTTTTATAGTTTGAAGATTATAATGTTCTTAGCTGTTTTAGCTTAAAATTTGCAGATCAATGTTTAGAGGAAAACTGCAAGAGGAAATGTTCAAATTATTTTTTCAAAATATCAATATATAAAAAAATATAATTTATAAAATAATTTATCAATATATAAAAAAAATTAAAATACATTGCAAAATATAAAGTCACTTCAACAGTTTATCCAAAATATTAAATAATTTGAAAAATGCATCCAACAATATTAAATCAAGTCCGTAATGCCTCCAAGCACCATGAACACTTCAGTGTTTTGAAGTGGTCATGGTGCAAGGATCATGTAGTGTTTAAGAATGATACTGAGATATTTTATATTGCTGCTGAAGGAGTAACTCCACCTCATGTCATTAGAGAGTCTAGGACAAGCAAATGCAAAACCAAGAGAACAAGCCCATGCAAAACCAAGAGAGTCATGCCAGATCTGACTTCGCCCGGGTTTACAAGGTCCGCCTCAGATGCTAAGGAACCAAGGCAATCTGACAATAAGTAGGCAACTGGAACAAATCATTCCTGGACACGGAACGAGAACCTAGACCTGCTTGAATGGTACTACAACAGCAGACCCAATGAGAGAGGCTACATGAAACGTATGTGGGAGATATGGATGAAAAAGAGACCATCATCTACTCTAACACCAAAACAGCTGGTTACACAACGTTTGAACATCTTCAAGAAAAATCTAGTGTCACAACTGGAATTAAACACACTACAGAAGAAATCAATCATGCACCATGAGGGGGAAAAAAATCCCTTACCTGCACCAGAGAATTGACAACCTGAATTCATACCCCAAGATGGCATAACAACAGATATAAGGGAAATTATCCTAGAAAACTAGCAGTTGTTGACCAGCGGACAAGACTACCAAAAATCACTGGAAAGCTACCACCAGACAGAATGCTAGCTGCAGTTAATGAAGCATTGTCCACAATCCCAACCTGCACCATCACAGAGACCAACAGGCTCATATATGCCACAGCATTAGTGGTCCTCCAGCTACTTGAATACAAAATCAGGTTCATGGAGACTACGACTGAAAGCCAAGATAAATACAACATGGAAGTTAGTAAGCTGGATCAACTTAACAGAGGCGGAAAGATCAAAGATAGATCCTGGCTGCTGCGGAAGTACAAAGATATGCCCATACCAGAGGAGCTGGAAAAAACTAAGCAAAGACTGGCAACCAGACAGAGCAGATACACCAGAGAAGCAAAGGCTAAGAGAATCAATGCCCTCTTTACCAAAAATCTTTGGAAGTCTTGACCGCTGGTCAACGACTGCTAGTTTTTCTAGGATAATTTCCCTTATATCTTCTGTTATGCCATCTTGGGGTATGGATCCAGGCTTGCAATTCTCTGGTGCAGGTAAGGAATGTAGGTATGGTAATTTCTTCCTGCTCTTGGTGCATGATTTATTTCTTCTGTAGTGCATTTAATTCCCGTTGTGACACTAGATTACTCTTGAAGATGTTCAGATGTTGAGAAACCAGCTCCAGGGTTACCACCACATCTCCTCGCCAGACCCACCCAGAGCTGAGACTGAGCAGTACTGGAAGAATATCTGGGAGAAAAAAGCATCTCATAACACCGAGGCCCAGTGGCTACTGGATCTGAAAGCACACCACTGCATTCTGCCAGAATAGGAACCAGTCACCATCACAGTCGAAGATTTCCAACAGAGAGCAGCACACATGAAGAGTTGGTTAGGACCTGACATGATACACAACTACTAGATAAAGAAGTTAACAGCGCTGCATGAACGCCTAGCAGCACAAATGTACCAGCTATTAGATTTACCTAATTTTTTTTGTTCTAACACAAGGCAGAACAATACTGATCATGAAGGGCCCTCACAAAGGAACAGCACCATCCAATTACTGACCAATAACCTACTTCCCCACAACATGGAAACTCCTGTCACGTACCGTAGCCTCCAAGATCCAAGGGCATATGAGTTAATATATGAGCAATACTCAGAAGGGGATTGGAAACAACACCAGAGGATCAAAACACCAACTACTGGTAGACCAAGGAATCACTAGGGATTCTAAGACCAGACAGACCAATCTGTACACGTCCTGGATTGACTACAAGAAAGCCTATGATACAATGCCACACACATGGATACAAGAATGCTTGACTTTCTACAAGGTCAGCAAAACAATAAGATCCTTCATCAAGAACTCGATGGGCAAGTGGAAAACAACTGTAGAAGCAAATTTCAGGACAATAACTCAAGTGAACATCAAATGTGGAATATATCAAGGTGATGCACTATCTCCAATGCTGTCCTGCAGTCCTCAACTCCCTTAGCCAGATCATCAAGAAGAGTGGATACGGATACAGGTTGAAGAGTGGAGCTACCATCAGCCACCTACTTTACATGGATGACATCAAGCTGTATGCCAAGAATGAGCGGGACATTGACTCACTGATCAACCTAACTAGGATTATTATTATTATTATTATTATGATATTTATAGAGTGCTGTCAAATTCCGCAGCACTTTACAATGGGTGGACGAACAGACATGTAGTTGTAACCAGACAAGTTGGACACACAGGAACAGAGGGGTTGAGGGCCCTGCTCAATGAGCTTACATGCTAGAGGGAGTGGGGTAAAATGACACAAAAAGGTAAGGATAGTATTAGACTAGTGACAGTTGCAGAAGAGGAATCAGTCAGGAGCTATTAACAGTTTAATTGATACGCTTTTATGAAGAAGTGGGTTTTTAACAATTTTTTGAAGGAGTGGAGACTGGGTGAGCATCTAACGGAGGAGGGAAGCGAGTTCCACAGGAACGGTGCAGCCCTCGAGAAATCGTGAAGGCGAGCATCAGAGATGGGAGTACGGACAGGAGATAGACGTAAATCTTCAGCAGATCGTAAGGGCCTAGACGGGACATACTTGTGTATAAGGGAGGATAGATAGGTGGGAGCAGCATTATGTAGAGATTTGAAAGCAAGAACCAGAATTTTAAATTGAGCTCTATATTTTATAGGAAGTCAATGCAGGGACTGACAGAAGGGTGAGGCATGGGAGGTGCAGGCGGACAGGAAGATGAGCCTCACCGCCGCATTCATTATGGACTGTAACGGCGCAAGTTGGGAGCACGTAAGACCACTGAGAAGCAGATTACAGTAGTCAAGGCGAGAAAGGACAGTGGAATGGACACAACACCTTAGTCGCATCTGGCGTTAAGTAGGGGCGGATGCGTGCAATGTTTTTTAGATGAAAATGACAGGATTTGGTGATAGATTAAACATGAGGCTTGAAGGAGGGGTCGGAGTCAAAGAGAACACCTAGGCAGCGAGCCTGCGTGGTGGAGCTGATGGTAGCACCATTGACTTGGAGGAAGACAGACACAGGAGTAACAACACTTGAGGGAGGAAAGACCAGAATTTCAGTTTTGGTCAAGTTTAGTTTAAGGAAGTGGGCAGCCATCCAGTTAGAAACAGCAGAGAGACAGTCAGAGACACTAGTCAAGAGGGACAGGGAGAGATCAGGAGAGGACAGGTAGATTTGTGTGTCATCTGCATAGAAATGATATTGGAAGCCAAAGAAGCTAATGAGTTTACCAAGGGAGGCAGTATAGATGGAGAACAGTAGGGGACTAAGGACTGAACCTTGGGGGAAACCAACAGAGAGGAGTTGGGAAGAAGAAGCAGAGCCAGAGAAATAAACACTGAAAGAGCGCTGGGAGTGGTAGGAGGAGCACCAGGAGAGAGCAATGTCTTGTAGACCGATTTTGCGGAGGATGAGAAGAAGCTGTTGATGATCAACAGTGTCAAAAGCCGCAGACACGTCAAGGAGAATTAGGATAGAGTAGTGACCATGAGAGTAGATCATTGGATACTTTGGTCAGTGCCGTTTCCACAGAGTGCTTAGCGTGGAAACCAGACTGAAGCGGGTCTAGCAGAGAGCTGGACTCGAGGAAGTCTGTCAATCTCGCATACACAATTTTTTCAAGGATCTTGAATGCAAAAGGCAGTAGCGAGATAGGACAATCGTTGGATGGGGAGTTAGGGTCAAGATTGGGCTTCTTTAGAATTGCAGTTACAATTGCACGTTTGAAGGGAAATGGAAATATACCAGAGTAGAGAGAGAGATTGATAATTTTAGTGAGAGGTGGAGAAAGAGAAGAAGACAGAGTACGGATGAGATGCAAGGGAATTGGATCTAGGGAGCAGGTGGTGGGGATGTACAGCAAGGACATTGAAATGTCGTTCGGACTAGAGAAGTGCAGGTGGATGATAGCAAAAAGAGGGAAGATGATCAGGACAGAAGGAGTTGAAGTTCCAGAAGGCCAAATAGAAGATGTAGAGAACTGCTACAAGTACCTGAGGGTACCACAAATGCATGGCAACTATGAGGAAGAGGCAAGGAGGATAGCAACATCCAAGTACCTCCAAAGAGTCACATAGATCCTGAAATCCCAGCTCAATGGCAAGAACAAGATCCAAGCCATCAACACATATGCCCTACCGGTTATCAGGTACCCAGCTGGAATAATAACCTGGCCAAGAGAAGTACTGGTCACCATGGATGTCAAGACCAGAAAACTACTCACTATGAATGGAGGATTCCACCTGAAATCCAGCACCTAGATACTGTACATCTCCCGGAACGAGGGGGTCAGGGCCTGATGAGTGTCAAGGCCAAAGTCCTGGATGAAACACAGAGCACCCACAAGTACATCACAAAGCTGGCTCCCAAAGATGAACTGCTAAGGGAATGCCTGAGACTTCAACAGGTAGAGGATGCAGAAAAAGAGGAGGTTCCTTGGCAAGACAAACCTCTCCATGGGGTGTACCACTGACAGATAGTGGATGTGGCTCACATGACAAAATGCCTACCAGTGCTTGGAAAAGGCAGGACTGAAAGACAATACTGAGGAACTTATCCTAGCAGCACAGGAACAGGCACTCAGCAGCAGATTAATAGAAGCTGGAGTCTACCACACCATGCAAGACCCAAGGTGCAGACTGTGCAAAGAGGCCTCTGAGACAGTCCTGCACCTAGGAGCCGGATGCAAGATATTAGAAGGAACAGCATACATAGAGAGACACAACCAAGTTGCTAGGATTGTGTACCAAAACATCTGCACAGAATATGGATTGGACCTACCTAAGCCCAGATGGGAGATACCACAAAGAATATTTGAGAATGACAGGGCTAAGATCCTGTGGGACTTCAAGATCCAGACAGACAAGCAAATGCTGGCCAACCAACCCGACATTGTGGTGTTAGGCAAGGAACGGAAAACTGCAGTTGTGTTGGATGTGGCAATACCCAGTGACTGTAGAAGGAACATGAGAAGGTGGAGAAATACCAAAAGGTGGTAATACCAGCTCCTGACAAAGTCTGAAGAAAGACTAAATGCGTTGAGCATATTTACACCCCCCGAAAAGGACTTCAGCACAGGAATATTGGAGGAACTGACTCCTTTGTTCCTAGTATTGGTGACCTGTGGAGGAAGCCCTGCTGATACATAGAGGCAACTACTGCAGACTGATGCACCTGGGGAACAAGCATAATTTAGGCAAAAGCGCTTTTGCACATATTGATTTACCTCAATTGTGCCATTACCTTTGTGAGTGTTCCTTTTACCTTTTTAAAATGTGTTTATTAAAGTTTGCGCTATGATTTTTCCATGTAAGTTCTATACGTTCCTCTCCATTATGGTAAATATATCAACCTCATATTTTGTGATTGTACTATACTGTATCTTAAGATAGTTGTAGGAAACACACTAAATCCCAGCAGCCACCGGTGCTCTGGAGCAGGACCAGCAATCCACACACGTCAAGTCAAAAAAGAAATATCCTGGCACTCAAGTGTTAAAGCCGCAGGCAGATTATAATGGAACAAAGAGAGCAGCAACGTTTCGACCTTCACAGAGGTCTTTGTCAAGGGACCTCTGTGAAGGTCGAAACGTTGCTGCTCACTTTGTGCCTGGATATTTCTTTTTTTACTATACTGTATCTTAACTTAGTTGTTATACAGTTTGTTTTGCACTCTAGTTTTTTTAATGTCAACTCAACCATCACAACCTGTGGTTTTTAATATTATAGTTAAAAAAATATTAAAATGAGAGGTCTGAAAAACTAAATTCAAATATTAAAATCCACATCGTCTCAATTAACCTGTCAATCATTGCTATAAGTTCTGCCCTTTGCAATCTTTCAGGACATTGTTTCTGGCTCCCCAATGTAACCTGCCTGAGCTGAACTGAATTGTGATATTAAAATCCAAATCTTGAACAAGCATTCAAAAGAAAACAAAGCATTATCTTTACTTGTAATTATCTAATTCAGTTGTGTAATTTACAGAGAAGCCATTAAAAGTTAAATGGCAGGTGCTGTATCCTCAGTGGTACACATTAGAACAAGCAGTAAGTGCCCCACATTCAATAACAGACTTACTCTGGGTCCCAACACAACAATATCCATGTAATGTTAAATTGCTGGCCACAATGAAACTGTCATTATCATTATGGCACAAATGGGTTCCAAAAATGGTGTCGTAACCGACAGGCATATACACCACTTTACAGAGTTTGCAATATTGCACATGTGATCTGTCTTCAGGGAATTGGAGTCAAAGGGGCATCAAAAGAGTAATACAGATACTGGGGAATGGAGGGATTTACTAATTTTCAGACCTGCAGTCTACCTATGCATTGCCAAGCAAAGAACTGTTTACATACCTCCGCATAAAACACATCTTAGAGAAAGACAAAGTAGTAGGAGTGGAGTTACATAAGTTTCAGGATATTGATAAATTATGTCTAGGAATTGTAGTTTCCACAAGGCCCTTTTCTTCATGTTATTAAAAGATATTGACAGTTAGCCGGTTCTATGGTTACCTAGAAAAATCGGAAAAAGAACTGGACTGTGAGTTAGAACCAAGCAGATAGTATGCGGCAATGGCAGGGGGTGAAAAGGGCTACCCATTGTTTAGATTATATCGAGGCGGCCTATAAGCTTTGGATGAGGTGGTATCTTACGCCTCAACGCCTAGCCCATATTTACCCAGGCGCTCACTCCACTTGCTGGCAATGTGGCAGAAACATAGGCACTTTAATTTATATCTTTTGGTAATGCCCAATTTTAACAATCTTCTGGCAGCAGGTACAGGCACTTATTGTACGCACTACAACTCTGTCTCTTCCTCTTCGCCCAGAGATTTATATGCTACATGTGATTCCCAATACTTTCCCGAAACACGCTGCCACGATAGCAGTGCACAATTCACTAGCAGCAAAGACATGCATAGCCAGTTTTTGGAAATCCCCGAATAGACCCGATATTACAATAGTTATAGATAAAATAAACCGTACCAAATTATACAAGGAAATGGCACATAAGATCATGGGTATGGTGACTAAATTTATCCAAGCATTGGGTCAGTGGCAAGGTTAATATAATAGAGGAGGGAAATTGATGGGCCACATTTAGGCCCACGTGCCCCTTTGGGTCTCCTTTCCCCTTTTCCTGTCTTACCTCTTGTTGTACTTTAGGATTAGGGGGCTTTGGAGGAACTATGTATAAGTCAAATATCCATTAGGGTACTGTCTGCTTCCTCTTTCCTTTCTATAAGGCACAGGTGAGGGGTGCTTTCTGCGAATTTGTGAGTCACCTCAATTAAGTATTTTTTAAACATCTCACGAAATTTAAGTTACTTTAGGTTTTATATGTTTTTTTTCTCTTGTGTGTTTATTTGTTTTTCTGTTACATGTAAAAAAAAGATTTCGAAGAGAAAACAAGCAGACTGAGGGGAGAAAAAGCTAAGTCTCGGGAAAAAAAGGAAAGGTAAAGCAAAAGGAAAGTATATAAGAAGAAGAAAAAGGGGTGATACTTGTAGGAGAGATAAAGGGGCAAAGAAAAAGAAAAAGAGGGGGGAAGAGACGGTAAAAAAGGAATAATATAGAGAAAAAATGTATTACGCCGGGAAGAAAACTAAACTGGGCTGTTACCTTAAAACGTGCTCTAAAGAGGGGCCTAAGATACAATACAAGCTCTGGCTTGACTAAGAAATCCAAGCTCAAAGTATAAGAGTTAAAGATTAAACTAAACTAAATATATACCTAAGAATTTCAAATTTCTTTTCACCACATGAAAAGGCTGATAGAAGAAGCAGCCAATACTAATCTTTAATAACCCAAGAGACGGAAGAGAGTTTTATGGAACACTCTCAGAGAGATACAGAAAGAGATTCAGAGAACACCCTAAAAAATGTAATGCATAGTATGGATTAAGAATTCCTTAATGCATGCCTAAACGTCCAATTTGACAAAATAAAGAAAGAAATGCATTTATTAGCAGAAGAATTTAAATGAGAAACATCCAAATTGTTAAATAAACTCACTGCCTTGGAAGAAAAACTGGAAGTACAATACTGCAATGCAATTTACAACAAGAAAAAAACGTTATCTCTGGAAATCAAAATTGAACATCTAGAATTAAAATTAACTGATTTAGAGGACAGATCAAGAAGAACATTAGAATTAGAGGTATCCCAGAGAACGTTTCCCAAAGTAATCTGGAGGCATACTTGATTGAATTTCTTCAGTTTCTTGGTATTCAGACTGAAAACAATTTATATCTTATTGAGGGAGTTCACAGAATTCCTAAAGTAGCATATCTAGCATGAAAGCTCATCGAGCAGGGCCCTCAACCCCCTCTGTTCCTGTACGTCCAGTGGTCTGATCTCAATTATGTGTCTGTTAGTCCACCCATTGTACAGCGCTACAGAATTTGTTGGCGCTATATAAATAATAAAATAATAATAATAATAATAATAATATCTCCCAGCATGTTTGCCTAAAGAAGTCATTGTATGTCTGCAATCTTCCAAATTAAAATCTGATATTATAAGGGCAATGAGAGTAAAAGCTATAACAGGCTCAAAGTATGAAGATATCAAGATATATAGCGATTTATCCATTGCTACAAGAAAGGCACCGAAGGCTTATACGGAACTCACGTTAATCCTAAAAAGAAATATATTTAAATATTCCTGATCTTTCCCAGCTGGTTTTAGATTAACGTATAAAGATAAAGTAGAGATCTTCAGGGATTCAACAAGCCTGCAACGGTGGATTAATGGAAAAAAAGAAGAGCTAAAATAAATCAGCAGAGCAACTGGATAACTTTTGCATCAACAAGATTGTTGGGATTTCGATTCCCAGAACCTTGAGGCCATGCTCGTCCGTGTAGGAAGGAGATTATGAATTTATTATGGACTTTTTTTTTGTTTTTTTTCTTAAAATAGGCGGTAACTTGATCAACAAAATGAGGGTTATATATAAACATATTTAACAGATACACAAAAGGGATTTTTTTTATTAATTTAGAACTTTTTTTAAATAAGTGAGTACATTTTGGATATATTTTACTGATGGTTAGATTAAACACATGTTATAAATAATGAGGTTTTATGAATTTAGAATTATATTTAAATAAATTCTTTAATTTATACACAAAGGGAAGATAAGATATAAGGCAAGCTTAGCTTAAAGTTCTGGTCACTTAACACAAAATCTAAGGAATGATGTTTGTATTTATATGTTAGTAAGTTGGTATAATAATTGAAATACTTTTGCATACACATGAGGTACACAAGTGAGAATACTATAACTAAACACGATTTAAAATGTTGGAGTTTTAGAGTAATTTTGAGCAATTTGGTGTGGCTTAGGAGCTAGCAGTAAATATGGGTTTTATACGTTTTTTTGTTCTCTCAAAAATGTATAAAGTTCAAAAGTAGGTTATTACAAGCTTAATCTCAAAAGGCGGTGAAATATAGCATATATTGACTATGGTTCTTCCTCTCTTACTGTTCGGCGCTTGTGATAGCCACTTAGAGTGGCTGTTCTTTCTGTACCAGCTGTACTTCATAATAATGATGGTACAGCGCTTGAGGGTCTGGATTGGCCCTCTAGGTATAGGGGATTGGCATTTGTTCTTTGTTGTATGTTTGCATGCTTTTTGTCAATGGCCATGTGTTTTTTATTATGGTGAGGGAGATGAGCAGTTTGAGCGGACGAGAGCCAGGAGAGAGAGCAAGCAACTTTTTGATCCAATATGTTGAAATTTGCATCTCTAAATGTGAGAGGATTGAACTCGCCTCAAAAGAGAGTAATATTTTTTAATTTTCTAAAAAAAGAAAATATAGATATATGTGGAATCCAAGAAACCCATTGGAGAGAAGGCGAACAATTACAATTTAAACTTTAAAGATTATCCATATATATATATCTCTTCTAAGGTGAATAAGAAAAAAAGAGGTGTATTGACTATTATATACGCAAGAGTAGCTTTCAGGCAGATCTACCAAGAAATAGAGAGGGCAGATTTCATATTCTTATTGGGGAAATTAATAATCACATTTACAAGATTGTTAATGTGTACACACCCAATCAATCACCTAATAGATACCTACAAAAATTATTTAATAAAGTCCAAAGAATCAGGCAGGGTCGGATTTTATATCTTGGTGATTTTAATACATTGGTTGACCCAGCTATAGATAGAAATAGCTTGATAAGAAAAGGAGTCATGAGCGGTGGAAACAATCAAAGTGGGAATTTTGGTGATATTTTGTGATCTCTGGTGAGTTTGGCACCCTCAGGAAAGAGATTATACTTGTTTTTCTAGTACACATCAAGTTTACTCAAAGATTGATAATTTTATTGCAGAAGCGGATACAGCAAACAGAATTAAAAAGATTTTTATTATTAATATGCCATGGTCCGATCATAACGCTTTGGTAATGGTAATTAAAGACGCGTATAATAGGGATAGATTGAGCTGGAGACTTAATGACAGGCTCCTATATAAGGAACACAATTTAGCCTTAATAAAAGAATTTACAGAGCATGTTTCTAGACAAAACTTAAGTGATGAAATTCCCATAGACACGATTTGGTGTGCCTATAAATGTATGATAAGAGGTAATCTAATTAAAATAGGTCACCAAGAAAAAATTAACAACTTTAGGAATCTTGCAAATTAACCCTTCTACTGTTATTGGTCAAAAACGGAAAAAGGTTAAAGAGGAAAATAACAATGTCTTGATTCAAAAGGCCAATTTCTCTCTGGAAAAACTGAGGAGTACTTGGTACTATAAAGGCTGATAAGCTTCTAACAAGCAGACTAAAAAAATGAAAAAGTGAGAAAGTTTCTAAAATCATACAGGGCAACAACACTATCCTTGTCCCTTCTAAGATAGGACAGGCATTTCAAGAATTCTATTCTAACTTGTATAATCTGCCAGAAAGGCACGCACACATAAATATTCTGGAATTCTTGAACAAATACCAGATTCCTAAGGTGCCTTTAGGATCATTTAAACCAGTTGAACAAACCTTTTTTACTAGACGAGGTACTTTTAGCAATCGGAAAACATAAAACCGCCAAGTCCCCCGGCCCAGATGGCTTTAGTAATCAATTTTACAAAGTTATGAGTGGAAACCTAGCCAGAACTCTTACTAGTATGTTTAACTATTTTAGGGAGACAGGTAACATTCCCCAAGTACTTCTAAAAGCCTATATTGTACCTATTCCTAAACATAATAAAAACCCAGAAATAATCACCAACTATAGACCTATCTCTCTTTTGAACACCGATATAAAATTATATTCTACAGTAATAGCTTCAAGATCGAACAATATAATTCCTTTAGTAATACACGGTGATAATGTGGGGTTTGTGGCTACTAGATCTTCTGCCTATAATATTAGAAGAATGATCGATATTACGGATTGGGTTTCTAGAGAAGGTGTGTCTCTCCTAGTTTTGTCATTGGACGCCAAAAAGGCTTTTGACAGAGTCAGGAGGGACTTTCTTGATGCAGCATTATTTGAATTTGGCCTTACGGGGGATATATTCTTTCCCCACGGCTAGGGTGGTAGGAGGCGGGTTTTCATCGGAGTGGTTACAACTAAAAAATGGCACCAGACAGGGCTGCCCATTATCTCCCCTATTTTACCTTATCACTATAGAACCACTTGCAATAGCAGTTAGAGCAACTGAACAAATGAAAGGCCCAAATTATTCAGTTTATAATTAGCTACCAGGCTGTAATAATTAAATTCTCCCATCAGAAAGTCCAAATAATTTTTTGATTACTTATTTTAAGTAAAATGCTGTCTGCATAAAGACAGATTTTTTTATTCACTATCCCTCACTTTGAACCCACGTATTTTAAAGTTATTTCCACTGTTTGAAGCTAATGGTTCAATTGAAAGTATATATAACAATGGTCACAGTGGGCAACCCTGTCTGACACCGTTAAAACAGTCAGAGTAAACATTGAACCCAATGAACCCAATTTGGAATTTATTTTCTGATTATGTCTTTGACGTTCAGCTAAGATGGATGCAAACAATACAGCTTTAAAGGCACACCTCCTATTTAAAGAGGATGTGTATAAAGGGTCATTTTCTATGAAATAGCAGTTAATTAATCTTTCTAATTTATCTCTGTTGTTTTTATTATGCAACAGAAAGTTATTTAATTTTCACATTGTTCCTTTTTTAAATCATAAAACTGTCTTTTATATCAAAGAGAATGATGCTGTGGTCCGACCTTGTGTTGTCGACAAGTTTTATGTTCTTCAAATCTTCTAATTGCATGTTACCCCAGACCATATAAATTCTAGAGTATGTAAAATATACTCTAGACAGGTGTGTATAATCTCTAAGGTCTGGATTAAGGGCTAGCCATACGTCAAAAAGACTGAAGTTATTTAGATTGTTAGTTAATGATCTAGAATATTTTGTTGCTTTATTATTTACAACACTCCCCTTTAAGAGTTTCGTGACCATCACATGGCCGAGGACACAATTGAAGTGCCAGCCATAATATATAATATAAACCTGTTTGGACCTGCTATACCCTTTCAAGTATTTTATTTAAAAGTGGTACTTGGGCAACATTAGGGAATTAAATATTAACCAAATTTCACATTGTTAATCTTACATACTAAAATCATGAATCTCCCTTCTGGATTTAACTCTTGATAAAGAATCTCCTAATTAACATTGTTTGAAACTACTACTATTGCAACACCTCTCTCTTTTTTTTTTTTTGCACTCATTGAAGCGTGTATAATAGTTGGGTATCTCTTGTCTCCCCAGTTCAACTTGTCACCCTTGTGCCAATGTGTTACTTGCAACATACAGACATCTACCCTCTCCTTCACAAGATAATTGTATACTTCAGATATTTTGTTTGTTGTATTCATGCCCTGAGCATTTATCGACAGAAACCTAACCATATTCGTGTGTCTCTTAAAAAAGGCCCTAAACTCCACCTCTCGACATCGAAAACGACAAAAAACATGTACACAAGACATTTTGATCCCCAGGAGTAGCCTAAGTGAAACATTTAAAATCCTACCCTGTAGGGGGCTCCTAACACCCTTTTTGGAAAATCCCATTATCGTTGGCATCCCGCCAATACACGACATATGCCTTATTAAAGACATTAAGAAGGGCAGGGCAAGCTAAAAATAAGCCAAAAATATAAAATCATTAGAAGATTTTTAAATGCGCTGAATTATCATTTACTAGTAAACTCTAATTGCCTCTGATGAGGAAAGAAGAGAGGTGGAGAGGGAAAAAAAAGAGAAACATAACATCTTCTCCACTATTGTATAGGCAAGCTCAAAATTTCAATTATATAACCTTTTATCACAACCCATTATACTAAGTATGCCACTGATTGTGGTCTACAATTATAATATTACCATATACTATGCTGGCTTAGATGTATACAATAAATATATTTAAAAACAAACAAAGAACAAAGAACACCAAACCCCCCGCGTATCTGTTATGTAATACCAGGTCCAAACATTAACCATATTTCTACATCCTATCTTAGTAGATATATCACAAAATGTGACCTTCAATCATAGCCATAAACTGTGCTGTCTTGAATATGTATAATGATAATTACAAGAAACAAAAGATAGAACATTACCCCTGTCATGTAAGCAAGCTCAAACTTTTTATTATATTTCCTAATTCCACCTCCAATCATAATAAATATATTGAAAAATGTGACCTTCACTTATAGCCAGAAACCGTGCTAGCTGAAAAGTGTATACTTCATATATTACAAAAAAAACTAACAGAAATGCTTCACCCCTCCCTCCCCCATAATATAAACAAGCTCAGAATTTCAGAAATGCTTTGTTTCTACTGAGCGGTATGGTTGGGGGCGGTAAGGGTTAGCCTATTCAGGAGAGCGTTTCCACTGCAAGTCGGACCGCTAGGGAGCATGCAGGGTTTAGACCAAATGCCTAGCGTGCCATTTGTCGTGCGCATTGACGTTTTCCTGTCCGCCAATCAATGGATTGTATAGTGTGACGCCAGTAGCTCTGCCCTAGCCGTACCATTTGCTATAGACCTATATCTGAAGGGGGCCCACTAATGGTGGGGTTTGGTTCGGTTGTATGGGCCACTTTCATAATGGAAACACTCAAAATAGTATACCAGACCGTACCGAACCGAACAGTACCGCTCAGTGGAAACAGGACATTATATATCATTGTCTTCTGTCTTGTCATAATAAATGTGTTAGGCGATGTACCATATATATTGTAGATATTGTGCTGGCTTAAATATGTCTAGTATTTATCAACACAATTACAAATAGGTGTGATAGCTGGTGCTTAATGTTAAGCACTTCGGGGTCAAGAATGCACAAGCAACTTATACCCTAAATGGTAGTGAATTAGGGATAACCACACACGATAAGGATTTGGGAATTGTTATAGACAACAAATTAGGCAGCAATATGCAATGTCAATGTTCAGTTGCTAAGGCCAGTAAGGTTTTGTCATATATAAAGAGGGGCATAAATTCTCGGGTAAAAATATAATTTTGCCTCTTTATAAATCGCTGGTAAGGCCACACCTTGAATACGCTGTGCAATTTTGGGCACCTGTTCCAAAGAAGGATATCATGTCACTAGAAACAGTGCAGAGACGAGCTACAAAATTAATAAAAGGAATGGAGCATTTTAGTAACAAAGAAAGGTTAAAAAGTGTAAATCTCTTTAGTTTGGAAGAAAGGCGCCTGAGAGGGGATATGATAACATTATACAAATATATTCAGGGCCAGTACAAACCTTTATCTGGAAATCTATTCAGAAACAGGGCTATACATATGACACGAGGTCACAAATTTGAGCTGAAAGAAAGGAGATTTCATCTAAGGCAAAGAAAAGGTTTTTTAACAGTAAGAGCAATAAGGATATGTAATTCTCTGCCTGAAGAGGTTATTTTATCAGAGTCTATACAGATGTTTAAACAGCAATTGGATAAATACTTGCAAAAACATGACATACAGGGATATAATTACTAATTAGAAGGGAAATAGCTGCTTGATCCAAGGAGACATCTGACTGCTATTTTGGGGTCAAGAAGGAATTCTTTCCTAGTTTGTTGCAAAAGACTGTTTTTTTGTTTGCCTTCTTTTGGATCAACAGCAAAAACACATGTGAGGAAAGTAGAACTTGATGGACGCAAGTCTGTTTTCAGCTATGTAATTATGTAACTATATAAATATATATATAACAGCAGTTGTAACACTAGTGGATACTCCTTATTTGACACAAGAAAATCTCAAATATAAAAAATACAAGCTCAGTGTTTAGGTAATTTACCCCACCAAAAACACAATGTGCAAGTGCAGCGCTAAAATAAGGATAACACTTAAAGCATGTACCGGGGCAGCATGTAGACATGTAAATGGAAATACAAAACAAAAAATAGTGCAATTCTGTGTAGTAAGTACAAATCAATATTAAAAGTGAGTAATTAAAAACTCACATTTAAAGGAACCTTTTAAAGAGATAAAGGCTCCAAACGTACAGATTTTTGTGTCCTTGAGTTGGCAGCAAAACCTTCCTTAATGATGGTGTAATAAAACACTTAGGAGCCCATATGATGCTGGCTCCAAGTTTCTAGACTTATTGTCAGAAATAGGGTGACATTGCCCTCTTATGAACCCAGGGTCCAGTTTCCAGGAAGGTGTTGTTGATTTCAGTAAAGATGTATTAACAAATAATTAATTAAGTAATTATTTAAAAATAGTAACAACTATATTAAATAATTCAGATCAATAATAAATACTGTGATCCTCCCTCTGAGACGTGTTTCATCTGTCCTTCAGAATTTCAGAATTCTGCTTGTTCTGGTTTCCTTCTTTTGTAGGGTATTGAAGTTACTTGGTCCACCAATTTGGGCACTCCTTTGGGGGAGCATGGATGTAAATCTGTGTTAAATTAATTGGCCCACCAATCAGGGCCAATCCTTAGGAGGGCGTTGATGTGGGACTATGTTCTTGAAATAAGGTGTTCCCATTCGCATCTTTTCCAAGTACCTCTCAAATGTATTGCTTTTATATAATTACTTATATATAATTACAAATGTCCACAAACCTCATATTTGAGTCATAAAAGTCCCATATACATTCAAATGAGAAAATAGAGGTGGGAAAAGGTATACTTTGAATTCTGCCCATATCCCTTGGTGGGGATTATACCACCATAAGCTTTATCACCAGAGCAAGTTATTGCTCTGGAAATCGTAAGTAGGATACTTACTTCTTTATTTACCAATATTTTATAGTACATACTACACCATTGGGTTTTATTCATGCTTTTGTTTTTATATATATATGCATGCCTGAGGAGCTTTGGCTATTACATCCCACCATTATCCTTATATCCCAAGACAGGGATTATACCGTCCAGGCGCTATACGGCAGAGCTCTCAGTAGCTCTGCAAAGTATGAGTTAGCCTTTTTACTGGTTCTCCATATATTTTATTTATAAGCCATTTAATTGACATATTGCAGTATCATTGTTTTATATTTTATTTCCTTAAGGTTTATATACACCATCATATTGTTGGAATATCCTGTATGTATGTACATACCATTTTCATATTTTAACCACTTTTAATTCTTTTGTGGCGCGGTTTAGCACTCTGTTTTTGCACTTTTTTGGTTATTAGTAGGTATTGGGAAGTCCTGCTGGTTCACTGCTGCCATATATTTAGTTATTTTAGAGAGCGCCTATACCTGCTTTTTCTGAAAATAGTATAGCTCTCTAAATCTTCAATTACTTCTAATTGCTAAGCATGCGATTCCAGATATTCTCATATATTTCCATTGTTTTTTCTAGTGTGTGTTAACAGTGCATTATCAAATATGGAATATTTTTTTGTTATACTTTGCTGCAAGAAGGATTTTCAGAAGAGTTCTCTCTTGATAAAAGAAAGCACAGGTGTACGTAAAGGCACAAGCATACATATCAGAAGCATATCTAAACAATTTGTAAGGGCTTAAAATGAAATTGACTGTAATTAAAAAGTGTAAATAATTCCTTAACATCGGTTCTAACAAGTGGTGACGGTACTTGTGGTTAAGATTTAATCCTGCACATCAGATAGGTTGGCATGTTTATTGTTCCCTCTTAACACAAGTAGCTCAATTTTTACACTGTAATTAATATAATAAAATGCAGTGTAGCTTGATATCTTCATCCAGAGGCATTTCGTTTCATGTCACACACCCATTTATTTGGCAGCAATTTTAAATTACTGTGAAGAGTCAACTAAATAATACAGATGACGCCATGCAAATATATAAATATGAGCCTTATTAATAGCTAGTAGGAGAATAGCTGTAAGCCATACTTGTTTTTCATGGTACTTTAGTTATATTTTATACATTTTATTGAGATATTTTTGCAGAGGATTAATTGATGAGTTATCACTGCCAGGCTTTAGTTTTGTCACGCTAAGTCAAACACACTGGTTTGTCCAATGAATATATGAACACTGAAATTATCACTTTCTAAGAGCCACATTTTTAGGACTTCCCTTTAAACCCAATTCTAAGAAAGAAAGAGTAACATAATTTATTAGCATTTATTTATTTATAATTTATTTATTTATAAAATATTTTACCAGGAAAGATATATTGACGTTTCTCTCGTTTTCGAGTATGTCCTGGATCCACAAATCATTGCATTGATACAATAGGGTACAATAAAATACAAAAACAATATTAATACACACTAAATACAAAACATAACATTGAGAAGGTAGGAAATATATAATCAGCCATGACAGGTGAATTCTGTTTTGAGGTTTGTAGAGAGGGATCTCTTAAAGGACTTTAGGCCTGGGGAAGATTTAAAGTGTGCTGGAGGTCGTTCCATAATTGTGGTGCTCTGTAGGAGAAGGAGGATCGGGCTGCTTTCTTTTTGTATTGAGGTACACTAATTAAAGTGCTGGTACTGGATCGGAGGTTATAGGAGGTGGGAACAGCCGGGGAGAGCATTCTGCTCTTAAACACAAGGATGGAAAGATAAAGGATTCGCCTGGATTCCAGCGACAGCCAGTTTAGTTCTTTTAGCATGTCACAACGGTGGGTCTTGTATTTACATTGTAGCACAAATCGGCAGAACGAGTTATACAATGTATAATGTTTACTACGGTGGGTTTGCGGTGCAGGTGCATATACTACATCCCCATAATTAATGATTGGCATCAGCATTTGCTGTACAATCTTTTCATTTACTGTAGGGTTTAGGCAGAATTTGTTTCTGTACAGGGCACCTAGTTTAAGATAAAGTTTAGATGCAAGTTTTTCTATGTGGAGGCCAAAAAATAGATTGGGGTGCAACAACATAACCCAGTATTTGAAAGAGTGGACTGCGGTAAGTGTGCTATTTGATTTTGTTTTGATGGATAGATGGGAATTATTTAATTTGTGTAATTTAGGTACTGTTCCAAAGATCATTGTGACAGTTTTGTCAGTGTTTAGGAAGAGTGTGATTTTTGCGATCCACTTTTCTACCTCTGTAAACTGGTCTTGGAGCACAGCCTCAAGCTGCGGTAGATTTGATTTGCTTGCATAGATTACTGTGTCGTCTGCGTACATGTGTGTATTTAAGTATATGCAGACATTAGGTAGATCATTTATAAATAATGTGAATAGTACGGGGCAGAGAATGGAACCTTGGGGAGCACCACAACTTACTAGGAGAGGGAGGGAGTAGCTGTCAGAAATGGACACATATTGTGAGCAATCCGATACACAGGATCGAAACCAGGTTTGCAGACGATCACCAATACCTGAGTTTTTGAGTTTGTGCAGTAGAATAAATATATTTTTAATCACTGATTAAATATCCTTTTAAATAGAAATTTAAGATGCCTATTTATTTATATTGTCTGCTAGGTTGTAAAATTGTAAATGTTGACTTTCTGATTGTCTGTGTTTGTTGAAGAAGGGAACTAGGAAGTAATGTCGCTTTTTTAAAATTTCATCTGAATCAAAAAAAAAAACAACAACTTCTAGATGTGAAAACTAGACATTTTTCCCAAGATTAACATATGATTTGTTTGCATTTTTAACCTTATAAATGTTTATTTGCTTGAAGACTGTTTTAATACAGAGATAACCAAAACATACATCTAAGTGTTGATGCTTCACATTTTGTTTTTATTTATGCATGGCATGGATAAATCTTCACTAGAATATTTGGCAAATTTGGCATAGAATAATATAAAATGCATCCATGGCACGAAATCAATTAATAACAAATTGCTGTGTTGGTGATATTGTTGGTGAAATGTAATTGTCTCAAGAGGAATCTCACCACTGTACATTCCAAAAATAGTAATCCTTTATTTTTAACTCACAGATAAAACATTACCTCGACATTCAGTGAAATCAGCTAATAGAATAGCAAAGCCATGGAAATCTGTGTGTTTCGTGAACTCAAGTACTTTATCAAAGTATTAATAAAGTGCTTGAGTGCACAAAACATGTATTTTAATATTTTTGTGTGAGAGCTTCTTGAAGGGCAGTGTGTGCTTGTGGGCTGGATGGAGTGTTGTGTGTATTGTGTATGTGTGCAAGATGTTTAAAGTGTTGGGTATGTGTGTTGAATTAAGTATCAATGGGTACTGAGTCAATTGTTGCCTCCATCTAGCCCCACCTCTTCTTACTCCAGAATGCAGGCTGCCTTCCTAATGGATCATGGAGAAAGCAACTGCTTCAACTTGCATAGTGTGTGGTCTTGGGTCTGCAGCACAGAAGGGAACCCTCTGTTATGGCTAAGTGAGTCAGCCTAAATGTCAGAAGAGAGGAAGAGGACTGGAGCTTGATGCCTGACCGGGAGGGTGGTGAGAGCTGTTTTAAATCAGTGTGTGCACTATATGCAAACGTGTGTGTAACTGCAAGCAAAATTGTCTTTAGCCTCCTCCAAAAGTGTATTTAATTTTGCCTGTCTCTGTTTCTCTCCACTCCTCTTTCACTGTTACTGTACCTGTGTTTTAGCTCTGTGCTATAGTTTAGACAACAAAAACATATGCAAGTTGCAAACCAGTATTTCTAAAGTTTAGGGGCGGGCTGGGCCAGGGGGCAGGGAGGCAATTGCCCCCCAGGCCGCCCTAAATTCTGTTAAGACCGGCCGCTGCAGGGCCGGCCCTTTAAATGCTGCAGCCGCCTGAGCGCTCTGTTAAGAGCCTCAGGCGGCTGCAGCTGCTTCTCTCCTCCCCTCCCCTGTAGTGTGGCCGAGCTCCTCTCCGGTCCGCGGTGCCAGGCTAAAGTGATAGGAAGGTGCACACTCAGTGTGCACTTCCTGTCAGTCCGGCCAGTTACAGGAAACAGAAACTCCTGTTCCGAGCGGAGTTTCTGTTTCCTGTA
>OW240916.1:277986245-278008127 GCA_933207985.1 Pelobates cultripes
TTAATGTAGCTTAATGTAGTGATTCTGGTGTCTATAGCCTGTGCCTGTAGGCTTTTTAATGTAAACACACTGCCTTTTCAAAAGACACTTTGTGTAGAACTGGCATTGGCCCATATGGCAGATCATATGGGTGGGGCATTGTGATGTCACATGGTGGGCAGAACATATGGGGGGCGGCACATTTTTGTTGCCTAGAGTGGCAAAAGTCCTTGCACCCGCCCTGACTAAGTGAGCCTTTGTCACACTGAATTCATTCTCTGGTCCGAAGCGGCTGGTCAGATTCAGCCTGCTGCTCAATCTTGCAGTGCTGGGGCTCCACTACATCAATGGACTGAGTCCTTGGCAAGATATTTATTTGTTGCCTCTTGGGTCCCTCTACTATGTAGCACACTACCAACAGTGGATGCCTAACTATCCATGATTACTGATATGGCAGTGTTACAGTGGACATTGGGCTAATTTTCTGAATTCAATATCTGCCATTTACATCTTGCCTGATCTATAGCCCTTGAATTTTGCGTTATTAGTGCAAATTACATGTGTTCTGCATAAGGACTCTCATACTCTCTACAGGGAGTGCAGAATTATTAGGCAAGTTGTATTTTTGAGGATTAATTTTATTATTGAACAACAACCATGTTCTCAATGAACCCAAAAAACTCATTAATATCAAAGCTGAATATTTTTGGAAGTAGTTTTTAGTTTGTTTTTAGCTATAGCTATGTTAGGGGGATATCTGTGTGTGCAGGTGACTATTACTGTGCATAATTATTAGGCAACTTAACAAAAAACAAATATATACCCATTTCAATTATTTATTATTACCAGTGAAACCAATATAACATCTCAACATTCACAAATATACATTTCTGACATTCAAAAACAAAACAAAAACAAATCAGTGACCAATATAGCCACCTTTCTTTGCAAGGACACTCAAAAGCCTGCCATCCATGGATTCTGTCAGTGTTTTGATCTGTTCACCATCAACATTGCGTGCAGCAGCAACCACAGCCTCCCAGACACTGTTCAGAGAGGTGTACTGTTTTCCCTCCTTGTAAATCTCACATTTGATGATGGACCACAGGTTCTCAATGGGGTTCAGATCAGGTGAACAAGGAGGCCATGTCATTAGATTTTCTTCTTTTATACCTTTTCTTGCCAGCTACGCTGTGGAGTACTTGGACGCGTGTGATGGAGCATTGTCCTGCATGAAAATCATGTTTTTCTTGAAGGATGCAGACTTCTTCCTGTACCACTGCTTGAAGAAGGTGTCTTCCAGGAACTGGCAGTAGGACTGGGAGTTGAGCTTGACTCCATCCTCAACCCGAAAAGGCCCCACAAGCTCATCTTTGATGATACAGCCCAAACCAGTACTCCACCTCCACCTTGCTGGCGTCTGAGTCGGACTGGAGCTCTCTGCCCTTTACCAATCCAGCCATGGGCCCATCCATCTGGCCCATCAAGACTCACTCTCATTTCATCAGTCCATAAAACCTTAAAAAAATCAGTCTTGAGATATTTCTTGGCCCAGTCTTGACGTTTCAGCTTGTGTGTCTTGTTCAGTGGTGGTCGTCTTTCAGCCTTTCTTACCTTGGCCATGTCTCTGAGTATTGCACACCTTGTGCTTTTGGGCACTCCAGTGATGTTGCAGCTCTGAAATATGGCCAAACTGGTGGCAAGTGGCATCGTGGCAGCTGCACGCTTGACTTTTCTCAGTTCATGGGCAGTTATTTTGCACCTTGGTTTTTCCACACGCTTCTTGCGACCCTGTTGACTATTTTTAATGAAACGCTTGATTGTTCGATGATCACGCTTCAGAAGCTTTGCAATTTTAAGAGTGCTGCATCCCTCTGCAAGATATCTCACTATTTTTGACTTTTCTGAGCCTGTCAAGTCCTTCTTTTGACCCATTTTGCCAAAGGAAAGGAAGTTGCCTAATAATTATGCACACCTGATATAGGGTGTTGATGTCATTAGACCACACCCCTTCTCATTACAGAGATGCACATCACCTAATATGCTTAATTGGTAGTAGGCTTTCGAGCCTATACAGCTTGGAGTAAGACAACATGCATAAAGAGGATGATGTGGTCAAAATACTCATTTGCCTAATAATTCTGCACTCCCTGTATACTTCAACGGCTGAATTATATGGATAACGTGGGTCTCCTATAGTGAAGTCTGATTCTATTCTTTTTTTTTTTACTTATTTCTTATCCATGTCTCACTTACAGTTTTGTTCTCTCTCTCCCCTTTACCTGTGGAGAGCAAGGGTGTGTATGTATATATATATATATATATATATACACACACTGCTCAAAAAAATAAAAGGAACACAAAAATAACACATCCTAGATCTGAATGAATTAAATATTCTTCTGGAATACTTTGTTCTTTACATAGTTGAATGTGCTGACAACAAAATCACACAAAAATTAAAAATAAAAATCAAATTTTTCAACCCGTGGAGGTCTGGATTTGGAGTCACACTCAAAATTAAAGTGGAAAAACACACAACAGACTGATCCAACGTTGATGTAATGTCCTTAAAACAAGTCAAAATGAGGCTCAGTAGTGTTTGTGGCCTCCACGTGTCTGTATGACCTCCCTACAAAGCCTGTGCATGCTCCTGATGAGGTGGCAGATGGTCTCCTGAGAGATCTCCTCCCAGACCTGGACTAAAGCATCTGACAACTCCTGTTGTCTGTGGTGCAACATGAAATTGGTGGATGGAGCGAGACATGATGTCCAAGATGTGCTCAATTGGATTCAGGTCTGGGGAACAGGCAGGCCAGTCCATAGCATCAATGCCTTCGTCTTGCAGGAACTGCTGACACACTCCAGCCACATGAGGTCTAGCATTTTCTTGCATTAGGAGGAACCCAGGGCCAACCGCACCAGCATATGGTCTTACAAGGGGTGTGAGGATCTCATCTCGGTACCTAATGGCAGTCAGGCTACCTCTGGTGAGCACATGGAGGACTGTGCGGCCCCCCAAAGAAATGCCACCACACACCATTACTGACCCACTGCCAAACTGGTCATGCTGGAGGATGTTGCAGGCAGCAGAACTTTCATGGCGTCTCCAGACTCCGTCACGTCTGTCACATGTGCTCAGTGAACCTGCTTTCATCTGTGAAGGGCACAGGGCGCTAGTGGCGAATTTTCCAATCTTGGTGTTCTCAAGATTGGAAATGCCAAACGTCCTGCACAGTGTTGGGCTGTAAGCACAACCCCCACCTGTGGACGTCGGGCCCTCATCCCACCCTCATGGAGTCTGTTTCTGACCATTTTAGCAGACACATACACATTTGTGTCCTGCTGGAGGTCATTTTGCAGGGCTCTGGCAGTGATCCTCCTGTTCCTCCTTGCACAAAGGTGGAGGTAGCGGTCCTGCTGCTGGGTTGTTGCCCTCCTACACTTCTCATGATGTACTGGCCTGTCTCCTGGTAGCGCCTCCATGCTCTGGACACTACGCTGACAGACACAGCAAACCTTCTTGCCACAGTTCGCATTGATGTGCCATCCTGGATGAGCTGCACTACCTGAGCCACTTGTGTGGGTTGTAGACTCCGTCTCATGCTACCACTAGAGTGAAAGCACCGCCAGCATTCAAAAGTGACCCAAACACCAGCCAGGAAACATAGGAACTGAGAAGTGGTCTGTGGTCACCACCTGCAGAACCACTCCTTTATTGGGGTGTCTTGCTAATTGCCTATAATTTCCACCTGTTGTCTATCCCCTTTGCACAACAGCATGTGAAATTGATTGTCACTCAGTGTTGCTTCCTAAGTGGACAGTTTGATTTCACAGAAGTGTGAATGATTTGGAGTTACATTGTGTTGTTTAAGTGTTCCCTTTATTTTTTTGAGCAGTGTATTTATATATTTACACTTGTTCTTTAGTATTTTTGTGTTTTCTTTATTTATTATTTTTTGTTGTATTATCACTGTTCCTAACAAGTAATGCAACTGATTATTTTGTGACATATATTTGCATATATGCACTTTGTGTCTGGTTACTAAATCTATGTGATACTGGATAGTCTGTTGTTTTATTTGGTACAGTTTGTTTATTAAATGTATCTCCATGATATTACTGGTGTCTGATAGGTTTTTTTTGTGCAATGTTCATTTATTTTCAGTTTTTTTTTATTACACTTCTTTTGGTGAGTGGCACCATAACAGTATCTCTTAGGTACTCTTTATTATTTAGTTCGAACTCTCAATAGTTGTTTTTTTGTACTGAGTGTTTCACCTTAGTCTGCCCTCTTCACGGGAATGTGGAACAATCTTCAGATGAATGGCGTAACCTTGCCCAGGAAAGTTTCATAAAGCTTTAGTTTGTAAAAAAAAATTTTATGTTTTGCAGACTTTACACACTGAGATCAAAGGGCAGACACAAGGTACAGAAGGTATAATACTAAATGTTTTTCCATGTGTCTACAGATCTATTTGATTTATAGCACACCTGTGACGAAGTGCCCTTCGCCACTTGGTCCTGGAGAGGCTTGTTTGCCAGCCTCCTCCCCTGTGACTATGGCCCTGGGGTGTATGGCCCTTTAAGAATGCTATTTGGGGCTATAGACTTGTATTGGACTGTGTATGGCCCTTTAAGAACTGTTTAGGGGCTTATGGACTTTTATGGGACTGGTGCTGGCCCTTTAAGCACATTTTTGGGAAAATTGGGACAATGCCCCTTTAAGTCTGTGTCCCCAGACTTGGTTAAAGTACTTTATTTATGGCTTCTTTACACTTGGTTCAGTAAATGGGGCTTACGGAACCAAGTACCACACATGCAGACCACCCAAAATAGGAAGTGTGCAGGCAATTTACCTCCCAGGCTGGGAGCCTGCTGTAGGTAAATTGCCGACCGCTGGGTGGCCGCAGTTCGTGCAAACGAACGCGTGGCGGCGGCCATCTTTGTTCATTCGAACAAGATCAGCAGTATGTGTAGCCAAATCCATGGAACTAAAATCGGCTACACATTTCAACGAACACCGCTGACCCCTACCTTCTCCTGCACATCAACACTGCGGCTGGAGACTAAGTCCTGTTCGAAGATTTGAACGCTTGTTCGAATGGGGCTTAGTCATTTTTTCAGTGTAAAATAGACCGACCGCACAGCCCAAATCCATGGAACTGTATTGGGCATGAAAATGTGCTTGCGGTCGGTCATAAAGGACTTCCAGCTAACTTTTAAGTACTCGTCAGATTTGGTTGAATTTTGGTTATGTTTATATTTAAAGTAGGCTGGTTCTGAAAATGTTTTGTGAAGATTGGATATATATTTTTAAAGTTACAGTATATGTGTAAAAAGTATATTTTTCCTGCCTGTGATAATTGCATTAACCCATTGTGTGCAGTAATTATATCACAGGCAGAGGGGAGGATTTTCTGGGAGTGAATGGGTGTGGTTTTACTGTATGTTACATGCTTTATTGGTTATTTTACAAAACCCTGTGGGCGGTACTGTATCTGTAAAACCTGCATAAAAGAAGGCCCTTTGGGGGGACAGCTATATTCACACTGGGGATTGCTATGTGCTGCATACTCCCCTGAGCCTTAATCACTTAGCTCTTTTAAGAGCTGTTCCTGTTACGCTCTCCTGGAGGAGAGGTCTTCCCCACACGGTCCTGGAGGACAAAAGTTGATCCAGGGTGGAAGGAAGACAGCGAGACTCCAGTTAAGCTATGGCGGTTGTGGAGACTGCAGTGGTTGTGGTGTCCGGTGCGGTGCTTGTGGTCCTCGGCGCAGGCTAGGAATCATCCATCAACGGAAGGTACTCGGTCGGAGTACGGGGAGTTCCGTTACAACACCTATGCTGTCATTTGTGTCCACAGTATGTGGACACCGTAGGCCACCTCATCTGTCATTCTTATTACCTAATTCAGGATGATGGTATGCAGGATCTATTTAACTTCCATGCACAGCTCTCGTTAACACCTAAATTGCCTATGTCCACCTTGCATTGCTGCTCATTGAGTAGAGTGAGAGCTTCACGATCCCACTCCCTTTAATGTACACTTTGAGCTGCGTGTTGCTGTCATCCTCTGTAGGAGTTCTAGCAGTGCAAGAATGTTAAATAGACCCAATTAGACACTACCCAACTCCATTTCTGTGTATTTCCCCTTTTTTGGCTCAGAAAGAGAAATTAACTGCATCCTATCTTGTATCAGATACATTATTTTGTAATAGGTACATATTTTATTACCAGTTAAAGGGACACTATAGTCACCTGAACAACTTTAGCTTAATGAAGCAGTTTTGGTGTATAGAACATGCCCCTGCAGCCTCACTGCTCAATCATCTGCCATTTAGGAGTTAAATCCCTTTGTTTATTAACCCTAGTCACAACTCCCTGCATGTGACTTGCACAGCCTTCCGTAAACACTTCCTGTAAAGAGAGCCCTATTTAGGCTTTCTTTATTGCAAGTTCTGTTTAATTAAGATTTTCTTATCCCCTGCTAAGTTAATAGCTTGCTAGACCCTGCAAGAGCCTCCTGTATGTGATTAAAGTTAAATTTAGAGATTGAGATACAATTATTTAAGGTAAATTACATCTGTTTGAAAGTGAAACCAGTTTTTTTTTTTTATGCAGGTCATAAACAGAAACAAAGTGATTTAACTCCTAAATGGCAGAGAATTGAGCATTGAAACTTCAGAGGTATGATGTATACACCAAACTTCTTTATTAAGCTAAAGTTATTTTGGTGACTATAGTATACCTTTAATTTATTAGTATTTAAATTGCTTTAAAGCATTTCTAAATATTTAAATTATAATTTTATATAGAAACATAGGATGTGACGGCAAATAAGAACTATTTGGCCCATCTAGTTTTCTCCGATTATATAAAAACTTTCATTGGTCAGTAGCCTTATCTTATATCTAGGATAGCTTTAAGCCGATAACAGAATGGCTCCCCCGTGGCAGGCGGGGGCATGTATGCTAAACATTAAACAACCATTGGTTGCCCAGTTGCTGGTTTTTAATGCTTAGTAGATATGTGACACATAGGGGCATAAGAGGTCTACATCCCTTATAGTAATATGGAATTCATATTAACCTCCGTTGGCTTGCAAAACAGAAGCTGGTTGAAATTTAAAAATGGAAATGGAGCACTAGCTGCAGAGGAGCTGCTAGCCTAAAAACAAAAATATTGAAAAGTTTCATATTAAAAAAACAAGGCATGAGTATGAACAAAATGGGAATATTAGTAATATATTCTATAATAAAAGGGCGATACATCAAGCCCAGAAAGTTTATTTAAACCGTGTGTAGACAATGCTCCGATTGGTGTTATTGTTGTGTGTGATGGTCATGACAGAACACACACTACACAATTTGCAAAAACACACCTTACTTTTCTGTTTCACTTGTGTGTACAGTGTTCTTGCTTTACATAGGGACAATTAATTTTGTGCTGCATAACAGATGGAAATGTTCACTTTTTTCTTTACCGATTGCCGGTAAATCTTCCTGTAAATAAATATTATGCAACAGCATTTTTTACCCCTTAAGGACAGCGGGCATCCTAAACGCCGGCGGGCGGCATAGAACATCCCCGCCGTCCTTTGGACTTACCGGGTTCCTGCCGTTCCCCCGACGGGGTCCTTGCGATCACATTGCCGGAATAGCCGGCTAATGCAGTGCCTGCAGGGGGCTTGCCTGAGCTCTCAGGCAGTCCCCTAATGCCTGTAAAACAGTTTAGAAAGTTATTAAAAGTTAATAAAAAAAAGTTGAATACAGTAAATAAAAGTACTGGATCATATATATATTTTTATATGCACATACACATACATAAACCATTAATAATATAATATATATTAATATTAAAATACACGTAGAATGACGTTAATTATATATATATATATATCTATATATATATATATATCTATATAGATATATATATATAAAATAAAAATAATCAATACATTTTTAAAATGAAAAAATAAAAATAAAAAATAATTTAAAAAAAGATTATATACCAGTATAAATATAGCTATATATAAATAAAAATAATAATAATAAATTATATATATATATATATATACACACATACATATATATTTAAATTCTTCAAATATATTTATATAATATTTTTACATAATCAAGTCATTTTATTAAATTACAATTTGAAGGACCTGCCTGACAACCCAGGCTGAAAGTCCAGAGAATTTGGCTCGCAAGCCCTATATTTAACCCTGTAACTTTCTAGGACACCATAAAACCAGTACATAGGGGTACTGTTTTACTCGTGAGACTTCACTGAACACAAATATTAGTGTTTAAAAACAGTAAAACATATCACAATGATGATATCATCGGTAAAAATAAGTTTTTTGCATTTTTCACACACAAACGATACTTGCACTGACGATATAATTTTTGTGATAAATTTTACTATTTAGAAACACTAATATTTGTGTTCGTTGAAGTATCCCGAGTATAACAGTACCCCCCATGTACAGGTTTTACAGTATTTTCGAAAGTTACTCAGTCAAATAGAAGGCTTGCGTTTCCTTTTATTCATATTGAAATTTTCCAGATTGGTTATGCTGCTTTTGAGACCATATGGTAGCCCATAAATGAGAATTAACCCCATGATGGCATATCATTTGCAAAAGTAGACAACCCAAGGTATTGCAAATTGGGTATGTCAAGTCTTTTTTAGTAGGCAGTTAGTCACAAACACTGGCCAAAATTAGCGTTCAATTTAGTTTTTTGCATTTTTCACACACAAGCAAATATGAAAGCTAAATTTGGCCAGTGTTTGTAACTAAGTGGTCACTAGAAAAGACTGAACATACCCCATTTGTAATACCTTGGGTTGTTTGCTTTTGCAAATGGTACACCATCATGGGGGTAATTTTCATTCCTGGGCTACCATTTGGTCTCCAAAGCAACCTAACCAATCTTGCGAATTTCAATGTGTATAAACTGAAAAACGGAACATGCTATATTTGACCCTGTATCTTCCCAAAACACCATAAAACCTGTACATAGGGGGTACTGTTTTACACTTGAGACATCACTGAATACAAATGTGTATTTTATTGCAGTAAAAGCAAACAGTATTATGACATTCACAGTTACAATGTCATGCAGAATTTAAAAAAAATCTTATTTTCTCAATGTTTTTATATTTTATTCATATTAAATTATGTTTCATAGCTAAATATTTTGATGTTAAATGAAAGCCCTGTTTCCCATGAATAAAATTATATATAATAAGTGTGTGTGCACTTAATATAAATGGTGAATTACGATTGAACAGACATATAGACAAATTCCAGGTTTTGTTTTGATCACATTTGGCTCAGTCCTTAACCCCTTAATGACAAGTGACAGACGAGGTCCGTCACTCAGGGGAAAGCATTAATGACGAGTGATGGACCTCGTTCACTACTCGTTAAAATTAACCCCCGATCGCCGCGGTGCCGGCGATCGCGGGTTAACGCTGTTGCTGGGTGCCTCCGAGTCAGGGGCAGACCAGCAACAGCAAATCCCGATATCCCAGCCCATGTGTTTGCTGTGACAACCAGTCACAGCAGTCACAATGCTGTGGGATATTTGATCCACCTTCCTCCACCTCGTGTGGGTTTGTGAAGTGGAGAGAGACGGATCATTGCAACATTGTGTCCCAGAAGAATAGCGAATATCTATAAAAGGTTCCTAATCCCTTTCCCCTTTATTAGAAAAAAAAAATAATAATCCTTTCCCTGCTGCTTGATCACTGCTAGCAGTGATCAATATACAGGTCACAGTACTTTACTGTGAGCTATTTTGTTTTACTTTCAAGGGTTTAATTTTATGTTTTTTGTAACCCTAAGGGGTTAAATTTTATTATTTGATTTTATTAGTTTATGATTTAGTTACTTGGGTGGGTGGAATTTAGTGGGAATTAGGGAATAAAAAAAAATAAAATAAAAAAGTTTAGTTATTTAGTTAAAGTTTTGTTAGCTGTGTTAACTGTATTTAACAATGTTCAGGAAGTATAGTGCAGAGGAGGCTTATGCACTGTTAGCGGCCGACTCAGAGGCAACAGACACTGCCTCAGAGAGTGACGCAGGGGACGCAGGGGACGCAGGGGACGCAGAGGACAGGGACTATGTGCCAGATACTGCAGGACCATCAGGGGAAATCGACGATTACCATAATGCTAAACATGGCGCAGATGACTGGGTACCCCCTAATAATTTTTCCCCAGACATCCCAGTGTTTACAGACAATCCTGGCATACAGGCTGACCTGTCTGGCTATAGTGCGCTGGATGTTATGCAGCTGTTCTTGGGGGATGAGATTTTTGGGGAGATAGTCCCCCAGACTAATCTCTATGTGGAGCAGTATCTGGCACGTAATCCAGACTCTCTTATCTCCAGGAAAGAGAGATGGAAACCAACCAGTGTGCCAGAATTGAAACAATTCTGGGCACTGACCATGTTAATGGGGCTAATTAAAAAGCCCACAATTAGGATGTATTGGTCTAAACATCCTATTTACAATACCCCCATTTTTGCTGAGAAAATGCCGAGGGAAAGATATGAAGACATACTGTGATTTATGCACTTTAGTGATAATAGCAAGTGCCCCCCAAAAGTTGATTCGCAGTATGATCTTCTTTATAAAATCTGCCATTTAATTGCCCACTTTAACAGTAAATTTGCCACTATGTATACCCCCAATAAAAACATTTCCATTGACGAGTCCCTCATGAAGTTCAAGGGAAGACTGGGATTTAGACAATATATCCCATCCAAAAGATCCCGATATGGGATCAAATTTTATAAACTGTGTGAAAGTGGCAGTGGCTACGTATACACCTTCCGTGTATACGAAGGAAGGGATAGCCACCTTGATCCCCCAGGTTGCCCAGATATAATAGGGACAAGTGGGAAAATTGTCTGGGACTTAATAATGCCACAAGTTAATAAAGGTTATCATTTATACATTGATAACTTTTATAATAGCATCCCACTGTTAAAAATGTTATACCGCTTCGAGACCATGGCCTGTGGCACTATTCGAAAAACTCACACAGGTTTCCCAAAGGCTCTAGCAAACAAAAAAATGAAAAGGGGGGAAACAGCAGCTCTCTGCCAGAATGAACTGCTGGCACTCAAATACAGGGATAAAAAGGATGTTTTCATCTTAACCACCATTCATGGTGAAAACACTCGGAGGGTCGCAGTTCGTGGCAGAGAGGAATGCAAACGAGTGCCAGTCTGCATATGGCAATATAATCGGCATGTGGGGGGCGTTGACCTGTCCGATCAACTGATGCAGCCATATTTGATCATGTGTAAGACCAGGGCATGGTATAAAAAAGTGGGCATATATCTGATGCAGATGGCAATACACAATGCATTTGTCATTTTCAAAAAGGCAAATGCTGGGCTGAATATCACTTTTCTTTCGTTCCAGTTTAACCTCTGGGCTACTTGAGTGCCACACAAGGAGAACATCAGTGGAGCCTAGCAGCAGAATGGAGGCAGGTCACTTCTGCTTTAAGATTCCACCAACCCTTAAAAAACAAAACCCCCAGAAAAGGTGCAGGGTGTGTTACAAGAGGGGCGTAAGAGCTGAGACCAGCTATTACTGCCCTGATTGCCCCTCTCAGCCCGGCCTATGCATTGGCCACTGTTTTAAATTTTTTCACACCCAGGCCGAATAAGTAGATCAGTTTTGGGTTGTGATTTTTTTTTAGTCATCTGTCTGATTGGTTACCGAATCTTGGCTTTGTCTCCCGTTTATCCTGTCTTCTCTGATCCTTGACCTCGGCTTGTCCTATCGTTGTTCCGTTTCTCTTTACTCCTTTGACCTCGGTTTGTACCTTGACAATGCTCTGCTTGTATAGCCTGGCCATTCTAAGGACTGGTATTACAAGTTTCTCTCCGTGTGTTCTCTCTATTTGTGGTCTGTCTGTGTTTTGGTTTCGGAAACCATGACAGCTTTGCCCGGGATGCAGATGACTGGGTACTACCCCCGGATAAGTTTACCCCAACTATTCCCCCTTTTCACAGCAAATAGTATGCACTTGTTCATAATTTGAATTGATGAGCTGCTTATACTTAAAAATATATCTGGCCTTTGAGAGGCAATTTGCAGTCCTGAGCTTCTACAATGAGACTTGGGCCCAGCATCCACTTTTTAAAAATATGGAAGTGGTGTGTCTCCAATGTGCCCCTTCAACATCCCCATAACCCTGAGAAAGGTACACATGGAGTTATCGTTGCACTAACATGACATAGCTGAGCAACATATTAGGTGTTATACTGCCTTAGCACACATAAGGATAGCAAAATATACAGTAACATCTCCAAGTGTGTGTCAAAAAGGCAGAAAAAATGCTAATTGCAACTAGACTTGGTACAAACTAACAAAAAAATTATCCTACACTAAGGTTTAGAATATACCTTTTGAAATACCCTGGGGTATCTACTTTAAGAAATGGTAGGCCTTTGTGGGATAGTTTGAATTTAAAACCTGCTAAGATGCTTGGAAATTGCACATAGACCCAGCGTCCAAATTCAAAGTTCGGTTAAAAACTGAATTGGCTTGGTCTGAACACCCTTTAGCTTCATGAAATAGTGCCAAAGACATACAATGGGGGTGTCCTTTTACTCAGAAGACTTAGCTGAACATAATTTGGGGAGTTTGAACTTAGTGGCACATGTGAAAAATACAAAATGTCCAGCACAAATACAATCCATATGTAAAAAACGCACAAAATTATTTTTTACCACATACTTTGGCATTTATTGGTGATAAAATGGGGGCATGTTAAGGCACAATATGCACCTTATGAGATACCCTGGAGTGTCTACTTTTACAAATAGTAGGCCTTTGTGGGGTTTTTTTGAACAGTCAAACTGTTATAATACCCCAAATGGAAGCATAGGCTCATTGAATCCGTCTCTCAAAATTCTACTGTGAGTACTGAAAAGGACAGGTCTCCTATATGGCACTGTAGCTGTGTGCCAAAGACATACAATGGGGGTGTCATTTACTCAGCAGATGTAACTGAACACAAAATAAAACTTTGTACAGGAATAGCACACACCAACTTTCCAAAATACACACAAGAAGTTCTTTCTTATAAGTTTGTGTGCCAAAAGCTAAATAAAACACAATTTTACTCCAATATTTAGCAGAGGTTTGCGATGAAATGGCTACGTAGAAAGTGCCAAAACAACCCTAGGTAAATAGCCTGTGATGTCTACTTTCTATAAATATATACTTTTGTGTGACAATTTTGTTTTCTTTTATGGCTATTAAACTTACAAGACAAACATACCAAATTCTAAAATCGCTCCACATTAAAAGTTTATTTTACTCCTTGTGCTTTGTGACCTGTAACTACCAGAAAAAACTTAAAATCCCAGACACATTATATATTCTGTAAATCAGAACAACTAAATGAATTTATTTTTAATTACTTTCCTTAACCTGCACTAATTATGCACACATTATTATTGCAAAAACTGTAAAAAAACACAAAATTTTTAATTTGTTTGCATATTTCTGTATTTTTTTTATAATAAATAACCAAAGATCGCAGTTTTTATGAATTGACAATAAACTTTGGACTTTTATTTGGAAAAACCGTGAGTGCAACCATTAATTTATGTTTTTTATATATATATATATATATGTTACATCAAATTAAAGCCCTTTCTGTCCTTTAAAAAACGATATATAATATGTGTCGGTGCAATAAATTAGTAAAATGCAAATTGCAGTTGAACGCAAACAGCAAAAAATTCAAAAAATGCTGTTGTCATAAAGTGAAAGACAAGCTTCTGAAGCTCTGTCCTTAAGGGGTTAAAGCATGGAGCTGGGGAAGAGCTGTCAGATCCCGTCTCTTCACTTTTCACACTATGCAGCAGAAGCACCAGGCTTAAAGGACCACTATAGTGCCAGGAAAACATACTCGTTTTCCTGGCACTATAGTGCCCTGAGGGTGCCCCCACCCTCAGGGACCCCCTCCCGCCCGGCTCTGGAAGGGGGAAAGGGATAAAAACTTACCTTTTTCCAGCGCTGGGCGGAGAGCTCTCCTCCTTCTCTCCTCCTCCGTTCCTCCTCCTGGGTTGAATGCGCACGCGCGGCAAGAGCTGCGCGCGCATTCAGCCCGTCGCATAGGAAAGCATTTACAATGCTTTCCTATGGACGCTTGCGTGCTCTCACTGTGAAAATCACAGTGAGAAGCACGCAAGCGCCTCTAGTGGCTGTCAATGAGACAGCCACTAGAGGATTAGTGGGAAGGCTTAACCCATTCATAATTATAGCAGTTTCTCTGAAACTGCTATAATTATGAAAAAATGGGTTAAGCCTAGAAGGACCTGGCACCCAGACCACTTCATTAAGCTGAAGTGGTCTGGGTGCCTAGAGTGGTCCTTTAAGGGGACTTTATAGGCATGGGCGTAGGAACTGGGGCGGGTGGGGGAGACACATCCCCCCCAGCAAATCATGCGGGGGGGACAGGTTATGGGGAAATCCCCCCAGCTCCACCAGCCCCCCAAAGCTGCAGCCGCCCGAGCGCTCTGTAGAGAGCCTCAGGCGGCTGCAGCTTTGCCCGGGCGGTGCGTCCATGAGGGCGGACTGCACCGCCCGGGCACAGCCTGAGGAGAGGGGCAGACAGGAGGGAAGCGATCAGTGCTCCCTCCTGTCCCTCCCTCACTGTAGCGTGGCCGAGCCCTGTATAGTCCGCGGGTACAGAGAGCATCTGTCTCCTGTACCCGGCCGGACTAACAGGAAGTGCACACAGAGTGTGCACTTCCTGTTAGTCCGGCCGGGTACAGGAAACAAAAGCTCCCTGTATCATGCTACAACTAAGGTAGGGGGGGAGGGGGGGAAAGAGTGACGAGGTAGGGGAAAGTGACAAGGGGAGGGAGTGGAGGGGAGAGAGGACAAGGAGGGAGAAAGAGAGTGACAAAGGAGGGAGGGAGGGGGGGAAAGAGTGACAAGGGAGGGAGGGGGAGAAAGAGTGACAAGGGAGGGAGGGAGAGAAAGAGAGTGACAAGGGAGGGAGGGAGATTGACATCCATCACACACACACACAATCGGACAATCATGCAAACCTTACACACACAGAAACACACAATGCATTCCTTACACACACTAAATGCACCCCGTACACACACTCAATGCAACCCTTACAGACGCACAGACTGCATCCCGTACATACACAGAAACACACCTTGCAGCCCTTACACATACAAACACAGATTCACACAATGCATTCCTTACACACATATCAGGACATCCCCTACACACTCCACCCCCTGTGAACAACTCATTGGTGGAACATGAAGGTGGACCCTGGGACCCAGACCTTGAGCTGTGTAAAGGGCCCCCCAAAAATGGAGCTGCTTCCCGTTCTCCCAGAATATTGATTTTTGTGACCACAGTTACAAACAGCCTCCAGAGAGCCTGTTCTGCACCAGACCAGTGGAGCCAGACTGCAGCTAGAGCCCATCATCATCCTCATCTGGTTGTAAGTAGGCAATCTAGCATATTATTCGTGGCACTAATCTCTAATTTACATGGAAAGGGGTTCTAATATAAATGGAAGGGGTAGAGACGGGTAGTAAAATGTATGAAAGTGTCACTGAATGGCAGTTAGGAAATGTGGTCACCCTAAGTCAGGGGCAGTATTACACAGATGCAAAAAACAATATGTGTGCACAAACCACAGTGCAATAAGTGCTCAACAGATAAATAGCAGAAAAAACCCTCCCTGAACCAGGTAGGATTTCCCCGAAGACTTCCTCCTGTCTTCAACAGAACATGTATAGCAAAAAAGGGGATGATCTGCTAAACAAATGACAAGAACAGTGCATAGCGCATAACTGTGTGTATGAATAAACCAAATGTATAGTTTTCAAATGGCCACTCACACTTTCGTTGAAATAAGAATGCCTTGAAAATAAATTTCTCTTTTCAGCATAAATGCCTTTCCAGGAATGATTCTTCCACCACTTTTAAACTCTCATGGAACAGTTAAAAGGTGTGTGCTCAAAGAAAAAAACGATAGAACTTGTAGTACACATTTAAAAATGTAGAAAAAATAATTTAATCACTTACATCTAAATATAAAACAATGGATGTATTCTCACTGTCACCACCAGGGGTCCTACGCGTTTCGTCTGTATGTAGGACTTCCTCAGGGACTTCAGTGACCAGAAATGACAGCATACAAATGAACAATAAACATCCCTTCCCTTCTCCACCCTTTATACCTCCCCCAAAACCACAAAACTCTTCATTTAATCCAGGTGTTTGGATTTTCAATTCGGCGGCCGGTGTCTATGACGTTATCCTCATGCGTCCGTCGATCTCACATGCGTTCCACCATGCGTTCCACTGCCGAAACCCGGAAATGCTTCATGCCTTCTGTGTATAAATCACGTATCTCTATTCCAAGTCCCTCTCATTAGAGGCAGATTCAATATACATGGACCGGAGGCAAGAAAAAAGGGGGGGGGAAGGAGGATTATACACTTCAAATAGTACTACAAAATTCTAAATATATATAACTATCACAGCCTACTCATAATACATCAGATTTAATCACAATAAAACTATGTGAACTATATAATATATGTGCACATAGATCAAATTAAAATTAGATATATGATATTGAATAAACAAATAAAATAAATAACATAACGAAAAATAACAAAAAATAAATAAATAATAGTATTACACAATCTGTATATGTATAAAAAAATATAAAAAGTAATCTGCAAAGTACAAAATGTTTGTGTCATATGTCGTGCTAAAAATTAAGCTAGGAATGTGCATATTTTTTTAAAATAATTTTTAGAATAATGATACAGATATTTTATTTCTTACATTTGTGATGATTCTTTTTTCCTCTCTATATTCAAGGGACACTATAGTCACCAGAACCACAACAGCTAAACGTAGTAGTTCTGGTGTCTATAGCACAGTGATGGCGAACCTATGGCACGCGTGCCACAGGTGGCACGCAGAGCCCCCTCTGTGGGCACGCGGCCATAGGTCGCGGGAGGGAGGGTGCGCTCCGCCGGCGCATCCATAAGGCGGCACAAGTGGCCGCCTTAGGGCGCACCGGCCCGGCGGGCGCAAACCTGGAGTGACCGGCAGGAGGTGAGCGCATAGCGCTCCCTCTTGCCAGGCACTCTGTGAAGCGTGGCCGAGCGGACCGCGGTACAGGAACTTATGTTACACGCTACAAGGTAGGAGCTCAAGGAGGGGGAGGGGGGACCTGAGTGGGAGAGAGATGGGGGGACCGAGGGAGAGCCATGGGGAGGAACCGAGGAGAGCCATGGGGGGAAACTGAGGGAGAGCCATGGGGAAACCGGAGGGAGCCGAGGGGGGAGACCCGCGCGGGAGAGAGAGAGATGGGGGGGAAACCGAGGGAGAGATGGAGGGGAAACCGAGTGGGAGAGATATGGGGGGAACTGAGGGGAGAGCTTGCTGGGGGGAACCTGGCCAGAGGGAGAGCTGGGGAACTGAGGGAGAGATATGGGAGGGGGTAAACCTGAGTGGGAGAGAGATGGGGGGAGACCTGAGTGGAGAGAGATGGGGAACCGAGGAGAGATATGGGAGGTAAAACTGGAGGGGAGAGAGATGGGGGAAACCGAGTGGGAGAGAAAAGATGCCGGGGAACTGGAGGAGAGCCAAGGGGGGAAACCCGAGGGAGAACTATGGGGAAACTGAGGGGAGAGAGATGGGGAACTGGAGGGAGAGAGATGGGGAACCGAGGAGAGAGATGGGGCTAAACTGAGTGGGGAGAGGAGATGGGGGCTAAAACCGAGTGAAGAGAGATGGGGGGAAACTGAGGGAGAGAGATGGGGGGAAACTGAGGGAGAGAGATGGGGGGGAACTGAGGGAGAGAGATGGGGGGAACTGAGTGGGAGAGAGATGGGAGGGGAAACTGAGTGGGAGAGATATGGGGGACGAAACTGAGTGGGAGAGATGGGACGGAAACTGAGGGAGAGAGTTATGGGGGGGAACTGAGGGAGGTATAGGGGGAGAAAACTGAGTGTGGGACGGGGGGAGAGGGGGGACGACATACACACAGCACCCCTGCCCTACACATATCACCCAACACAAAGACACCCACACATCACCCTACCCACACATCACATCACCCCACCCACACACACACAAACACATACAATGTACCCCTCAATGCAGTGTGTGTACACTCAGCAGTCTGTCTGTGTGTGTACACTCAGCAGTCTGTCTGTGTGTGTACACTCAGCAGTCTGTCTGTGTGTGTACACTCAGCAGTCTGTGTGTGTGTGTACACAGCAGTCTGTGTGTGTGTGTACACAGCAGTCTGTGTGTGTGTATTTAGCAGTGTGTGTGTGTGTGTACTCGGCAGTCTGTGTGTGTGTGTGTATTTAGCAGTCTGTGTGTGTATTCAGCAGACTGTGTACTCAGCAGTCTGTGTGTGTATTCAGCAGTCTGCTAAATACAGACAGACTGCTAAGTACATAGACAGACTGCTAAGTACACAGACAGACTGCTAAGTACACAGACAGACTGCTAAGTACACACACAGAGATGTTAATTAGTTCGGACAACTGTATGAGTTGTTTTTTCTAAACTTAAACCTCAGTATTCAGGTTTAATTGCCGTTTTGGCACTTTGAGGGAAAAAAAATTGTCATGTATTACGGTTTGGGCACTCGGGCTCAAAAAGGTTCGCCATCACTGCTATAGCATGTCTTTGCAGGCTTTTTAATGTAAGCACAGCCATTTCGTAAAAAGGCAGTATTTACATTACTCATGAGGAATACCTCCAGTGGACACTCAGATGGCCACTAGAGGTGCTTCCTAGTCGAGACATGAATGCCGCCCTATGAAGTATCTGCGCATGTGCGGCAAAGCTGCGCATGCGCACCAGAGAGCAATGACGTTATTTTGACGAAATAGGGGGCGCAGCATCAGGAGGATCCCGGCGCTGTATCCAGGTAAGTAAAATCCCTTCCCTGTAGTGACCCTTTAAAGTTATTATTTAATCATTTATATAGCAACTGCAAATTGCGCAGCGCTTTACAATGGGTGGACGAACAGACATGTAGTTGTAACCAGACAAGTTGGACACACAGGAACTGAGGGGTTGAGGGCCTTGCTCAATGAGCTTACATGCTAGAGGGATTGGGGTAAAATGACACAAAAAGGTAAGGATAGTATTAGACTAATGAGAGTTGCAGAAGAGGAATCAGTTAGGAGCTATTAACAGTTTAATTGATACACTTGAAGTGGGTTTTTAACGATTTTAACTTATGAAGAAGTGGGTTTTTAACGATTTTTTTGAAGGAGTTTAGACTGGGTGAGCATCTAATGGAGGAGGTAAGCGAGTTCCACAGGAACGGTGCAGCCCTCGAGAAATCTTGAAGGCGAGCATCAGAGGTGGGAGTACGGACAGACGATAGACGTAAGTCTTCAGCAGATCGTAAGGGCCTAGACGGGACATACTTGTGTATAAGGGAGGATAGATAGATGGGAGCAGCATTATGTAGAGATTTGAAAGCAAGAACCAGAATTTTAAATTGAGCTCTATATTTTATAGGAAGCCAATGTAGGGACTGACAGAGGGGTGAGGCATGGGAGGTGCGGGCGGACAGGAAGATGAGCCTCGCCGCCGCATTCATTATGGACTGTAACGGTGCTAGTTGGGAGCACGTAAGACCACTGAGAAGCGGATTACAGTAGTCAAGACGAGAAAGGACAGTGGAATGGACCAACACCTTAGTCGCATCAGGCGTTAAGTATGGGCGGATGCGCGCAATGTTTTTGAGATGGAAATGACAGGATTTGGCGATAGATTGAACATGAGGCAGCGAGCCTGCGTGGTGGAGCTGATGGTAGTACCATTGACTTGGAGGGAGACAGACACAGGAATAACATAAATAAGATATATTGCACAAGAGGTGTGGCAATAGAAATCCAGGAGCTAATAAATATTAAGAGATTAGTATTGCAGGATACCAGATGTTTTAGAATATATGTAAAAAATATATATGAAGAATATGAATGTGTATATATGTACACAAACTATGTATGTGTGGCAAAATTACCTTATGACCCAGGTAACAGGACCCTGGAAAAGGGTAATATATGCCAAATGATATACTTTCACTCACTCTCTCTGATGAAAGCTAAAAAAGGTATGAAATATAAACTGTCATCTTCCACAATGTAATAGAAAAGTGTCTATAATTGGGCAAAGAGCCAGTACATAGAGCTGGCTGCACTAAGCAATGAATAGAATGTATCGCCAAAATTGATCAAAAAGTAACAAAAATTTATTTGAACCATAAAAATATATTAAAAATAAGTCCACACACAGAGCAATAGAAGTTAGGAAGGTAAAGTATGCACAGAAACCTTAAGCACCGGCACGGATGGATTCGGATTGTGATATTGATACAGTAGCTGACATCTGGTGACCGGTGAGGTCGGTCTGCGTTCCACAGTGCGTTCCACCTCGAGTCTCACTTCGGGGCAGCTGCACTGCTAATCAGATGTTGCGATTCAAACGCCAGTGTTCCAAGCAAATCGCCGGGCTGCTGCGCTGATAACTCCTTTCTCTCGTCGTTGTGTGAACAATCTGCAGACTCAGACTTGTCTGACGCGTTTCGTAGGGAATAGCCCTACTTCCTGAGAGACATCTGCATTCACTACCCTATGGGGTTGTTTATATATCGCTCTCTCTGTCCCCAATTGGTTAATTGAAGGATTAATACATTATGATACATTCAATACATTGCTTTAACTATAATACACACGTTGCACAAATAAAGTTTAAAATATATACATACACATATAAATAAATGTTTTATACAATGAACATATAAAAACATATGAAAACTGAATTCATAACAGTAATTGAAAATCATGTTTCATATATAAATTAAAGTTCACATTCTGCATGTAAAGTATGTACAATAAACAAAACGAACTAGACTGGTGGTGATATATATTTTTCTTTCACAATATTTTTATGAAAGTTTGACATCAACTTTTGTTCCAATCAACTTGCAATTGTTATTTTAAACAACTTAAAACTCAATGAATATATTCTCATTTCCTGCATAGATCATTGTAGTGATAAGTAGTGATGTCGCGAACCCGAAATTTTCTGTTCGCGAACGGCGAACGCGAACTTCCGCAAATGTTCGCGAACCGGCGAACCGCCCGAAACGCCATTGACTTCAATGGGGAGGCGAATTTTAAAACACACAGGGACTTTTTCTGGCCACAATAGGGATGGAAAAGTTGTTTCAAGGGGACTAACACCTGGACTGTGGCATGCCGGAGGGGGATCCATGGCAAAACTCCCATGGAAAATTACACAGTTGATACAGAGTCTGTTTTTAATCCATAAAGGGCAGAAATCACCTAACATTCCTAAATCACAATCAATATGGATTGACACCTGACATATGACATATTGACACCTTGACATATGGATTGACACCTGTCCTCAGAGCCCCTGATGCACACGGACACAGAGCAGAATAGAGACCGGTCCCCCTACATAGGGTCACTTGGCAGATATGGATTGACACCTGTCCTAAGGATCCCTGATACACACTGACACAGAGCAGAATAGGGACTGTTCCCCCTGCATAGGGTCACTTGGCAGATATGGATTGACACCCGTCCTAAGGTTCCCTGATACACACTGACACAGAGCAGAATAGGGACTGGTCCCCCTACATCGGGTCACTTGGCAGATATGGATTGACACCTTGTTACAAACTGCTATTTGTAACGGGCCCTTTAAATGGCAAATTGCCCTGCTCCCTGGGTTGTGGAGTAGCCTATTTGCCAGCCTCCTCCCGCATGACTATGGCCCCTGGGAGATTGTGAAA
>OW240916.1:278008227-278102033 GCA_933207985.1 Pelobates cultripes
CCCAGACACACACACTGCACCCAGACACACACTGCGCCCCCAGACACACACACTGCGCCCCCAGACACACACTGCGCCCCCAGACACACACACTGCGCACCCAGACACACACTGCGCACCCAGACACACACAGCACCCCCAGACACACACAGCACCCTCACTCACACACAGCACACTCCCACACATATACAGCACACACATATATATATATATATATATATATATATAAAATAACCCTCAGTGAGTTAACAGACAAAGAAAATTAGAAACCTAGAATGTGACAGCAGATAAAAACACCCTCACACACAGCACCCCTCTTACATACACACACTGCGCTCCTCACACATACAATAAGTCCGAATATATATATATATACATACACACACACACACACTACAGCACCCCTCACACTGCACCACTACACACATTACGCTCCAGATACACACTAGATCCCTTACCCTATATGCACTCTTAATCCTCTACACACACACACACACACTGGGTCATTTACACAGTAGATCTCCTACACACACACACTACATTCCTTGTCAGCAAACACAACATTCTCTAAACACACCCTCTCTGCAACCCCTACACACACTACGTCACCTATACACACACTTCAGCCCGTATGCACACACTCGCTGCATCCCCTATAACACTATGCCCCCTATACACACACTCTCTACAGCCCCTAGGCACACATATAACACCACAAACACAAATTAAATTGACCTATTTATACAATACCACACCACACTCTACACACACGCAATCCCACAAGCAGGCTACAAACATATGCACCATGCACTTTCCTGGCCCTTTTGTCCTCTGGTATCCCACTTGTGGAGACACCAGAGACAATTTAAAAGCAAACACAGCGCAAGCATGTTATTAAATTTGCTTGCCCTGCGCAGAACAAATTCAGGGCCTTTTTCTAATGCCAGAGCTCTTCAGCAGGGCTCTGGGCATTGAACCAACATGCTCATTTTGAGAGGGGGCGTGTTGTCATTAGTGATGACAAAACACACACTCTCTGGCACCGCCCCCTTCTTAGGGGGCCGCTCTGATTGAAAAATGCCCGGGCCTAATTTTTTCCCCAGTCCGGCCCTGATTGAGTGTGTGTAAGAGAAGGAGTGTGTGTGTGTGGAGCAGCTCTTTTTTAGTTTTATTGTATATTGCTCTCCCCTCCTGTCCCTCAGTGTTCTCACCTCCTGTCCCTTAGTGCGCTCTCCTCCCCTCCTGACCCTTAGTGCTCTCCCTTGGCCCCCTGTCCCTTATTTATATTCCCTCCCCTCCAGTCCATTAGTACTCTCCCCACCTATCCTGTCCCTTAGTGATCTCCCCTGTTTTTTTAGTGATCTCCCCTACCCCTCCATCCTTAGAGCTCTCCCCTGCCCCTGTCACTTAGTGGTCTCTCCCCTCTCTTCCCTGTCAATCAGTGTTCCTCTACCCTTCCTTTCCCTTAGTGGTCTCCCCCCCTCTTAGTGGTCCTCTCCAGTCCCCCCTTGGTGGTCCTCTCACTCCCCCCTTTCGCCTATTAGCGGTCTTCTTACTCCCTCCTCCCCCACCTTAGTGGTCCTCTCACTCCCCCCCAACCTTAAGACCCTTAGTGGTCCTCCCTCACCCCCCCCCCCCTTAGACCACTAAGGGGTTGGGGAGAGGGAGGACCACTAAGAGAGGTGGAAAGGGAGGACTGCCGCCATCCTGGTTTTAGGCCGTGTTGGAATTATGTCACCTATGGTCCTGTTTCCTTCCCCCGATTGAGTTTTACGCTTCTTCAGTTTCCCCATATCTTGCCTGGTATCCTGGTCGCTTGTGGGGTCAGGCTAACGCCGCTGGAACGGTAATACCGGCTTTGCTGTTTAAGCGCCAGAGCACCGCGATCTTGCGTCTGCTCTCAGCGAGGTTCAAGCCACACCCCTATGTGTTTAGGTTTTTTAAAGGGGGAATTATATAATGTTATCACTGCAGCATTGTACTTGTCTTTTGTGTTTTATTTGTATTCATAGGGGTGCTTAATAAAGCATCATTCTATAGATTACATATATTACTTGTCACATTTACATAATTTAGGCAGGAAATCTGACTTGACCTCCCCCCCAAATTGCACACCTTAATTTTGTTCTATATATTGGGGCTGATGAATACTGTAGCCATTGCAGACACCCCTTTTTGTCTCAGAGATTTAGCATTTTTGTTGAAAGCAGCAAGGCAAATTGTTAGTGCAAGCTCACAAGACACATGCAGGAAAAACTATTTGGTGACTAAGATACAATGTAAACTATGTTTTTTTGTGTGTGCCCATTATTCCCTAATCCGTAATCTTTCCAGGAGTGCCCCTCAATTCCCTTTTATCCTGTGCAAAATTGACATTAGCCAGCCCAGAACTCTTGTTTTTGACTGAATGATGACACTCCAGTGAAACTGCTGGCGGTGGTGTTACACCTGCAACAGTTGACGGATTAATCTCCGTATTCCATATCAGTTACTTGAAGTAACCCTTTCAATTTCACTGCTTGGAGTAATATTACGATAAATCTAGACATGATTGGACATTTCTTGTATTGACTGGATGTTCCTTTGTAGCTTATCTCCTTTTCCTTTATTCCATTTCTTATTGTCATAAAGCTCAAACCTGACCATGGACATTCATGCGATTTTAGTCATTTGTTTCCTTTGGTTATCATGAAATCCCTGCCAACGTTGCAATTACCGAGGAACAGGAAGAAAGACATCACCAGGAGCGCCGATTCAAACAGAGGTTGAACTTTACACCGGAATCAGATTAAAATAAAAGACACCTAGCTTTCAGAAGTGTTAAAGATAAACTATAAAAATTAAGAAAGGATAACCAGTGAAGTTATATCAATAAGGAAATGAGCAACAATCATTGTGATAAATAATTTAGATTAGTTTTATAGGATATTTATTAATGTTTTAAAAACTGGGAGACAGGTCCTTAATCACGTTTATTCAGAACTGGCTGGTATTTTGTTTGTATAATGATTTGTAACAACGTAATAGGAAAAAAACATGTGCAATTCTGCTGCAATAGAAGTGGATCAATGAGCAGGATTGTTCTACTGGTGTAAAGAGTTGTGTCTGGAACAACATGTATGCTGGGTTTTATATTAACTTTAATGGAAAAATAACATTAGAAACTTTGGAAGGGCTATAAAGTTGCATTTATTTTTTATTTTATTTATTTAGACATTTTCCCCAACAATTTGCATATCAGCAGATATAAGTAAAATGAGATGATCATTTTCCCCATCTGATTGTGGACCTTGACAGAAATATTCCCACACCGAGCTGTATAACTAACTCCACATTAGGTGTATTAAAGTTGCCCTGTCACAAACAATATAGTTGCAGGTTATATTTCCCTCTCAATATTACTGGGATAACAATAAAAGGTTGTCTACATCAGGCTTTCCAGGACCTCACCCAGAGCTAAACATTACACCCCTTAGATAGTTAACCGAATGCAAAAAAACAAAATCCTGCCGCTGTTTTACTACAACTTACGCCAGCCCCATCCAGGTGTATAGAGAAAAATAGAATTTATTACCTGCTAACATCCTATATTAAAAAGTATATATATATTATTCTTAAGTACATTTAAACACTAAACCTATCTATAAGTATGGGGTTTTTAGTTTTCAATAAATACCTATGGACCTGTACAACTTCTTCTAGATTGATTCCAACAACCAAGGGAACGTGCACGTACTGAGGGTGACATCCTAACATGGGCCCAAAATTCAAATACAGGTTGATCTGGTAATTTATTCGACACCACATCGTTAAATATTTATTTCACCTTTGTCTTCTCATGGCAGCTGCCCACTGCTGGTTGAAGTGACGGGCCATTGAGTGGTAATGGTCCCCTGTAGGAATAATAATAAATAGTGACATGTTAAAATGGCACATAGGGACAAGATAATTTCATGTTTAGGGCTAAATAGTCAGATTTCTGGCGAGCTTATTTTAGTCGAGATCTGTCTGAGTTCTCAAACTCAGCTGTATATATGCTTCATGATTATATTGGCCTAACATTTCTAATACCCTTTTCAATTCTCTGCAGTTTCCAGTTTAGTGAATAAACCATGTAATTTCAATGGTAATTAAATCCACAACTCATATTAGTCTTGTATTACATCTGTAACCTCCAACACATTGGCTAGAACAACAAAGGGATCTTTCTAACCCGCAAATATTCTATACTCCTGTCATAGCTCCTGTCTAAATCTAGAAATGTTATTCCTATCATTAAAGTCCCAGATAATGGGAGCCAACCTTTATGCTTATCACTTCCTTTTAGTCACTTACCTTACAGGTAGCTCACTCAAACTCACAGATGAACTCTACTACTTGCATCTGATATCTCTCACTCAGACTAGCTCATAACACAAAGTCTAGCAGACCTTTTTCCTCTAGATACTCTAGGTTTACTCCTGGCCACACTACATAATATATATTAGAAGGAATAAAAAGTTGTCCGTATTCCAGAAGGTCTGGAGTCTGGCCCAACATTCTATAAACAGCGCAGCCTATAATTGGTTTAAGATTGAACCCCTCTGTCGTCTAGAAAATACAGACACGTTGAGTCATTGGGTAAGCTATTGATTTGTTTTGAATATTTTTATTGTTTTCACAATATAAGTGCATATTGCAAACTGGTTCGTAATAAAGCCAGAGGTTGCCCACGCAGAGGCTTAAGCAGTAATTTATAGCATTCGTGAAGGTGAACGGCCGCCTACGTAGAGGCTTAAATGTTAGCACATAGGAATAAATGCAGATTATCGCCTGCGCAGAGGCGTAATGATCAGGACATACTTGAACTTTGCAGGAATACATTTCTAAGCATTACAGCATAAAAGGTAACAACATCCTATAATGCGTCAATCTGAAGTAGACTGTAGCTGATCATGCAATACATGTAATGAAGTATATAGGCAAACTAATGCAGTGTTAAAAGAAATGACCATCCTATACTACAAGTGCTGATGTATGCCTTAGCTATTGATGCGATACTGGTAGAGGGATGCATAAACAAACAAATGATATTACGTGTACATGGGTTCCCATATTATCGAGAAATAAACTAGGGTGCCTATATGTGAGCCTTGAGCGTCTTCTCAGAATGTCAGAGTTAACGCATGATATATGTGACTAGATGAGCGCGGTCATAAGCATATTAATATACAGCGTATAATACAACATTCTGGCTATTCAAGTAGGCAATAATGAATGGTGTCAAGCTTTTGCCCGTGGGGGCACTACAACATAACATATCCATTCTGAAGCTGATGTGTATAAGTCACCAAAGTAAATGTCGACCAAGCAGTTACATATGAAGCATATTCGTTTGTGAACTTGGTTATATTCAACACTGAGTGTAGCCATCTGGCGCGGACAGTAACTAAATGCCCAGTGAATGAGAGGGAGCATTTAGAAAATAAAAATTGTTCCTGACTGGCAGTCCTGACTGGCAGTCCGAGGGAGGCCCCGCATGTCTCCACTGCAGCACAGTCCCAGGGATGCCGAGCCTCCTTCCGTCACCTCCGCAGTGCCCCCAGCCCACCGGCCGGGTCCATCGCGGCGCCGTAGGCACTCGGGGGCCGAAACCGTCCACCAGACCCCACCACCAAAGTCCGCGGGCAGCCAGCCCCTTGCACCTCCCCAGCACCCCGCTGTTCCCTCTGCAGCGCGCACTCCCATGTCTCTCCCGGTGCCGGCCTCACTCTTGGGGCCAGTGCGCGGCCTCCACAGCCACCGGTCCGCCGGAAGGGTAGCGCACTCCTGCCCCACAGGGCTCACAGCAGCGGGGACATGGCTCTCCAGGGACCCCCATACCTAGAGGCCGGGCTACTCACTACTCCTGTGTGTGCGGGAGCACCACAGAGGCTCCATCTGGTGCTCCGCCTTGCCCGAGTCCACGCGAGCCGTCCATGCCAGGCCCCGATGCTGTATGCGCTGCTCAGCTTCTTCTTCTGGGCTTCCACAGGCTCGTTTCAATCTCGCCCTGGGTGCTTCCTCTTGAACTGTGTACCCTCTCCACCGTGTCGGCCTCCACAGTCTCTGTGGTCTGTTATTCTGGCAGGCTTCTTCCTGACTGCCCTTGCCAGTGCAGGGGACCAGCGTGGTCCTCGAGCGGAGATGTCCGCCTCGGCATCTGCCGTCCCCATGAGGCCGGGTTCACCCACCTGATGGCGGCCCTGACCCTATGCTTAAAGTAGTAATCTAAACACCATAACCACTACAGTTCATTATAGTGAATATAGAGCAAATAGTCAATGGATGCAATCCTCCAGGTTCTGTTAAAATATTTTCAAGTATTTTAATTAAAAAATGAGGCTCTCTCCCGAAGTCACTGCAACCTAATAAACCTACATTCGAACATGTTGGGGGCAGGCCCCCGAGCCGGCATGGTCCCCCTAGGGGATAGGTGACTCTATGATGCTTTGTTCATTCAAGCGGATCACCAGTCTCTGAGTCCTGCTCTAGCACCGTCTGAAGTCAGGCTTATGCTAACAGGTAGGCTGGATTTTTTTTGTGTTAGTGTTCCCGGCGTGCTGTCGGCCCTTTGCAGGTGTCTTTTTAATGCTGGGGTGCTTCTCTCTTGCAGCATGTCCAGATGTCCGATGTTAGAGTGAGTTATATTAGGTTTTGTGGCCTTTGTTTGGGGCTCGTGCTCAGAGCCATGCTTGTCTGCTTCCAGTCGGCCCGGTAGCCCAGCCCCGTCCCCCCAAGCTATTGATTTGCATTTGCTGTTTGATTAAAAATTTCACCTTCCTTGAGATTGATAAAACCAAATAAAAACACTGGAGGATATGGATAAAGGACAACTGCGGAGCAAAGGTCTCTTTCACTAGAACAATTGCAATGTTCATGCAGATTGCTTTAGCACTTTGCCAATATATTGCTCATAGATGACCCCCTAATGACACAAATGTTTTTCTCTGGTGATTAAATAACCAGGCCCAGGTGTGGGTTCTAAATATAATAACAGGGGGCACAGTGTCCCCCATCCCACACTCATTGGTGGTATGAGAGGGGCCTAGAAAACAAGAGAGTGGACTTATTGTCTCTCCCAGACCCCATCTATTAGCAGGCAGAGGCTCTAAGTAATAACGTGGGGGTGGACCTATTGTACCCAAATAATAAGGGGGGTGTATTTATTGTCTCTCCAATAAAAATGAACCCCCAGGTGACTACAGGTCCCCAAGCCTAATAATAGTGATGGGGCCAATAAACTAAATACATATAAAAAAATAAATAAACATTAGCTGTCTTCTTTCTTTTTCCATCTTCTTTTCTTCAGCTCCAAAAACTGTATTATTAGGATGAGGGTGGTGGGAGGTGTGACTAGGGTCTTGGGGACACCTAGTCATTGGGCGGGGAGGATATTTGTGGCACGGAGGGTAGGAGCAGGATGAAAATGTGTTCATTCGAAAATGAATGCTCAAGTCTAGTGGCTTTTGTATTCCTTTAACCTACCTTATACTAATATGGGAGTCATTTTGACCCCCATAGGCTAATGATAAGGGGGCAGAGTGTGAATTAGAAAGTGTCAGGGAGCAAAGCTCCCGCTGCTTCTATTTGAAATGTGCAAGGTGGGAGCCGCAAGCTGGTAGCTCTTGACCGGTGTATCGTCGCCATATGGGCATCCGGAACCTTGGACAAACCCCCCACATACCTACCCCAATAATACACGGACTCTAGGGTATATGGGTAAAATTGTCCACAGCTTTATTAAATATATAAATATTAATAACTTAACATAGAAACTTTTGGGTCATTGCCCTATGCCACGCCCTTACTTCCGCATACGTCATTAGGTATAAAAGGCAATGACCCCACTATAAATTACATATATATATAACATTATACTAACATAACATCACTCAAAGTGCCAACCATTTATTATAACTCAACCATGGCAGAGATATACCTGGATACCCCTACCCCACCAGGTTCTAAGCCACCGACAGGACACGAAACCTACCAAACATACCAATAACCATTAACATAACCTTCCTACTGGGGAGCCTATTTCCTCATCTAGAGCTCCCTATCCTGCTGCTGTGACAAAACGGGAACCTCACATGGCCAAAACCTAGGGAGGGAGGGTGGGACAAACTCAGCCAGGTAGGCAAGTTAAAAGTGATCTTTCCAAGATGTCTGCCTACTTATATAGCCCAGCCCCTTAACCCCACATAACCAATCCTATTAGCTTCCTCCAATGCTCGCCTCCTAACCCCATTGTCAAGGCCCCTTTCCACTAAACTGCACATTTGTTACATGGGGCTACATTCCTTGTAATAAACGAAAACAAACAAACATAGTAACAAATTGCATGGCCGAAATTTAGTCCAACAAAAAATATGTACATTGTTTCATTCCTCTTTTGGACGAATGAACGATTTGCTGAAAATCTGGATGAAAATGTGTTCATTCGAAAATGAATGCCCAAGTCTAGTGGCTTTTGTATCCCAATAACAACATTAGTTGGGCCTATATTTGTAAACAAGCATAGGCCCACTCAGGTGTTAACCCCTTAAGGACGGAGCCAAATGTACACATTGTGAACAAAACAAAATGTAAACAAAACCTGGTATTTGCGCTACATGTCTGTCCAACCGTAATACACCTCTTACATATTAAATACACCCACCCTTATTATATATCATTTTATTCAGGGGAAACAGGGCTTTCATTTAATATCAAATATTTAGCTATGAAACATAATTTAATATGAAAAAAATGGGAGAAAATAAGATGTATTCTACATGGCATTTTAACGGTCAATGTCATAATACTGTTTGCTTTTACTGCAATAAAATACACATATTTGTATTCAGCAAAGTCTCACGTGTAAAACAGTACCCCCTATGTACAGGTTTTATGGCGTTTTGGGAAGTTACAGGGTCAAATATAGCACGTTACATTTGAAATTGAAATTCGCCAGATTGGTTACGTTGCCTTTGGGACTTTATAGTAGACTTGGGCATTTCAGAAATTTTCGTTTCGTACGAATGTATTCGTACGAAAAAGAAAATAGTTTAGTCAGAACCGAAATTCGTCAATTCTTTCATTCGTTTTCGTACAATATTCGTTAGTTCAGAGATTAACATAGTATTGTGGAATCGGTATGTAATAATACCTTTTACTGAACAATTATTATTATTTATAAGGCACCAACAAATTCTGTAGCGCTGTACAATGGATACATATTTAAATCCTGTTTTCAGAAAGCGTGAATTAGGCAGTATCTCTTCTCTCTGGGTGTTTATTCATTCTATGGTCCTCTGACCGAGTCCAGGGAGTCCATGGGTTGTACGCAGTATGTTAGCTGTTCCTAGAACTGCACCCTTCTGGACATAGATCTCAGATGTCCCACCTAGAATCTTCTGAAGCCACTCTTACAGAATAAGGCTTAAAGCCCTGAAAGCTAATATCACAGCTGTTGCTGCTACCTCCTTCACTTTCATTTTCCTTTTTAGCTCCTCTTTCAGCCCCTACTTTCTTATGCTCCTTCTTCTTGGTGGTCATTGGGTATTACCACATCCACCATCGGCAGTCTTCTGTTCCTTGTCCACCAGCATGATATCTGGTTGGTTGGCCAGTACCGGCTTGTCTGCCTGGTTCTCCCACAGTATCATGACTTATATATTACATCTACCATTTGATCTCACTACCCTTAAAACATTTCCTATACACATTTATCCAACCCCCACTAAATATTCACATCAAATGACTTGACATTAGCTTTATGGTGTTGGCTATGAAGAGCACATATTAGACAACATTATAATAGCTAGATTTAATAATAGGATATCAACTAAATCTGAATTGTGTAGAAGGTTAACAGGGCCTGCATATCAACTGAAGTGAGCCAAGAGTCATCCCAAGAAACAAAAATAGTCTCTTTAATTAACTTTAATTAACCAGGGAGGATCAAACATTTTTAGGGGTTGCTAGAACAAACATTGTGAAAGTTAATTTACGGGTTTCCCGTGAGTATTCGGCACTAGGTAGGGTACTCATAAAAGGTAAGGCAGCTAATTTAGACTTTTCTTTTAATTTTGTTTTATTGTGTTTATACTACTTTACAGCATATCAAATTCTATACAGAGAATTATGCCTGGCATATGCTTTTAAACATTAATTCTTTAAAAAGTCTTCATATAATAATATATGACATATAATATCAAGATTATATTAATAAATAACAAACTTCTGCCCCTCCATTTACACCATAAATAAATGGAATAATGTACGTTTACCTTTTTTTTAAAAAAATGTTTTTATCCATAGCATAATCTTAACCCTGCTTTCTTTCCCTTCATTATACAACTACCATACAACCAGTTCAGTTGTATGACACAATATTTACTATTAATAGTAACAGTAATTGCACGAAGCCTGTTGTATCTAGAATATATGCTTTATGAATGTCTTCAGCTCATTGGTTTTAATTATCCATACAAAATATGTGTCAATTCCTATTCTATAGCTAGTTTCAAATTATATTCCAAAAAGAACCACTAGATGGAGTCAAGATAACAAATGTATTCACATCAGTTCACACATAATACATAGAGAATCGTGTTGTAAAATTCACAGTTGTTTTGCCTAAACACACCATAAATTAATTTTGAAGTAAAACAAGCTGTACCATATATATTTTTCTCTCACAAAGTGCACAAGTGATGGTTGTTAAAATTCTAATTCACCAATCCTATTTTGGTGCATGTTTCTAGTTTAGACAATCAGGTTTTAATCGCATTACACTGACTGTTGAAATTAATTTGACACCTCATCTCTTAAAATAATGAATTAAATACTTTACATTAAATTATTGTTTCTGTGACTAATGCACCTTCACTCAAAAAGGCATAATGACAATAAATTTAATTCCATAGCAAAGTCTACCAATGAGGTGAGAACCTATAGTAGTTGGAATATCAAAGGTTTCATTTATGGGAGATGTTTATTTATTTATAAAATATTTTACCAGGAAAGATACATTGAGATTTCTCTCGTTTTCAAGTATGTCCTGGGTTTATCAAGTCAGATGTCAACAAAACCGAATATATTTTCTTCAAATCTCATATTAGAACTCAGTGAATGGCAAAATAAGGACAGAATTGTTATCGAGCAAAAAGGCTATTCTGTGTCAACAAAACCAAATATTATGTGGTAAAATCTCATATTAGATCTCAGTAAATGACAAAATGAGGACAGAATTTTTTTTTTTTATTTAGCAAAAAGTGACTATTATACCAAATACATATCAAGAAAATGTAAAAATAAAATAAATAAGTGAACCTGAGTATAATGAAACTTACTCTATTTCCAAGAAAGTAAGTTAATTTACAATATTTTTAAGGTGTCATATACTGCTGACATTTGATAGTAGCAATTAGCTCCTTCAGTACCAAAATTATGCATAAGCATTTTTGCCTTCATTTGCTTTACAAATCAAATGTTGTCAATAAACTTCAGTTACATAGATTTATACTCCAGAAATGACTAACATCTTTTAGAGGAAATCTTTTATCTGCCAGGACCTCTTTCCATCCATTTAATTCCTGCATATAGCCTGAAAATGGCAGCTCTCTTCCCTCTCCTTCCTAACAACAAATCACTTTAAAAGTCATGTCATTCTTACAATATGGGAGGAGAAGTGAATAATTTTTTATATGGCTCGTAGCATCACAGAAATTGTTATAAACCATTTAAAAACATCCTTTATTTTAGATTTATGTGATGTATTTATTATATATGTGAATATTATGCTCAAATGCAAACATTCTTCTTACATTGTTTCCATTTTAAAGATCCTTACAAATATCTTCAAGCAGTGTATTTGACTATTTTTTAAAATCTATATTGTCACACCTACTTTATGGGAGAAATTATTACTTTTCTTTCATACTAATATTTCAGAAATATTGCAAGATAAAACATACTTTCTTCAGCTTTTCATTTCACTAATATTTATTTTTATAAAGGATAAATAAATACATAAAAAAAACAAATTGTATACATTTGCAATAATGTAATGTTTTAAGTTTCCGTGGACACCAATCTATGCAATCTATATTTACTGTATGTGTCAGTTATGCACATTATATTTCAAATAAATGTTACGTGCGATCTTTGTACGTTAAGGACCAGAGCAGTTTTGACACTTGTGTGTGTGTTTAGCTGTAATTTTCCTCTCTCTCAATTACGGTTCCCATACAAGTTAGAAGTTGTTTTTTTAAGGACAAGAAGGGCTTTCTTTACATACCATTATTTGTATCATGTCATATATTTTATTTTAAAAAAATAATAAAATATGGTGGAAAAAAAAACATGTTTTTGGACTTTTACTTGAAAAATATTTTACTTATTTACAAAAGCTAATGAAAAAAACTGCTAAATGGATTCAAAATGTTGTCCCGAGTTTAAAAACACCCAGTGTTTACATTCTTTTTTTGTTTTTTTTTTGCAAGTTATAGGCCTATAAATACAAGTAGGAAATTGCTGTTTCAATACATATATATATATTTTAAATTTATCAATAGTGACATGGTAACACCGTTATCTGTCATAAATCCCCGAATCACACCTCACATGTACATATTTTTTTAAAGTAGACAACCCAGGGTATTCAATATGGGGTAGGTCCAGTCTTTTTTTTAGTAGCCACCTAGTCACAAACACTGGTCAAAGTTAGCATTTATATTTGTTTGTGTGTTAAAAATGAAAAAAAACGCTAACTTTGGCCAGTGTTTGTGACTAGGTGGCTACTAAAAAAGGCTGTACATACCCCATTTGCAATACCTTGGGTTGTCTTCTTTTGCAAATGGTATGCCATCATGGGGGTTATTCTCATTCCTGGGTTACCATACGGTCTCAAAGGCAACCTAACCAACCAGGCAAATTTCAATAAAAAATAAATAAATAAAAAAAAGTAAAATCAAGCCTTATATTTGACCCTGTAACTTTCACAAACACTATAAAACCTCTACATGTGGGGTACTGTTATACTCAGGAGACTTCGCTAAACACAAATATTTGTGTATCAGAACAGTAAAATGTATCACAGCAATAATATCAGTGAAAGTGCCATTTGTGTGTGAAAAATGCAAAAAACCACTTTCACTGACAATTTCATCACTGTGATATGTTTTAATGTTTTGAAACACTAATATTTGTGTTCAGCGAAGTCTCCCGAGTACAACAGTACCCCCATATACAGATTTTAGAGTGTCATAGAAAGTTACAGGGTTAAACACAGTGCTAGCAATTAAATTATCTGGACTTTCGGCCTGGGTTGTGTCACATATTTATCCGCTTATAGAAATGTGGTTAATGACATTTACTGTCCACACAGGAAAAGTTGTGCCGAGCAGCAACCTAATCCACAGAAGGGTTAATGCTGAGCAGTAATTGTGCAAATGAAACCTGGTGTCATGTATTCATCCGCTTATAGAAAAGTGATTAATGACATTTACTGTCCACACAGGAAAAGTTGTGCCAAGCAGCAACCTAATCCACAGAAGGGTTAATGCTGAGCAGCAATTATGCAAATGAAACCTGGTAACTGACTTTGGGGTCAAAGGCCGGTTACAGCCTATCAGAACTAAAGGAGGGGTATTTAAGCCCAGTTCTCAGCCTGCTCAGTGCCCTGTCGTGGTTTCCCTTGTGGTTGTCTGAGAGCGCGTTCCTGTTTATAGTTTTCTACCTGATTTTTGACTTTGGCTTTGTTTATTGACTTCTCTATATTCTGGTATCCTGACTCCTGGCTTTCCTCATCGCTGTGTCCTTTTCTGTGTTCCCTGACCTCGGCTAGTATTTTTGACTATTCTTTGTACGTTAAATCCGGCCATTCTAAGGACCGGTTATACGTTACTTATTTGTCATCCGTGCTGTACAGTTCTACGTGCTGGATCAAACAGTAATCCTGACAGGTTGGCAGGCAGGTCCCTCAAATTGCAATGATTAAAATTACTTAATTAGGTAAAAATATTACATAAATATGCACATAGAATTTTAATATATATACATATTTATATATTTGATGTCTACGTGTATATTTATGAAATTTATTTATGTAATTCTGTATATGGACATATGTATATTTCATATTATTTGTATTTATTTATTTTACATATACATATATATATATATATATATATATATTTATATATATATATTGACATTCTAAGTGTATTTTGATATAAATATATATATTAATATCAAAATACTGTTAGAATAAAATTACATATATATATAATTTTTTAATTATTACAAATTATTTTTACTTTTTATTTATTTTTATTAACATATTATTTATAATTTATAATATATATATATATATATATATATATATATATATATATATATATACATACAATATATGTACTTATTATATATATTGCATATATACGTGTGTAATTTAAATGTAAGTGTATTTTTATATTAATATACGTATATATATATATAAAAATACACTTAGTATGACATTATAAATATGATATATATACATATCGAATGATCACATGGCCACGGTGTCCTGATGTGCCCCGGGGAGACTGCCTGGGCAGACAGGCAGTCCCCCTGGACTGGGAGAAGTGCTGATCACCGCCGGGGGACCGACGGCGATCAGGTAAGTACTTGAAGACGTTATGACGGTTCAGGACCATCATCGGTCCTCAAGGGGATGTTTCCGATGATGGTCCTGAACCGTCATCAGTCGTCAAGGGGTTAAAATAAAAATGGTTTACTAGTTAGAGAACCAAATAGCTCAGCCAGCAGCTACAAAAGCTGGTAATATATAATAAAGCCATAGATCTTTTCCCAAGAAAATTCACAACAGTGATATGTGTTAATGAAAACATCATGTGTATACAGCAGACCTATACATTTTGATTTAAATACAAATAGAGTGTACATAGGTTTGTCTCACTTTTTTGAGCCCAAGTATTTACCAGCTTAAGTATTCAGGGTATTAAGAGTTCATTATGTCTGGTAGTACTGCAAATTTTATTGGATCTCTTCCTCTCTTTTGTTTATAACACATCTACAAGGACATACGTGACAGAAATGCATGGTATAGTAGGTTAGGTAACATGTGTAGAATACTTTGGTAAATCTACCCCTCACTTGTATCAAAGCCTTTAACCCATTAAGGACACAACTTCTGGAATTAAAGAGAATCATATTTCCGTCATGTGTCCTTAAGGGGATAAACTGAGGACTCAAAAAAATGAAAAATGCTTGTGGGTAACACTTGCTGTTTCTTATGGGACAGATTGTACAGTAATGATTGTACACGTTGAATTGTACTCAGTGAAATACCACAAAGTAATTAGGAATTACAATGACTTGCATCACGAAAATGATTGGGATGTTGAAACAAATGTGTGTTTCGACAGCTGATCCGACCTTTGAAATACAGAGTAAGATGAATCAATTGTTACTTGAGGTATTTGATTTCAGGGTTATTGAAAAATAACTTTAAATAATTCCTTAATAATGAATATTCAATTAATTAATTGTCTATATATTTACCAACAATGCATACGAATTTAAACTGTACATCTTTTAGTCCAATTGTGGATAGACTTAATTCCGTTTTAAGCTCCCCGTCATTATTCTTCTACAGTACTTTCTTTCCATGCCTGTCTGAAATCAAATCTCTTCAGATCACTGCTGATGCTATTTCTCTCCTAGTAAATTTTAACACAAAAATAAAATGAAGTACATAATATTAGCTGTAGAAGTCTGATGAACAAAAAAATAAATAAATAAAAAAATCATAATGAGGTTATATAAGAGTGTACTGACAAAAAAGCTATTTTTACTTTGATAAATTGTATTTGTAGATTGGGGGGAACTTGAATGGGTCCAGAGTGGCCCTCACATATGTGAACATTTTTAATGGAGCATTTCCGGTGTGGATAAATTTCCCATTAGATGTTCATAAATCAAGTATTTAATTTAGTTACAGGGATGTCCCCATGGCGTGGGTCAGCATGTTGGAATCCCTGCATAATTTCTATATTATATTAAGCATGATTTCTAAAACTAAAAAAAAACTCTATGATATGGATTTGACAACATTGCTTTCCTGGACACTATTGTTATCATGTTGCAGGATAAATTAGTTAGAAAAAGCAGATAAATCTGACCTACAAACGATTATATTTCTAACAAAATCTGGCACACACAACCACATTTTGAATAACATTTTTCACAGATATTGACAGGTCCTTCATGAGTATCATTCAGAAATTCTTAAATGTTCATATTTGCCAATGTTTGCAAATAAAAAAAGGCTGCTACCAATGCAGATTTCATACCTCCCATAATGCAAAATAATATTTTGTATATTTCACAATGTGTTAATCAAGGGGATGTTCTATTGAATACATAGTTGACTTAGAGAATTTTTTGGGTATTTCCACCTTAAATTTGAAATTCAAAAAACTCCACAAAGAAGCAAAGCCTTTAAGACACACCCGTCAGGAAATAAAAAGGAATATGATGTCACTATGTTTCATTAAAATATGCTCTATGGAGAGAAAGAGAGAAAACAGATGAGAATAAATAAATATGCTTTTCTTTTACATGGATATATATTTTTTTCATGTTGGCTATATTTTTCTATTTTGTCTTGTTTTCTTTCTGGCTTTCCCTATATAAAGTACAGTTTGGGTAATGTTTTTGCACTAAACAGCATAATTGCAGTTAGTATAATTGAGTGAATTCAGATATAGATAACAATCATGCAATAAGAGACATTGCTTTACGAACATTGTCAGTTGTTCTTTATTTGCTGGTATCAAACTTTAGCAGAAATACATATTTTTCAACAATGTGTTATAAAGCACAATAATAGTCACATTATGTTTTTTTAATCTTTATTTTTTTTCCTTATTTTAAATACATATATCATACAAATTTACAATACAAGAATACAATATAGCAGCAGAATAGGAAAGAAGAAAAAAAAATACCAGAAAAGTTTCCTTAGTAGAGTGGTAATATCATTTAAATATGTCTCGTAATATTTATAATGTTCATGGAATTAGTCTACTTCTAACTGATCAGCATTATTTTCTACATCAATCATCTCAATACATTTTGACCAAACAAATACCTTATTGCTTAGTTTTTGTTTACTTAGCATCAACTCCATTTTAATCTGAAACTCGAGTTGGTTTTTAACTTTCTTCCAGGGGACTTCTGAATCTTTTTTCCACCATCTCGCAATTACTATTTTAGCAGCTAAAAAAAGATGTATAAGAATTACTTTTACCTCGTACGTCATATGTGGCCAATTCAAGTGCAACAAAACTACCTCTGGGGAAATTATCAACTCGAGTTTTAGATTATTGGATATGAAATGCTGTATTTTCAGCCACAGATTTTTTAATTTATGGCAGTCCCACCAAATATGTCTAAAATTGCCTCTAGTACTGTTACATCTCCAGCAAGTAGGATTAGTTAAAGGATATAATTTATTCAATTTAGCTGGTACTAAGTACCACCTATTTAAAACTTTAAAGTGTGTTTCTAGTAAATTTAATGCGTGTATTTTCTTCTTAACATCCATCATTGTAGAACCCCATTGTTTCATACTAATGTCAATGTTTAAGTCTTGTTTCCATACCTGTATAGCAGTAGGATTTATGTCCTTGACCATTGATTTAGTTAATATCAGAGCTTTAGAGAGTGGTTTATTAATTTTTTTTTAGGTAAATAATAAATCAATCAAATTGCTCAAATTAGATTTTGGTATTATAAGGTGTGTATTCATATAACTTTTAAGTCTTAAAAAATTAAACACCTCTCTAGATGGAAGATTATATACACCTGTTATTTGAGCAAAAGTTTTGATTGATCCTTCTGTCAATAAATGATCTAAAGTCATTATCCCTAATTTTTTCCAATTATTTAGATTTAAATCTTCCACTTGATTTTCTACAATATCTAACTCTAAGTAGCTTGGAACCTTTTTTCTATATTCATTGCTTTTTTAATTTTGGACCAATTTTCCAATAATTGAGTTAAAATAATGTTAGGATACTCTTTTTTTTTTACGTTTTATTTATATTCCAAATTAAGCAATCTAAGCTAGAGACTTCTCCTGCCTTCATTTACATTTTATACCATCCTTCATCTTTATTTTCTTTAATTTGCATTCTATAAATATGTAGAATAGTAGCTGCTTTAAAATTATTCATTATAAATGGATAAGCGAGTCCACCTTTATGTAATTTTTGCACTAATATTGATTGTTTTAGTCTTGGCTTCTTACCTTTCCAAATGTATTGAGTAAAGCTTCTTTGTATTAATTGAAGCCAATGAATTGGAATATGGAGAGGTAACATTTGGAACATATAATTCCACTTTGGTATAACATATGAGTTAATGATATTTATTCGTCCCCAAAAATCTCTAAATTTCTGCGATCTTTTAACCATTTATTAAGGTCCAATAATAATGTTAGAAAATTTACTTCCATAATCTTATTTGTCTCTCTGACTATTTTAATTCCTAAATAATCCATGCTTTCCTTAACCCAAATAAAATCATATGTGTTTTTAATCTCTTGTTGCATTTTTTTATTGAGATTGATGTCTAATATCAGGGATTTATTTGTATTTAACTTATAGTTTGATATAAAACTATATCGATCTATTTCTTGCATTGTATGTTCTAAGGAGTTTTTAGGATTTGTGAGAGTAATTAAAATGTCATCGGCATATAGACTAATTTTTTGGTCCTCATCCATTATTTTATAGCCATTAATCTCCTTATTATTTCTAATGTTTTCAGCAAATGGTTCGATAGTCAGCAAGTAAAGTAATGGTGAAAGGGGACAACCCTGCCGAGTACCATTTCTAAGTTGGAACCATGGGGCAACAATATTAGGTCCAATAGTCCGTGCAACTGGATTTACATATAAGGCCATTATAGCTTTCTTAATCCAACTTTCCAGTCCATAATGTGATAAAACGGCTTCTAAATATTTCCAGCTGACTCTGTCGAATGCTTTTTCAGCATCAATCGACAGAGTCAGAACTGGAACATCATTTCTATTTGCATTGTCCAAGATGTTAATAATTTTCCTTATACTTGTATAGTAATTTCTACCTGGAACATATCCTATTTGATCTTTGTGGATAATTAATGGAAGAAGTTTTTTTATTCTGGCAGCCAAGACCAAAGCATATAGCTTAGTGTCTACATCTATTAAAGATATTGGACGGTAATTTTTAATGTCGGTGGAATTTTTGTCATTTTTTAGAATGGGCAAGATATTAGCTTTAAGCATCTCTGCTGGTAGAAATCCTCTGTTCGCAGTTGTATTAAAAGCAGAGGTCAAATATGGACATAATAGATCTTTAAATGTTTTATAAAATAGGTTGCTAAACCCATCAGGGCCTGGTGTTTTAGATCTTTCTAAGTCATTTATAGCTTTCATAATCTCCTCCATAATTATAGGTTTATTCAAAAGTTCATTATCAATAGGTGTTAATTGAAACTTCTTTATAGTTTTTAAATAATTTTTAGTATCCTCATCTGTATTAATTTGAGATATATTATATAAATTGCCGTAGTATTCATTAAAACATTTTCCAATCTCTCTAGGGGTTGTTGCTATTTTTCCATTCTGTATTATTTTATCTACTTTGTTTTGTCCTTTTTGTTTTCTAAGTTTTTGAGACAGCATCTTTTCAGCTCGATTACCTTTAGAATAATATTTGCGTTTTAGCCTATCCATATTTTTGGCTATCGTATCTATTAATTTTTGCTTTATATTTTCTTTAAGTTCTAATATTTTTCCATACATTTCGGAAGATGGAGATTGTTTATTAATATAAGTCAAATTTCTTAATTCTGTATGTAAGTATGCCAAAGTATTATTTTTATCAAGCTGGCTTTGTAGCTTGATAATGTGGCCTCTTATAACAGCCTTAAAGGCACACCACAAAATAGATGGATCAATATTTTCTGAAATATTTTCTTTAAAGTAATTTTTTATATTGTTTTCTATGTAAGTTTTTTTTAATTCACAGCAGAGCAAATTATCTCTTAACTGCCAAGTATAGGCTTCTCTTTTAAATGTACAAAAAACTATTTCACAGAAAACTCCATTGTGATCTGTCCAAACTATTTCATCAATCTTTGTTTTTTGGTCATATCAATAATACTTGGATCTACCCAAATCATATCCAATCTTGAATAGGAAAAATGAACTTTAGAGAAATGTGTATAATCTCTCTCATTGGAATTATGAATTCTCCAAATAGCAAATAAATTATATTCATCTTTAATTTTTTTTAAAGCTTTTGCTTGTTTTATCACCATTTGGTTTAAGTTGTTTCCTTTCATTAATTTTTTATCAATCTGAGGATCCAGTACTGCATTAAAATCCCCTGCTAATATTAACTTTCCCGCTTTAATTTCATCTACTTTTTCCAAAATTGTTTTTAAATAGGCAACTGGTGAATGATTGGGGAGATATATATTGCATAATGTGAAAAGTATGGAATCAATTTTGCATATTATTATCAAATATCTACCCTTAATATCTTGTATCTGGTAAATAATTTCAACTTTGATCTTTTCTCCAAACACTACAGCTAGTCACATTATGTTTTGATGTTACATTGGAAATTAAAATGTAAAATGTAATGCAGATTTATTAAGATAATTACTATTAAGTAAGGTAAAAATGGATAACGCTACAAATCAATCACTTTTGTATATTTGGTTCTGTGTGGTTGTGTGGTTATAAGTAGAGTTGAGCAAACCCGAACTGTAAAATTCGGGTTCGAACCATTAAGTTTTTTTGGACCCCTGACCTGAACACTGACATATCACCGTATGTTCGAGTTGGTGTTCGGTGTTCGTCGATTTAATGGCGCGTTTTGAAAAGCTGCAGGGCAGCCAATCATCAAGCGTATGACTTGTGTGCGCTTAGAAGCCATCACAGCCATGCTTACTATTGGCATGGCTGTGATTGGCCAGGGCAGCATGTGACCCAGCCTCTATATATAAGCTGTAGTTGCGTAGCGCTGCACATGAGCTCTTATTAGTGTAGGGAGAGGATGCTGCCGCTTTCAGGGACAGATTTGTAAAGAATTCTGCAAACTAGTACATTAGTGGGGTGCACTTCATATCTGAGAGTCAAATAGAAGTGTAAAATACTGCTTTCACATTGCAGTTTTAAAACTTAAAATTTTTTGGGTGCTAAAAAGTACATTAGTGGGGTGTACTTCATATCTGAGAGTCAAATAGAAGCGTCAAATACTGCTGTCACATTGCAGTTTTAAAACTTAAAATTTTTTGGGTGCTAAAAAGTACATTCGTGGAGTGCACTTCATATCTGAGAGTCAAATAGAAGCGTCAAATACTGTGGTTACAGCGCAGTTGTAAAAATTCTAATTGTTTTGGTGCTAAACTGCTAAATAAGACTTTTGGGGCATGATCTTCATATCCTGAGAGTCAAATAGAACCGTCAAATAGTGCGGTTACAGTGCAATTGTAAACATTCTTATTTTCTGGGTGCTAATCTGCTAAATAGTAAATTTGGGGCGTGCACTTCATATCTGAGAGTCAAATAGAACCGTCAAATACTGTGGTTGCAGCGCAGTTTGACAAATTCTAATTTTTTTGGGTGCTAAATAGTACATTGGCATCCTGCGATGCACTTCATATCTGAAAGTCAAATAGAACCGTCAAACACTGTGTTTACAGTGCACTTTTAAAAATTCAAATTGTTTTGGGTGCCAAATAGTACATTTGGGGTGTGTATTTCATATCTGAGAGTCAAATAGAACCGTCAAATACTGTGGTTACAGTGCAGTTTTCTAATTTTTTGGGGTGCTAAATAGTACATTTACGGCCTGCACTTCATATCTGACAGTCAAATAGAACCGTCAAATACCAATATAACAATATTGTAATTCGGGGGCAATACCCTCACAAGTCAAACTGAGAGGTCAGTTTATAGAGAACACTGTTGCCTGGATGCAATTCTAAAACAATTCCCATATGTCCTTTGCAGAGTTTACATGCTGGAAAAACACAGGTGCCAACTGCTGTGGCTTTCTGCAGTATGCAGACCGGCAAGGAGGGCAGGGTTGAGGAGTGGGTGGAAGATGATATGGAGGATGATGAGGTCCTAGACCCCACATAGAATCAAGGTCATGCGAGTGACGTGTGCAGTTTGGAGGAAGAGGCGCTGGTCGCACAGAGGCACCAGCACAGCATAAGAGGGAGCAGGGTGCAAAAGCGGAGCGGCCGTCCCCTAGTGCTCCTTGGCATGCAATAGCTTGAGAATTACCAATTATCCAAGTAACAGATGTAGCAATCAAAAGATCCATAATAGGGTTGAGCGAACCCGAACTGCAAAGTTCGGGTTCGTCCCAGATTTAACGAGCCATTCCAAGTTTCACATTGAGGGCAGCAGTCCGGTGACCGGGACCTAGTATGCCTGATGTTGAAGTTAGGAGTCACAGTGTGGAATGGATTAGCAGGGTCTGGTGCAGGGTAACCACACGCCCCCTGGTGTTAAGCACCAGCGTTTGTGCGGCCACATACCAGGACCCTGATGCAGCTTCAGTAAAAAGAGTACTGGATACCAGAAGCCATCACCAGACTGATCCGCAACTTGGAACAGGATGTGACGTTCACTGTAGCGGATGTGCGTGCTTTCGGCGTTCTCACCCTGCTGCTGCAGCATAACTTCGGCCTTCCCGCTCACCACCTCATATGCGATGTGCCCACAAGGTGGAATTCCACCTTGCACATGTGCGAGCTGCAGCAGGCGATAGTGGAGTTTCAGGTGGAGCACCACTTAATCATCATTCAGTGGGCCTCCATGCGAGACCTGTGTGCCATGTTGCACTGTTTTGAGTACTCCACCAACATGTCCAGTGCTGATGGTGCCGTTCTCAGCCTTACTATCCCTTTTCTATGTCTCCTTGAAAAAACGCTTTGGCGAGGATGTAGCACAGGAGGAAGAGGGGGATGAAGAGGGGTAATTTCCATGGTTATCAGGCCAGTCATTCACAAGTGGCTCAGGGGGTCTGTTCGTGCACCAGCATAGGCCAGGTACACAATTGTCCAGCATCTCCACACTGTCCCATGGAAGCGTTCAATTGTCCATCTCCCAAACACTGGAGAGAAAGAGGAAATACCCCCCTAGCCACCCATGATCTCTGGCCCTGAATGCCAGCATTTCAAAATTCGTGGCCTTTGAAATGCTGTCATTCCGTCTGGTGGAAAAGGACAGTCTTAAAAACTTGATGGCGTTATTGGACTACAAGAAATGCACCGCATGCCGCAAATATTTCTTTTTTTATATGTTCCAATATTTTGGGGACTACCCCAATTTAAAAAAAAAATTATATATATAAAAAACAATGTTGGCTACCTCCTCCTCCTCCACAACTGCTTCTACCAAAAAAACGCCACGGTCACCGCCTCCTCAACTTATGGGTCACTTAGTATAAACTATGTACACAATAGCAGAGGCTTGTGAAGGCCTTTTCTCCATGCATCAGGAGTTGAACATTTCTCCATGCATCAGGATTGCAAGAAATGCACCGCAGGCCGCAGATGTTTCTTTTTTTATAAGTCATAATATTTTGGGGGCTACCACAATAAAAAAAAAAAACAGTGTTGGCTACCTCCTCCTCCTCCACCGCCGCTTCCACCTACACCGCCACGGTCACCGCCTCCTCAACCTATGGACCGCGTATTATAAACTATGCACACAATAGCAGAGGCTTGTGAAGGCCTTTTCTTCATGCATCAGGAGTCGAGCTCAGTTTGAGCAATGAAAGAGAATACCCTGCACTCCAACCCTCTCTCAAATGAATAATTCTGGTGATCCTCCTGACAGCCATGCTTTAAATTTTGATTTATGTTCTTCCAAAGCTAAAATCAAAGATCATCTAGTGCTATTTTATGGCTCAACTTTATTTTTAATTTTTAGGTATTTTATGTTATTTTAAGTGATTTCCCTATCCACATTTGTTTGCAGGGCACTTGTCCTACTCTTACCCCCATTTTACTTCCTTTTGCAGCCCTCTAGCCCTTTCCAGGACTTTTTTAGAGTCATTTTAGTGCCCAAAAGTTCGGGTCCGGGGTCAAGTTCGATCCCAAACCCAGACTTTTTTTCAACGTTTGGCCGAACCCGCAGGAACCTAACATCCAGGTGTCCGCTCAACTCTAGTTATAAGCTTGACAAGAATATAAGAACATCATAGATCAACATGTTACCAGGTTAACTTCATGGCTAAATATAATCCATTTTCTGTAAATTAAACAAGAAAAATAAGGGCTGATGTGTTTGGTCCTTACATTCTATTCAGATTCAAATTTTCAGATGAACTTGGCAGGATATGATCTTGATTATGCTAATATCAAGTTCCTAATGAGTTTATATAAACATTGCAGATGTTTTTTTATTAACATTAAACACCTGTGTTCTAACTTCCCTGACTTAAGGTTAATTAATTAATACAATAAGTAGTTAACTTAAAAAAGCAACTAAAAAAAGTGTTAAAAGTCCAAGCATGATTTATATTTGAAACAAAATATAAATAAATATTTAATAAACAGACTGGACAAAGACCTGTGGGGGTAGAAACTGTTGCTTGGTCATCTTTTTTTGGTGACTGAATAAAAGTACATGTATGGGGCATATATGGGGTTAATAACCATGTTCCATGTTTCATGGAAGTAGTCGGTCTCATTTGCAAATAAATAACTGATGACTCTGGTCTCATTTTAAGAACATGTTTCTTTTGGAAGATAATTATACACGTGTGTTGTAAATGTAGTTAAGAATTGTTAATTATGCTTAATCAAAGTATGAGAGAAAATATGTCACTGAGATTTACTCATATATATTTTAAGAGTTTTGTGGAGTGACAGTAGTTATGTGTATACTATTTAATGGTCATTAGCTCAGAAACTCTAAAATGAGTACATATTTTGCATTTGACTAAGGTTATTCACTAAAGTATGAATGGTCAGGAAATCAAAGTGATTTTCAAGTGAATTTCAACTTTAGACTAAAATAGGCAAATAGGGAAATTCTCAAATTTAGCTATGTTTTCATTTAAATGATTTTGGAAATTTCAAACTAACCTTTAATTCAATTATAAAATATGAAAACAGTAAGAATGAGCAAACATTTTAGGCAAGATCGGGTAGTGAAGGAGACGTTTTTGATTGTTTTTCATATATTCAGTTTATAAACTTTGAATTCACCTTTAATTCCCATAAATTAGTGAATAATCTCATGTATATTGTTACGTGGTAACCTTTCAGTTTCATTATTGATGTTTATATTTATAACGTATAAATATATTTAAAACAATGTCTTCAAGATAATTTGTCGTGTATTAAATGTTTTGTAGATCTAGTAATATATTTTACAACTATACAACTTTACTACTAAGTATATTGTTGTATATTTCTCTTTATCTTTCTTCTGTATTCACATGCTTTTTATACTTTATATTAAGGGACAATATAGTCTAAATTATAAAACCAGAAAGGAAAAATAATATATAGAGCTAGAAATAGATTAGAACAGAGTCCTTTTTTGCACTTGAAAATAGAGAATCTTCTGTTAACTATCTTCCACACCTGTCTCTATCACTGAAGAAGCCCAGCTGTTGGCAAACATGAGAAGCGTGGCTCCCAAGGCTTCTACTCGCAATCCAACAGAATGGTTGCCTTGTCTGGATCTTGAATGTTAACAACTGCTTCTGAAGGAATGCTTCCATTTCACTCTATTGGTCTGGATGACTCTTTTTTTTTAGGATGATACTTTCAGGCATCATAAGAGAGCCACCATTGTTGTCCAAATATCCTGTTGGAATACCTTTCATGCAGAGTAAAGTTAATTAAGTTCCAGTTATTATAATTTCAGATCCTCTGAACTTTGGACCTCTGTAAAATAACTATTTTCTTGCAGGAACTACCTCACATTTCCAAGGCTCCAGAAGTATCCATAGAATTTATGAGTTTGGTGGAGGAGGAGTATCAATAACGTGGCCTATTACCCCTACCGTTATGGTAGGTAAGTTATTTTTTTCCCATCTGGGCATATTTGGAACAATCACTACTGTTTGGTCTCCTAACAGCACCTGGGTTGCTTTAAGCACTGATTCTTATTACATTTCTTTAGTGTCCAGTACTGTAGTGCAGCAAGTAAGTCATTTGATAGCAAGTATCTTCAAACCTGTTTTGCCGACACTGACATTATCAATGCCACCCTTTGGACCTCCAAAGAAAGGGTTACAAAGTTATTTCAAAGAGCTTAGATACGGTTGAACAAGCTTGAGAGAGCTGTTGCATCACCCCAATGTTATCAGAAATGAAGGGAGACTCATAATTTACAATTGCTTTGCTGCTTTGGGGCATTGACCACTTGCCATCATTGAGGGGAAAATGCATTCCCAAGTTTTTCAAAGTATTCTACAGAATAATATCATGTTGCATGTGGCCAGATGCCATGCATTAGAAGTCAGATCATGAAGAAGGACAATGATTCTAAAAATCAAAGTAAATCTACTACAGAATGGCTTCAAAAAATAAAATACTCCTTTTGGAGTTGCCTAGTGAGAGCCCAGATCTTAACCCCATAGAGAAGTTGTAGCATGATCTCAATAGAGCTGTTTGCACCAGACAACCTAAGAATATAACTAAGTTACAGCAGTTCATTAATGAACAATGGTCCAATATTACACCTGAATATTGTGCAGCTACTGGAAACACTTGGTTGAGGTTACTGCTGCCAATGGAGGATCAACTAGCTTATAAATTCAAGTATTTGCTTTTTCCACAGCCCTGGGAATGTTTAATGGGATGTGCTCAATAAAGACATAAACGATAATTGTTTGTGTGTTTTTAGCTTAAGCACATTTTGTTTGTCTATACTTGTAACTTTGATGAAGTTGAGATTATCTATCACCAATTCATTCAGTAAACCAACTAATTTCATCATGATCACATACTTTTTTATTGCCATGGTAGTGTATTGTTATATTAGCTTAACTCTTGATTAATGTGGATTTGATATGATTCTTGTTTATTTAAAAAAGTCCCAAAATGTTTTTGACTAATGAGATTGTCACGGTAATAAGCTTGAATCATGTTATGTTTGTTTTGTTACACCTGCCTGAAGGTGTCAAAGGCAACATAATTTGTGTTCAATATCTAGTTAAGCATGTTTCTATTATTTTTTTAATCCATGTGATTACATGGGATAATATTTTGGCTAGACAACATAGTTGGGTTTGTCAAACCAGACCTGTGATGTGTGAGACTAGCAGGGTTATCTACTTAAGTGTGATTTCAATGGAATAAAAGAGAATTTTCAAAAATTGTAGACCAAGATATCATGTGAACACACTATGTCAACATTGGAGGATTTTTCTAAATATGTGGACTATACTTTTAGATTTATTTAGAATTCCTGGAAATTGACATATTAGTGGATAATCTTGAAGGCATTCTTGTATTGTTCAAATGTTGATATGAAATATGTTTTCAAACAGACGTAAGGTTCTCTGGGGAACTGCACAAGAAATGTTTCCAAATATCTACATTAACTTAGATAACATAGCTTTATTTATTTCTGATCAATGGAACTTCTTTGGGACTTATTTTTGAATGATAGCATTGTCTAATTTTGCAGACAGAAAAAGAAGGTAAATATGTTTTTATCATATCTACAGTATCTCACAAAAGTGAGTACATCACTCACATTTTTGGAAATATTTTATTATATCTTTTCATGTGACAACACTGAAGAAATGACACTCTGCTACAATGTAAAGTAGTAAGTGTACAGCCGTTATAACAGTGTAAATTTGCTGCCCCCTCAAAATAACTCAACACGCAGCCAGTGGCATACACACTGATCCATAGGGCCCTAGCTCCCTTCCTCCCCCCCCCACAACAGACCCACACACACACATACATGCAGACACACATACCACACATACATACAGACACACACACATACAAATGCACATACATACATAGACACAGGCACGTACATATAGACATACACACAGACACATACTCACATACAGACACACACACACACACACACATACATACAAAGACATACACACATACAAACAGACAGACACACACACACAGACACACATACATACAAGCACACACATATATACAAAATATTTTAGTCACCCTCCTGTTTCCTACCTTTCAGGTGCAGGGGGGTGACTTACATTGGGGTCCAGTGGTGGCTCAGGCTGATGTCCTACCTCCTGCGCAGGCTCTGTGTGATTGCTGGGAGGCAGTCACTTCCTCCCGGCAGTGATGTCATCACAGGGGCCCGGTCGCACTGTTAAAGTTCCCAGCGCTGACCGGTCCACCTGAAAATCCATTTCCATCGGGTGGCATGGGCCACTTGATGGACCCGTTGAACGACCGCCCCGGCGGTTTACCGTGTGGGCCTGGGCAGCAAAACAAAGCGGCTAGTACCCGGTCACAGGCATCTGCAGGGCTGCCGGGTCCCCTGGAGTGACGAGCTTGGTCGCAGCTGCGACCCCTGCGACCCCTATATATACACCAGAGCACACAGCCATTAATGTCTAAACCATTGGAAACAGAAGTGAATGTCTTTTTATAATGTAACTAAACCCCCATTATTTTTTGCCTGGATTAGGTGTTTTAAAAAAAACTAAAAATAATAAATATGTCAGCACTGAAGTTGCTGTTTAGGGGATAATGGAGTGTGCTGGATTTTCTTTTTGAATAAATTGGCTCCCAGCAGCACCCCATTTATGCATATTCAGGTGAGTGCAGCCAGCTGTAACATGTTCAGGCTCACCTTGTGACATTTGCGCTCAGCGGGCGTGCATCTGTATACCTGATCCCTGCAACATGTTGATGGACGCTGGCCGCAGCAGATCCAAATTATAGCCCCAAGTCCGCTCACGTTGATGACGATGTCAGCGTGCGTGTAACATCACGTGGGAGACAGGCAGCGCGTTCTGGGGTCAAAGGTGGATTTTTGGCCAATCAGAGCTGAAATAGGCGTATTTAAACTCCTTAATGCCTTTTCATCATTGCCCTGTCGTGGTTTCCCTAGTGTTTGTCCGAGAGTGTGTTTCTGAGCATTTAGTTCTGGTTATTGACTTTGGCTTCGTATTGACTTCCCTGTATTCTGGTTTTCTATACAATGTGTGACACAGGGCAGAGCAGTGTGTCACTGATTGTGCCCTTTTAAACACAGAGAAGCATATCGTACAGGATTTCTCAAAACATTTCTGGCATTGGCATAACAATAATTTGGGTATCTGGTTTTAAAATCATTTTAGCTACCATGGTCACTGTGTTTGCATTATTATCTTGTGTGCTTACATAATTAATGCTACATAATACATTTGGCTACATGAAATCACAAGATTTATAACAGAAACATGACTGCCGTGACCTACAACTGTCCTGCTCCCTACTCTTGCTAAACGTAACATTTATGTCAGGCTAACCAGAATGTCAAAATGAGCTATTTTGTCCCCCTTTCAAAATTAAAAAAATGGTAGTCGAAAAGGGTATTCTTTATCACCTTCCTTGTTGTGAACACCCATTTTCCATCTGTCAAATTTCTGTGTGCTTGTTTAAAATCCCATTATATTTTGATATTGTTTTGCGCAGGTCACGCACCCGTCCCCTACGGCATCCTGGATGTTTTCTCCTTTAGAAATCTCACTGTTTTCCAATGCCTAGCCACTAGTAATTTTACAAACTCAAATATATTAATCAGGCGTAAATATTGCTCTGTGTCCAGAATTGCTGTTTCTATGATACTAGGACAAGGGAATGAGGTCAGATTATTAAGAAAGGAGAACATTATGTCCGATATAGTTATCAGTAATCTACATCCCCACCAAAACTGGCTATACAAGCCTTCCTTTTCACTGGTTGGAGTATTTGACAGAATAGCCATTGGCAGCTCATTTAAAACTAAGTGATTATATCTCCACATCCTCATTTTTCTTTGGCACAGTGTTTCACACCTTTTAGCTCTTAGGTAAGAAAAGTATGCTTGGCACCAGTAACTTGTGGTTGATATAGTCTTTTATTCCACTCTATTCCATTTTTTGACTACAGGAGCTAGGGAGAAGCAGAACCAGCTAATTTTGGAACTTCTGGCTGATCCCGACAAATCTTTTATATATCGTGGTTGAATAACCCATGCTGACATTGAAAGTGGTTAATGAGAATGGGAGTAAGAAATTGCAGATCCGACTGCTGTTAAACATTTGCTGCTTGAGAGACCTGCATCTATCACACCCATCGTTTGTTGGTTCCTCTGACTGTGAAAGAAACCAAAAAAAATCTTTATTTCCCTCTAGAGCAAGCTAGCAATTTACGGCTACTTGAGGCAGTTATGCTCGGATTGAAGTCCCATCTGCTGGACCTGTCAATTCAACAAACATTCTTCAAGTTCAAGAGGTGAGTGTTTTCACTAAACATGAGAATCATTACCTGTTTGGCCTGGAATAGTATTCTTTTAGCTTTTTCTACAGCAACCATTCATAGTTACTGGAAACTAGAAAAATGGTCAGAGTTGTGGCAAGTGACATTTAATGTGGATAAGTGGAAGATAATGCATCTTGGATGTAAAAACCCATGGGCAGAGTACAGAATATTTGATAGAGTCCTAACCTCAACATCTGATTTAGGGGTAATTATTACTGATGACTTACTGGTAGGCTATTCTAACAATAAGATAAGGCCAGGGACTAATAAAAGTATGCAGAAAATTAGGCAGTCAAGTTGGGCCAAATGGTTCTTATCTGCCATCACGTAACGTAATAACAGTTTTAACCATTTTTTTTTTTCAAGGAATCTAATTGATACTGCAAAATAAAGACAGGAGATAAGACATGTACATATTACCTCCAATTACAATTAGTACTGCAAAAGTCAAAACAGGTTAAGTCCTCATCCCTGACTTCTCTACCTGGTCTGTCTTTGATAGAAAAACTGTGCATCACTATGATGCCAATAAAGAAAGTGATAGCGATTTGCTGTGACACCCTACTGATGGACATGATAAGGCTAATGCCCAGCTTCACCAAAGAATAGCAGAGAGAACTGGGCTAAGAAAATACTTGGACCAAATGATCCAAGACGTTCAGAGCACATAAGCCCCCACACACAGTGTTTTACATATTGAACTGATAATAAAAATATTAAGAAGATAGTATTTAGTGCCAGCACGGTTAGCTGATATGTATGCATCCACATCTGACACTTGCTGGAGGTGCCATTCAGGGAGGGGCACCATGTCACACATCTGGTGGGAATGCCCAGTATTTAAACCATTCTTGGAGATGATACCCACACTCCTGTCAGAGGTAGTGAACAAACCCATAAAAGTGTCACTTGAATTCTTATTATTATTCATGTTCCCGAGCAACCATGCATTCGTGCAAAGGACCCTGGCATTTCATGTACTAGCATCTGCAAACTTACTGATAGCCAGGGGGTCAACATCTCCCAAAACACCCAGCAGAGGGGAAGTAATCTGACAGGTCTCCAATAATGGCCAATATGAAAGGATGGCCAATATGAGTTCAAACAGATCTCACAAAACTCTTGCCGGCTGGGATCAATGACACAAAACATAAAAAAAAAAAAAAAAACCCTTAGGGGCACAGATTCTAGAGACATAGTAAACATCCTCTCACAGACACGAGCAACACACAACAGCTATATCATAACTCAAGGTCTATGCACAAGACCTTCCCCAGCCTCCGACATTCTAGTAAACAACCAACAAATGTTTTCAGGATGCTGAAACATCTATATTCGCCAACTTAGGTGCCACTGGGACACTTTCTCTTCTCGTGACTCTCTCTTTCTCTTTGTTTCGCCATTTACCCATCTCTACCTACGTATATCGTTAACAATACAGCCAAGCTGTCCAAAATGGTACCTACAGTGCCAGGTGCCTACTCAACAACCGAAGTTAAATGACCAGAATGACAAGTCCACAGCCTAAACGGGCAATTCATACAACCGGTCATCTGGAAGATTGGTAACATAACATCAGACGGGTGCACTACTACCCAAGATATATACAAAGCCTCACTGCACACAATATACAAATTAACAAAGTACTGCAGTGTACAGACACCCTTACCTACCCTTACATAACAGCATATGTACACCGGTAATTGTGGAACTTGGATGGTTACTACGATTTAAATGTATCGAAATCTATTTAAACTGTAATAATTTGACCACATTGGTCATTTGTAACCTCATTGTTCAATTAACAAAAGAAATAAAGACAGAAAAAAATAAGTGGAGAAAAAAAAAGAAAGACTGGAGGTCAACAAGCAGCTCTTAAGTGTCAGTAGAACTGCAATTCTCAATTAAAATAATTGTAATTCATCAGATGGGTTTCAGCTTGTCCTATATAACACAATTAGGATGACTTGCCTCTTTAATTAAATTTCTGCTGCTGGATGTTAGCACCCATTTTGTCTGGTTCTGACATTTAAACTCTTTGGCAGCTCGCCAAACTCACTGACAACATGACTTTCATAGAGAAATAGCACACCTTTCTATTCTAATATTTTTTTTAAAGTATATACAAGTTCCTAATGTTGATTTTCCTTTGTTTTTAAATTGTATCTTGTTTTTTGCTCTTGTTGAATTTCCCCAAAACAAGAGACTGATAATTTCAAGCTCTACTGGTTGAAACCAGGTATTGTGTTTGGCACCAAATCTTTGGGACAAGAACCATCTCAGTAGTTAGTTCAGTCATTTTATAGGTGGCAAAACCAGAGAAGATTGATATTATCATTTATTGCTTATAGGTCCATTGCTTGCCATGCAATGTGTAGCATTAGTTCCTGTGGGCCTAAAGTAAATCATCTGGTTTCTCTGTTCATCTTTAGCTTCAGACCTCTAGCTATTTAAACTCAGAGCTTCATGAACAAGTTGCCCTGTTTTGGTTCTCGTTAATCCAAGAGTGCTTTTCTTTTTACTGACCTTTGCTTGTTAAAACGTTTGCCTGCCCTCTGTGTTCCAGACCCTCACTGGACTGACAAGGAACGGGGGACATGACTGATGCTAAGCTAAAGGGTCATGACCGGGGATAAGCTAAATGTTGCAAATGGTCTACAGGTTATAAAGACAGTGAGGGGAGGGGACTTACCAGTCAGCGTTGAGAAAGTGCAGGGATTCTGACTTTCCCTCCCTTCCTATGACTTTTCGTGTACATATGGACTGTCTGTTTCTGGTGCTTGTTGTTGGTTTTCTGTTTCTTGTTTTGTCACAGCATGTGGGAGTCCTGGCCAGCTCAGGCAGAAGTAGAAGAAGGTGCCCAGGAGGCTTGGGGAGTCGCAGCCTGCTGGGAGCTGATGGTGGAGGCAGGCTGCTCTGGACTCATGGTTTAACGGGATAGACCTGTCTGTTGTTGGTAAATCACCCCAACAGCTGACAGTAAAGACTTGCTGGCATGTTTAATTCAATAAAGTGGTGGCTGTTGCCCTTACCCAACTTTTCGAGGTCTCATGTGAGTTATAGGGGCAACGGGTTGTGGGACACGTTACCTAGTCAGCAGTCATAATCTTTTAGCTGGATTATTGATTGCCTTTTATCTCCCACTCTTGATCGTGGCTTTCTCTGTGACTTTTCTATACGTTAAATCTGGCCATTCTATACTTTTCCTAGAGGATTATGGTCTGTGAGTTGTGGGTTCCCTTACATAACCATGACACACCTGCTGTTATTGTTCTTTTATTATTTTCTAAATTGTTCTTACCAAGTTAACTCCATTGTGTTTGGGCTCAAGTGTCACAGTCTATGCCAAGAGTAAAGTAATTTTATTTACTGCTTGAACTATCGCCTTCTCCAATTCTTGCGCATTATTCCACCATCACTTCCAGAAATCGCAAAACCCAAACATACTGTCAAAGAGTAGCAGTGTGTGTTGGGTAGACCAGATCTTCCTGTGATTTCCGCTTGTACTGTGCACCTACACTAGCTCTCCTATAAACATTCACAAAATTGTCAGCCTCCCCCTGAATTTCCATTAAAATAATTTAGCCCAGATCATTGGGTTAATGTATTTCAGGAGCCTCACCATTTCAACATAGACATACCTCCTTAGCACAAAAAAAAGTATACACATGAACATCTTGTGGCCTCAATGATTCCTTTATTTCTGACTTTTCAGTTTTTATGTGTAATTGCAAAATTAATCTTTATTAATTTTTACATTCAAATTCTATCTGTTTCTTATCAAAGTCACATAAGTATTGCAAATGTTTTACTAAACCAACATCCAGTTGTATTTTTTGATCCCCTGGGTATTTGAGGCAGCAATTCTCTTGTTATAATCCTGATTTCTTACCTTGGGTTATAATGAAGAAAAATAACCTGTCCAGCTCAAGGGCATCCGACTCATTTCTCATATTTAGTGAAGTGTTATTTATCGCCCACATACTTCAAACTACTACAACCGGATGTGTGTGTCTTCACATATATACATGTAGAGATTGAGAAAAAATGGAGGATTCTATAAGAATTATAAGTAGTTTTTCTTTTAGTGATAGCTCCAAGAAGAGCTTGGGATAGTGAGAATTGGGAATACCTCGCCAAAAAAAAATCAGTATTGGGACAGAGACTTGCAGCTACTACCATAGATTGTAGCTCCCACTAATCTAGGACATGTATGTTTTAGTGCTGCCATGAAATATTGGGTCCCACAGTACACACTGACAGTCCTGCCATGCATTCTGATTCTTAATACACAGTGTGATACTACCATGCAGAGCTGGCGTTAACAACATATATTCAAATAAGCTAAATGCACAGCAAAGTTCCATAATTGCGCCAGTTGCAACAATATTATCTAAAACTAAAATGTTACTTGGCCACACAATATTCCACACCATGCTATGTCTAACACACAACTGAAAGCAGGTGTTCAAACAGAGTTTGTTATTTACTTATAACCAAGTAGTAATTTAAAATCCCAAATGTAGAAAAACATACATGAGAAATTACAAAAAAAGAACAAACATGCTAAGGTATATTTTTCTCATTTGTAATGTTACATAGATTCCTTAACTGTGAATGACATCTGTTAAACTACCTGTCTGATCATATTCTAAATCTTTTAATTAGTTTAGGTTAAATTGTTTGTTTGTAGTCATACATGTTAATCATGATGAAAAACAGCCTGGGCTCCTATTCAGACTTTGTAACCTACTCAATTATAATAATTTATTCAGCAAATCCTATTTGATTGAAGGAATTTCATGAAGACATTGATCCTGTAATTTAGAATCTAGAACTATGTTAAAGACAATCTCAGCTTACAAACGGAAATGTCACAAGAACTCACACTCAAGCACTATCGATGTGGTTTCACTTTATCCTTAGGTGGCTTCTTTACAATTACACCGGAATAAATAGCTCATCTCTGAATGTAGATACACTGATAAACCACAATATTAAAACCACCTGCCTAATATAATGTAGGTCCCCCTCATGCTGACAAATCAACGAAGCAAGAGCTCCACAAGATCTCTGAACATGTCCTCTGGTATTAGCTGCAGATCCTTTAAGTCCTGCAAATTGCTAGGTGATGCCTCCATGGATAGATTTATTGTTCTAGCACATGCCACAGATGTCCAATCAGATTGAGATCTGAGGAATTTGGAGGTCAAGGCAACACCTTAAACTCTTTATCATGTTCCTCAAACTATTCCTGGTTACTTTTTGCTGTGTGACAGAGTGCCTTATCCTGCAGAAAGAGGCCACTGCCACCAGGGAATACAATTACCATGAAGGGGTATACATGGTCTGTCACAATATCTAGGTTGGTGGTATGTGTCAAAGTAACATTCATATGGATGACAGGTCCCAAGGTTTCCCAACAGAACACTGCCTCTGCTGATCTACCTTCTTCCCATAGTGCACCCTACTCCCATCTCTTCCCCAGGTAAATGATCCACATGCACCCCACCATCCACCTGATCTAAAAGAAAATGTGAATTATCTAAACAGATTGCATCTTCCATTACTCCTTGTTACAGTTCTGACATTCATATCCCCATTTAAGTCATTTTTGGTAGTGGACATGGGTCATTATAGGCACTCTGACAGGTCTGTGGCTACGAAGCCCCATACACAGCAAATGGTGATGCTCTATGTGTTCTGACACCCTTCCATCATGGCCAGCATTACGTTTTTCAGCAATTTGAATTACAGTAGCTCTTTTGTATGATCGGAACCAGATGGGCTAGCCTTCAAGTTACCGATAGGTATGTGTAGGTATGAGCTTGGTCGGGAGCTGCGGCCCTTTAACTGTGCGACTAACCCTTGTCATGTCTGCAGCCTGGGAGAAAGTTAATGCCAGTCACATGGAAGGAAGAGGAAAAGACAGAGAGGAGAAGTCGCAAAGATCGAGAACCAGACTCCAACTCTTACCGGCCTCTGCCAGGTGTGAAACAGGAAGGTAGCTTAAAATGTGTGTCTGTATGTATGTCAATATGGGGATCTGTGGATCTGCATGAGTGTCATTTGGTGGGTCCAGGGCCGGACTGGGAACAGAAAGCAACTCTGGAAAAAAATAATTTCAGCACTCTAATTCATTGTGTCACATAGTATGCTTGTATTTTTAGCAGGGGGCGCCGGATCCCTGTGCCCAGAATCACTGGTGCAGCTCCTCATGCTGCGCCGCCTGAGCGCTTTTTCAAGCCTCAGGCGGCGCAGCACGGCTGTATGGAGGGCGGCCGGATTTGAGTGACAAGCAGGAGGGAAGCACAGAGCGCTCCCTCCTGCCGGTCTCTCAATGTAGGATGGCCGGGCTGCGCGGAACGTGGGACAGGAACCTCTGTTTCCTGTACCCGGCCGCCGGCGGACTGACAGGAAGTGTTCACTGAAGTTCCTGTCCCTCGTTCTGCACCACCCGGCCACGCTACATATGCAGGAAGGAAGAGGAGGGTAAAGACCACTAGGGGAGGGGAGTGGGGGAGGACCACTAGAGGAGGGGGAATAAGGACCACTGGGGGAGGGCGGGTGGGGAGTAAGGACCACTGGGAAGGGAGTAAGGACCACTGGGTGAGGGAGGAGGGAGTAGGACCACTGGGGGAGGAGATGGAGGGAGGGTAAGAACCACTGGGAGAGGAGGGAGTAAGAACCACTGGGGAGGAGGGGGGAGTAAGGACCACTGGGGGAGGGTGGGTGGGAAGTAAGGACAACTGGGGGACAGGATAATGACCACAGGGGGGGATTACCATCAAGGGGGTGGGGGAGGAGGGGAAGGTCTACTAAGGGGTTTGGAGAGGTAGGACCACTAAGGGGTTTGGGAGAGGGAGGACCACTAAGGGGAGGGATGGAGGACCACTAAGGGGGAGAGGGGGGGTGAGAAGACCACCAAGGGGGGGACTGCAGAGGGACAGGGGGCCAAGGGAGAGCACTAAGGGAAAGAAGGGGAGAACACGGAGGGACAGGAGGGAAGGGGAAATCAATCATTGACAGGAGGGGAGAGCACTATGAAAAAGTGTTTAAAAAATAAAGAGCTGCTCCCCTCTCAGTCCCTATCCTACCCCACAAACCCTCTCTTTTACACTACGCACATACACAATGCATCCCCCCACACACACACACACACAAAAAAAAACATACAATGCATTCCTACTGACACACAGACACACCCAAAACACACAATGCATCCCTTACGTTCACACAAACACTCATTCTCTTACACACAGAAACAAAATGCATCTCTTACACAATAAATGCACCCCTTACAGACACACACTGCATTCAATTACATACACAGAAACACACCTTGCACCCCTTACACACACACACACACACATAAACATACAATGCATTACTTACAGGCAAACACACACTGCATCCCCTATAAACACACTACATCCCTTACACAAATTGATATCCCTATACACTACATTCTATAAGAACACACACACATTGCATCCTCTACAATAACACATAAAACATCCCCTTCACACATACACTCCACTTCCTGAGAGAGAACTCATGGGTGGGCCATGTAGGTGGATTTATGGGTGGGCATTGTAGGCATACTCACGGTCAAGCCCTGGGGGCCCAGACTTTGAGCTGTATAAGGGGCCCTAAAAAATGGAGCTGCTTCCTGTTCGTTAATTGTTGTGAGCACTGTTACAGTCTCCAGAGAGCCTCTTCTACACCAGACCTGTGGAGCCAGACTGAGCCCATCATCAGCCTCTTGTCCTCATCTGGTAGTAAGTAGGCAATCCAATATATTATTAGTGGCACTAATCTCTAATTTACCTCACATTAAATGGATACTATAGTCACCAGAAGCACTGCAGCATAACATGGTATCTATAGCCTGTGCCTGTAAGCTTTTTAATGTAAACACACTGTCTTTTCAGATAAAAGACCCTTTGTGAAGACTGGCGTTGGCCCATATGGCTGAGCATATCGGCGGGGCATTGTGATGTCACATGGTGGGCAGGACATATGAGGGTGGGGGCGGCAAAAATCCTTGCACCGGCCCCGACTACAGACAAGCTCACCGATACACAAAACGCTCTCTGACCTATGCACAATCTCACTACAGACAATCTTACTGCTGTACACAAGTGCACTGACAAACATTCACTCAAGCATACCACAGACAAACTCAGTGACAAACACAAGCTCACTATACACAAGCTCACTGACACACAGAAGCTCTCTGACTCACACAAGCTTACTACAGGCAAGCTCACTGACACACACAAGCTCACTACAGACAAGCTTACTGACACACACAAGCATAATACAGGCAAGCTCACTGACACACACAAGCTCCCTGATCCCTACACAAGCTTGCTTACATAAAGAAGCTCTTTGACCCACACAAGCTCACAATAGACAAGCTTACTGACACACAAGCTCAGTGACACACACTAGCTCCATGATTTATACACAAGCACACTACAGGCAAACTTACTGACAGACACACAAGCTTATTACGGGCAAGCTCACTGACACACACAAGCTCACTAGAATACACAATCATATTACAAGCTCACTGACACACACGTACACTACAAGCCCACCTACTACAAGCTCATTAACACACACATAAGCTCACTACAAGTTCACTGATACACACAAGCTTACTACAAGCTCACTGACACATACACAAGCACACAACAAGCTCACCGATACCCACAAGCACACTACAAGCTCACTGACACACACAAGCACACTACAAGCTCACTGACACACACAAGTACACAACAAGCTCATCGATACACACAAGCACACTACAAGTTCAATGATACACATAAGCTTACTACAAACTCACTGACACACACACAAACACACAACAAGCTCATCGATACACACAAGCACACTACAAGTTCTCTCTCTCTCTCTCACTCTCTCACACTCTCTCTCTCACACTCTCTCTCACTCTCTCTCACACTCTCACTCTCTCTCGTGAGGTTCCTTCATGAGGTGTTTTCTCTTCCTGTGTGAAAGTTGACAAGACTGAGGCTGGGGGGGGGGAAGGGTGGAGCCCCCGTGCAGGGGCTGGATCCTACCAGACTGACCATGCAGAGCAGCTGACAATGTGTGAGAGACTCTCACTCCTCCCGGCTGCAGGTGACTGTCACCTGTGTCTGTGTACCAGCCTCTAGCAGCCACCTAGGTAATTGTCTGCCCCAGCCCCTAAACAAAAACTCAGAGGAGGAAAACATAAATGTGTCAAATACTGCACTGCTGGCCCCAAGTGCAGCGGCCCATCAGGAAATTCCCCAGTATCCCAGTGGGCCAGTCCGGCTCTGGGTGGGTCTTTGTGTCATCGTGTGTGTCGGTGTTGTATCTGTATGCATGTCATAATGTGTGTATATTTGTGTGTCTGTCAGTGTTTGTATCTGCATGTCTGTTTATTTGTATGTGTGTCAGTGCGTTTGTATCTGTGTGTCTGGTCATCTGTAAGTAAGTGTGTGTGTCTATCTAAACTTTTATTTTCTACCTAGTTTTGATTCACTCTCTGTCAGTTCCCCATGTCCCTTGTCCGGGTGAGTAAGGATTTTAAAAGGTCTCTCCATAAAGAACTTGTTTTCTGTGGTTAGTTATGTTCAAGTGGAATATCCTGTGGTAAGAATCTGGAGTTAGTAGAATATATCTGTGGAGAGAAACAAAATTTGCGCCAAACGTGAATGCGTGTGAGGTGAATGCGTGTGTATCCAACAAGGGGTAACCCTAAATATCCAAAGAGAAACTAGAAGGTGTGATGCAGGAACAATAAGTCTCTAAATCACTGAGGGATAACTCAGAGACTAGATTAGCTTAAACATCAATATAAAACCATACTTTATTTGAATCCAATAAGAAGAATATACAAATAATAAAAAGAACAAAAAACACTGCAAACACAAAACAAGTGTTATCCTAGAGCAGTGATGGCGAACCTATGGCACGCGTGCCTCAGGTGGTACGCCGGGCCCTCTCTGTGGGCACGCAGCCATAGGTTCGCGATCAATGCAGACGCCTACTCTGCTTCCGTGTCGGCAGGACCGGGAGCAGGGGGGAGGGATCGAGAAAGCAGATCTCCTGTCCTCTCGCGAGCTGTGTGGAGCGTTGCCACGTGTTACCACGGCAACGCTCCACACAGCATCGTGCAGGAAGACAGGAGAGCTGCAGGACCTGTCCTCCTGTCCTAGATACTTACCACCACCGGATCACCAGGGATGGCTGTGCCCCCCCCTCCCCTTCACCAAAGGTAAGAAGAAGGGAGGGGGGGATACTGACTTAATATTGCTTTAAAAAAATGTAAACATTTTTTTAATGTATCTTCAACTCCCACACAGCACCCCTTGCCCCCCCACACACAGCACCCCGACACATCCACACACACTTCACCCCTACCCCCCACACACACAGCACCCCTACCCCCACACACTGCACCCCTACCCCCCACACACACACTGCACCCCTACTCCCCCACACACACACACACACACTGCTCCCCTACCCCACCACACACACAGCACACCCCTACCCCCACACACACACAGCACCCCTGCCCCCTACACACAGTGCACCTACCCCTCTACACACACTGCACCCCCTACCCCCACAAACACTGTGTACCCCCTAGCCCCCACACACACACTGCATCCTACCCCCACACACACACTGCACCCCACCCCCACACACACACACTTGCACTCCCTACCTTGGGCACGCACACTGTACCCTCACGCACACTGCACCTCTAATCCCGCCACACAGCACTCCCTACCCCTACACACATCACCCCTACCCTCCCCCACACAGCAGCACCCCACCCTCACACATGTTTTAAAATGTTATAATGTATCTTCAACCCCCACACAGCATCCCTCTCTACCCCCACAAACACAGCAACCCTAACCCCCTACACACAGCACCCCCACCCCCACACACACACACACAGCACCTCTAATCCCCACACACACACACAGCACCCCCTAGTCCCCCCACACACACCCTGTAACCCCTAGGTCCCCTACCACACAGCAACCATAACCCCCAATACTGCCACACACTGCACCTCCTACTGCCACACACACACTGTGCACCTCTACACCCCCATGCCCCCTACCCCCCCCACACACATCACCCCTCCCTCCCCCACACAGCACCCCTACCCCCTCACAAATGTTTTAAAAATGTTATAATGTATCTTCAACTCCCCCCACACAGCACCCCTACCCCCACACACACACAGTGCATCCCTACCTCCCCCACACACACAGCACCCCTACACCCCACACACACACAGCACACCTACACCCCACACACACAAAGTACACCTACACCCCACACACAAAGCACTCCTACCCCCCACACACTGCACTCCTACCCCCACACACTGCACCCCTACCCCACACACCACGCTTACTGCCCCACACACAGCACCCTTACCGCCCCACACACATAATCCCTTCCCTCCCCACACAGCACCCCTATCCCCCACATGCTTTAAAAATTTTTATAATGTATCTTCAACCCCCCACACACCACCCCTACCCCCCACAAACACACACACAGCACCCCTACCCATCCACACACACAGCATCCCTATCCCCCCCCACACACACAGCACCCCTACCCCCCCCACACACACACAGCACCCCTCACACACAGCACTCCACACCCTTACACATACACTAAAACCCTCAATGCAGTATATGTGTGTGTGTATTCAGGAGACTGTGTGTGTGTATTCAGTGTACTGTGTGTGTGTATTTAGAAGTCTGTCTGTGTGTTGGTGTATGCATTGCATTTTTTGGAGATACTAATAAATATAAACTTAATTTGATCTATTTATATCATTATTTAAAATTTGTATCACTGAACTCTCTGTTGTGTTCTTTTAAAACAAAAGATGCTAACTAGTTCGGACAATTGTACGAGTTGTTTTTTCTAAACTTAAACCTCAGTATTCATGTTTAATTGCCATGTTGGCACTTTGAGGGAAAAAAAGTTGGTATGTATTGCAGTTTGCGCACTCGGGCTCAAAAAGGTTCGCCATCACTGTCCTAGAGCATCTCAATCCAATGACTCAGTAACTCAATAGCACACAGGCTTTGTATATTAGCCACCTGTCTTGCACAAATTGTCTGGTCCAATAGTATCCAGTTGGCATTCTGATACATATATATATTTTAGGACTATGGTCCAAAATTGATAAAAGGAATGGAGCATTTTAGTTATGAAGAAAGGTTAAAAAAATTAAATCTGTTTAGTTTGGAAAAACGGCGCCTGAGAGGGGATATGATAACTTTATACAAATATATTCGGGGCCAGTACAAACCTTTATCTGGAAATCTATTCATAAACAGGGCTATACATAGGACATGAGGTCACACATTTAGGATGGAAGAAAGGAGATTTTATCTAAGGCAAAGAAAAGGTTTTTTTACAGTAAGAACAATAAGGATATGGAATTCTCTGCCTGAAGAGGTGGTTTTGTCAGAGTCCATACAGATGTTTAAACTGAAATTGGATAAATACTTACAAAAACATAACATACAGGGATATAATTTCTAATTAGTGGGGTAATAACTGCTTGATCCAAGGAGACATCTGACTGCTATTTTGGGGTCAAGAAGGAATTTTTTCCTAGTTTGTGGCAAAATTGGAAGCGCTTCAGACCAGGTTTTTTGCCTTCTTTTGGATCAACAGCAACAACTTTTATGAGGAAGGCTGAACTTGATGGACGCAAGTCTCTTTTCAGCTATGTAACTATGTAACTATGTAACTATGGTCCATTTCTATTAGATAGTATCTAGTTGACCTTTGGATACAGTATTGCTAGAGGATCAGTGATCCATTTCTAACCCACATCTTTTTCAGCACCCACTCCCTCTTTCAACATATCCAGCCTGAATTTATTACTAGGATATATGTAGCTTTTTTAGCTCCCCTCTACGATAACACTTGTTTTGTTTATGGAGTGTTTTTTGTTCTTTTTATTATCATTTGTAGATTATTCTTATTGGATTCAAATAAAGTATGGTGTTATATTGATGTTTAAGCTAATCTAGACTCTGAGTTATCCCCCAGTGATCTAGGGATTTATTCTTCCTGAATACATATGTGGGGCTCAAGTTATCTTTATTGTTTGCCTTGTTATTTGTTTTATGATTAGAGCCAGAATCCTCCAAGACATATCTCCTTTATCTGTGTTTAGATTAAATAGACAAAGACTGTGAAAATTCCACTGTAGTGGTCCTAAGTGTATTAACACTGTTTGTATGATCTTGTCTTGGTTAAGTGAGTAATTACCCCTTGCAGGTATATTGAAAATGGGAAATTCTCAAAGTACCCAGGAGGAATGTATGGTCCTGACTCAACCATCATAAAGGACAAGGGGCTACCAGAAAAATTAAGAAATTATTGAAAAAGGCTGGTATGCCCTCTGAAGGCAACCTTGGCCCCCAGATATGGATAGAATTTATGGCTAATTATAGAGGATAGTTAGAAAACAATGACTTAGTAGAGGTTACCCAGAAATGGTATAATACTGCAGTTGAATTGACTAAATGTGGTTGTAGAGAAACCACCAGGAAATGAATACCCTATTATCAATGTTTTGGGCCCGTAGGATCTTCTGGATCAGAAGACCAAAAATTATCCTGAAAACCCACCACCTTACGCGGGTAAGAGAGGAACTGACCACAAGAAGGTTCCTAAAGATTCCCAAGTACCTGTGTCCACTGTAAATCCAGTCATACACTAACTCTTTTGGATCTGTCCTAGATGTTAATGGACAAACCCTTGATGGGAAGAAAAATGTAGGGGTTGTACCTTTCCCTGCCCCCCGTGCACCATTTAGCACAAACCAAAAATTCTGAAAAAGATCATAACTTATTTCCAGTTATCATGAAGGGCCCCATAGGGGACCCTGAAGAGGAGGGGGAATCGGAAGGAGAGGTAGAAGAAGGAGCAATGGGATGGAATAGTATAACCACCCAAAGCAGAGGACAAAAGAAAAAGATAAACAGAAGAAGAGGCAGGAAAGTTTTATTGGAAACAGACCACTAGAGGCTAAAGGTCCCAAGGGATGGGAGGTGTATAAATGATGGACTCCAAGTGAGCAACTGGCCAAAATTAAACAGTTGCCTGACGTAGAAAAGGCGCGTTAGCCTTGGTTCAATCCCTATCTACCATCCAGGCCACTTGGACAGACCTAAAACAAGTACTTGACCTAAAGGCAGGACCAGTCTTCACCCATATAATTGCCCAATACACTGATGTCCATGAGGAAGATTTGAGGAAAGGCGGGCAAGAAAAGCCCCTAAAAACTGACCATTGGTTTAGATCAAAGTCAGCCTCAGGAAAATCCCATGTAATCGCCCTTAAAGATTGGGCAACAGTAAAGACTGAGGAATTGGACCACAAGCTAGGAGATATTATACAGGGGAAAGATGAGACTGTTGAAAATTTCTTTGTCAGGTTACAGATATCTTGGGAGTCACTGGGCTATATTGAAATCGAAGTAACATCCACTAGATTGTTAATTAATTCTTTTATGGATAATCTAAATGCCCCCACAAGAAAAGGCTTCCAAAATGCCAGACCGGAATAGAGAAGCCTTAATTACAATGATTTAGTTAAAGTGGCTATGGGAGTAGAAGCCAACCTGAATAAATAGGAGAAGAACAACATCCCTTATGGCACTGACTGCCCCCAGATCCAGTACAGAAAGGAAAAAGGTTGAGTATTGGAATTGTGGGAGAAAGCGCAACTGTAAATGTCCTCCTAAAAATAGGAACCAGCAGAACAATTCTGACAACTTTCATGACACTCAGCATCAACCCCCACTGCCCCAATAGGAAACTGACAACCCAGTGTGCCTGCACGCTTTAACTATTCCTGACGTAGCTGGACCCTCTCCTACTGTTAATGTTATATTACCAGGTGATAAAATAGTCCATTTTCTGCTACACACTGGGACAGTCTGTTCTGTTATGCAGGAGAAATATATATTTCCCTATGAGAAATATGATGATGTGTTATCATGTGTGGGTGTAGATAGGTCCCCTGCAGAAATCCATTTAACCCACCAGATGAGACTGAAACTCTACTTCTCTCATTACCAGATTGCTTGTCAGCACTAATGCCTCTGTTAATTTGCTAGACAGTGATGTTTTATCTGCTATTAATGTCAAAATTCAGTTTAGTCCATCTGGAGAGGTATCTTTGTCCCTGTCCCTCGAGGACAACCACCTAATACTCCCTGGCAATTTTCTAATGACCCTCACTTTGCCCAACCCTGTGACAGAACATATCATTAACTTGGCCTCAGTCCCCAACTCTCTATGGGCAAGACAGAAGACAGACACAGACAGACTCTCTGTGCCCCCAGTCAAAGTGAATCTCCTGCCAGGAGCCACCCCTCCCTGCCAGAAACAATACCCCCTCAGCACAGGAGGATGCCATCTCCCAATCTGTTCAAGAGCTACTGCAGGCAGGGTAATTGTCCCTACCACCACCACTTGTAATACTCCTCTGTACTCCGTTAAAAAGAAACAGGAGAAAGGAAAACCTGTGGTTTATCATATGGTACATCATTTAAGGGTGATTAATGCCGTTACTGAACTAATTGCCCCCAATGTTCCCAACCCTCTTACACTGTTGTCACAGATTCCACTTTCTTCTAAGGTGTTTACTGTCATTGACTTTGAAATTGGTCTAGATGAATATCTGTTCTTGGGTAGAACATTGGCTTAAGGACAGAGTACAACGAGTTGTCATTAATAGTAATTTTTCAGGCTGGACAAAAGGGGTAGGTGGTGTCCCTCAGGGTTCTGTTTTGGGACCGCTTCTATTTAACATATTTATAAATGATCATTGAAACCCATGTTTCAGTGTTTGCAGATGACACAAAACTTTGTTAAATAATAAAATGTGAGCAGGATATTGCTTTGCTGCTGAGGGATTTAGATTGATTGGGGAACTGGGCACTAAAATGGCAGATGAAATTTAATGTAGTGCAAAGTTATGCACTTTGGGGTCAAGAATGCACAAGCAGCTTACACCCTAAATGATAATGAATTAGGGATAACCACAGGATTTGGGAATTGTTATAGACAACAAATTAGGCAACAATATGCAATGTCAATCTGCAGTTGCTAAGGCCAGTAAGGTTTTGTCATGTATAAATAGGGGCATAAATTCTCGGGATGAAAATATAATTTTATAAAGCGCTGGTAAAACCACACCTTGAATATGCTGTACAATTTTGGGCACCTGTTCTAAAGATGGATGATATGGCACTAGAAAAAGTGCAGAGATGAACTACAAAATTGATAAAAGGAATGGAGCATTTTCGTTACAAAGAAAGGTTAAAAAAATCTAAATCTCTTTCGTTTGAAAAAACGGCACCTCAGAGGGGATATAACATTATACAAATATATTCGGGGGCCAGTACAATCCGTTATCTGGAAATCTATTCATAAACAGTGCTATACATAGGACACGAGGCTACTTATTTAGGCTGGTAGAAAGGAGATTTTTTCTAAGGCAAAGAAAAGTTTTTTTTACAGTAAGAGCAATAAGGATATGGAATTCTCTGCCTGAAGAGGTGGTTTTATTAGAGTCCATACAGATGTTTAAACAGCAATTGGATAAATACTTGCAAAACCATATAATTTCTAATTAGTGGGGTAATAGCTGCTTGATCCGAGGACATCAGGTTCACAATTCCGAGATGATCAAGTTCAGCCAAAAAACATACATACTGCAAGGCATCTTAGGATGCAGTGTGCTCTACTCATGCCACCGTAACTTTTAAAAGGTGTATGATGTTAAATCCATCTACATTGCTTCCCCTGGATTTAAAAGAGGGGAGTGGTAGTGGTGATTGTAGTTTTGATCTTTTTGTATAATCCCTGTAACCAGATGAATTAGCTGAAGCCCAGGTACCCCATGACTGTGCAGCTTTAATGGCACAGGAGACAGCAGGTTTTTACATGTAATTGAGTCTCCATTGCCTAATCCAAACTTTGAGTTTTTTGTAGATGGTTCTCGATTTGCAGATGAGAAGGCTAACTTCCATACTGGATATGCTGTTGTCTCTGGACACAAGGTAATTAAAGCAGAACCACTCGCCCCTCACTGTTCTGCACAGGTGGCTGAGCTGAAGGCACTTGATGAAGTGTGCAAACTGACCTCTGGTAAGACAGCTTATATTTACACAGACTCTCGCAATGCCTTCGGTATAGCCCATGACTTTGGGCCTATATGGCAGGCTAGTCATTTTCTGACCTCAGCAGGAACTCTAATCAAGATCTCTGAAGCCGTGAGTGCCTTAATGGACGCCATCCTACAACCTACTCAAATAGGCATTATCAAGGTGGCAGCTCACGTGAAGATTACAGATGTAATATCAAGAGGAAACCATAAGGCTGATGAAGCAGCAAAAGAAGCAGCAGTCCTACCCTGTCCCTCAACATTCAGGCAATACCTCTATACAGGTTTTCCTGCCAGACAAGACCATTGACTACAATATATTGTTGAGCCCGCAGAAGCAAGCAAGCAAAGAAGAACAAGATCTCTGGAGGAAACAAGATGCAGAACCTGATGATGACAATATGTAAAAAAAGGTAAAATATTATGTTTACCACGAGCTCTATACCCTATGATGGACCAGATGTCCCATGGACCAACCCATTTGTCCAAATTTAACATGAACTCTATATTAAACACCCTGGCTAGCATGATTTGCGCTAGGAACAACCCCGGACAGGCTGTCAAAACACCAGGTAAACACATACAAACGCCAAAGTAGAAAAAGAGAAAGAGGTTATAGTATCTGACTACCCAGCACCAGTACCTCAGGGAAGGTTACAGGAGGTATTCATGGGCATAAACCTGGACAAATGTATGAAAATTACAAAAGGATTGGGTGGGAGACCACTCACTCAAGGTGGGTGGAACCCACTCACATTCAAAGAAACCTCCTGAAGTTAAAATTACATATAAATGGTAGAAACGTTTATTGAGCCGAAAAATAAATAAAAATAAACTGAAAATACTAAGTCACTGCAAACCCAACTTGTGTATAGAAACTGATTACGTGAAAACACAGTGATACATCTTTAAAAGCCTGGGTGGATTTGTCCCAGATATCACGGTTTAGTATACAATGTCCAATGTAGCATATAGTGGTAATCCTTGAAGGGATCAGATGGAAATATGAAGACCACCGTATTAATGGTATATTAGTTATTTATGTCTGGGGAATATACAGATCGTAAAAAATCTGCAGGTACCACAATTATGTACTAGAGGTCCACGAGTACACAATAATTATCCTAAATCTATTAGTAAAATAGGGGATACCTCACGAGTATAAATATACCATTTATGTATACTAAACCGTGGTATCTAGGACAGATCCATCCAGTCTTTTAAACATGTACTGCTGTGTTTTCACTTAATCACTTTCTATACACAAGTTGAGTTAGCATTGACTTAGTATTTTCAGTTTATTTTGTTTATTTTTCGGCTCAATAAAGGTGTATACCATTTATATGTAATTTTAACTTTAGGAGGTTTCTTTGAATGTGAGTGGGTTCCACCCACCTTGAGTGAGTGGTCTCCCACCCCATTCTTTTGTAATTTTCATACATACCAATGCCACTTTACCTGTTTCAGAGACTGCAGATAGACTATATTTAACTGCCTAAGGTAGGAGTGTATGAATATGTGTTGGTGTGCATTGATCTCTTTTAAGGTTGGCCTGAGGCCTACCCAGTGTCAAAAGCCACATGAAGGTCACAGCAAGTGAGCTGCTGACGGAACTGGTATGTAAATATGGGGTACTTGAAGTGATTGAAAGTGACAGAGGTAGTCATTTTACTGGATAAATAATGCAAGCACTAGGGATTAGCCAGGCCTTCCATACCCCTTACCACTCCCAGAGTGGTGGGAAAGTAGAAAGGGCAAATGGCACCCCAAAGAATAAAACTGCAAAAGCCATGCCAGAGACAGGGAAGCCTTGGACTGAATGTCTTACAGTAGCACTCTTCTCTATGAGATTCACCCCTCAGCCAAGAAATGGCCTATCCCCCTTTGAGTTTTTATTTGGATGATTCCCCAAGACAGGACTTAACTTCCCTCAAGCACTTCAACTACAGCATAGTAACGTGATCTGAATCTATGCTCAGGCCCCCCACAAAAGGATAGGGCAGGTGCATAAACAAGTGTTTGATTCTATTCCAGATCCAGACTCAAATTCTACTACTCATAAACTACAACCTGGATATTGGGTAGTGATAAAAAGACACGTGAGAAAACGACTTGAGCCATGATTTAATGGTCCCTTCCAAGTCTTGCTAACCGCAGCCACCATGGTGAAACTAGAAGGAAAAGCCACTTGGACCTACGCCAGTCACTGTAAACAAGTCACTCTGACTGATCCACCAACATGAAGCAGTTCATATCCTTTACCATTGTATGCTGTGTTCAGATATGCTACTCTGACTTGAGACCAGAAGATAATAATGCATGGCAGGGAAATATATAGATGCAATTAGCAAATCTAACCTCCTTTTGCCTCAACCCTCTCCTCAGTACTGAAAATGCCGCACAATCTTGTCTTATAGCTGTCCATACCCCCATCTGACTCCTGGAGAAGTACTTACATGCCCATAAACCCAATAAAACGATAAAACTACATTCTTATGCTTTCAGCCTACGTGTAGGCAAGCCCCCTTTGGCCCTGAAAACAATTAATGTGACAGCTGCTGAACTATGTTGGTCTTTTTCATGTAATTGTTCACGAGACCCTAATACTCAATCCCTGTTTTGCCCCAAATGGTGGAAAAATAACACCATTTGTAGAGCCCTGAACACCACCATCAAATGTAACCAAACTCACCAAGTTATGAGTTACCATCACCATGTCTATCTCCCTAAAGGATGGACATTCTCCTGTGGAAATGTTACTTATGCTTATGTCCCAGGTAACATAACAGGAAGTCCCTGTGCAATCTCACACCTAACCATGACCATGTTTTCCAAATCTGACCTGATCTCTGAGACCACCCAGCTATGCAAACCGCAGAGAGACAAGAGAGATGTCAAAAACACACTTACTTCGGATTGTAACCCTGAAATCACTTTCTTATCTAAATCCGAATACTCTTCCCTTGCGTAATCCCTGATAGGAGTCCCAGGCTTAGCAGTGTATAATACCTGAGTAATTAATGTTCTAGCCTGTTCCCTCACCAAAGGTTTAAATGCAACATCCCAGGCCCTGGAGGAACCTCTAATGGATACCCAAGCTAATAAGAAAGTGATCCTTGAAAATAGGGCAGAAATTGACTATTTGTTACTGAAACATGATTTAGGGTGGGAGGCAGTAAAGGACATGTGTTGCTTTAATCTTTTAAATCATGGGACCATGATCAAAGAGCAGATACAGAATCTGCACGATCTAGTGAAGGAAATAAAACAAAATACAGGGTTCTTTGGGGATTGGGATTGGAACTTTGGTCTTGGTGCATGGCTCAGTATGCTAATTAAGAAAATATTGTATTTCTTACTTATCGCAGTATTTGCCATAATGATTTATGACATTTAAGTTCTTCGCCTGTCTTGTCATCCTAGTGTAAAACAAAACCTCATGTTAGTTGAACCTTAACTTACATGCCAGCTTCCTCAACCTCTGACACCTACAGCACTGTGTAACTGATGAAGAAACATTCATCCAAGGACCCCTGGCTTGCCCTTTCTAAAGGAACCATGGTGAAGGCATCAGGGCCGGTGCAAGGATTTTTGCCGCCCTAGGCAAAAGAAAGATTTGCCGCCCCCCGGAACATCGCAATGCCCCACCCATATGAACTAATGCCAGTGCTGCACACAGTGTGTGTTTACATTAAAAAGCCTGCAGGGACAAACTATAGACACCAGAACAACTTTATTAAGCTGCAGTGGTTCTGGGGACTATAGTGTCCATTTAATGTGAGGTAAATTAGAGATTAGTGTCACTAATAATATACTAGATGGCCTACTTACAATCAGATGAGGATGGTGATGGGTTCTGGCTGCAGTCTTGCTCCACTGGTCTGGTGTAGAACAGGATCTCTGGAGGCTGTTTGAAACTGTGGTCACAAAATTCAATGTTCTAGGAGAACGGGAAGCAGCTCCATTTTTTGGGGCCTCTTACATAGCTCAAGGTCTGGGCCCAAGAGCCTGACGGTGAGTATGCCCATAAAGCCCACCCATAAGTCCACCTACATGTTCCACCCATGAACTCACAGGGAGTAGAGTGTGTAGGGCATGTGTTATGTGTTACTGTAGAGGATCTAATGTGTGTGCTTACGGAATGTAGTGTATAGGGATACCAGTTTGTGTAGGTGATGCAGTGTGTTTGTGTGTAGTGGAAGCAGTGTGTTTTTGTGTAAGGGATAGAAAGCAGTGAGTGTTTGTGTATAAGGGATGTATTGTGTGTTTCTTGTTGTGTGTAAGGGATGCATTGTGTGAATCTGTGTTTGTATGCATAAGGGATGCAAAGTGTGTTTCTGTGTATGTAAGGGATGCAGTGTGTGTGTCTGTAAGGGGTGCGTTGAGTGTGTGTAAGAGATGCATTGTGTTTCTGTGTGTGTGTAAGAGAAGCAGTGTGTGTTTGCATGTGTGTGTAAGGGATGCATTGTGTGTTTCTGTGTATATGGGCAAAGGATGCATTGTCTTTATGTGTAAGGGTTGCATTGTGTGTTTCTCTGTGTGTAAGGGAAGCATGATGTGTTTCTGTGTGTATAGGGATGCATTGTGTGTGTGTGTGTGTGTGTGTGTGCGCGTGGTGTGGAAGAGCTCCCTGTCCTATAGAGCTCTCCCTTCCATTCCTTAGAGATCTCCCCTGCCCTTAGTGGTCTCTCCTCTCCCCCCACCTCCCTTAGTGGTCTCCTTTTCTCCCAACTTTCCATTAGTGGTCTCTCCTCTCCCCCCACCCTCCCCTAGTGGTCTATCCTCCACCCCCCTCCCTTAGCGGTCTCTCCTCACACCCCTCCCCTAGTGGTCTCTCCACCGCCCCCTCCCTCCTTTAGTGGTCTCTCCCTCCCCTACGTTCTCATCTCCCACCCCTCGTGTTCTCCTCTTCTTCTCCCCCCGTGTTTTCCTCTTATTCCCACCCCCTGTGTTCTCCTCTTCTTCTCCCCCCTGTAATCTTCTCTTCTTCTCCCCCCTCCCTGTAATCTTCTCCCCTCCCCTCTCTGTAATCGCTTCTCCCCCGTAATCTTCTCTTCTTCTCCCCCCATAATCTTCTCTTCTTCTCCCCCCTAATCTTCTCCCTCCCCCTCCCATCAATCATCCCCCATCAATCTGTCTCCCCCTCCTCCATCTAATCATCTCCCTCCATCCCATCTCCCCTCCTCCTCCATCAATGTCTCCCCATCAATCATCTCTTCCATCAGTGTCTCCCCCCACTCCATCAATCATCTCCCACCTCCCATCAATCCCATCTCCCCCCACTCCATCAATCATCTCCCCCCCCTCCTCCAATCCCATCAAATCATCTCCCCCCTCCTATCAATCAATCCCCCAATCAAATCATCTCCCCCTCAGTAATCATCTCCCCCCCCCTCCACATCAATCATCTCCTCCCTCCCCATCAAATCATCTCCCTCCCCATCAATCATCTCCCCCCAATCCAATCATCTCTCCCCCCTCCTCCATCAATCATCTCCCCTCCCATCGTGTCCCTCCCCCTCCCCTGTGGTAATCATCTCCACCCCCATCAATCATCTCCCCCTCCTCCCATCCGTCATCTCCCCATCAATCTTCTCCCCCCCCTCTCTCCCTCCCTCCCATCAGCTTCTCCTCACCTCCCCTGCCCTGTAGCGTGGCCGAGCTCCTTTCCAGTCCGCGACCTGGCGGGGCCATATATAAATTTATGGCAAAATCATTGTTTTTGATTGTATTAAATTCAGATGGTTTTGATGATGTCATTTTGGCGGGAATTTTAAATTTAAAGCACTATTGTACCCTATATAAACTCTTGTATGTCAGGTGTGCCCCCCCTTTTTTATCATTATCTACTTGAAAAAGCCCTTGATGCAAAACGCGTCTAGATATTATTTTTATTACTTTATAATAAAGAAACTATTTTGGCATAAAATATTTTATTTCCATTTTTCTTTCTTTTCACCTGACTATATATATTGCCTATTTTACAAGAAGCTCAAAGAATCCACAGGTGGGGATTATACCACCCAAGCGCCTATATTGAGCAGTATAAACCTGCTCAAAAGAATGTGAGTAATATATATTTTATACTCTTTTAAACTTTTTACCACAATACAGAGAGCACTATATATTTTATTCTCTTCTTCTGGGTCTAACAATACCAACCTGGATGTCGAACGTGGGCCAGAGATTCGCCAACTGAAGTCTACGCCGCATATCCTTGAGTGGGGATTATTCCACTTCACGCGCGCAATATAAGAGTTGGATTTTCAGCTCTGAAAAGTGTGAGTAAAACCTATTTTATTATTTTATTTTCTATGCATTTACATACTGTACCATTGGAGTTCTGTCTTTTCTTTTCTTCACATATGCTTCACCGAATCCCAAGCATATAACCGTGAAGATTTGATCCCATTCTACATCTCAAGAATTCTCTTTTCACACGTGGGACCTACCATCACGAACTTTGATAAGTTTTGGACTATTGCTAATCATCTATTTTATACAATATTTTAAATATATTTAAAAATTTTTTTTACTATTTATTATTTTATTATATTTTATACATTTGAATATATATTTTAGGCGCACCCTTATTGTACTGTTTGTTTTATGTATATATGTCTGTATGTATGTCTTTGTCAGTATGTATGTCTGTGTATGTGTCTGCAAGTATGTATGTATGTCTGTGTGTGTATATCAGTATGTATGTCTGTGTGTGTGTCAGTATGTATGTATGTCAGTATGCATGTATCTCTGTGTGTGTGTGTGTATGTCAGTATGTCTGTATGTATGTGTCTATCTGTATGTGTGTGTGTTTGTCAGTATGTATATATGTCTGTATCTATGTCTGTGTGTGTGTATGTATGTCAGTATGGATGTGTGTATGTATGTATATATCTCTCAGTATGCATGTATGTCTGTGTGTGTGTATGTCAGTATGTCTGTATGTATCTGTGTATGTATATATCTATCTGTGTGTGTGTGTATATCTGTGTGTATGTATGTGTATGTATGCCATTATGTATTTATGTGTATGTATGTATGTCTGTTTGTATGTCTGTATGTCAGTATGTTCCCATTTTTCAATTTATCCACTGTATCCTGTATAAGTGATTCAAAAGGAGGGGCAGTGTCACCCCAAAATTTGACACTGGGCAAATATACTTAGAGCCGGTTACCAAGGGCTCTAAAAAAGGTGAGCGTTTCCATTTTTACTTATATGGATATAATTTCCTTTTCTGAGATGCTACACTTAGTATGAAATATCTGTGTCTTTTATATATCCGGTGGAGAATATTCATATCTTCCTTGGGAGAGAGGGGTCATGTGATCTACCCAAAAAGACACAGACGTGCAGAAGTTTAGAGCCTAACACTAGAAAAGGCTCTAATAAATGTGAGTGTATATATTCACTTATTTCACCAATCGCTCCATTTAAAGACATATTACACTATTATCTGTATATGTTCTTTTTTCTTCTTTTATATGTACTATATTGTATCAAGAGAAACGAGCGCTGCACTCACTTAAAGTACTTTAGATTTGGATGGTGGCAACATCATCCAAGTCAAAAAGTTTATTTGTGTATTGGTGATTATCTATGTGTGGTGGGTAATTAGGAGTGCCCACAGAGTGTATACAGCAGCTGTAGTATATCTTCTTTTATTTATCACACAAAGTGCCATTTATTGCACACTTTTTTGTGTATATTCAATTTCTTGTATATTTCACTCCTTGTGTGTGTGGAGGCAGCTAAATCATGTCCTTATTTGAGAGAAGAAAAAACTATTGTATGAATATAGATAGTATGTTCGATTCTCCAAATTTGAAGTCTATGACCCAGACAAACAGTTATGACATTAGAGAATGCCAATATAAACTAACAAAATCTATGAATCAGGAAGTCCGTATAATATGGGAAGTAGCAACTCTAGAAAAATATCTAAAAGAAAAAATCACCCCAAGAGGATTGAGATATAATAAGTATCCAACATTTGATAAAGGGGAGGAAGAATTTATGGAAGAGTGGCAAGAAATGCTAGAAAATTTCTCATTTACAACCATGAAAATGATAATTAAGAGAAGGAAAACCACTCTATTAAAATTGGACAAGGAGATAAATGAAACTCAAAACCTATTTCTAAATCATACATCCCCTGAGGAATATGAAACAATAACAAAGATTATACAGAAACAAATAGAGAAAACTGAGGTAGAAACTATTAACATCAAAAAGAAAAAATATAAAAGAGATAGATATGACTATGATAATAACCAAGTCACAACTTACGCTAAAAATAGAACACATATGGATGCTCGGACACATACCAATTCAAAATACCCACACCATAAAGACCATTTCCAATACCAACCATCAAAAAGTTATTCCGATGTAGTCAGACAAGGGAACCAACATAACAGAAGTAGGACATATTCCCATCAAACACGGGAGGATTCACTCCATGAAAGACATCATGGTAACAACAGATCACCTCACACACGATTCTCTACACAACAACTAAAGTATACAAAATTCACACATAAGCAAGACACAGAGAGACACAATTTGAGAGGAAGAGAAAGAGAAAGAGAGAGATCACCCATCCTTACTAGAAATAGAAAAGAAAATCAGAATAAAATTACCACCACAAATCGATTCGACATTCAATCAGATAGACGCACAGAGGACGATGATTTTTTTCAGAAGGGACGCCAAAAAGGGAAGTACAAAGCAATACAATCCCCCCAAGACGTCTCTACACCCCTAGATACCCCCCCAAAGACAAAGGAATTTAAGGGGAGGGGAACTAGGGGAGGAAAGATGCTAAGTAAGATAAAAAAAAGCCATCACACAAACAAAATCAATTATCTTTAATTTAACAGGGAAACCCATTTCACAGGCGGAACAAAATATTTTAAACAAAGGATTAAAATTTGTGCCCACGCAACCATTAAATAAGTTTGATATGTTTATAGATCTGAATAGATATAAAAGACAATTATGCCTAAAAAAATGTTTTATGAGGACAGAACCATCGATACATCAAACAGTCATTTCAAAATATATTCACACAGATTTAAAAGAAAAATCAACCTTTTTTCCTAATAACTTTATATCTAAAGAAATGATCATCTTTGAAGAATCCGTTATGCGTGATATAACCAAATTAAAACTAAAGATAAGAAATACATGAATCTAAATAAAGGGGAATGGACAGCTTTGAAAGCGTTACAGAAAGATACTAATAGGGTCATAAAACCAGCAGACAAGGGAGGTGGAATTGTTATTATGAATACAGAGGATTATGTGAAAGAAGGCCTGAGATTAATAGAAGACGACTACATATCTCAAATTATCTGGTGATCCCACAACTGACATTAGAAAGAAATTGGATAATCTGCTGTCAAAAGGTAAAGACTTAGAAATATTAAATGAAAAGGAATATAAATATCTTAATATCTCTAAACCAAAAATCCCAGTTTTTTATCATCTCCCTAAAATCCATAAAAATCTAACAAACCCCCCAGGGAGACCGATAGTCTCAGGAATAAACTCTATATCAAGTAGACTATCGGAATATTTAGATAAATGCCTACAACCAATAGTTCAAAAAACTCCAAATTACCTTAGAGATACATTGAATGTGATACAGATATTACAAAATATAGAGTGGGAATCTGACTACATACTAGTGACAGCAGATGTCAGCTCCCTCTACACTATCATTTCACACACAAAAGGTCTAGAGGCGGTGGAATTTTTTATTAGGAAAGATAACATTTATCCAGAGGAACAAATCACCTTTATCTTGGAAGGAATAGAGCTCATCCTCCAAAACAACTATTTTTGGTTTGAAAATGATTTTTTTCTACAGAAAGTCAACACTGCCATGGGGACCAGGTTCACTCCAAGTTATGCCAATTTATTTATGGTACACTGGGAAAACAAATACATAAATGACAATATTAACTGGGGAGCGAACCTGGTCTCCTACAAAAGGTATATAGACGATATATATTTTTCATCTGGAAAGGGTCAGAGGAACATCTTAAATTATTTTTAACATTTTTAAACACAAATGAATGGGGGTTGTACTAACTACTGAGTACAGCACAGATAGTGTCAATTTTTTGGATTTAACCATCTTCATAGAGGACAATCGTATAAAAACTAAAACTTTTTTCAAATCAGTTGATGTGAATAATTATATCTACCTAAATAGCTGTCACTTCTCTCCATGGTTAAAGAACATCCCGAAAGCTCAACTGATGAGAATACGTAGGAATTGTACAGATAACAATACTTTTGAAACTCAAGCCATTAGGATTAAAAAAGATTTTATGGAAAGAGGATATGAGGAAACCTCCTTTATGAACACTATAAAACAAGTAAAAACTATGGATAGATCATCTTTACTAAAATATAAATGTAGAGACAAAAGAGATGACAATATCTTGCCTTTTATTTGTGATTTTAACCAAGAAAGTTACAAAATTAAACGAATAATAAATAAACATTGGCCCATATTACGAAATGATCCCATGCTATACTCCATATTACCGGAGAAACCTAAACTTGTATATAGAGGAGCTCCTAATTTAAAACAAAAATTAGTCCATAATCATATAAAGAATAATGCACCCACTCCCTTCTTTCATAAAGAGGGTTTTTTTTGCTGCGGGCAGTGCTTGGCCTGTAGGAATACAAAAAGCGTCAAAAGACATATAACTAAATTTTATGACCCAAAAGGGGAAACTAAATATAAAATACAACAAATGATTACATGTTTCTCGAAAAGAGTCATATATATATTGAAATGTTCATGCAACCTCTTTTATGTAGGTAGAACAAAGCGCCCTCTACAGACAAGGATAAATGAACATATCCGAAACATAAAAAAAGGTTTTGATAAACATAGCGTTTCGGAAGACTTTAATTTAGTACACAATAGAGACCCTCAATATTTAGAATTTATGGCAATTCAAAGGGTTATGCTAAATTGGCGAGGGTAGGATGAAATAAGAAAATTGGGGAGAATTGAAACCAAGTGGATTTTCAATCTAAACACTTTGGCCCCGTTTGGACAAAATGCGGATTTTGAATTGTGTCACTTTTTATAAATATTTATGGGAAGACGGCACATTAGAGATACATGCACAAGAGTTTTCTTTTCTTCTTTTTTTTATTTATTTTTTATTTACCAATTGATCAAATTCATTTATTTATGGATTTTTCTTTTTTTTTTTTTCCTCTCACATTTAAATTATTATTACATCAATCTAAACCAATCACTAATTAAATACAATATATCAGTTTGATTATTATTGATTTTAATGTAATTAGATTGAAAATCCATTAACATATTTGCACTAATCTAAATAAACACAATTGCACATTTGCACATATTTTGTTGTAATGCACTTATTTATATGCTTAAACATGTATACAGAGAACATTAATTTAAGATATGTTGGAGAATTATGTTTTTAGAATATATGCACTGAGGAGGACTATGAATTTGATTATCCACGTAAACCGGAAGTGACGCGACGGCACTTGCGGCCGCGTCACATTGAATCCTGGATCGGCGAAACCGGAAGTCATGACCCACCCGTAAAGCATTATGGACTTGGTAGTTTCACACTACCGGAAGTGACGCGACGGAACTCTGCATTATGGAAAAGCATCATGGATCTGGTAGTTCTAAAGAACCGGAAGTGACGCGACGGAACTCCGGTCGCATCACAAGTGTAGTGTTGCGTAGTGTAGTGTTTTCTGTTATCCAATCAGTGTGTACACTGATTGGATAACAGAAAACTGGCGGGAAATTTGAACCTTTTTAAGATGGACAAACAGGAATTGTTTAAAGCTGAATGAGGAAGCCGTTTTTTATCGGCGAAACGCGTTTTGGCTCTTAAAGTGAACCCATATATATATTTTTTAGGTCACACACTTTTATATTGTACTGCTATTTTATTGTTTTTTATTTTCTAGATATAACAGTGTAATTTTATTAACTTTATCTTATAATAAATTGTTCCCATTTTTCAATTTATCCACTGTATCCTGTATAAGTGATTCAAAAGGAGGGGCAGTGTCACCCCAAAATTTGACACTGGGCAAATATACTTAGAGACGGTTACAAAGGGCTCTAAAAAAGGTGAGCATTTCCATTTTTACTTATATGGATATCATTTCCTTTTCTGAGATGCTACACTTAATATGAAATATCTGTGTCTTTTATATATCCGGTGGAGAATATTCATATCTTCCTTGGGAGAGAGGGGTCGTGTGATCTACCCAAAAAGACACAGACGTGCAGAAGTTTAGAGCCTAACAATAGAAAAGGCTCTAATAAATGTGAGTGTATATATTCACATATTTTACCAATCGCTCCATTTAAAGACATATTACACTATTATCTGTATATGTTCTTTTTTCTTCTTTTTTATGTACTATATTGTATCAAGAGAAACAATAAAGGGTAAGAGTTCCAAGATTTAGTGAACACACTTACCTAAGCACTTATATAGCGCTGCACTCACTTAAAGTACTTTAGATTTGGATGGTGGCAACATCATCCAAGTCAAAAAGTTTCTTTGTGTTTTGGTGATTACCAGTTTATATGTATGTCTGTTTGTCAGTATGTATGTGTGTGTGTCAGTATGTGAGTATGTATGTATGTCAGTGTGTGTGTCTGTATATCAGTGTGTGTGTATCTGTACCTGTGTATGTGTCTATATGTGTGAATGTCTGTTTCAGTATTTGTGTCTGTTAGTATGTGTGTATCTTTCTGTGTCTGTGTGTGTGTATTCCTGTGGGCGGGATTTGGAGGTGGGGCTTGGAGGCGGGGACACAGGTGGGCCAAGACCTTGATCTCTGTTAGGGGCCCCACAATTTCTGATGGCAGCCCTGAGTGTAAGCACGGTTAATATGTTTTAACATTATGATCTTCAATATTATTAACTTAATTCTTTTATAGTAACTGTAATGGGAAGCAACCGCCAAACACTGGGTGTGTAAAATGTCCTGAGGTTAACATAGCAAGATCTACGGCATTTTATGGTAATAATTAGAGTGAAGATTTACTATGACACCTGTAATTTGGAAGATGTAAATGTGAGATGCAAGATTGTCTAACCGCAAATTCTGCCACCATAAGTCAAGACAGATGTTGAGTAATGATTTATCATTTTAATTACAGCGATATTGGTTCTGATCTCTTACTAATTATTTATAAGTTCTTTTGAAAGATGTACTGGGTGCATTTGTTTATTGCAATATTTATGTATGTATTTTGTTTAATTTATGTAAAAAAAATGTTGTTACAGAGAACATTGGGCATACTTTTAGCTCTGTGCATTTGAGAAGTAAGGGTAATTTTGGTTATATAGTTTGATATGAGGCAATAATTAATAATTAATAATTAATCTCTTGACATGATTATCTCCTAGATCTTAACTTTGACAATCTTTCTTTCCCAAATTAATAGGAAGTGGCTATAAGAAAATAGCAAGAGCATTGAAAATGCCAATTTCCTTCATCAGGGCAATAATTAATATGTTTCATTCAACTGGAAATATTAAATATCAATCTGGAAGAGGAGGTGTGTCTATATAGTCTCAATCCTTGTGAAGAGGAATGTTTGAGTGGCCAATAAATCAAGGATCCCAGCTGGAGAATGGCAGAAGTTAATTGAGTTTTGGAGTCAGAACATCTCCAAAACTACAATCCAACATCACCTTCATCACCTGAAGTTGCATGTAAGGGTTTAAAAAAAAATTCCTATACTCTCATCCAAAAACAAACTCAATGTCTTCAATTTTCCAGACACTGGAAACTGGAACTTCAAATGGGATTTGGTTCTATGGTCAGAAAAAAAAAATTTGTGCTTTTTGGTGATAAACACCAGAGGTGGGTTTGACACAGACAGGAGGTAGCCCATAATAAAATATAGTAATGGCTCTTTAAATGTTTTGGGGATGTTTTCCTGCCAGAGGACCTGGACATTTTGTTAGGATACATGGATAATCATGTATTTTATTCTATCAACTATCAACAGATATTAAATGAACGTCTCACAGCCTCTGTCAGAATGCTTAAAATGGGCTGTGGTTGGATCTTTCAGAAGGACAATGATCTAAAACATAAAAAAAAAAACACAGTGGCAGACACACAAAAATGGTTTACAGACCATGGAATCAAGGTCCTCTCATTGTCACCCCAGTTCCCTGACTTGATTCCCATAAAAAAACAACTTGTGGGGTGAAGTGAAGAGGATACCACCACCGTTGAACTTGAAATTTCAATGATCTGGAGAGATTCTGTATGGAGGAATGGTCTCAGATCCCTTGCCTTGTGTTAACCTCTACCACTTCAGATGGAAGACTATTCCATGCATCCTCTATTCTCTCAGTAAAGTAATACTTCCTGATATTATTTTTAAACCTTTGCCCCTTTAATTTCAGACTGTCTTCTTGTTGTGGTAGTTTTTTTTATTTTTAATATACCCCCCTCCTTTACTGTGCTGATTTCATTTATATATTTAAATGTTTCTATCATAGCCCCACTATCTAGTCTCTCTTCCAAGCTATACATGTTAAGATCAGAAAGGGTGACAATAATTGTGCCACACATTTATTCAACACAGTTTTGTTTTGATATTTAAAAAATAAATCTGTGTTATGTTTGCAATTGTTTGAAATGACAGCAGAGTATCAAAAAGTATCAAAAGTTTAAACAATAAAGATACTTTTTCACAGCTTTATTTGCCCATATTTACGAATTTTGCCAATGTTAGTGGCAATATTAGTAGAGGGCACTGTAGGTTCAAGATGAAGCAAGTCTAATATCTCACTCATAAAAATGTTTTCACAAAAAAATAGACAATATATTAAATGTCTATTTTAATACAATTCTTTTGATTTTTTTTTCTTTATTACTACCTAACCCAATTATTATTTCAGTTCTATATATTCAGATTAATGCAAAGACAAAAGTGGTATACCGCGCCACAAACGTATTTAAAGTGTACGGAGTACAATAAACGTATATACATACATAAAAGGTTTTCTGGTACTATGGTGGCACACACAACCTTGAAGGAAACAAAATACAGAACAATGATAGTGCAGATTGTCAATAAATGGTATAGTCTATACAGTGAGAGGAGAACCAGTAAAAGTGCTGACTCACACTTTGCAGAGTTGCTAAGAGCTCTCCTCTTACTGTATAGACTATACCATTTATTGACAATCTGCACTATCATTGTTCTGTATTTTGTTTCCTTCAAGGGTGTATGTACCACCATAGTACCAGAAAACCTTGGATGTTTGTATATATGTTTATTGTACTCCGTACACTTTAACTTCGTTTGTGGCGCGGTATACCACTTTTGTATTTGCCCTTTCTGGTTATAATTAGCAGGTAATGGGAAGTCCTGCTGGTTTACTGGTGCCTGTTATTTAGTTATTTTAGTGAGCGCCTAGACCTGCATTTATTCAGATTAATGGATTTACTTATAAAAACTGACTGCTGTCTCTAACTGCCTCTCTTCGGATGGATGGCTGCTCACTTCCTTAATCTCAACTTGTCCAAAACAGAACTTCTGGTCTTTCCTCCCTCAAGTGTTACTACTCCTGTGTCTGTCTCCCTCCAAGTCAATGGCGCTACCATCACCTCTACCTCGAAGGCTCGCTGCCTGGGTGTTCTTTTTGACTCCAACCTTTCCTTCACCCCTCATGTCCAATCAATCGCCAAATGCTGTAGCTTCCATCTCAAAAACATAGCGTGCATTCGCCCCTATTTAACCCTGGATACGACTAAGGTGCTGGTCCACGCTCTTGTTCTCTCTCGCCTTGACCACTGAAATACCCTTCTCAGTGGTCTTACGTGTTCCCCGATTGCACCACTGCAATCTATAATAAATGTGGCGGCGAGGCTCATTTCCTGTCCGCCCGCACCTCCCACGCCTCCCCGCTCTGTCAGTCCCTGCATTGGCTTCCAGTTAGATATAGGGCTCAATTTAAAATTCTGGTGCTTGCTTACAAGTCCCTACATAATGCTGCTCCAACCTACCTATCCTCACTAATACACAAGTATGTCCTGTCGCGGCCCCTATGCTCTGTCAAAGACCTACGTATATCCTCGTCCGTACGCCCACCTCTAATGCTCGCCTCCAAGATTTCTCCAGGGCTGCACCTCTTCTGTGGAAATCCCTTCCCTTCTCTGTAAGAATTTCACCCAGTCTCCACTCATTCAAAAAATCATTGAAAGCTCACTTCTTCAAGAAATCATATCAATTAAACTGTTAGCAGGTTTTTATCCCCCATCCCCCATGACTCCTCTCCTGCAACTGTCAAAAATTACCTACTAAGCCCTCAATGAATACTTTTCTAACAACCTACTCCGTACCCCTACTTTTACCCTTTGTGTCACTATACCCCACTCCCTCTAGCATGTAAGCTCATTGAGCAGTGCCCTCCACCTCTCTGTTGCTGAACGTCAAGTTGTCTGGTTACAATAACATGTCTGTTAGTCCACCCATTGTACAGCGCTACAGAATGTGATAGCGCTATTTAAATAATAAAATAATAATAATAAAAATAAAAAGATTGGACATTGTTAATTGCGGGCCTTCCTATAATAACCAAATATGGCACCAATTACATATGAAATTATATATATATGCTTTGTGCTGTTTCATTCACTTCTTTTCATCTGCAGCACTCACACTTTCATATTTTCTATCTCCTTCCATTACTGTCAAAGAGGTCTACATAGGCATTGTCTTCTGCAGGGGTCAAGTCCTGGGGAATAAAGTGTGGGAACTCACCCAAGTTCCACCCCACCACCAAAAAAAATACAAACACTCGTATGCATATATAAACACATGCACACACACATTGAGAGGTGCACACATACACACACACACTCAGACACACATACACTCACAGACACACACACATGCACTCACAGACACACACACACACTCACAGACAGACAAACATACAGTCACTGACACACACACTCAGACATACACACAAATTATTCATATCTTTTTCAAATTTTAAAAATGACCACCCAGCCTCACTACCTGGAGAGCTGGTGTGGACCTGTCCCTGGGGTCCAGTGGGGCTGCAGTGCGGCGAGCGTCTGTCTCGCTGTCAGACGCGGCGAGGGAGCTGTGTCCTCACTGCTCCCTCTCGCCGCGTGGGTTGTCTAATCAGCAAATGGCGCGTGAGGGAGCAGAGCAGAGAGGACACAGCTCCCTCGCCGCGTCTGACAGGCAAGACAGGCGCCCGCCGGGGGGTCCATCAGGTGGCCATCAGGCCACCTCTTAGGCCCCCCCATGACATTTGGGGGCAGCATTTTTTGCCGCCCCCTGAGTGCCTGCAGGACCACAAACGGGAACGGCGTTCCTGCTCTAAAAAAAGTGCAGGAACGCCATTCCCATGCGTTTCTGCAGGACTCGAACCCTGGTCTTCTGAAATGTGAAAAAAGGTACTGAAATGGATTGAGTAAATTGCATTGAGGTCACTGAGTGAAATAACCAAAGTCATCTGGAGGAGAAGTCAACAAATGTATTGGGAGGTGGTCACAATGATATATACAAAAGTAACGCAAATGTAACACAATGAACACAGTGTGTTTTAAAATCATCAAGGTTCTCAAACTGGGAAATTTAGGGAGATTAAAATTTAGCAAACTATGAGCCAATATTCACCATAAAACACAGAGGTTTTTATTGCATTTGATTACATGTATGTATGTATATATATTTAATACAAGTTTTCCTTGATCAGGGAAGAGCTCTTTAATCTCTCTCTTATCCCTACCAATACTTCCCACACCCACACTCCTTTCTCTGCTTTATGCTCACTCGCACAAGCTATGCCAGAAAAGATTTCTGCTCTGCTTCAGCCCCCCTGCCACACCACCTGTTCCAAGATCCTATTCTATCACATCTTATTCACACTTTGTCTCCTCAACATCCTCTGTTCCTGTGGTTCCAAAACATCTTGTTTCAAATAGTCCACCCTTTGTACAGCACTGTGAATTTTGTTGGCACTTTATAAATAATAATATATATCCAATATTTATGTGATTATCTATTGGTGGAAGGATCAATAAAATGCTATTATTTTTTTTGTTTGTTTTTATATCATATTAACTTAGGGGTATTTCATAAGAAAATAAAGTCTTCAGACAGAAACATTAGATTCCAAACAAGAGGAAAGAGGTTCCATAAATTCTTTGCTGTACAATGCACATATCAATTAAATGATCAATTAATACATTTCTTATTATTGACAGTGCAAACCTTAGTCATTTTAGTTCCATATTTAATAAATGTCTCGAGCATCCAGTTACACACATAACATATCTTGAGCAGGATAACAGATGCAGTTTTGTGTTTGGCTTAAAACAAAGGTTGGCAAGGATGGCAAGCACATGCTTTTGTAACAGGGTGAGTACACAAAATATTACATTGTGAGATATATTACAATATTTTAAAATAGCATTGTCAATGTTACTGTATTAAATCAATTATAGAGTTATTTGTAAAGGTTTTGTTACACAATGTATTTGTTAATCTTAATATCAAAATCTGTAGCTGCATATTGATGGTGTTATAAAATAGCATTATTTTGATAATAGCTAGAAATTATATATGAAGGAAATAGATATTCTTGTTTTAACTCAATGAGGTCTATTCCATTAACAGAAAGTGACTTCAAAACGAGGCTGGAAAATTTTGGCTGAAATTTTCATTTATTATTATAAATTATCATATGGATTAGTTTACATTTTTCAATTTGCTGTTTTTGGATAAAAAGTTGGTTCTCAAGTTACAACAAATGGCTGTTTTATGAATACTTTCCTTATACGTATTCACATTTTACATTTTTGTCAATAACGTTAAATTGGAAATTGACCTGGTGTGATACAAAGTCACAAAGGAGTCATTCAAACATTACATTTTGTATCACTGTATTCATGTACACAATCTGGAAACATAGAATATGATGGCAGATAAGAACCATTCAGCACATCTAGTCTGCCCAATTTTCTAAATACTTTCATTAGTCCCTGGCCTTATCTTATAGTTAGGATAGCCTTATGCCTATCCCATGCATGCTTAAACTCCTTTACTGTGTTAACCTCTTCCACTTCAGCTGGAAGACTATTCCATGCATCCACTACCCTCTCAGTAAAGTAATACTTCCTGATATTATTTTTAGACCTTTGTTCCTCTAATTGAAGACTATGTCCTCTTGTTGTGGTAGTTTTTCTTCTTTTAAATATAGTCTCCTCCTTTACTGTGTTGATTCCCTTTATGTATTTAAATGTTTCTATCATATCCCCCCTGTCTCGTCTTTCCTCCAAGCTATACATGTTAAGTTCCTTTTAACCTTTCCTGGTAAGTTTTATCCTGCAATCCATGAACCAGTTTAGTAGCCCTTCTCTGAACTCTCTAAAGTATCAATATCCTTCTGGAGATACGGTCTCCAGTACTGCGTACAATACTCCAAGTGAGGTCTCACCAGTGTTCTGTACAATGGCATGAGCACTTCCCTCTTTCTACTACTAATACCTCTCCCAGTACAACCGAGAATTCTGGCAGACTTCTATGCTAGAACAAATTAAGTTCTGTTTAAAGGGAAACACCCAAGGATTTTTAATATTGTGTTTTACTTACATCACTTACTTACATTAAAGAGAGAGAGTGCGGACCACATGTCCATTATGTGGTTTAAAAAATGGCTTTAAGGGTCTCAGAAGGATCATGTAGTCAGCTTATTTTTCTCTCCCTAAACCAGGGAAGACACAAAGCCAGTAGTGAATAGTGCCAAGACCACCGTGGGGGGCATTACTGTGCTGACTGATTGTGATGCCAGGTCTCTGATCATTACGGGAGCAGGAGAATACTTTTAGACCCCATCCACATTTTCCATATTGCAAACTCTAGCCCTAGGGGTTAGCATTAGAATATGCTATCCCTATGGTTAGGGTTAAATAATTATAAATTTAGGGTTAGCATTAAGAATAGCTAATCATAACCCCATGGTAAAGTTTAGTTTTAATATTATGGTTAGTTTACGTATTATTATTAGTGTTTGGTTTAGATAACCCAAGCATTGGTATAAGGATTAGATATAGTATCAGGGTTAGTTAATGCTCTCCCTGGGGTTAGGATTGATTTCAATGGTAAGGTTAGTTAAAGTTTACCGTTATGTGCATCTGTTGCACTAGAATTATTATTCGCAAAAACTGTGAATAAAAAAAGTAAAAAACATTTTCTTAGTAAAATATGTTTACTATATATATAAAAAGAAAGCGATAGCCATTGTTTGTATATATATATATATATAATGCCAAAATTGACAATAGGCATCTTGTCTACGGGACTAATATGACTAATCCAATCTACACTACTATATATATATATGTATAACATATCATATGTAATCTTAAGTTAATTTTACACATTTTTTAAGTAGACAATGTTATGTAAAAGAAAAGAAAGTTTACTGTTTGTCTGGTGTCTTGAAAGGAAAGACAAATCAAAACTGCACTGGTAGTTAAAGGTCAAGAAAAATGTAGACACAATTTCCTAATGACACATTTTGAATATGTTGCACTACGCTAGAAGGTATGTTATAAACATATAAAATATTTTGCTTTTTAAATTACTTTCAAGTATGTGTTTACAACAACAAATCTCATGCTGATATTATAGGATTCAATTCAGTCATGGACACATTTTCAATCCATATAAAATACCACACTGCCTTTATACACTACTGATAAATAGTGATGTCGCGAACCGTTCGCGAACTTCCCGTGAACGGCTCGCCACGGTTCGCCACCATGTTGAAGGCAGCTGTCCAGAAGGTGGGAGGGTCTGGGAGGGAGGGTCTGCTGGAGACTGGCCGGGATGTGTCAGCTGACTGGAGCTCGCCGCGAACGGTTCGTGGCGAACCGTGGCAAGCCGTTCGCGGGAAGTTCGCGAACGGTTCGCGACATCACTACTGATAAACTGCATATAGAAACATGGAATCATAGAATGTGACGGCAGATTAGAACCATTCAGCCCATCTAGTCTGCCCAATATTACTCTGACACTCCCCTTACACTGACACATAAGCATGCTTCAATAAAGTAGCAAACACTCCAAGACTTAAATACATGTTTTACTCCCAACTTATTTAAAAATATACAGTACCACTAAGGCTGCAGTATCATCAAAGATAAACATTAACAAAGAAATGAAAAAACTGACAGAAAATAATAAATTCCAGACACCAAATTCTACGAAATTTCAAACCTTAGAACATTTTTTGTATTTACTTATATTTATGGTTGGCACTTATTCATAGATACAGGAGCAATTATGAATGTTTGGTTTGCAACTGCATATAGCTCAGTACATGAAATATGTTTATACTATAGCTTGGTTGTGACATCTAAGTGCTGCTTCAAAGTGTTTTATTGGAGATATTCTGGAGATAAACTGGAGCTAATCTGAGGTACACAGGAGGGCAAAAAAAAATTAAAAATATTAACATTTGTTTGATTTACATTATTCACCACATTAAATGGCAGACTTAGTTCAGTGTAATAGCTGTTATGCATTTGTTTCATGTTCCACGTTTTGGAGATTTGAATGCTGTCTAATCTGTAGACAGTTCTCTATAATGCGGCAGAACATTGTATTTTTAAAGTCTGAGATTTGTAAATTATCTGGTAAACAAACGCAGGCTGGAACTGTTGCAAAGCCACTGCTTAGAGACGTACTAGGAATGGCAGATGGATTACTGTAGGATCTGGTAGACTTAGAGTTGTGGATAAATGGCATATTGCACAGTCTGTTGCGATACATAATTCATTTTTAGCACTTTCTGAGTTTAATGGTGTTATGGAGACAGGCTCAGGCACTAAGGGTAGTGGTGTTATGCAGACAGGCTCAGGCACTGAGGGTAGTGGTGTTATGGAGACAGGCTCAGGCACTGAGGGTGGTGGTGTTGTGGAGGCAGACTCAGGCACTGAGGGTAGTGGTGTTGTGGAGAAAGGCTCAGGCACCAAGTGTAGTGGTGTTGTGGAGACAGGCTTGGAGACTATGGTGAGGCCTAATAGAAAGCAGTTGTTGGGAGATTCTATCATAAGAGGTGTGGAGATGGACAATGGTGGTCTTGTGAGATGTCTTCCCAGAGCTACTGCTCACAGAGACAGGAGACGTATTTGTAATATTGTTAAGCGAGCAAAGCAGGAAGGGGAATTGGATGTACTTGTCCATCTAGGGACAAATGACCTGGCTTGCAATGAGGTTTTAGAGGTTAAGGAAGTTTTTAGTGTTGTTGCCAATGATATAAGGCAGGTTGCTTCCACACTGTCATTCTCTGAAGTTCTGCCTGTGAATAACACGACAGGCGGATGCGTATTAGGGATTTTAACTTGTGGCTTGGGGAATGGTGTCGGGAGAAAGGATTTGGCTTCATTTCTCATGGTAGCTCTGTTTGGAATGGAAATAAACTGTACAAAAAAAATGGTTTGCATCTTTCTCAAAAGGGAACACATGTCCTCTGTGAGCAGTTCAGATGTTTTGCTGTTTTGCTAGGATGTATTTAAACTGGGGGGGGGGGCAAAAGTGTGATAAAACATCAATCCAATTGCCCACCAAAACAAGGACAGAATGTGCCTGTAGCAAGTGTGTTAAAAAATGATAAGCTTAGAGTCATGTCTACAAATGCTCACAGTTTAGGGAATACGATTCCCCTCTTCCCCTTCTCTAACATCAGTTGTTTTAAGAGTTAAACTCTTTCAGATTGATCTGTATTGCTTCAGACCTGAAGAAGAGAGGAAAACTCTCCAAAGCTTGTCTGTAAAATATTATGTTAGTTTATTAAAAAAGATATCGTTGCATACTGCAATACTCTGGTATTTTGGCATCTTGTCTACTGGACTAATACGGCTAATCCAATCTACACTAATATATATATATATATATACCATGACATGCAATAGCACAGCCAATAATGAGATATTGAAAATCTTCAATCACAAATACGACAACAGTGAGTGCCATATCCAAAATATAAAGAACAATAATAGAAAAGTATATTGTTTTCTATAATTGTTTTTTTTTTATTTGTGTTCAGCAAGTTGATACAATAACAAGCATCAAAGTGAAGACTGTAGTAAAAGAAGTATGCAGTAAATTGGTACAGTAACATGGATTGCAGTTACAGAATTTGCAGAAACTTTAAATATATATTGCAGGGAAGGACTATGGATGTGTCAGTTTCCTAGTTCTCCGGTGTGTTGGTCATATCCAGTTGCCAAGTCTATAAGAAATCCAGTTACGGATACTCTGGCTAGTATTTAAAGGACCACTCTAGGCACCCAGACCACTTCAGCTTAATGAAGTGGTCTGGGTGCCAGGTCCAGCTAGGGTTAACCCATTTTTTAATAAACATAGCAGTTTCAGAGAAACTGTTATGTTTATTAATGGGTTAAGCCTTCCCCCTAATCCTCTAGTGGCTCTCTCATTGACAGCCACTAGAGGCGCTTGCGTGCTTCTCACTGTGATTTTCACAGTGAGAGCACGCCAGCGTCCATAGGAAAGCATTATTATTATCTTACCGCGCGTGCGCATTCAGCAGACAGGGCGGAACGGAGGAGGAGAGAAGGAGGAGAGCTCTCCGCCCAGCGATGGAAAAAGGTAAGTTTTAACCCCTTTCCCCCTTCCAGAGCCGGGCGGGAGTGGGACCCTGAGGGCGGGGGCACTCTCAGGGCACTATAGTGCCAGGAAAACGAGTATGTTTTCCTGGCACTATAGTGGTCCTTTAAAGGTGGACACTCTTTTTTTTCCCTTTTATTTCTTTCTATTTTATTTTTTATATTATTTTGTAAATAATGATTTAGTAGCGTTTAGGTGGAATAATAGTATCCCAGTTGTGGCGGGCTATACGTGACTGAATCCACCTTATAAGTGAGTGATCGGTAGATATAAGCCACTCACATTTCTAAGCCCAAACGGGTCCAAGTGAGTTTGGTAGGGGTCAGTTGCTGCTTTCGCTCTGGGGGAGGGCACAGAGGAGGAGATTCATAGTAATGTAGTTGTGGCATGGTTGTTGTCATTTTTCAGTGTGTGTACTGTTGTCCATCAAGAAAGTGTAGCCAAATTGCTTATAGAGGGTGTATTTGTTAGTTAGTGATGCGTGTATTTCTTCCATTGTTCTGATCAAGTCTACCCTTGTTATCCATTCCCTGATAGAGGGTACGACTCAACTTTTCCATTTAGTTGATATTAGCATGTTTGCGGCTGTTATCAAGTGATTTATGAGCGTGTGTTGCGGTTTGGGAGCGGATGATGGTGTAATAGGAATATCAACGTCTCTAGAGTATGAGGTATGTGGAAGCCTATTATTGCAGTGACAAACTATTTTCTTCCAATACTGTTGGATGGTCGAGCAGGTCCACCACATGTGGGCTGATGTGCCTCCCGACTTAGTGCATCTCCAACATTTGTCGGGGGAGGAAGGAACATGTTGTGTAGTATGGCTGGGGAATAGTGCCATCTAGAAATTCTCTCTTGTATGTTATTGCTGATAGAGGATTTGTATGCGTATGTGAACATCCTCTACCAGTCCTCAGATGTAAGTGTAATGTGTAGCTCTTGAGCCCAAGGGGATGCAAAGGCAGTTAAGTTATCTTTGGGGTCGTGTTGCAGTAGTCTGTAAAAGGTGGATAGTCATTTGGTTGAGTCTATTATTGGTTTTAATATTTGAATTTTGACAATATTGCTTTCTACTGTTTCATAAGGTATTGGAGTGGGAGTATGTATTTGACTCAGAAAGCAATGAAATACATAATGTATCAGAATGGTAAATTATATACATATTCCTTAAACCTGAAGTGATTTAGGGGTTTACTCTACATTCCTGCCAGCCTTTTTTTTTTTTTTTTAAAGTATCAATTAAAGAGGAAGTGGCACTTTAATATATCACCCTATTAATAACTGTGGGAAACAATTGATTAAACATGTCGCCAATAATGGTGACTTCACAAACAGAGGATCAGAGGTGCACTAGGGAGACTCTCCCGGATCCAGAAGCATTATGCCATGACAAAAGGGGAGACTCTGTAACCTAAATAGCTTAAAGAACACCCCGATTAAGACAATGGGGGGCTTCATCAGTCAGTGAGAACCTGTCAGGAAAGTTTTAGCTTGAGACAAAGGAGGGAATTAATGAAACTTCCCTGGATCATAATCTGTTCCAATGTATTATTCTCTAGAAAAAGTTTTCTTCTTTTTATATTTAGACAGAGTTTTGTGTTATGTTCAACTAGCTTGAAATACTGGAGAAACAAACAGTGTAAGAGAACCCCCGATAATGGAATACTTCTCTAGTTAAAAAAGATGGACATATTAATAAACACAATGTTCTCTACAAAAACCATTAAAAATAAACATGTAAAAGTCATGTAAGTACTATATAGGATAAACAAACACCATATCTGATGGATCTTGCTAGAGAAAAAAAATCAAATTATTCACCAATTATTCTTTCTGTTGTATGTGTCTTTTAAGTCACTTACTTTTTCATCAATTTCAGCAAACCGAGTTCATTTTTTAAGCCTTTGATCACATGTTAAGTTTGTAATCTGATTAGAAAAGCAAAGTTAAATGAAATATGCTGATAAATGCATATAGAAATGCAGAACTAAAAAAAAAACAACAAAAAAAAAACATACTTATCGTATACAAAATCACTTAAAATCTGTCAGTGAAGGTATCTTCAAACCTATGGTAAAATTACCTCCTTTTGCTTGCTCAGGAATTTTTACATATTTTGAACTGGAGATCCCACAAACAAGATTAATAATAATAATCAGAGTAATAAAAATAACCTGAATTCAACAATGCATCTTAATTGAGTGTTTAGTGAATAAATGGAGTAATACCCCGGACTATCCTATAATACCATTATTCTGATGGTGCATACAGTTTTGTATATGTGGTGGGTATTGTGTATATGTGGTGGGTATTGTGTGTATGTGGCGGTTATTGTTGTGTACAATGTATTGAAAATTAATTTGGTCCTTTTAAATGTCCTCAGATTAAACTTGTTTTACTACCTGTCAATGCAAACATTTCCCAATCGTGACTTCACTAATACATAGAAACATAGAAACATAGAATGTGACGGCAGATAAGAACCATTCGGTCCATCTAGTCTGCCCAATTTTCTAAAAACTTTCATTAGTCCCTAGCTTTATCTTATAGTTAGGATAGCCTTATGCCTATCCCATGCATGCTTAAACTCCTTTACTGTGTTAACCTCTACCACTTCAGCTGGAAGGCTATTCCATGCATCCACTACCCTCTCAGTAAAGTAATACTTCCTGATATTATTTTTAAACCTTTGTCTATTATTATTAGTCTTTTTCTTAGACATTTTATGAATCATTCAATCTCATAATAAATTAACTTGTCCCATCTCTATCCCTCCTCCCATTTGTGCATTTAGTCCAAATATCCGCAGAGTCCCACTGGAATGTTTAATGCAATATTCTTCTTAACGTGATCAGTCTTTTACATGTTGCTCTCGTCTTTGCCTACAAACTTGCCTTAATGTCCCTTTTTGATGCTTATGTACACATTTTCAATATATTACACATTCCTTTTACTTGTTTGTTTAAAATGAAAATAAACGTTATTTAAATAGAGCAACATAAAAACGTTCATGTTTAAGTGCAGTCTTACAAAGCTCGATTTTATAGTAGGAACAAGGAGTAGTAAAAAAGTCAGTAAAAACATTTTTCACATCTCATGGCCTATTCCAGTCCCATTCAACACAAAAGAACCTTCCATCAGTCGGAATCGAGCCGCATTGTGTGCATCGTGGAACAAGGGTACCATGCCACTAATTTTATCCATAAGAATTTCTACTTTAATTTAAATTCTGCATCATTATAACTTTACATATGACGGCACATATTGTATCCACCGCTTTCTTTCTGATAATTTAATCTTATTTCTTATAGTAGATATTCCACAGACATTTATACTCACCTTTTACACCCTTGTACTTCTAGTTAGAGCCAGCCAGTGGTGCATTGTCATACAGTGACACATTGTGAAGTTCTTTTCCAGTCATAGTTTAGAAAAATTTAAATTAAATGATGCACTTGTGTAATATAAAATGGAACTTGTGTTCATATTTTTTTTAATAATGTTTATTGTGTTGAAGACAATTAAGACATATATTGATTTTTCAATCTGTGCTTCCAACGTACCTGTTACAGTTTATAATGAATGTGGGGGGCGAGGCTCATCTTCCTGTCTGCCCGCACCTCCCACTTAAAAAAATCATTAAAAATTTACTTCTTAATGAAAGCGTATCAATTAAACCGTTCATAGCCCCCAATTGATTCATCTTATGCACATGTCATTAAAAATAAAAAAAAAATGAAAGTCGTCAGTGAATAATATTCTACCAATCTGCTTCTCTACTCCTACCTTTTGTGTCACTATACCCCACTCCCTCTAGCAGGTAAGATCATTGAGCAGAGCCCTCAAACTCTCTGATCCTCTGCGTCCAGTTTATCTGGTCACAATTACATGTTTGTTAGTCCACCCATTGTACAGCGCTACAGAATTTTTGATGCTATTTAAATAATAATAATCTATAATATTATGTAACATTGGGCATTAAAATGAACAATAATTTGTAGACATTATGAATGAATTTCCCATCCCACTTCATCACTCAAACGGCATATTATTGATTTTCTTTTACATATTTAAATAGTCACATAGGCTGAACACAGACTTGTGTCCAACAAGTTCAGACTTTCTAACATTTGTTTTTGCTGTTGATCCAAAAGTTGGCAAAAAATTCAGTCTGAACGCTTTCCAATTTTGTAATAAACTAGGAGGGAAAACCTTCTCATTTGTTTCTCTCTTTTCTTTTTGTATGGAGTATCTTTTACTTTGTTTTCTTTTGTTTTACTTTTTTATTTTTTATATCATCACTAAACAATTTTAAAAATTAGATATAAAGTACAGATAAAAAAAACAACATCAATTTAGAGCATGGGAGAAAGTTTTTGTCTAGATAAATGTCTTGGACTGCTAAGACGTCTAACACTTTCCTGAATTGCACTACTTTTACTCATTAGTATTTTCTCTTAATTTTTTCCTTTTTTTTTTCACCCCTCAGATTTTTCCAGTTAAGTATTACAAAACCAGTTCTTACAGTACAAATTAATACTGATCATTCTTGATGATCACACCCACATCAATCAAAATAGATCAGAGATCTCAATCGATTGATACATTGCAAGGGGAAAATGAAGAACTATTAAATGTATGAATTGCAATTACTTTAAATAGTAATCCAAAAAGTGCAAAGCCAGTTAATCATTGTATTTTGTTTTTGTAGTTCACTTGGCGTCCAAGGCATCAGGAAGTTGAGGACCCGAGAAATGTAAGTGGTAAAAAATTAAACCATAATTATGGAATTATATCTCAATAAATGTTAGTAAGATTTTTATACAGTTGTTTACCATTCGTGATTCATCTAATGGAAGGTTACAACCAATCTGGATTGCAGCAATTGGTTCGCAGTCAGGGCTCTCACAATATCATTACATCCAGCAATATCACATTACACATTTAAATAACCACTTACACAGAGCATACATAGAAAAGCATTGTGAGCCATGTATGTTGTCTAAATTCACACAATGTATCCCAAAATAATGAGGCACAAAAATAATAGACACAAAAGGCAAAGTAGAGTAGTTAATGAGAAAACATATAGTCAGAAATATGTTTGGTGTTAATATATATATTACATTATTGCTAGATCTCTACAATGGACGTTGTTTTTATTGTATTGCAGGTGGGAAGATACTGGTGTTGCTGCAAAGCATTGATTATTTCTATCACGGCTTGTGCTATAGCCACAGTTATAGGAATTGCTATAGCAGCAATTATTTTAGCTGTTTCATCAAACACAGGAAATTCACAACCTACTACCACCCAGAGACCCCCACCAGATGTACCCACCATATATCAATATTTTATTCAGCTTGGAAAATTACAGGTACAATGCATGTCTTTCTCAGTTAAAAATTGTGCAATTTATACAATAACTTTAGAGTATTTTCAGAAGTAATATAGATGAGATATTTTCATATTTTAGGTTAGGTTTTTGAAAAGAGAGAAAGTGCAAAAATTGATAGCAAGTGAAAGTTCAAAAAAAGAAAGTGAGAGACAAAGTGCGAAAGAGAAAGACAGAGACAGAGAGCAAAAGAGAGAAAGAGCGAGAAAGAGAGAAAGAGAGAGAGAGAGAAAGAAAGAAAGATAAAGAAAGAGTGAGAAAGAAAGAGAGAATGGAAGAGAAGCTAAAAGCATACCTTAGACAGATCTTTGGCAAAAGAGGAATTCAAATTCCTTCTTTGACTTCACTGATCCAGTAGAGAGTCTTAAAGCTGCAGCAATTTGTAGACACTTTAGTTGCAGGCTGCTCTAGACAGGACTTATGCATCGGAAATACTCTTTGCACTATATTCTTTGCAATGATACAATGTTGTTACAAAACCTAGAGTGACTCACTAAACAGGAAAGTAAAATGGGAAAGTTTCCCAATAATACAACTCCATGGAAATAGATAAGTTACACATGTGCCCTTTCGTTTCTAGATACATTTGAGCATTTTATTCTTTTGTACCCAGATAGGACAATATGAAGGGGGAGGCCTGCAGTGTGTGCGGTATCGAAGTAATGGAAGTAATTACCTAAGTGAAGAAGAAAGAGCATTTGCGACCAGCATCAATGAGAACCGGTCAAAAATGTCTATCTGCATTTTGTACATCAAAGTGGGAGGCTTGAGAATACCTAATTGGAATTTACAGGCAAATATCCATGGATTTGTGACTCAGGTACAGTGAAGAACCAACATAAATCATATTAAATCTTATTTAAACATAACTAAAATATAGACATCATTTGTTAGGAATCGAAAAGGTGTCTTATTAATGAAGTATACGTCTAAGTATTAACCAACTATATTTAAATTCTTGTATTTACAGTTTTTAATATAAATAATTAGTTCCTGTAACATCTCTGCTTAGTTTAAAAGATCGGAGTATATCGTGGGACTATGGGTTGACTGTATTTCTGCACTGACACATTGTTTGAAGCAGAATTATCACTTCTCTTGAAGTGATAGTTTTTGTTTCAGTTACCCCTGTAAATGTTACTTCAAAAATATTCTAACTTCCTCTGCATTCCTACATTGTGGGAGATTTTGTCACAACATGATGCCTCTACACATAATCTGCATAGAGACATGGACACTCAGGTAGTGCTTTAGGCACAGCTTGGGTTAAACTAGTTTACATTGTGTGTCTGGCAAAACATGTCCCTCAAAAAAAATGGGAAATAGTGCGATCTAAAGAAAACATATTTTGCATGATCACAATTCTCAAATGACAGTTTGTCTTTGAACCCATCACTACCAAAATGTAGTTTTCATGTATTTTTGCAGTATGAAACAACCCATAAAGCCTCACTGTTATTTATATTCTATTTATGATTAACAGCTTGTAGAGGAACACATTTTTCTGACAGAAGACATTAATTACTGATATAATACCTGCAACGTTGATGAAAATGTAAGCTAACCTCTGGCTTCCTAACAGCAAAGGAAGTTTCAGTGAGTCAAAGCATTCCTGCACTCAGGAAATAGACTGTACCATTTCACTGTTCGTGTTACACTAGCTTTCCAGAGTTTGATAAAGATTTCTATAGTAGTTTTGAATACCTTTATTTTAGAAATATATGTTTCAACTGTATTTACTGTTTATGTTCCCATAATGCATAAATGCATACATTATGTTTACATTCTGTGGCCATTGTCAATAAGGTGCACTGCTAATAATACCTAGAGGGTCTTTGCAAATACATTTGTGACCATTTTTATTTATTTATTTTGTAACACTCACTATAAGTTAGAAAAGAAAGCACACTTGGCGAACAAGTTTAAATTCCTACCTTCCATAAGTTTTGTATGTAGTTTCAGTGCATATTGAGCAAGTTAGACTCGGTTAGGATGTGTATCTGAAATGTTTAATTAGGGAACATTGTTCACAGGCTGTTGTGTTAAGTCTCCCAGACTCACCCAGGCTGATATTTGCAAGCTTCTCCCTGTTGGCTATATTGAGATGAAATATAAATTATGCCTCTGCTAGAGCAATACAATATACGTTATGTGTTTCCATGATGCAATCGGCCAATGTGTAAGTGCATGCGCTACAAGAAACACATTATTCTTTAACTGTGAACTGAATAAATTTTATAGTATTTAACTATTAATCTGCTGGTGAAATTTTCCACTGTTTGCTGCTTCTTAAAATTTTGCTTTGTCGCTGCAAATTTTCAACCAACTTTAATAAACATATATTTTCGACTGACGATATAACAATTAATCATAAAATGTAATTTATTTTCCTTTCATTAAAGGGGACAGTATGGATTGGAATTATCGATGAAAATGGCAAACCGGCTGTAACATACAATGTGACTTGTGGACAGATTTTCTTCATTCCTAGAAATAACATTCATTGGATAAAGAATATTGGGGCTACAGAGGCAGTTGTGGTTCTGTATTTTTCCACTCATGAAGAATTTTTTACAGATGAGATTGATTTCGTGTTTTCATTGACACCTGAAGACATATTGACAAGGACACTGCAGGTAAATTAAGAAATTATTTTATATTTTGATATCTGATGATATTTATAGTAAAAAAATAAATAGGTTGGGCTAAAAAGTCTTATTAGGATTTGCAGTGTGCAAAATGCATAAATATATATCAGAATGGGGGTACACAGAAAGCGGATGGAGCAAATGTGCAGAGGCTACAGACAAAAATAAAATTAGAGATTTATTAACATTTGATAATTTAAATTTTTTTAGAGGAGACACGGCACCCTATGCTTAAAGTAGTAATCTAAACACCATAACCACTACAGTTCATTATAGGGAATATAGAGCAAATAGTCAATGGATGCAATCCTCCAGGTTCTGTTAAAATATTTTCAAGTATTTTAATAAAAAAATGAGTCTCTCTCCCGCAGTCACTGCAACCTAATAAACCTACATTCGAACATGTTGATACTTAGAAACTTACAATTCGAAGGCTACCATTTATCCTTAAAGAAAATGTTTCACTTGTTATTACTATTGTTATAAAACTCCAGCAACGAGGTAACGAGGTGTAAAGAACGCAATGCATAGACTGGGGGTAGGCAACCTTAGGCACTCCAGATGTTTTAGACTACATCTCCCATGATTCTTTGTCAGCATTATAGCTGTAAGAGAATTATGGGAGATGTAGTCCACAACATCTGTTGTGCTGAAGGTTGCCTACCCCTGACATAGACCTTCAACAATGACACAATATTTTGGATACATTTGCAGACATTTGTAGTGTGATAGAATGTTTTTAAGCCTCTTTGTAAAAGCTGGCACAGCCATGCTAAAACGAACCAAACAATATCTAATAACATCCGATGGGATAACTATGGCTTATTTAAGTGACTTGGCTCCTTGGTTTAACCCATGGACACTACATGTTAAGCTCAATTGTTTCATGCAAGCTCACTCTGTCATTTGAGCCTACATTGTGTTGTTTGTATTCCATTGCACACCCTCACATACAGATTTGTTATATACTTCACATGACTGAAACATTTCAGAAATAAAGAATTATTAAAAAAAATGAGGCTCTCCCATCCCCTACATCCCAACATTAGTCTGCTGAACTGTGGGTGCAATGTTAGGATAATTTAGCCTAGTACTATCAGTCTATAGCACATTTATACATTGCTGGAAAACAGTTTGACACATAGTGGGGGAGGGCAGCACCCCAACGACCATCAGGGATGTTTAGTAAAGTAAGAGTTAAACTTTAATTCAAAGTGCATTTCAAATGTAAGGCCAGAGTAGCTGAACTGAAAGCATAGCTGACTTAGAGAATGGTTCCAGTTTGGATATATTGACCTTAAATTTAAAATACCCTTTGACTTCTCCCTTTAGTGAATGCCTCTACACATGTGCCATGCCCACTACAGTGGATTGAAGTTATTACGGTGCCTAGAGTGACCCTTTATTAAAGATTGATAAATCAATTTTAATTTAATGATATAAGCTAGCGCAGAAGTAGAGATTTGACAAATTATAATTTATTACATCAGTAAATACAACAATGAAAGGCAAACAAGTTGGTTACCAAAGTTAGGGGCATCAGTTATTAAAATCACAGATTTAGTTTTATGCTAAGGGGAATAGCAGTATATATTGCACATAGACAAATTGCATTAGCAATAAGGAGCAGTTTTTGACAATTAATTATTAGAAGTTTCACTGGACAGTTACTAAATGACACAAAAACACATTCTTAAAATACTGCTATGTAACATGCATGTGTAAAAGCAGATTTTCCTATACACAGTAGTTTTAAAACAGGACATCTCCCATAATGCTCTTACAGCTATAATACTGGCAGTGCATCAGAGGAGATGTAGTCCATAACATTTGGAGAGTCGAAAGCATGGCTTTCCTCTTCAATCGGCTGAAAAACTAACTTTGTTTTAAAACCTTACCATAGAAAGTGAACAGATTTAAATAATATGTAGACGAGTTTCTACTTCTGAGAACAGATTGTGAGTAAATCGTTTTTTGATACGTTAACAGGTTTATTCATTAAATTCAAAGTGAATTTCAAATTGAAGGTCAAATGGAATCATTCTCTAAGCCAGGTATGCTTTCCATGCAGCTACTCTGGAGTTACATCTGAAATCAATTTTGAATTCACTTTGAATCCTCACTAGTAAATACTGAGTGTATGTTACTGAAATATGGTTCTCCTTTTCTGCAGCCAGAAGGCGGGGTTGATTTTATCAGGAGCTTCGAACGACGCAATCAAAGCATAGTATTAAATCTTCCATCAAACCCCTCTGATCCCATCACACGTCAGTACCCTCAGTCAGACATTACATTGGTCTGGAAGTATTTTTATGATCTTGAAGGTATGATTAAAACACGCTTAAGACTTCCTTTACTGCTTTATCCATATGTCTATGAGTTAGGACTAATATTGTCCAAGATTAATTAGGGATTTCTGCTCTGGCTGTCCAACATCCCTGTCTTTTGTCCATCCATATAATATAATAAATGGGTTTATGTACTTTAATACCAGTAGAAAGATTTTCTAGTGTTCCTGTTTGGAATCTTGTATGTTGTGCTCTGTACGCTGCTAAAACATGTAAACATAAAACATACACATAGCAAATTCTAAGTCAAAAATATGTTGACTGAATGATGGAAAATACAAAAAATAAGACAGAACTAGGTATGGCCTTTCTTGAGCTGGTGTTATTTTTAAACCAATGAATAAGTGGAGGGTTCACTGGTCCTATAGCTATAAAGTCAGGGGGTTCATAATCCTTTTGGCCACATAAATTTCTCTTCATTCAACCCTGACCTCCCATATAGGACCAGTTGATGCTTAAACCCCTGGCCGGAGACCTTTAGATCCCCTCCTCGAAGAATAGTAGTCGTAGATCTACTAAACAGCAGCAACCCATAGTATCTATTCTACATACATTCTCATTCTAACAACTATTAGAGTCTATATACTAATAAAAATAAAACAAAGATACATACCAATGAATTATTGATACAGGCCAAAATACAAGCTAAAATAACCCACCACAAACTGTAATAAAATTAAAAATACTGATTGCAAGAAAAAAATTCTAAAATTAAATTAATCCATGGTCTTCATACTTGTCTATTGGCTCATGGGCTAATGAATAACTCTTAAAGAGAATAGCTTGAAAGGCCGTCAGTAGACTGTGCAAAGCCAACCAATCATGATGCAATCTCAGGCAAGTCTTAATCCCACCCAGTTTGCCTGGTCATCTCAAGAGTAATACTTGCCTGGGAGAGCACTATTAGTTTTGCAGACCTTATGATAATACACAGCAAGTGTTTCTCACTACGTCAAGTTTCTGGTACATGCGATAAATGGAAAACATATGCCATTTTATCTCGATTCTGAAATCAATTTGTTCAAAACATTTGTGTCTAGCAAACGTGTTTAAAAGGAATTACAAAAAGATTTAGTGGCTCTTTGAAAAAAGGGGTTATATATTTTATACGTATAGCGACAGCTAAGTATAATGGTGTGCTGTTGTGCTTATGTTATTGTATGAAATTAAAATAAAAAATGAAATTATAAAATAAAAAAAAATCTATTTCTGGCAAGTAGCAAGATTCTTACCCCTGAATATAAAATCTGTTGCATATCTTGTTTTTTTGGTGTTATGCCAGATTCATAATATACTGACATTTATTTATATACATTTTAATTGTACAGGTGCAAGAAAACTGGTTTATAATAGAGCAGAGACGACCTGGGCAGGTTTCTACCAAAATACTACAGGACTGATAGAAAATGCGATTGTCTATGGCAATTCTGTATTCTCGGTAAATGCTTTTAATAATGTTTTTACTTGTTGTTACGCATTTTTCATGAAGAAATTACAGTGTGTACATTTATTGTAATCCTTTTCATGCTTTTATTGTGTATATTACAATAAAATAGAATGAATTCGATATTTTTGAGAAGCTCCATTACCCCAGTATGTACTGAAACTAACCTCTTTTCACTAACACAAATTGGGGTATCTCCTGTTTTTTTGTTTCTTGACGCCATACCAAAACGTAGTTGTTTACTGAATGTCTTACCTCCATAGTGTATTGTACCCGGCAAGCTTCTTCATGTACAGTGTACTATGAGGTCTACTGCTATTCCATAAAGCTCCTAGTTAATGCACTTCTTCCAATACACAGTAAACCCAAGCCTATGGCTATTAATGCTTTCTAAATAACATTTCAGAGTGACTCTAAACTATCTTGAATAAGTACTAGATCTGCAGATCACCTAAAGAGTGTAGACCACCAGGGTTCACCATTAATCTGGGAGTATCCAGATGTATAGATTGTAACTACTTTGTAAGTTTATGTTTGAGAGAATGCCTTTCACCCTCTCTCCATGCCAAATCACATACACAGACAACACAAACATTACATCATATAATATTGAGATGTATTACAGTGGAGCTCTGGTATATAAAATGCACATTACTCTGTGTTTTATAGATAGGGAGCTCCGTGATACACGGAAGACATCCACACTAGTGTTGTGTAGTGTATGATCTTGCCACAGAGCTCCACATTACTGGGAGTTTTATTGTTGTGGAGCTCTGTGATAAATGGAGAAGTAGCGCATTACTACAAATTTTATTCCAAAGGGTCAAGGTAAATAAGTATAATCCAGAGCTCCAAAGCAAAACCACTCACAGTATTATGTGACATACTTAGTCTGCTCATCTGTAATGTAGGGGAGGCAGTCTGGCACTTCTGTTGGCTGCAGACCATAAGTAGCTGTCTTCCTAGCTCAGGATAATCAGAGCACTGATGGAGATTACCACATGACACTGCAAGTCCCTGAGCTTGCGAGACAGTTACGCATGGTCTGCACTCAGTGGAGGGGCAGACCAGATTCAGATCAGCATGCTCCTCTCCCAAATAGGTAACAACAGGAAAGAAGGAATTAATACGTGTTTTAAATCATTTTAATTTAATAAATCCCCTATACAATCACTACACTCCTATACACACACTATACATGGATGACGGGGGGGGAGGGGGGCCGTGAAGATTTTTCGAACAGGGCGCCTAAAGGCCTAAAGCTGGCCCTGCTTGTTGGTACTTGGTTTTTAGTGTTCACAAAAAAGCAAACCCAGATCACTTGGACTGGAGCCCAGATGGGCACAACCCATATACAGTACAATCTGTACTGTAGACTATTTTCCCTTTGATGTCCTGAATGATGAGCTGGGTCACAGCTGATTCTTGAATAATAATATTTTACAATAAAATATTCTACAGTTAATAATTGCTTTGAATAGAAATATGCACAGGTATACTCAATTCTAGAAATGCTTTGAAAGTTTTCTCTTATGTTTGCTTAGTCTACTTAACTATTAAACAACTATGATATCTAATATAATGTCACTAAGCCATTTAGTAACTGGCATGGATAGTAAATATATATATATATATATATATATATATACACACCAAATTAATTTAAGGGCATTGTTAATCATTCAAGGTCAATTAATAATCTATGTTGTCTTAAACATCTGCTCTTTAAGGATCTATTACACACTGGCTCCCAAGAATTCAAATTAGAATGATTAAAAAAGCAGTGTTTTAGTAAATGTTCATAGTTTTATTGAAATAAAAATTTTAAAATTAAAATACAATTCTATCATTTTTCGCAGTATCCAGACACATTGAGCCTTGGAGTTCTTCGAATACTACCATATGGACTTTGGCTGCCACATTACAACTTAAACGCACATGAGATGGGATATGTACTAAGAGGCTGTGGAAAGGTAAACAATATTAAATATATCACTTCAGTAGCTAGAAATTTGTACATGGGAACATTAAACAGGAAACATAATTCCATAGTAATGTAGGCTAAAATAAACTTCTGACTTTCAAATATTTTTTAAAGAGCTTCACAATTTTGAAATGCAGTGGGGAACAAATCTCCAAAATGTGGCCATATTTTACCTTGAATACACAAAGTGCCACCCCACCAACAAGATGCCACCCCACATTTAGCAATGATATTCTGCAATATGTTGTTTTACCAAAAATCTATGCAGCTATTGTTTAGAGATGGAAACTTCTTCATCTGTACTCTTCTGAATGTAAAGAAATGTTTCTTTCTGTAAATAATAATTTGATGTAGGCGAAATCTACTTTCTTTTAATCTCAGTAGATGGCCTCTTGCCCTTTGCACAATCCTATTAATGAGCAGGTTATCAGAGAGGCATTTACAGTGGACCTGTATATAATCTATATAATGTTCAGGGGCGGCTCTAGACTTTGCGAGGCTTTAGGAAAAACTCAAACGTGAGTCCCCCACTAACGCCCTTAGTGAAAGAAATAGGGGTTACCGTGTGTGTGTATAAGGAGCTGTAAATATATTGAATGGTGGGATTGCAGCGTTGGATACTTTAGAGGCTTGCATTGTCGCGGCCCCCATGCTGCTGTGTTGTGAGCTCTCTGACTGTAGTTATGGCATAATTTGCAATAAACTAATTTAATTTGCAATTATGCTATCGTTTAAACACGATTGCGGAGTATGGTTGTATAGCCTGGCAGTCGTGTATACATAAATGCCAGTGTGAAGGGGTTATTTGAAACAAAAATGTTTGGTTGGGCTTTTAAAAAAATTATTTACCAAATAATAAAGTTACAGATAAGCAAACAATGTCATTGACATTTTCCCCACATATGCTATAATCCTTTACATGTATATAATTATATATGTGTATGTATGCATATAATATATGTGTCGCTTGCAACTTTACCTTTGCATTGCCTATACCCAGGGCCGGCCTTAGGCAATTAGGCACCCTGTGCGAAAAGTCTTCACAGGGCCCCCCCCAAGTTGCCTGTATACAGCCACACGCACAGGCAGACAGTCACACAAACAGTTACAAGCAGACAGTCACACATGCTCCGTTACAGGCAGACAGTCACAGTACGAAACACACAGTTAAAGGCAGACAGTCACACACAGTTACAGGCACACAATCACGAACAGTTACAGGCACACAGTCACACACAGTCACAAGCAGACAGTAACACATACTCCATTACAAGCAGACAGTCAAACACATTCGGTTACAGGCATACGCACACACACACACTCAATTAAAGGAAGTCACACATACAGGCACAGGCACACACAACGGCACAGCTACAGCGGAACACACAACTGGAGTCACACACAGTCAGACAGTCACACACACACAGGCGGGCAGTCACACACACACACACATACACGCACGCACGCAGGCAGTCATACAGACAGTCACACACACAGGCAGGCAGACAGTCACACACACAGGCAGGCAATCACACACACACACACACACATACATTAAGGCAGTCACACACACACACACACACACACACAAGAAGGCAGTCACACAGACAGACAGTCACACACACACACAGGCAGACACACACTGAGACAGGCAGTCACACATAGATGCAGGCAGTGACACAGAAAGACAGTCACACACACACACACACACACACACACAGGCGAACAGTCAAAGGCCCACACACACACACACACTGAAAGTCACACACACAGGCAGTCAGACAGTCAGACACATACACACACACACAGGCAGGCAGTCACACACAAAGACAGACAGTCACACACAGGCAGGCAGTCACAGTCACACACACAGGCAGGCAGGCAGACGCATACACAGGCAGTCAGACAGTCACAGAGACAGGCAGTCACACATACAGACAGTCACACACACGCACAGACAGGCAGTCACACACACAGGCAGGCAGTCACACAGACAGACAGTCACACATACTGGCAGGCAAACAGTCAGTCACACACAGACAGGCAGTCACACACAAGCAGGCAGTCACACACACTGGCAGGCAGGCAGACAGTCACATACACACACAGGCAGGCAGACAAACACACAGGCAGGCAGACACACACACACAGGCAGACAGTAACAGTCCCACACACAGACAGTCACACAGGCAGACAGTCACACACACACACAGGCAGTCAGACAGACAGTCACACACAGAGGCAGGCAGTCAAACAGACACACACACATGCAAACAGTCAAAGGCCCACACACACACACACAGACAGTCACACACAGGCAGGCTGTCACACAGACAGACAGTCAGACACAGGCAGGCAGGAAGAGAGTCACACACAGGCAGGCAGGAAGACAGTCACACAGACCGACAGTCACACACACACACACAGGCAGTCAGACAGTCAGACACATACACACACACACAGGCAGGCAGTCACACACAAAGACAGACAGTCACACACAGGCAGGCAGTCACAGTCACACACACAGGCAGGCAGGCAGACGCATACACAGGCAGTGAGGCAGTCACACAGACAGGCATTCACACACACAGACAGTCACACACACAGACAGGCAGTCACACACACAGGCAGGCAGTCACACACACAGGCAGGCAGTCACACAGACAGGCAGGCAGCGTCACACACACATACTGGCAGGAAAACAGTCAAAGGCCCACACACACACACACACCGACAGTCACACACACAGGCAGTCAGACAGTCATACACACACACACACACACACAGACAGTCACACACACATGCAGGCAGTCACAGTCACACACACAGGCAGGCAGGCGATACACAGGCAGTCAGACAGTCACAGAGACAGGCAGTCACACACACACAGACAGTCACACACACACACAGACAGCAGTAGCACACACACAGGCAGGCAGTCACACACACACACAGGCGAGGCAGTCACAAAAGACAGACAGTCACACATACTGGCAGGCAAACAGTCACACAACACACACACACAGGCAGTCAGTCACACACACACACACACAGACAGACAGTCACACACAGACAGGCAGTCACACACAAGCAGGCAGTCACACACACTGGCAGGCAGGCAGACAGTCACACACACACACAGGCAGGCAGACAAACACACAGGCAGGCAGACACACACACACAGGCAGACAGTAACAGTCCCACACACAGACAGTCACACAGGCAGACAGTCACACAGTCACACACACAGAGGCAGGCAGTCACACAGACACACACACACAGGCAGTCAGTCACACACACACACACACACACAGGCAGGCAGTTGCACAAACAGGCAAACAGTCACACACACACACACCTCTTTTCCAGTGGATGCAGTTGGTTGTTGGAGAAGCAGGGACTCCTTCCCTCTTCCTTGTTTACCTTTGTATGTGTCTGACAGTGAGTATCCTTGTATGTGAATGTATGTTTCTGTGAGCATGTGAATGCTTGTGGGGTAGCTGATTGCTGTGTTTTGTGTATGTGGGGGGCAAACTGTGGCCTTTGTGCAACTTTGTTCATGGCTAAGTTATGTTTTATGACTGTATGATGATTGTAACGGATCGTTTTGCACACAAGGGGTAAAAATCGTTTAGGCGATCATCCCCTTTTCAGAGATGCAGGCACAGCTACTGTAGAACACCAAACTCACGAACCGCCAATAAGGGAATGCTCTAATCGCCCGAACTGCATACAATATAGCACTCCAAACACACAAACTGGAACCATACTAATCGCTGCTAGCAGACGAATAGGAAAAGCACCCAAGCGGTTTACACTCCTAGCAATCAGTCTCTATCAGCGTTCAGTAAATCCCCCCAAAGACGAGACAAGGCTCCGTGTTGAGGGTCAAGCAGTGGTCTGTTTAATGAGGGCTACCTGCCCAGTATTTATGCAGGTCTCCCACCTGGTGGACACTCCCCTAGGGAACCAAATGGGAGACTGACAAAGGACAGACAATCAGCAATCTAGGACACACAGTCACATTATATTCCCACAATGCATCCTGGCTTCCTCCCCTCTGCCCTGGAGATAACTGAGAAGTAATTCAATTATCTCCCAGGACAAAGGCAAATCGCCATTATGCACAAGGGGGGATACCAATACAGGAATTACTATTAAAATACACTATGTGACACAAGTTACAATGAATACATACATTTAACGTAGCCCCAGATAGCTCAGGTCTGAGCGCACATTATTAAGCGAATGGCGCTCTGACCACACGAATACAGTTTAATCACCATGGAGCCAAAGTCTTCATAAAGTCTGTTCTCATACGAATGAGCTCCATGGGATTCCTATCTGGGGTATAGTGTAGTCAGGTACAACTACCGAATACAGGGCCGTTCGTGCACTTCTACCGAACAAAAAGGGAGGTTGGCGGCTTCAGAGGTGTTCATGCCAAAAGGCATCCGTTTTCAGTTCCATGAGTTGGGTGTCGAACAACGCTGTGCGTTTGCGTGTTTAAAATGGTCGCGACCTCGTGTTCGGTATACTAATGGCGGCCACCCAGTATTCGTCAATTAAGCTGCGGTTAACTGCAGCTTCTGGGAGGCTAATTGCCGACACACTCCAGCTCCCAGGTGGTCCAGGCATTCGTGTATTAGTTCGGTAGATTGGATCAGCAGAAAAACACGAATAAGTCTTTTCTGCAGGGGAAACAAAGTCTTTTAACATGGGGCCATAATCCAAAGGCAACAGGCGAGCAACCAGGCTTCTCCAATGCAATGTGGCGAGATTGCTCTCGTCACAATGATTGTCTGCAGGGGTGACCGTGACAGGGTGAGTAAAGGGGTAACTCTGGCAGTATGAGTGTGACAGGACGGGGGGGAGGGTAAATGAGACAGGATTTGGGGATGAGACTGAAGGTTGGCTATCTGGGCAGACAGCATGAAGAACAAGCCGCCGGGCCCCCTCCCGATGTTGGGTCCTCGGTCATGGATCGAGAACCCAACAAATCACCCAGCCCTAAGGCGATTTAGGCAGCCAAAAGGCTCCAACCAGCATGAGGGCTTAGGTGGCCGCCTAAATCATATAATTAGAAAGCCACCTCTGATTAATGTTATCATATATCTTCTGAGATGCTTTTTTTTTTTATGCAAACAAGTTAAATGTTAAATATAGAAAAACAAAAAAGTAGATAATGGTTATAGTAAAAAAAATTATTTTCCCACTGGTGCTTTATCAACAGCTTAGTAAGCTTCTATCATCATAGTATTGCTTTGATTTTTGATGTTTTGATTGTACCTTTTTCCAATAAATGGGAGATTTGTTTTTGTAACTGACTTTAGTGTGAAATAATAGCCCAATGGTTGAAAATGATGTGAAGGAGCCTCCCATGAAAAAAACTAACCAAGGTGTACTATGGCCGGTCATCTCCTACCAAGATATTTGTATATAAAAATATGCTGTCAAATAATAGTGAATGCTAGAATATGCAGAGAAACATTAAAGGAGCACTATAGTGCAAGGAAAACAAACTTGTTTTCCTGGCACTATGGGTCATTAGGTCCCCCAAACCCTCGGGGTTAAAATCCCTTCCGCCACTTACCTTTCCCCAGCGCCAGGCTCAATCTGTGCTGGGGAACTCTCCACCCCCTACCGACGTCAGATTCCGAATGTGCATGCGCGGCAAAAGCCGCATACACATTCAAACAGCCTATATGAAAGCATTACCCAATGCTTTCCTATAGACATCCAGCATCTTCTCACAGTGATTTACACAGTGAGAATCGCGGAGGCGCGGTGAGAATCGCGGAGGCGCCTCTAGCGACTGTCAGTGAGATAGCCACTAGAGGCTGGATTAACCCTCACTGAAACATAGCAGTTTCTCTGTTTTCAGCTACAGGGTTAAAACTAGACGGATCTGGCACCCAGACCACTTAATTGAGCTGAAGTTGTCTGGGTGCCTATAGTGGTCCTTTAATAGTTAGGGTAGGTCAGTAGCAGCCCCTGCCCCCACCCCCATTGCAAGGTGGGCCAAAAGGTAGATCCCGTCTGTTGTACAACTCCCACAATGCTTTGCCAGTTTTGTGTCTACCATTTGCCAACCTTGAAGACACACATGCGAATGCACAGATACACAATGACACACAAACAAAGAAAATGCAGGTCAAAATTTACACATTCTTAGCCACCCTAATGTTTCCTACCTTTTGGGTGCAGGCTTCTGCTGGCTGAGGCTGTTGGGAATTAGGAGCTGGCTGTTCCAATCCATGCCCTCCCTCATCTCTACATTCCCCTCTTGCGCGACTTGGTAGTTGGGAGGAATGACAGGCTCTCACTTACTCCTAGCATGGCCTTTAGTAAAGAGGTCCAGTTGCATTGTTGTAGGGCTGCAGCATATGACCAGGCTCCTGGTGGCACATGCCCATTGGGTAAGTGCATGGGTTAGCTGATGGGCTCCCTCTGTGGTAGGTCTGCTGCTGGGGTGGATAGCAAGAAAACTAATTTCCACAGAAACGTTGGATTAACAGTATCAGACACGTGGCACATGTTTAAATGTAATTATGTGTAACATTTCATTTAGTTATAGGTAATTTATTTGATGTTTCCATTTTACACAGGTTGGAGTAACAAATGAGCAAACTATTGAATTTGATATTGGTCTTGGAGATGTTGTGTATTTTCCTATTGGTAAACAGCACTACATAAAAAATACATGTGAAGAAGACTTGATATTGATACGAGCTTTCAGCATCTCTCTCGAAGTAAGTAAATAATACTATACCTATATAAATGTTTATACATAATTCATAAACAGTAGCTGGAAAAAAGGTCCTCTGTCGAGGTCCATACCTGCAATTGCAGCTAATGTGATATGAACCATAGAAACATTGAAATATATCCCGACCACAGTGTTTATCTATACACACTGGCAGGTACACTAAATGCACCACAATGTACTGCAGAAAAACACCACACTAACAAACCACAAATTTAGTGGTTACTTCCTAATAAACCTATAAAATCTAAACATAAATAACATCACAAATAGTTAGTGAATCCAGCAAGTAAATGCAGTCCAGTTCTGTAGGGTCTATGCAAGATTTGTCCTAGTGGAACACCCTTCACATTACAAAAAAAAAAAGTTTGAAAATCTCGATAATGCAGATCCTTTTTGCGCAGTATTTATTATACCAAACTTAAAATACAAACAAACAAACTCCCCCTCAAAGGAAAAGCACTCACACTGGCACTCATATACAGGTATAATTGTACAATTAAATTCATAAATAAAGTCAGCAAACGCTCCCCCATCTTGTCATCACTGTGCATGCTAGTAGTATGGGATACACAAAGTACTGATGTTATGCTGTCCAAAAGGTAATCATTAAATCCTACGCGTTTCACAAGTCTGCACTCACTTCCCCAGGGAATTAAACAATTACCTATTACCACTTATTTTATATAGTTACAATTAACACCTGAAATAATCGTTCCCTACAATCTAACACAAAATATTTTCACACATACATGAAGTATCGCACTACTTATAAGGAACTTGCTTGTTTATTGAACAATAATATATTTTGTTTCCAGCAATTCAAGTTCTAACTTTTTATGAGTTGTAACATTTCATTGGGTATAGTGGAGCTTTTGACCCTCAGAGAAGTGTTTTTTACATACATTACATTCTATATTTCTACGCATGTTTTTCCATCTTAAAAACTGAAAATGAATTAAAACTTCAAATATTTGATATACAAAATTAAAATAAATATTTCTTTAAAATACATTCCACATATAATTTTTCAATTCCAATTAAAATTATAATTTAAATATTTAGAAATACTTTAAAGCAATTTAAATACTAATAAATTAAAGGTATACTATAGTCACCAAAATAACTTTAGCTTAATAAAGAAGTTTGGTGTATACATCATACCTCTGAAGTTTCAATGCTCAATTCTCTGCCATTTAGGAGATAACTTTTGTTTCTGATTATGCAGCCCTAGCCACATCTCCCCTGTCTGTAACTCACACAACCTGCATGAAAACAACATGGTTTAAATGGTTTAATTTTCAACCAGATGCTAACTTGCTTTAAAGTTTTTATCTCCTGCTCTCAAAATAAAAAGAATAAACTGTAATTACATATATATTTCTACTCGCGGCATAGGCAATATTGACCCCCATAGAGTGAGGGAGGGAATGGGGGGCTTAGGAAGTGGTGGGGAGCACTGCTCCCTGCAGCTTCTATTTTTACATATTACAAGGAGGGAGCTGTGATCCAGTAGCTCCCTCCTTGTAATAAAATGAATGAACGAGCAAACGAACACCGATATGCAGTGTTTGTTCGTCTAAAATTTCTATTCATTCCTTCGTCTTTCTGACGAATGAAAAGACGAAATTCACGACCGAATTTCGGACAATAGCGAATACCCAGCGCTATCTAG
>OW240916.1:278124750-278204750 GCA_933207985.1 Pelobates cultripes
GATCAATGAATCATGTTATGTCCCACTCAAAGTTGGTGGAAGTGGAAGAGGCAGCAGCTAAGCATGAAGAACTGTTTTAATTTTTTGTTGTATTATGTAGTATTACCAGTCTAAAACCTAAATCAGTGAGTCAAAGTTAGAGGTGTCAGGGCACAGCAGAAAGCTAACCAGTCTGACACAAGGATAAATGACCCAAGCTATCTATCTCCCACTTAGAGTCAGAGTAAGTAACACTACTAATCGCTAGGCACAGCAGTAACCTAGCCAGCCTCACTCAGGAATCAAGTAAACAATTAAACAGGCTATCTATCTCCCACAAACACTACATTTTCTTGCTGCACAAAAGTGTATTCAGTGCTGTTTTAATACATGTAAAAAGTAAATAAAATAAAAACTAAAACCACGTATCAAATATTTGAAACTTGTAAAGTGATAATACTATGAAACACGTCACATACTTAGTTTAACACGTTTGTTGCCAGAGATGTAACTCCACCCCCTGCAGTGGCTCCTGGAAGAAGAGTTCTTGGCTACCTAATAGCAATTCTGTGAATTATTTATAAGCAAAGAGAGGCATTCATTGACTGAGCGTGATCAGCTGATGCTCTCAATGTATGAGTGTCAGGATAGGAGTAACACTTTTGTCAAAATAAGGCAGTATCTTATAAAGTACCTCAGCAAAGGAAAACAAAAAAAGTGATACTAATAATAAATTTGCTTATTATTTTATCTTTAACCAATTTCAATGTCAATGTCAATGTCAATGCCAATGTCAATGTCAATATCCACTTCAGTGACTGGTGTTGTGGACAGTGTTGATAGAGAGATGGAAGTTGATGCTGCTGTTGTTGCAGTTGTAGTATCTAGTGTAGATGGTGATGTTGTTATAGTTGTAGTACCTAGTGTAGATGGTGATGTTGTTACAGCTGTAGTACCTAGTGTAGATGGTGATGTTGTTATAGTTGTAGTGTCTAGTGTAGATGGTGATGTTGTTATAGTTGTAGTACCTAGTGTAGAGGGTGATGTTGTTGCAGTTGTAGTATCTAGTGTAGATGGTGATGTTGTTATAGTTGTTGTATCTAGTGTAGATGGTGATGTTGTTGCGGTTGTTGTATCTAGTGTAGATGGTGATGTTGTTGCAGTTGTAGTATCTAGTGTAGATGGTGATGTTGTTGCAGTTGTAGTACCTAGTGTAGATGGTGATGTTGTTGCAGTTGTAGTACCTAGTGTAGATGGTGATGTTGTTGCAGTTGTAGTACCTAGTGTAGATGGTGATGTTGTTGCAGTTGTAGTACCTAGTGTAGATGGTGATGTTGTTATAGTTGTAGTATCTAGTGTAGATGGTGATGTTGTTGCAGTTGTAGTATCTAGTGTAGATGGTGATGTTGTTATAGCTGTAGTACCTAGTGTAGATGGTGATGTTGTTGCAGTTGTAGAGCCAGGTGTAGAGGGTGATGTTCTTTGAGTAGAGGTTTCTAGTGTAGGTGATGTTACAGTTGTAGAGCTTACTGTTGATGGTGATGTTGTAGCAGCTGTAGTGCCTAGTGTAGATGCTGATGTTGTTACAGTTGTAGTGCCTAGTGTAGATGGTGATGTTGTCACAGTTGCTGTAGTTGTTTTATTTGCAGTTGATGCCAGTGTAGCTGCAGTAACTAATGCTGTTCCTGAAACAGGTGATATTGTTGATGATGGTCTGGTAGTTACGGTTTGTAATAGTTTAGATGTTGTTTTGGTTGCTGCTGATGTAGATGTTTTTGCAGAGCTGGGATTTATTTTACAGATGTTATTCTCAGAAATCCTAATTGTAATATTGTAATTCATCAATGTAATTTGTCCAAAATCATTTTCCCTTTTATAAAATGTTTGCGCCAATATATTTAATGGTACCAGTTGTAAATAATAATCCATAAAAAGTGTTTCCACCTAAAATAAAAACAAATATAAACACATCAGTATTTTTTTTTGCCATCTCAAATTGTTCTACATATTGCCTCTTTAGTATTTCAATTAAGTAGTTATACTCAACTCTAATTAAGGTAAGTCATTACTTTTAGAAATAAAACTAAAAAATGAACTATGTATGAGCAAATTATTTTTTGTGTTTTGACCTTTATTACAATTATATTTTAAACCAGCAAACAAACATGTTTAAACAAATATTGAAACCAAAATAAAGCAAGGAAAACTTTGAAAAGTATGCAAGACTTACTAAAAACTTGGTCAGATTTCAGCTTTCCTACCCCTCACACACCAATCCCTGTATCATACCAGTCCTCTAATGGCAGAAACAGGGCAATCATTGCGTAGCAGCAGGAGAGATAAACCCCACACTTAAGCGGCACTGTGATGGATGAATCCAGCTTTTTTCTAACCCCCCTCCTGACTCCACTACATCTATTTGTCCCCCAAGTCACCCCCAAATGCCCATAGTCCCCCCATATTACCTATTGTTTTATTTCGTGCCGGGACCTAGGTAATGGGCGCCACCATCTTTGTGTGCGCAGATGAAGTCCCTGTGGGACACGTCATATGCCCACACTAGATAGCGCTGTGAAATTCCTGCGCATGCCCAGTTAAACACTTGGGCATTCGCTATTGTCCGAAATTCGGACGGGAATTTCGTCTTTTCATTCGTCGGAAAGACGAAGGAATAAATAGAAATTTCAGATGAACAAACACTGCATATCGGTGTTCGTTTGCTCGTTCATTCATTTTATTACAAAGAGGGAGCTACTGGATCGCAGCTCCCCACCACTTCCTAAGCCCCCCATTCCCTCCCTCACTCTATGGAGGTCAATATGGCCCCATATTAGCATAAGGGAGAATTAAATTTCCCAAATGCCCCTACTCACTATGCCGTGAGTAGAAATATATATGTAATTACAGTTTATTCTTTTTATTTTGAGAGCAGGAGATAAAAACTTTAAAGCAAGTTAGCATCTGGTTGAAAATTAAACCATTTAAACCATTTTGTTTTCATGCAGGTTGTGTGAGTTACAGACAGGGGAGATGTGGCTAGGGCTGCATAATCAGAAACAAAAGTTATCTCCTAAATGGCAGAGAATTGAGCATTGAAACTTCAGAGGTATGATGTATACACCAAACTTCTTTATTAAGCTAAAGTTATTTTGGTGACTATAGTATACCTTTAATTTATTAGTATTTAAATTGCTTTAAAGTATTTCTAAATATTTAAATTATAATTTTAATTGGAATTGAAAAATTATATGTGGAATGTATTTTAAGGAAATATTTATTTTAATTTTGTATATCAAATATTTGAAGTTTTAATTCATTTTCAGTTTTTAAGATGAAAAAAAATGCGTAGAAATATAGAATGTAATGTATGTAAAAAACACTTCTCTTAGGGTCAAAAGCTCCACTATAACCAAGGAAATGTTACAACTCATAAAAAGTTAGAACTTGAATTGCTGGAAACAAAATATATTATTGTTCAATAAACAAGCAAGTTCCTTATAAGTAGCGCGATACTTCATATATGTGTGAAAATATTTTGTGTTAGATTGTAGGGAACGATTATTTCAGGTGTTAATTGTAAGTATATAAAATAAGTCGTAATAGGTAATTGTTTAATTCCCTGGGGAAGTATGTGCAGACTTGTGAAACACGTAGAATTTAATGATTACCTTTTGGACAGCATAACATCAGTACTTTGTGTATCCCATACTACTAGCATGCACAGTGATGACAAGATGGGGGAGCGCTTGCTGACTTTACTTATGAATTTAATTGTACAATTTTACCTGTATACAAGTGCCAGTGTGAGTGCTTTTCCTTTGAGGGGGAGTTTGTTTGTTTGTATTTTAAGTTTGGTATAATTAATACTGCGCAAAAAGGATCTGCATTATCAAGATTTTCAAACTTTTTTTTTTTTTTGGAATGTGAAGGGTGTTCCACTAGGAAAAATCTTGCATAGACCCTACAGAACTGGACTGAGTTGGACTGCATTTACTTGCTGGATTCACTAACTATTTGTGATGTTATTTATGTTTAGATTTTATAGGTTTATTAGGAAGTAACTACTAAATTTGTGGTTTGTTAGTGTGGTGTTTTTCTGCAGTACATTGTGGTGCATTTAGTGTACCTGCCAGTGTGTATAGATAAACACCGTGGTCGGGATATATTTCAATGTTTCTATGGTTCATATCACATTAGCTGCAATTGCAGGTATGGACCTTGACAGAGGACCTCTTTTCCAGCTACTGTTTATGAATTATGTATAAACATTTATATAGGTATAGTATTATGTACTTACTTCGAGAGAGATGCTGAAAGCTCGTATCAATATCAAGTCTTCTTCACATGTATTTTTTATGTAGTGCTGTTTACCAATAGGAAAATACACAACATCTCCAAGACCAATATCAAATTCAATAGTTTGCTCATTTGTTACTCCAACCTGTGTAAAATGGAAACATCAAATAAATGACCTATAACTAAATGAAATGTTACACATAATTACTTTTTAACACGTGCCACGTGTCTGATACTGTTAATCCAACGTTTCTGTGGAAATTAGTTTTCTTGCTATCCACCCCAGCAGCAGACCTACCACAGAGGGAGCCCCTCAGCTAACCCATGCACTTACCCAATGGACATGTGCCACCAGGAGCCTGGTCATATGCTGCAGCCCTACAACAATGCAACTGGACCTCTTTACTAATGGCCACGCTAGGAGGAAGTGAGAGCCTGTCATTCCTCCCAACTACAGATACCAAGTCGCGCAAGAGGGGAATGTAGAGATGAGGGAGGGCACGAATTGGAAGAGCCAGCTCCTAATTCCCAACAGCCTCAGCCAGCAGAAGCCTTGACCCAAAACGTAGGAAACATTAGGGTGGCTACGAATGTGTAAATTTTGACCTGCATTTTTGCATCTTTGTGTGTCATTGTGTATCTGTGCATTTGCATGTGTGTCTTCAAGGTCGGCAAATGGTAGACACAAAACTGGCAAAGCATTGTGGGAGTTGTACAACAGATGGGATAAACCTTTTGGTCCACCTTGCAATGGAGGTGGGAACAAATCTTGCACCAGAGCACTCTCTGGGGCTGCTACTGACCTACCCTAACTATTAAAGGACCACTATAGGCACCCAGACAACTTCAGCTCAATTAAGTGGTCTGGGTGCCAGGTCCTTCTAGTTTTAACCCTGCAGCTGAAAACATGTTTCACTGAGGGTTAATCCAGCCTCTAGTGGCTGTCTCACTGACAGTTGCTAGAGGTGCCTCCGCGATTCTCATTGTCTAAATCGCTGTGAGAAGATGCTGGATGTCCATAGGAAAGCATTGAGTAATGCTTTCATATAGGCTGTTTGAATGTGTACGCGGCTCTTGCCATGCATGCACTGTGGCGAAACCGGCCTCGCCACGTGTCCTTGGAGGGGGCTGCTTGCCCGCCTCTTGCCTTTGGACTATGGACCAGACTTTATGTGAATGTGTTATACCCCAGATAGGAATCCCATGGAGCCCATTCGTATGAAGCTGACTGTAAAGACTTTGGCTCCATGGCGATTAAACTGTATTTGTGTGGTCCGAGCGCCATTCACTTAATAATGTGCGCTCAGACCTGAGCTATCTGGGGATATGTGAAATGTCTGTGTGTTATGTGTAAAAAGTGACTTTATGCATTTTAAAGTGTTTTGTGTCTTTTTGCAACCATGTGCTTAATGGAGTCTTGTGTCTATCCTGGGAGATAATTGAATTACTCTCCAGGATAGAAGACTCTGAAACTGGTTTGGGCCAGAAAGCCATGCTTCATTTAGTCACAAAGGACTTTCCCTTAACTTTTGAACCCCTGGTCTGATTCGTGCCATTTTTTAATATGTTGTTCCCCTGAGTGGATTGATTATGAAAATGTATGTTTTATGTTTGTGACATGTATATTTTATAAGTTATAAATATTGTGTAAAAACTGTATTCCTCTGCCGGTGATAATGAGATTACCCATTGTGTTCAGTAATCATATCACAGGCAGATGGGAGGATTTTGTGTGGGAGTGTCTGGGTGTATTGTATGGATTGATTGGCTGTTTTGTAACGCCCTGTGGGCTGTACTATGTTTGTGGATTGGGAATAAAAGAGACTGTATGTGACAGTACAGGGAGTTCCTGTTTTAACCCTCAAAGTGAAGTGTCGTCTCATTATTGGGGGAAGGATTCATTGTATGCTGTTCCAGTTTGACTGCTAGGAGAGTAAACCTATTTGTATGGTTCCTATTCAACTGTCTACAGCATTCATATGCTTGGGAGAATTTATTTGTTTCTCCGGTTCGGTGATTGTGGTGTCTGCCAGAGTGCTTGGAGTCCTCAGGAAGCGCTAGGAGCATCCTTCAACGGAGGTACCCAGTCGGGGTGCCAGGTGATCCGTTACATTGGTGGCAAGCGGTGGGATGGCGTCCTAGTGCGAGGTAAAGCAGCTCAGAGACACAGTCGTTTGGATTTACAAATTGAAGGCGACGCTAGTGTTTATACAGCGTCCCTGTCTACATAAAGATTTGGGAAAATGGGGTTCGTGGATCCTTGGGCACCTCGCACACCTGAGGAAGAGGGTGAATTGGACTGGAGAGATATTGCCCGGCAAGAACTATGGTACAATGCCCTGGAGGAAGTCCAGTATCAACGGCAGCAGCGCCTTCCTGGTGTCGCATACCGGTTGGAGGAACAAATGGCCTGGCGGATGCCGCTTCTGGGAGACCAACCCGGAGGGCAGCAGGTCAGACAACTTGAGTACCTCGTGGAAAGGGAACTGAGCCTTGACGCCTCATACCGGGCACTGTGGTGGTGCACTGTCCAGCCAGAGACATGGAGGGCAGAGGGCATCCAGCCGGAGGGGGAGAACTACACTAGCCCTGGCCTGTTGTGGAAGGCCTTAGCAGAAGACGTCGACTTTGGCAGTCCAGCAGAGTCATGGTACTGGGCTATTTTTTATTACCTGGGTGAGATGGTACAGGGCCCGAGATCTATGGGACTGGGACAAGACCTCCACCGTTTGGCTGCCATGGAACGACAGCTAGAGATGGACTATGTGGAACTACTAAACTCATGTCAGCCACAGGGCATAGACACAGAACAGGAAAACTGGCTGGGAGACCCAGACCTGCCAACCTACAGCTGGGAAAACGCAGCCGAGGTACCCCCTGCTTCACTACCAGCGGCAGAAGTAGGGGACCTCATAGACTGGTCCTGGGAAGACCCACAGATGGCAGGTGGAGATGGGATGGCGGTCTCTCTACCGGCCCTACAGGGATGCTGGGCGGTCGGCCCAGATCTCCAGCGGCAGTGTGTACCCCAGGGAGCAGAAGGTGCAGTCCTTCCTCCCCAGCGGCAGTGTGTACCCCAGGGAGCAGAAGGTGCAGTCCTTCCTCCCCAGCGGCAGTGTGTCCTGCAGGAAGCGGAGACAGTCGGTCTCACTCCCCAGCAGCAGGGCAATATATTAAAAGGGGAGACAGTTGGTCCCCCTCTCCAACAGCAGAGAGAGTGTCAGGGAGAGGAGCTTGTTATCCCCTCTCCCCAGCGGCTGAAAGTATGTTTGGGAGAGGAGCTTGTTACCCCCCCTCCCCAGCGGCAGCGTGTACCCCAGGGAGATGAAGGTGCCGTCCTTCCTCCCCAGCGGCAGTGTGTACCCCAGGAAGCAGAGACCATCTGTCTCGCACCCCAGCCGCAGGACAAAATATTGAAAGGGGAGACAGTTGGTCCCCCTCTCCACCAGCAAAGAGAGTGTCAGGGAGAGGAGCAGGTTACCCCCTCTCCCCAGCGGCAGTCTACAGTTCAGAGAGAGGAGCTTGTTACACCCTCTCTCCAGCGGCAGCCTAACCCACCAAGGGGAGATGTTAAGCCCCACAACTATGCAGATGGGACCGTAGTCTCTGCACTTGCAGCCCCAGGGGCAGGGACGGTCGGTCCTGTCCCCCAGCCACAGAGCAGTGTATCCAGAGGGGAGACAGTCGGTCTCCCCCTCCCCCAACCAGGCTCCAACCAGGCTACTTCAGTGGTAGCGCTGGCACCCGGGCAGAGTACCGCTGGTCTCTGCCCACTCAGCAACCCACCAAGGCAGTCTACCAGCCCCCCGCACAGCTGTGGTGAGGCACCTGGACATGGACAAGTTGCTATTTTATCCAGGTGTAGTAACCAGTTATTGTGGGTGGGCTGTATTGCTGTTTGTGCTTCGTGGGTGGGTTGCTGGACTAACCAGGGCACTGACCGGCAGGAGGTCAGATACCCTGTTAGTTTGGATGGTAAAGGGGAGAAATGTGGCGAAACCGGCCTCGCCACGTGTCCTTGGAGGGGGCTGCTTGCCCGCCTCTTGCCTTTGGACTATGGACCAGACTTTATGTGAATGTGTTATACCCCAGATAGGAATCCCATGGAGCCCATTCGTATGAAACTGACTGTAAAGACTTTGGCTCCATGGCGATTAAACTGTATTTGTGTGGTCTGAGCGCCATTCACTTAATAATGTGCGCTCAGACCTGAGCTATCTGGGGATATGTGAAATGTCTGTGTGTTATGTAAAAAGTGACTTTATGCATTTTAAAGTGTTTTGTGTCTTTTTGCAACCATGTGCTTAATGGAGTCTTGTGTCTGTCCTGGGAGATAATTGAATTACTCTCCAGGATAGAAGACTCTGAAACTGGTTTGGGCCAGAAAGCCATGCTTCATTTAGTCACAAAGGACTTTCCCTTAACTTTTGAACCCCTGGTCTGATTCGTGCCATTTTTTAATATGTTGTTCCCCTGAATGGATTGATTATGAAAATGTATGTTTTATGTTTGTGACATGTATATTTTATAAGTTATAAATATTGTGTAAAAACTGTATTCCTCTGCCGGTGATAATGAGATTACCCATTGTGTTCAGTAATCATATCACCTGCAGAGGGGAGGATTTTGTGTGGGAGTGTCTGGGTGTATTGTATGGATTGATTGGCTGTTTTGTAACGCCCTGTGGGCTGTACTATGTTTGTGGATTGGGAATAAAAGAGACTGTATGTGACAGTACAGGGAGTTCCTGTTTTAACCCTCAAAGTGAAGTGTCGTCTCATTATTGGGGGAAGGATTCATTGTATGCTGTTCCAGTTTGACTGCTAGGAGAGTAAACCTATTCGTATGGTTCCTATTCAACTGTCTACAGCATTCATATGCTTGAGAGAAGGTATACGCTTCTCTGGTTCGGTGATTGTGGTCTCGGCTGCAGTGCTTGGAGTCCTCAGGAAGCGCTAGGAGCATCTTTCAACGGAGGTACCCAGTCGGGGTGCCAGGTGATCCGTTACATGCACATTCGGATCTGACATTGGTAGGGGGTGGAGAGTTCCCCAGCACAGATTGAGCCTGGCGCTGGAGAAAGGTAAGTGGCTGAAGGGATTTTAACCCCTTCAGCCCAGCGGTAGGGGGGCCTCGAGGGTTTGGTGGACCTAATGACCCATAGTGCCAGGAAAACAAGTTTGTTTTTTTTGCACTATAGTGCTCCTTTAATGTTTCTCTGCATATTCTAGCATTCACTATTACTTGACAGCATATTTTTATATACAAATATCTTGGTAGTAGATGACCGGCCATACCCATAGCAAAGTACATCTTGGTTAGTTTTTTTTCATGGAAGGCTCCTTCACATAATTTTCAACCATTGGGCTATTATTTCACACTAAAGTCAGTTACAAAAACAAATCTCCCATTTATTGGAAAAAAGTACAATCAAAACATCAAAAATCCAATCAATACTATGATGATAGAAGCTTTTGCATAAAAAAAGCATCTCAGAAGATATATGATAACATTAATCAGAGCTGGCTCTATAATTATATGATTTAGGCGGCCACCTAATGCCTCGTGCTGGTTGGAGCCTCATGACCGACTAAATCACCTTAGGGTAGAGTGATTGGTCGGGTCCTCGGTCCATGTGACTGCCTGTGTGTGTGTGTGTGTGTGACTGTCTGTCTGTGACTGTCTGTGTGACTGTCTGTGTGTGGGACTGCCTGTGTGTGTCTGCCTGCCTGTGTGCGTGTCTGCCTGCCTGTGTGTGTGTGTGTGTGTGTGTAACTGTCTGTCTATCTACCAGTGTGTGTGACTGCCTGCTTGTGTGTGACTGACTGCCTGTGTGTGTGTGTGACTGACTGCCTGTGTGTGTGTCTGTGTGACTGCCTGCCTGTGTGTGTGACTGCCTGCCTGTGTGTGTGACTGTGTGTGTGTGACTGCCTGTCTGTGTGACTGTCTGACTGCCTGTGTATGCATCTGCCTGACTGCCTGTGTGTGTGACTGTGACTACCTGCCTGTGTGTGAATGTCTGTCTTTGTGTGTGCCTGCCTGCCTGTGTGTGTGTGTCTGACTGTCTGACTGCCTGTGTGTGACTGTCTGTGTGACTGTCTTCCTGCCTGCCTGTGTGTGACTGTCTGTCTGTGTGACTGCCTGCCTGTGTGTGACTGTCTGTCTGTGTGACTGCCTGCCTGTGTGTGACTGTCTGTCTGTGTGACTGCCTGCCTGTGTGTGACTGTGTGTGTGCGTGGGGGGGGCTTGTGTGTGTGTGTGTGACTGCCTTCCTGTGTGCGTGTGTGATTGTCTGCCTGTGTGTGTGAGACTGTCTGTATGACTGCCTGCGTGTTTGTGTGTGTGTGTGTGTGTTTGGGACTGCCTGCCTGTGTGTGTGACTATCTGACTGCCTGTGTGTGTGACTGCCTGCCTGTGTGTGTGTGAGACTGTGTGTGTGTGTGACTGTCTGACTGTGTGTGACTCCAATTGTGTGTGTCACTGTAGCTGTGCCGTTGTGTGTGCCTGTGCCTGTATGTGTGACTGCCTTTAACTGAGTGTGTGTGTGCATGCCTGTAACCAAGTGTGTATGACTGTCTGCTTGTAATGGAGTATGTGTGACTGTCTGCTTGTGACTGTGTGTGACTGTGTGCCTGTAACTGTTTGTGATTGTGTGCCTGTAACTGTGTGTGACTGTCTACCTTTAACTGTGTGTTTGGCTCTGTGACTGTCTGCCTGTAACTGTGTTTTTGACTGTCTGCATGTAACTGTTTGTGTGACGGTCTGCCTGTGCGTGTGACTGTATACAGGCAACGTGGGGGGGGGGCTTTGTGAAGACATTTCGCACAGGGCGTCTAATTGCCTAAGGCTGGCCCTGGGTATGGGCAATGCAAAGGTAAAGTTGCAAGCAACACATATATTATATGCATACATACACATATATAATTATATACATGTAAAGGATTATAACATATGTGGGGAAAAATGTCTATGACATTGTATTCTTATCTGTAACTTTATTATTTGGTAAAAAAAATTTTAAAAGCCCAACCAAACATTTTTGTTTCAAATAACCCCTTCACACTGGCATTTATGTATACACGACCGCCAGGCTATACAACCATACTCCGCAATCGTGTTTAAACAATAGCATAAATGCAAATTGAATTATTTTAATGCAAATTATCCCATAACTACAGTCAGAGAGCTCACAACACAGCATCATGGGGGCCGCGACAATGCAAGCCTCTAAAGTATCCAACGCTGCAATCCCACCATTCAATATATTTACAGCTCCTTATACACACACACGGTAACCCCTATTTCTTTCACTAATGGTGTTAGTAGGGGACTCACGTTTGAGTTTTTCCTAAGGCCTCGTAAAGTCTAGAGCCGCCCTGAACATTATATAGATTATATACAGGTCCACTGTAAATGCCTCTCTGATAACCTGCTCATTAATAGGATTGTGCAAAGGGCAAGAGGCCATCTACTGAGATTAAAAGAAAGTAGATTTCGCCTACATCAAATTATTATTTACAGAAAGAAACATTTCTTTACAGTCAGAAGAGTACAGATGAAGAAGTTTCCATCTCTAAACAATAGCTGCATAGATTTTTGGTAAAAAAAACATGTTGCAGAATATCATAGCTAAATGTGGGGTGGCATCTTGTTGGTGGGGTGGCACTTTGTGTATTGAAGGTAAAATATGGCCACATTTTGGAGATTTGTTCCCCACTGCATTTCAAAATTGTGAAGCTCTTTAAAAAATATTTGAAAGTCAGAAGTTTATTTTAGCCTACATTACTATGGAATTATGTTTCCTGTTTAATGTTCCCATGTACAAATTTCTAGCTACTGAAGTGATATATTTAATATTGTTTACCTTTCCACAGCCTCTTAGTACATATCCCATCTCATGTGCGTTTAAGTTGTAATGTGGCAGCCAAAGTCCATATGGTAGTATTCGAAGAACTCCAAGGCTCAATGAGTCTGGATACTGCGAAAAATGATAGAATTGTATTTTAATTTAAAAAATTTAATTTCAATAAAACTATGAACATTTACTAAAACACTGCTTTTTTAATCATTCTAATTTGAATTCTTGGGAGCCAGTGTGTAATAGATCCTTAAAGAGCAGATGTTTAAGACAACATAGATCATTAATTGACCTTGAATGATTAACAATGCCCTTAAATTAATTTGGTGTGTATATATATATATATAAATATATATATATATTTACTATCCATGCCAGTTACTAAATGGCTTAGTGACATTATATTAGATATCATAGTTGTTTAATAGTTAAGTAGACTAAGCATTTCTAGAACTGAGTATACCTGTGCATATTTCTATTCAAAGCATTATTAACTGTAGAATATTTTATTGTAAAATATTATTATTCAAGAATCAACTGTGACCCAGCTCATCATTCAGGACATCAAAGGGAAAATAGTCTACAGTACAGATTGTACTGTATATGGGTTGTACCCATCTGGGCTCCAGTCCAAGTGATCTGGGTTTGCTTTCTTGTGAACACTAAAAACCAAGTACCAACAAGCAGGGCCTTTAGGCGCCCTGTGTGAAAAATCTTCACGGCTGCCCCCCTCCCCCTCTCCATCATCCATGTATAGTGTGTGTATAGGAGTGTAGTGATTGTATAGGGGATTTATTAAATTAATAATGATTTAAAAACATGTATTAATTCCTTCTTTCCTGTTGTTACCTATTTGGGAGAGGAGCATGCTGATCTGAATCTGGTCTGCCCCTCTACTGAGTGCAGACCATGCGTAACTGTCTCGCATGCTCAGGGACTTGCAGTGTCATGTGGTAATATGCGGAAGTATTCTGATTATCCTGAGCTAGGAAGACAGCTACTTATGGTGTGCGCCCAACAGAAGTGCAGGCCAGAAGTGCCAGACTGCCTCCCCTACATTACAGACTAAGTATGTCACATAATACTGTGAGTGGTTTTGCTTTGGAGCTCTGGATTATACTTATTTACCTTGACCCTTTGGAATATAAATTTGTAGTAATGCACTACTTCTCCATTTATTACAGAGCTCCACAACAATAAAACTCCCAGTAATGTGGAGCTCTGTGGCAAGATCATACACTACACAACACTAGTGTTGATGTCTTCTGTGTATCACGGAGCTCCCTAACTATAAAACACAGAGTAATGTGCATTTCATATACCAGAGCTCCACTGTAATACATCTCACTATTATATGATGTAATGTTTGTGTTGTCTGTGTATGTGATAGATGTGATAATGGTGTGTAATATGTATGCTATGTGTTGGCTGTGTGTGATATTTGTAATGTGTGTATTAACTGTGTGTGATATGCATGTATTGATTGTATGTGATATTTGTGCTGGGTTTATTGTTTGTGTGTGATGGGTATTTAATTCAGATAAAAATATGCATTTAGGCCTATGTGTGAATGCAGGTGTATATTTTTGCAGAGTTATTTGCACACAGTCCCACAGTCAGATGCACACAGTTATACATATGCATTGTCAAAGCCACCACATGCACACAGTTGCAAGCTGATTATCACATACACAGGATCAGGCAGAAACACGCAGGTACAGGCAGTAACACACATGTACAGTTACAGGCAGGTAAACACACTCACACACAATTACAGGCAGACAGCCACACACAGCCACACATACAGTCTTACACACACATACTTACATGCAACAGTACCACACACATACACACAGGCAGACAGCCACACACACACACAGAGGCAGTCACACACAGACAGTCACACACATACACACAGGCAGACAGCCACACACACAGAGGCAGACAGCCATACACACACAAGAAGACATCCACACACACAGAGGCAGGCAGTCTCACACACACACACACACACAGGCAGTCTCACACACACACACACATGCAGGCAGTCACACACAGGCATCCAGTCATGCACACACACACACAGGCAGACAGTCACGCACACACACACACACAGGCAGACAGTCACATAGACACACACAGACAGACAGTAACACACACACACGCAGGCAGACAATCACACATAGTTACCTGTTCCTTATGGAGAAGTGGAGGCAGTACAGCTCCTGGAGACTGGTTGTTGGGGAAGCAGGGACTCCTTCCTTCTTCCCCTGCAGCAGTTTCCCCTCACTTTTAGCTTTGGCCCCGCAGTCAGTTTAGCTCCGCCCAACCACACAGGAAGCCCAGCCCCGCCGCATGATGAGCCACGACCCCGCCGCAATATTGGGATGGTTTTTTTTGGTTGTTTTTTTATGCAGGCTGGCCATGTGTGAGCTGTGTGGGCCGGATGGCGCACCCTGCTCAACAAGGTATCCTGTGCAGCCGCACAGCTTGAACACCCCTAATTCCAGCCCTGCCAATAAGGTACAGTGTGAGAGTATCATTAGACATATTTGTGCCACACAATTTGTAACCCAGAACTTCCAATATTGAGTTAGGGTTTAAACAACTAAATTTTAAGTATGCTTATTCAATATTGAATCAGAGTAATACTGAATAAGAGGGAAGCATTAATGTCCTGGAATAAAAAAACAAACACAACTCTATTGTACAAGAGCCAAACACTTGTGAACAAATTAGAAATGCTGAAATAATGAAACTGAGGGCAAGTAATTAGAATATGCAGAATGATATCGGTACAGAATAATACAATGCCATTGTGAACTTGCACTCACAATGTGGACATATTTTGGGCAACAAAAGAGGACCAGAGGACATAACTATAGCTGTAGTGCTTTCTAAATACCTGCAGTTATATGCCACTTTTGGCATTTAGAGAGGGTGAAAGGCATTCTCTGAAACATACATCTGGATACTCCCAGATCAATGATGAACCCTGGTGGTCTACACTCTTTAGGTGATCTGCAGATCTATTATTCAAGATAGTTTAGAGTCACTCTGAAATGTTATTTAGAAAAGCATTGATAGCCATAGGTTTGGGTTTACTGTGTATTGGAAGAAGTGCATTAACTAGGAGCTTTATGGTATAGCAGTAGACCTCATAGTACACTGTACATGAAGAAGCTTGCCGGGTACAATACACTATGGAGGTAAGACATTCAGTAAACAACTGCGTTTTGGTATGGCGTCAAGAAACAAAAAAACAGGAGATACCCCAATTTGTGTTAGTGAAAAGAGGTTAGTTTCAGTACATACTGGGTAATGGAGCTTCTAAAAAATATCAAATTCATTCTATTTTATTGTAATATACACAATAAAAGCATGAAAAGGATTACAATAAATGTACATACTGTAATTTCTTCATGAAAAATGTGTAACAACAAGTAAAAACATTATTAAAAGCATTTACCGAGAATACAGAATTGCCATAGACAATCGCATTTTCTATCAGTCCTGTAGTATTTTGGTAGAAACCTGCCCAGGCCGTCTCTGCTCTATTGTAAACCAGTTTTCTTGCACCTGTACAATTAAAATGTATATAAATAAATGTCAGTATATTATGAATCTGGCATAACACCAAAAAAACAAGATATGCAACAGATTTTATATTCAGGGATAAGAATCTTGCTAATTGCCAGAAATAGATTTTTTTTTATTTTATAATTTCATTTTTTATTTTAATTTCATACAATAACATAAGCACAACAGCACACAATTATATTTAGCTGCCGCTATACTTATAAAATATATAACCCCTTTCTTTCAAAGAGCCACTAAATCTTTTTGTAATTCCTTTTTAAACACCTTTGCTAGACACAAATGTTCTGAACAAATTGTTTTCAGAATCAAGATAAAATGGCATATGTTTTCCATTTATCGCATGTACCAGAAACTTGACGTAGTGAGAAACACTTGCTGTGTATAATCATAAGGTCTGCAAAACTAATAGTGCTCTCCCAGGCAAGTATTACTCTTGAGATGACCAGGCAAACTGGGTGGGATTAAGACTTGCCTGAGATTGCATCATGATTGGTTGGCTTTGCACAGTCTACTGAAGGCCTTTCAAGCTATTCTCTTCAAGAGTTATTCATTAGCCCATGAGCCAATAGACAAGTATGAAGACCATGGATTAATTTAATTTTAGATATTTTTTCTTGCAATCAGTATTTTTTATTTTATTACAGTTTGTGGTGGGTTATTTTAGCTTGTATTTTGGCTTTTATCAATAATTCATTGGTATGTATCTTTGTTTTATTTTTATTAGTATATTGACTCTAATAGTTGTTAGAATGAGAATGTATGTAGAATAAATACTATGGGTTGCTGCTGTTTAGTAGATCTAGGACTACTATTCTTCGAGGAGGGGGATCTAAAGGTCTCAGGCCAGGGGTTTAAGCATCAACAGGTCCTATATGGGAGGTCGGGTTCAATAAAGAGAAATTTATGTGGCCAAAAGGATTATGAACCCTCTGACTTTATAGCTATAGGACCAGTGAATCCTCCACTTATTCATTGGTTTAAAAATAACACCAGCTCAAGAATGGCCATACCTAGTTCAGTCTTATTTTTTGTATTATCCATCATTCAGGCAACATATTTTTTACTTAGAATTTGCTATGTGTATGTTTTATGTTTACATGTTTTAGCAGCATACAGAGCACAACATACAAGATTCCAAACAGGAACACTAGAAAACCTTTCTACTGGAACTAAAGTACATAAACCCATTTATTTTATTATATGGATGGACAAAAGACGGGGATGTTGGACAGCCAGAGCAGAAATCCCTAATTAATCTTGGACAATATTAGTCCTAACTCAGAGACATATGGATAAAGCAGTAAAGGAAGTCTTAAGGGTGTTTTAATCATACCTTCAAGATCATAAAAATACTTCCAGACCAATGTAATGTCTGACTGAGGGTACTGGCGTGTGATGGAATCAGTGGGGTTTGATGGAAGATTTAATACTATGCTTTGATTGCGTCGTTCGAAGCTCCTGATAAAATCAACCCCGCCTTCTGGCTGCAGAAAAGGAGAACCATATTTCAGTAACATACACTCAGTATTTACTAGTGAGGATTTAAAGTGAATTCAAAATTGATTTCAAATGTAAGGCCAGAGTAGCTGCATGGAAAGCATACCTGGCTTAGAGAATGATTCCATTTGACCTTTAATTTGAAATTCACTTTGAATTTAATGAATAAACCTGTAAACGTATCAAAAAACGATTTACTCACAATCTGTTCTCAGAAGTAGAAACTCGTCTACATATTATTTAAATTTGTTCACTTTCTATGGTAAGGTTTTAAAACAAAGTTAGTTGTTCAGCCGATTGAAGAGGAAAGCCATGCTCTCGCGGATAGGCAACCTTCGACACTCCAAATGTTATGGACTACATCTCCTCTGATGCACTGCCAGCATTATAGCATTATGGGAGATGTAGTTCACAATATTTGCGTGTCGAAGACCACCTAACTCTAGAGAGTGTTTTTCAGAACACTTCCTGAACCCTGTATATCTGTTCAACAGAATACTGATGCAATATTGATACAAGCCGCTGTCCTGAAAAAACGATGCATAGAACTCACACATTAGTGGGCATTATGAAAAGAAAAGTTTCTGCACCAATGATAATGTCTTTAACGACTTTCTTTTCCTATTTCTTACAGACAGTGGCTACTTTTTGTGATTTTACTTAGTGTTGTCTAGTATGTAAGTACCTCTAGAAAATTACATTTTAAGATTTCCTGTTTTAAAACTACTGGTGTAAAGGTAAATCTGCTTTTAAACATGGATGTTACATAGCAGTATTTTTGATAGCTCTAAACATTTTGAGAGTGTATTTTTGTGTAATTTAGTAACTATACAGTGAAACGTCTAATAATTAATTGTCAAAAACTGCTCCTTATTGCTAATGCAATTTGTCTATGTGAGATTTATACTGCTATTCCCCTTAGCATAATAACTAAATCTGTGATTTTAATAACTGATGCCCCTAACTTTGGTAACCAACTTGTTTGCCTTTCATTGTTGCATTTACTGATGTAATAAATTATAATTTGTCAAATCTCTACTTCTGCGCTAAAATATATAATTAAATGAAAATTGATTTATCAATCTTTAATAAAGGGGCACTTTAGGCACCGTGATAACTTCAATCCTCTGTAGTGGGCATGGAACATGTGTAGAGGTATTCACTAAACGGAGAATTCAAAGGGTATTTTATATTTAAGGTCAATATAGCCAAACTGGAACCATTCTCTAAGTCACCCTGCAATACTATCACCGGCCAGTAGGGGTCACTTTGTGTGGAGAGAGGCAGGGATAGGAAGTTACAGCATATCCTTCCCTGCCTCTCTCTACTACTCACTGATCTGTGGGGGAGAAGCCAGACAGCAGCTCTACAGCTCAGGTAAGTAAGGAATGGGGGAAACATGGGAGACATGGAGACATGGGGACACTGAGACACACAGGGACACAGACACCAGGGGACACTGGGAGACCTGGGGACACTGAGATACTTGGGGACACTGGAAAACATGGGGACACTGAGACACTAGGGGACACTGTGAGACATGGGGACGCTGAGACACATGGGGACGCTGTGAGACATAGGGACATTGGGAGACACTGAGATATTGGGACACGGAGACACTAGGCACACAGTGTCTCCATGTCTCCCAGTGTCCCCATGTCCCCCAGCCAGTGTCCCTAGTGGCTCAGTGTCCCCATGGCTCCCAGTTTCCATTAGTGTCCCAGTGTCTGTGTCCCCATGTCTCTCAGTGTCCCTAGTGACTCAGAGTCCCCATGTCCCCATGTCTCCCAGCCAGTGTCCAGAGTCCCCATGTCCCCATGTCTCCCAGCCAGTGTCCTGAGTGTCCCCATGTCTCTGTGTCCCCAAGTCTCCCAGTGTCTGTGTCCCTATGTCTCTCAGTATCCCCATGTCTTCCAGTGTCCCCAAATGTCTGTGTCCCCATGTCTCCCAGTGTCCCTATGTCTATGTCCACAAGTGTCCCCATGTCTCCCAGTGTCCCCAAGTATTTGTCTCCCGGCCAGTGTCCCTAGTGTCTCAGTGTCCCCTAGTCTCCCAGTGTCCCTAGTGTCTTAGTTTCCCCAAATGTTTCAGTGTCCCCATGTCTCCCAGTGTCTGTGTCTCCATGTCTCTGTGTCCCTAGTGTCTCAGTGTCCCCATTTCTCACAGTGTCCACAAATGTCTCAGTGCCCCCATGCTCCCAGTGTCTTCATGATTCCCTAGTATCCCCATGTCTGTATTCACAAGTGCCCCCATGTCTCCCAGTGTTCCCAATTGTCTCAGTGCCCCATGTCTCCCAGTGTCCCCGGGTCTCTCAGTGCCCCCATGTCTCACTGTGTCCCCTAGTATCCTAGTGACATGGGGACATACTGAGACATGGGGACACTGGGAGAAATGGGGACACTGAGACACTGGGAAACTAGGTGACTGGGCGACATGGGGACACTGACACTGTGATACACTGAGACACTGGGTGACTTGCGAGACTGGGAGACAGGGAAAAACTGGGAGCAATTCATCTATAGAGCAGAATCAAACTGTGAGTAGTTTGTTGGTGATTTTACATAATTTTCTCTTATGTCACTCCTTGTGATTTACATCATGTGATGTTACGCATAACTAATTAATTATACAAATGATTAAGGCTGGTGTTTTTTTTTCAAGAAAGGTGGCAACCCTAACTACTCTTCACATACTCTTGCTTAAAGGAACACTATAGGGTCAGGAACACAATCATGAATTTTTGGCACCTCTTGCCTCCCTAAATATAGTAAAATCTTACTTGTATTCTGTAGTCTGCAGATGCTGGCTCTGCCTCTGAACTGACTCTGTCTGCTGACATCATCAGAGGTGGTGGTCTGAGCAAATTATAATTCTTCCCCGTAGGATTGGCTGAGACTGTCAACTAGGTAGATCAGGGGCAGAGCCAGCACAAGTCAAACATAGCCCTGACCAATCAGCATCTCCTCATAAAGATAAATTGAATCAAAGCATCTCTATGAAGAAAGTTCAGTGTCTGCATGCAAAGGGTGGAGACACTGAATGACAGTGCTGCACACTAGGCAGTACTGCCCCAGGAAGCACCTCTAGCAGTCATCTAAGGAGTTGCCAGTGGAGTTATTTTCTCTGAAAAGACAGTGTTTACTGCAAAAAGCCTGAAGGGAATGATTCTTCTTACCAGAACAAATACAATAAGCTGTAGTTGTTCTGGCATTTATGTCAAGCTCAGGGTGCTGCCTGCATAGTATGCTCTTAGTTGGACATCATGCATGATTGGCAGGCAGCCTGACATGCATTTGTGCCAGGCTGGCCTTCCAATTCTTTGGACAGACATGCCCCCTTTTTGGGCATGTTCACCCCGTTTGGCAGGTCTTGTCACGTGATTCGCATCAGTGGCACACCCTTTTACCCAGCCCATTTACTTCCTGCTTCACTGGACACTGCTGTTAGGGGTTATGGATTTACTTGAAAGATGAAAGCATGAATTAGATAAAGAGATTAGTATAAAGTATGTGTTTTTGTATAGCTGCATCCTTTGAGTTTCCCTCCAACACCATCTCCATCAGATACATGACGCTTGGGAGGTATGGTTGTTTAAGTGTTTTTGGTCGATAAGATTCTTTAATTAGGCCCATCATAATTGTCAGCACCAGGCCCACTGGGCTCTTAATCTGGCCCTGTTAACATGTAGTGTCCATGGGTTAAACCATGAAGCTGAGTCGCTTAAATAAGCCATAGTTATCCCATCGGATGTTATTAGATATTGTTTGGCTTGTTTGAGTATGGCTGTGCCAGCTTTTACAAAGAGGCTTAAAAACATTCTATTACACTACAAATGTCTGCAAATGTATCCAAAATATTGTGTCATTGTTGAAGGTCTATGTCAGGGGTAGGCAGCCTTCAGCACAACAGATGTTGTGGACTACATCTCCCATAATTCTCTTACAGCTATAATGCTGACAAAGAGTCATGGGAGATGTAGTCTAAAACATCTGGAGTGCCTAAGGTTGCCTACCCCAGTCTATGCAATGCATTCTTTACACCTCGTTACCTCGTTGCTGGAGTTTTATAACAATAGTAATAACAGGTGAAACATTTTCTTTAAGGATAAATGGTAGCCTACGAATTGTAAGTTTCTAAGTATCAACATGTTCGAATGTAGGTTTATTAGGTTGCAGTGACTGCGGGAGGATTGCATCCACTTACTATTTGCTCTATATTCACTATAATGAACTGTAGTGGTTATGGTGTTTATATTAGTACTTTAAGCATAGGGTGCCGTGACTCCTCTAAAGTTTTTAAAATGATCAAATGTTAATAAATCTCTAATTTTATTTTTGTCAGTAGCCTCTGCACATTTGCTCCATCCGCTTTCTGTGTACCCCCATTGATACCTAATTGTGTTTGCTGCAGGTGTGGAGTATCTGATATATATTTATGCATTTTGTGCACTGCAAATCCTAATAAGACTTTTTAGCCCAAACTCTTTATTTTTTTACTATAAATATCATCAGATATCAAAATATAAAATAATTTCTTAATTTACCTGCAGTGTCCTTGTCAATATATCTTCAGGTGTCAATGAAAACACAAAATCAATCTCATCTGTAAAAAATTCTTCATGAGTGGAAAAATACAGAACCACAACTGCCTCTGCATCCCCAATATTCTTTATCCAATGAATGTTATTTCTAGGAATGAAGAAAATCTGTCCACAAGTCACATTGTATGTTACAGCCGGTTTGCCATTTTCATCGATAATTCCAATCCATATTGTCCCCTTTAATGAAAGGAAAAGAAATTCCATTTTGTGATTAATTGCTATATCGTTAATCGAAAATATATTTTTATTAAAGTGGGTTGAAAATTTGCAATGACAAAGCACAATTTTAAGAAGCAGCAAACAGTGGAAAATGTCACCAGCAGATTAATAGTCAAATACTATAAAATGTATTCAGTTCACAGTTAAAGAATAATGTGTTTCTTGTAGCGCATGCACTTACACGTTGGCCGATTGCATCATGCAAGCACATAACGTATATTGTATTGCTCTAGCAGAGGCATAATTTATATTTCATCTCAATATAGCCAACAGGGAGAAGCTTGCAAATATCAGCCTGGGTGAGTCCGGTAGACTTAACACAACAGCCTGTGAACAATGTTCCCTAATTAAACATTTCAGATTCACATCCTAACTGAGTCTGACTCGCTCAATATGCACTGAAACTACATACAAAACTTAAGGTAGGAATTTAAACTTGTTCGCCAAGTGTGCTTTCTTTTCTAACAAATAGTGAGTGTTACAAAATAAATAAATACAAATGGTCACATATATATTTGCAAAGACCCTCTAGGTATTATTAGCAGTGCACCTTATTGACAATGGCCACAGAATGTAAACATAATGTATGCATTTATGCATTATGGGAATATACAGCAAATACAGTTGAATCATATATTTCTAAAATAAAGGTATTCAAAACTACTATAGCAATCTTTATCAAACTCTGGAAAGCTAGTGTAACACGAACAGTGAAATGGTACAGTCCATTTACTCCTTTCACCTCCCTGAGTGCAGGAATGCTTTGACTCACTGAAACTTCCTTTGCTGTTAGGAAGCCAGGGGTAAGCTTACATTTTCATCAAAGTTGCAGGTATTATATCAGTAATTAATGTCTTCTGTCAGAAAAATGTGTTCCTCTACAAGCTGTTAATCATAAATAGAATATAAATGACAGTGAGGCTTTATGGATTGTTTTATACTGCAAAAATACATGAAAACTACATTTTGGTAGTGATGGGTTCAAAGACAAACTGTCATTTGAGAAATGTGATCATGCAAAATATGTTTTCTTTAGATCGCACTATTTCCCATTTTTTTAAGGGACATGTTTTGCCAGACACACAATGTGAAATAATTTAACCCAAGCTGTGCGTAAAGGACTACCTGAGTGTCCATGTCTGTATGCAGATTATGTGTAGAGGCATCATGTTGTGACAAAATCTCCCACAATGTAGGAATGCAGAGGAAGTTAGAATATTTTTGCAGTAACATTTACAGGGGTAACTGAAACAAAAACTATCACTTCAAGAGAAGTGACAGTTCTGCTTCAAACAATGTGTCAGTGCAGAAATACAGTCAACCCATAGTCCCACGATATACTCCGATCTTTTAAACTAAGCAGAGATGTTACAGGAACTAATTATTTATATTAAAAACTGTGAATACAAGAATTTAAATATAGTTGGTTAATACTTAGACGTATACTTCATCAATAAGACACCTTTTCATTCCTAACAAATGATGCCTATATTTTAGTTATGTTTAAATAAGATTTAATATGATTTATGTTGGTTCTTCACTGTACCTTAGTCACAAACCCATGGATATTTGCCTGTAAATTCCAATTAGGTATTCTCAAGCCTCCCACTTTGATGTACAAAAGGCAGATAGACATTTTTGACCGGTTCTCATTGATGCTGGTCGCAAATGCTCTTTCTTCTTCACTTAGGTAATTACTTCCATTACTTCGATACCGCACACACTGCAGGCCTCCCCCTTCATATTGTCCTATCTGGGTACAAAAGAATAAAATGCTCAAATGTATCTGGAAATGAAAGGGCACCTGTGTAACTTATCTATTTCCATGGAGTTGTACTGTTGGAAACTTTCCCATTTTACTTTCCTGTTTAGTGAGTCACTCTAGGTTTTGTAACAACATTGTATCGTTGCAAAGAATATAGTGCGGAGAGTATTTCCGATGCATAAGTCCTGTCTAGAGCAGCCTGCAACTAAAGTGTCTACAAATTGCTGCAGCTTTAAGACTCTCTACTGGATCAGTGAAGTCAAAGAAGGAATTTGAATTCCTCTTTTGCCAAAGATCTGTCTAAGGTATGCTTTTAGCTTCTCTTCCATTCTCTCTTTCTTTCTCACTCTTTCTTTATCTTTCTTTCTTTCTCTCTCTCTCTCTTTCTCTCTTTCTCGCTCTTTCTCTCTTTTGCTCTCTGTCTCTGTCTTTCTCTTTCACACTTTGTCTCTCACTTTCTTTTTTTGAACTTTCACTTGCTATCAATTTTTGCACTTTCTCTCTTTTCAAAAACCTAACCTAAAATATGAAAATATCTCATCTATATTACTTCTGAAAATACTCTAAAGTTATTGTATAAATTGCACAATTTTTAACTGAGAAAGACATGCATTGTACCTGTAATTTTCCAAGCTGAATAAAGTATTGATATATGGTGGGTACATCTGGTGGGGGTCTCTGGGTGGTAGTAGGTTGTGAATTTCCTGTGTTTGATGAAACAGCTAAAATAATTGCTGCTATAGCAATTCCTATAACTGTGGCTATAGCACAAGCCGTGATAGAAATAATCAATGCTTTGCAGCAACACCAGTATCTTCCCACCTGCAATACAATAAAAACAATGTCCATTGTAGAGATCTAGCAATAATGTAATATATATATATTAACACCAAAAATATTTCTGATTATATGTTTTCTCATTAACTACTCTACTTTGCCTTTTGTGTCTATTATTTTTGTGCCTCATTATTTTGGGATACATTGTGTGAATTTAGACAACATACATGGCTCACAATGCTTTTCTATGTATGCTCTGTGTAAGTGGTTATTTAAATGTGTAATGTGATATTGCTGGATATAATGATATTGTGAGAGCCCTGACTGCGAACCAATTGCTGCAATCCAGATTGGTTGTAACCTTCCATTAGATGAATCACGAATGGTAAACAATTGTATAAAAATCTTACTAACATTTATTGAGATATAATTCCATAATTATGGTTTCATTTTTTACCACTTACATTTCTCGGGTCCTCAACTTCCTGATGCCTCGGACGCCAAGTGAACTAATAAAACAAAATACAATGATTAACTGGCTTTGCACTTTTTGGATTACTATTTAAAGTAATTGCAATTCATACATTTAATAGTTCTTCATTTTCCCCTTGCAATGTATCAATCGATTGAAATCTCTGATCTATTTTGATTGATGTGGGTGTGATCATCAAGAATGATCAGTATTAAATTGTACTGTAAGAACTGGTTTTGTAATACTTAACTGGAAAAATCTGAGGGGTAAAAAAAAAGCAAAAAATTAAGAGAAAAATAAAACAAAGAAAAAAACACTAATGAGTAAAAGTAGCAATTCAGGAAAGTCTAAGACATTTATCTAGACAAAAACGTTCTCCCTTGCTCTAAATTGATGTGGTCTTCCATCTGTACTTTATATCTAACGTCTTAAATTGTTTAGTGATGATATAAAAAATAAAAAAGTAAAACAAACGAAAACAAAGTAAAAGATACTCCATACAAAAAGAAAAGAGAGAAACAAATAAGAAGGTTTCCCCACCTAGTTTATTACAAAATTGGAATTTTTTGCCAACTTTTGAAGCAAAAACAAATGTTAGAAAGTCTGAACTTGTTGGACACAAGTCTGTGTTCAGCCTATGTGAATATTTAAATATGTAAAAGAAAATCAATAATCTACCGTTTGAGTGATGAAGTGGGATGGGAAATTCATTCATAATTTCTACAAATTATTGTTCATTTTAATGCCCAATGTTACATAATATTATAGATTATTATTATTATTTAAATAGCATCAACAAATTCCATAGCGCTGTACAATGGGTGGACTAACAAACATGTAATTGTGACCAGACAAATTGGACGCAGAGTATCAGAGAGTTTGAGGGCTCTGCTCAATGATCTTACCTGCTAGAGGGAGTGGGGTATAGTGACACAAAAGGTAGGAGTAGAGAAGCAGATTGGTAGAATATTATTCACTGACGACTTTCATTTTTTTTATTTTTAATGACAGGTGCATAAGATGAATCAATTGGGGGCTATTAACGGTTTAATTGATATGCTTTCATTAAGAAGAACATTTTTAATTATTATAGACTGTAACGGGTACGTTGAAAGCACAGATTGAAAAACTTAAGAAAAATCAATATATGTCTTAATTGTCTTCAACACAATAAACGTTATTAAACAAAATATGAACACAAGTTCCATTTTATATTACACAAGTGCATCATTTAATTTAAATTTTTCTAAACTATGACTGGAAAAGAACTTCACAATGTGTCACTGTATGACAATGCACCACTGCCTGTCTCTTAACTAGAAGTACAAGGGTGTAAAAGGTGAGTATAAATGTCTGTGGAATATCTACTATAAGAAATAAGATTAAATTATCAGAAAGAAAGCGGTGGATACAATATGTGCCGTCATGTGTAAAGTTATAATGATGCAGAATTTAAATTAAAGTAGAAATTCTTATGGATAAAATTAGTGGCATGGTACCCTTGTTCCACGATGCACACAATGCGGCTCAATTCCGACTGATGGAAAGTTCTTTTGTGTTGAATGGGACTGGAATAGGCCATGAGATGTGAAAAATGTTTTTACTGACTTTTTTACTACTCCTTGTTCCTACTATAAAATCGAGCTTTGTAAGACTGCACTTAAACATGAACGTTTTTATGTTGCTCTATTTAAATAACGTTTATTTTCATTTAAAACAACAAATAAAAGGAATGTGTAATATATTGAAAATGTTTACATAAGCATCAAAAAGGGACATTAAGGCAAGTTTGTAGGCAAAGATGAGAGCAACATGTAAAAGACTGATCACTTTAAGAAGAATATTGCATTAAACAGTCCAGTGGGACTCTGCGGATATTTGGACTAAATGCACAAATGGAAGGAGGGATAGAGATGGGACAAGTTAGTTTATTATGAGATTGAATGATTCATATAGTGTCTAAGAAAAAGACTAATAATAATAGAAGTGTATTAGTGAAGTCACGATTGGAAAATGTTTGCATGGACAGGTAGTAAAACAAGTTTAATCTGCTTACATTTAAAAGGACCAAATTAATTTTCAATACATTGTACACAACAATAACCGCCACATATACACAATACCCACCACATATACACAATACCCACCACATATACAAAACTGTATACACCATCAGAATAATGGTATTATAGGATAGTCCGGGGTATTACTCCATTTATTCACTAAACACTCAATTAAGATGCATTGTTAAGTGAATTTAGATTATTTTTATCACTCTGATTATTATTATTAATCATATTTGTGTGATCTCCAGTTCAAAATATGTAAAAATTCCTGAGCAAGTGAAAGGAGGTAATTTTACCATAGGTTTGAAGATACCTTCACTGACAGATTTTAAGTGATTTTGTAAACAATAAGTATGTTTTTTATTTATTTATTTTTTAGTTCTGCATTTCTATATGCATTTATCAGCATATTTCATTTTACTTTGCTTTTCTAATCAGATTACAAACTTAACATGTGATCAAAGGCTTAAAAAATGAACTCGGTTTGCTGAAATTGATGAAAAAAAAAAGTGACTTAAAAGACAAATAAAATAGAAAGAATAATTGGTGAATAATTTGATTTTTTTTCTCTAGCAAGATCTGTCAGATATGGTGTTTGTTTTTCTTATATAGTACTTACATGACTTTTACATGTTTATTTTTAATGGTTTTTGTAGAGAACATTGTGTTTATTAATATGTCAATCTTTTTTAACTAGAGAAGTATTCCATTATCGGGGGTTCTTTTACACTGTTTGTTTCTCCAATGTTTCAAGCTAGTTGAACATAACACAAAACTCTGTCTAAATATAAAAAGAAGAAAACTTTTTCTAGAGAATAATACATTGGAACAGATTATGATCCAGGGAAGTTTCATTAATTCCCTCCTTTGTCTCAAGCTAAAACTTTCCTGACAGGTTCTAACTGTCTGATGAAGCCCCCCATTGTCTTAATCGGGGTGTTCTTTAAGCTATTTAGGTTACAGAGTCTCCCCTTTTGTCATGGCATAATGCTTCTAGATCCAGGAGAGTCTCCCTATTGCACCTCTGATCCTCTGTTTGTGAAGTCACCATTATTGGCGACATGTTTAATCAATTGTTTCCCACAGTTATTAAAAGGGTGATATATTAAAGTGCCACTTCCTCTTTAATTGATACTTTAAAAAAAAAAAAAGGTTGGCAGGAATATAGAGTTAACCCCTAAATCACTTCAGGTTTAAAGAATATGTATATAATTTACCATTCTGATACATTATGTGTTTCATTGCTTTCTGAGTCAAATACATACTCCCACTCCAACACCTTATGAAATAGTAGAAAGCAATATTGTCAAAATTCAAATATTAAAACCAATAATAGACTCAACCAAATGCCTATCCACCTTTTACAGACTACTGCAACACGACCCCGAAGATAACTTAACTGCCTTTGCATCCTCTTGGGCTCAAGAGCTACACATTACACTTACATCTGGGGACTGGTAGAGGATGTTCACATACGCATACAAATCCTCTATCAGCAATAACATACAAGAGAGAATTTCTAGATGGCACTATTCCCCAGCCAAATTACACAACATGTTCCTTCCTCCCCCGACAAATGTCAGGAGGCACATCAGCCCACATGTGGTGGACCTGCTCGACCATCCAACAGTATTGGAAGAAATAGTTTGTCACTGCAATAATAGGCTTCCACATACCTTATACTCTAGAGACGTTGATATTCCTATTACACCATCATCCGCTCCCCAAACCGCAACACACGCTCATAAATCACTTGATAACAGCCGCAAACATGCTAATACTAACTAAATGGAGAAGTTGAGTCGCACCCTCTATCAGGGAATGGATAACAAGGGTAGACTCGATCAGAACAATGGAAGAAATACATATCGCTTTCTTTTTATATATATAGTAAACATATTTTACTAAGAAAATGTTTTTTACTTTTTTTTTTATTCACAGTTTTTGCGAATAATAATTCTAGTGCAACAAATGCACATAACGGTAAACCTTAACTAACCTTACCATTTAAATCAATCCTAACCCCAGGGAGAGCATTAACTAACCCTGATACTATATCTAATCCTTATACCAATGCTTGGGTTATCTAAACCAAACACTAATAATAATAATAATAATACGTAAACTAACCATAATATTTAAACTAAACTTTACCATGGGGTTATGATTAGCTATTCTTAATGCTAACCCTAAATTTATAATTATTTAACCCTAACTGTAGGGATAGCATATCCTAATGCTAACCCCTAGGGCTAGAGTTTGCAATATGGAAAGTGTGGATGGGGTCTAAAAGTATTCTCCTGCTCCCGTAATGATCAGAGACCTGGCATCACAATCAGTCAGCACAGTAATGCCCCCCACGGTGGTCCTGGCACTATTCACTACTGGCTTTGTGTCTTCCCTGGTTTAGGGAGAGCAAAGTAAGCTGACTACATGATCCTTCTGAGGCCCATGACCCTTAAAGCCCACTTTTTCAACCACATAATGGACATGTGGTTGGCACTCTCTCTCTTTAATGTAAGTAAGTGATGTAAGTAAAACACAATATTAAAAATCCTTGGGTGTTTCCCTTTAAACAGAACTTAACCCCTTAAGGTCACATGACAGAAATATCCTGTCATGATTCCCTTTTATTTCAGAAGCTGTGTCCTTAAGGGGTTAATTTGTTCTATCATAGAAGTCTGCCAGAATGCTTGGTTGTACAGGGAGAGGTATTAGCAGTAGAAAGAGGGAAGTGCTCATGCCATTGTACAGAACACTGGTGACACCTCACTTGGAGTATTGTACGCAGTACTGGATACTGTATCTCCAGAAGGATATTGACACTTTAGAGAGAGTTCAGAGAAGGGCTACTAAACTGGTTCATGGATTGCAGGATAAAACTTACCAAGAAAGGTTAAAGGAACTTAACATATATAGCTTGGAGGAAAGACGAGACAGGGGGGATATGATAGAAACATTTAAAATTATAAAGGGAACCAACACAGTAAAGGAGGAAATTATATTTAAAAGAAGAAAAACTACCACAACAAGAGGACATAATCTTCAATTAGAGGAGCAAAGGTCTAAAAATAATATCAGGAAGTATTACTTTATTGAGATGGTAGTGGATGCATGGAATAGCCTTCCAGCTGAAGTGGAAGAGGTTAACACAGTGAAGGAGTTTAAGCATGCGTGGGATAGGCATAAGGCTATCCTAACTATATGATAAGGCCAGGGACTAATGAAAGTATTTAGAAAATTGGGCAGACTAGATGGGCCGAATGGTTATCTGCCATCATATTCTATGTTTCTATGTTTCCAGATTGTGTACATGAATACAGTGATACAAAATGTAATGTTTGAATGACTCCTTTGTGACTTTGTATCACACCAGGTCAATTTCCAATTTAACGTTATTGACAAAAACGTAAAATGTGAATACATATAATGAAAGTAAAACAGCCATTTGTTGTAACTTGAGAACCAACTTTTTATCCTAAAACAGCAAATCGAAAAATGTAAACTAATCCATATGATAATTTATAATAATAAATGAAAATTTCAGCCAAAATTTTCCAGCCTCGTTTCGAAGTCACTTTCTGTTAATGGAATAGACCTCATTGAGTTAAAACAAGAATATCTATTTCCTTCATATATCATTTCTAGCTATTATCAAAATAATGCTATTTTATAACACCATCAATATGCAGCTACAGATTTTGATATTAAAATTAACAAATACATTGTGTAACAAAACCTTTAAAAATAACTCTACAATTGATTTAATACAGTAACAGTGACAATTATATTTTAAAATATTGTAATATATCTCACAATGTAATATTTTGTGTACTCACCCTGTTACAAAAGCATGTGCTTGCCATCCTTGCCAACCTTTGTTTTAAGCCAAACACAAAACTGCATCTGTTATCCTGCTCCAGATATGTTATGTGTGTACATGGATGCACGAGACATTTATTAAATATGGAACTGAAATGACTAAGGTTTGCACTGTCAATAATAAGAAATTTATTAATTGATCATTTAATTGATATGTGCATTGTACAGCAAAGAATTTAGGGAACCTCTTTCCTCTTGTTTTTAATCCAATGTTTCTGTCTGAAGACTTTATTTTCTTATGAAATACCCCTAAGTTGATATGATATAAAAACTAAAAAATATAATAGCATTTTATTGATCCTTCCACCAATAGATAATCACATAAATATTGGATATATATTATTATTTAAAAAGTGCCAACAAAATTCACAGTGCTGTACAAAGGGTGGACTATTTGAAACAAGATGTTTTGGAACCACAGGAACAGAGGAAGTTGAGGAGACAACGTATGAATAAGATGTGATAGAATAGGATCTTGGAACAGGTGGTGTGGCAGGGGGGCTGAAGCAGAGTAGAAATCTTTTCTGGCATTGCTTGTGCGAGTGAGCATAAAGCAGAGAAAGGAGTGTGGGTGTGGGAAGTATTGGTAGGGATAAGAGAGATTAAAGATCTCTTCCCTGATCAAGAAAAACTTGTATTAAATATATATACATACATACATTTAATCAACACCAATAAAACCTCTGTGTTTTATGGTGAATATTGGCTCATAGTTTGCTAAATTTTAATCTCCCTAAATTTCCCAGTTTGAGAACCTTGATGATTTTAAAACACACTGTGTTCATTGTGTTACATTTGCGTTACTTTTGTATATATCATTGTGACCACCTCCCAATACATTTTTTGACTCCTCCTCCAGATGACTTTGGTTATTTCACTCAATGACCTCAATGCAATTTACTCAATCCATTTCAGTACCTTTTTCACATTTCAGAAGACCAGGGTTCGAATGGGAATGGCGTTCCTGCACTTTTTTTAGAGCAGAAATGCCGTTCCGGTTTGTGGTCCTACAGACACTCAGGGGGCGGCAAAAAATGCTGCCCCCAAATGTCATGGAGGGGCCCAAGAGGTGGCCTGTCTCGCTTGTCATGTCCTCTCTGCTCTGCTCCCTCACGCGCCATTTGCTGATCAGTAGACAACCCACGCGGCGAGAGGGAGCAGAGAGGACACAGCTCCCTCGCCGCATCTGACAGCGAGACAGACGCTCGCCGCACTGCAGCCCCACTGGACCCCAGGGACAGGTCCACACCAGCTCTCCAGGCATGGAGGCTGGGTGGACATTTTTAAAATTTGAAAAAGATATGAATAATTTGTGTGTATGTGTGTATGTCTGAGTGTGTGTGTCTGTGACTGTATGTGTGTCTGTCTGTGCGTGTGTGTCTGTGAGTGCATGTGTGTGTGTCTGTGAATGTGTCTGTGTGTGTGTCTGTGAGTGTGTGTGTGTGTGTCTGAGTGTATGTCTGTGAGTGTGTGTTTTTATGTGTGTATGTCTGTGAGTGTATGTGTGTGTGTGTGTCAAAGTGTGTGTGTGTATGTGTGCACCTCTCAATGTGTGTGTGCACGAGCTTATATATGCATACGAGTGTTTGTGTTTTTTTTGGTGGTGGGGTGGAACTTGGGTGAGTTCCCACACTTTATTCCCCAGGACTTGTACCCTGCAGAAGTCAATGCCTATGTAGACCTCTTTGACAGTAATGGAAGTGTGAGTGCTGCAGATGAAAAGAAGTGAATGAAACAGCACAAAGCATATATATATAATTTCATATGTAATTGGTGCCATATTTGGTTATTATAGGAAGGCCCGCAATTAACAATGTCCCATCTTTTTATTTTTATTATTATTATTATTATTATTTTATTATTTAAATAGCGCTATCACATTCTGTAGCGCTGTACAATGGATGGACGAACAGACATGTTATTGTAACCAGACAACTTGATGTTCAGCAACAGAGAGGTGGAGGGCCCTGCTCAATGAGCTTACATGCTAGAGGGAGTGGGGTATAGTGACACAAAGGATAAAAGTAGGGGTACGGAGTAGGTTGTTAGAAAAGTATTCATTGAGGGCTTAGTAGGTAATTTTTGACAGTTGCAGGAGAGGAGTCATGGGGGATGGGGGATAAAAACCTGCTAACAGTTTAATTGATATGCTTTCTTGAAGAAGTGAGTTTTCAATGATTTTTTTGAATGAGTGGAGACTGGGTGAAATTCTTACAGAGAAGGGAAGGGAGTTCCACAGAAGAGGTGCAGCCCTGGAGAAATCTTGGAGGCGAGCATTAGAGGTGGGCGCACGGACAGAGGATATACGTAGGTCTTTGACAGAGCATGGGGGCCGCGACAGGACATACTTGTGTATTAGGGAGGATAGGTAGGTTGGAGCAGCATTATGTAGGGACTTGTAAGAAAGCACCAGAATTTTAAGTTGAGCCCTATATCTAACTGGAAGCCAATGCAGGGACTGACAGAGCGGGGAGGCGTGGGAGGTGCGGGCGGACAGGAAAATGAGCCTCGCCGCCACATTTATTATAGATTGCAGCGGTGCAATCTGGGAACATGTAACACCACTGAGAAGGGTATTGCAGTGGTCAAGGCGAGAGAGAACAAGAGCGTGGACCAGCACCTTAGCCGTATTCAGGGTTAAATAGGGGTGAATGCTCACTATGTTTTTGAGATGGAAGCTACAGTATTTGGCGATTGATTGGACATGCGGGGTGAAGGAAAGGTTGGAGTCAAAAAGAACACCCAGGCAGCGAGCCTTCGAGGTAGAGGTGATGGTAGCGCCATTGACTTGGAGGGAGGGAGACATGGGAGTAGTAACACTTGAGGGAGGAAAGACCAGAAGTTCTGTTTTGGACAGGTTGAGATTAAGGAAGTGAGCAGCCATCCATCCGAAGAGAGGCAGTCAGAGACAGCAGTCAGTTTTTATAAGTTAATAACATTGAGCAGAAAGTAAATCCATTAATCTGAATAAATGCAGGTCAAGGCGCTCACTAAAATAACTAAATAACAGGCACCAGTAAACCAGCAGGACTTCCCAATACTTGCTAATTATAACCAGAAAGTGCAAATACAAAAGTGGTATACCGTGCCACAAACGTAGGTAAAATAAACATATATACATACATCCAAGGTTTTCTGGTACTATGGTGGTACATACACCCTTGAAGGAAACAAAATACAGAACAATGATAGTGCAGATTGTCAATAAATGGTATAGTCTATACAGTAAGAGGAGAACCAGTAAAAGTGCTGACTCACACTTTGCAGAGCTGCTAAGAGCTCTGCCGTATAGCTCCTGGACGGTACAATCCCAGTCTTAGGATATATATACTGGAATATGGTGTCCAATTCTCCACAGCCGTATCGGTATAAAAACAAGAGCAAAAAACAAGATCCAATGGTATAGTATGTACAATCCGATATAATAAAAAAATAAAAAGTAGGTATCCTACTTACGATTTCCAGAGCAAAAACTTGCTCTGGTGATGAGAGCGTATGGTAGTGTAATCCCCACCAAAGGATATAAGCAGGATTCTATTGTGCACCAGGAACAAATAGAGAGGAGTACGTAAAAGCTGTATCTTTATTTCTACACAAATAGTTAAAATATATATATAAAAACAAAAAAAGCAACAATAAGCTTCCAGTCTCTTGCTTAATTAAACTTAACGCGTTTCGCCCGGTCTTGAGCTTCTTCAGTATATTTTAACTATTTGTGTAGAAATAAAGATACAACTTTTACCTACTCCTCTCTATTTGTTCCTGGTGCACAAGTGAATCCTGCTTATATCCTTTGGTGGGGATTATACCACCATACGCTCTCATCACCAGGCGCTATACGGCAGAGCTCTTATCAACTCTGCAAAGTGTGAGTCAGCACTTTTACTGGTTCTCCTCCTACTCTATAGAATATACCATTTATTGACAATCTGCACTATCATTGTTCTGTATTTTGTTTCCTTCAAGGTTGTGTACCACCATAGTACCAGAAAACCTTTTATGTATGTATATACGTTTATTGTACTCCGTACACTTTAAATACGTTTGTGGCGCGGTATACCACTTTTTTTTTGGCATTAATCTGAATATATAGAACTGAAATAATAATTGGGTTAGGTAGTAATAAAGAAAAAAAATCAAAAGAATTGTATTAAAATAGACATTTAATATATTGTCTATTTTTTTGTGAAAATATTTTTATGAGTGAGATATTAGACTTGCTGCATCTTGAACCTACAGTGCCCTCTACTAATATTACCACTAACATTGGCACATTGGTAAATATGGGCAAATAAGGCTGTGAAAAAGTATCTTTATAGCTTGGAGGAGAGACTAGATAGTGGGGCTATGATAGAAACATTTAAATATATAAATGAAATCAGTTAACCTCTACCATCTGAAGTGGTAGAGGTTAACACAAGGCAAGGGATCTGAGACCATTCCTCCATAAAGATCATTGAAATTTCAAGTTCAACGGTGGTGGTATCCTTTTCAGTTCATCCCACAAGTTTTTTTTTTATGGGAATCAAGTCAGGGAACTGGGGTGACAATGAGAGGACCTTGATTTCATGGTCTGTAAACCATTTTTGTGTTGATTTTTTTAATGTTTTGGATCATTGTCCTTCTGAAAGATCCAACCAAACGCCCTTTTAAGCATTCTGACAGAGGCAGTGAGGCGTTCATTTCATATCTGTTGATAGTTGATAGAATAAAATACATGATTATCCATGTATCCTAACAAAATGTCCAGGTCCTCTGGCAGGAAAACATCCCCAAAACATTTAAAGAGCCATCACTATATTTTATTATGGGCTACCTCCTGTCTGTGTCAAACCCACCTCTGGTGTTTATCACAAAAAAGAAACATAGAAACATAGAAACATAGAATGTGACGGCAGATAAGAACCATTCGGCCCATCTAGTCTGCCCAATTTTCTAAATACTTTCATTAGTCCCTGGCCTTATCTTATAGTTAGGATAGCCTTATGCCTATCCCACAACAAGAGGACATAGTCTTAAATTAGAGGGACAAAGGTTTAAAAATAATATCAGGAAGTATACTTTTGAGAGGGTAGTGGATGCATGGAATAGCCTTCCAGCTGAAGTGGTAGAGGTTAACACAGTAAAGGAGTTTAAGCATGCATGGGATAGGCATAAGGCTATCCTAACTATAAGATAAGGCTAGGGACTAATGAAAGTTTTTAGAAAATTGGGCAGACTAGATGGGCCGAATGGTTCTTATCTGCCGTCACATTCTATCCCACGCATGCTTAAACTCCTTTACTGTGTTAACCTCTACCACTTCAGCTGGAAGGCTATTCCATGCATTCACTACCTTCTCAGTAAAGTAATACTTCCTGATATTATTTTTTAGACCTTTGCTCCTCTAATTGAAGATTATGTCCTCTTGTTGTGGTAGTTTTTCTTCTTTTAAATATAGTCTCCTCCTTTACTGTGTTGATTCCCTTTATATATTTAAATGTTATAGAAACATAGAATGTGACGGCAGAACAACTTTGGTTTATTCTGACCATAGAACCAAATCCCATTTGAAGTTCCAGTTTCCAGTGTCTGGAAAATTGAAGACATTGAGTTTGTTTTTGCATGAGAGTATAGGAATTTTTTTTAAACCCTTACAAGCAACTTGAGGTGATGAAGGTGATGTTGGATTGTAGTTTTGGAGACGTTCTGACTCCAAAACTCAATTAACTTCTGCCATTCTCCAGCTGGGATCCTTGATTTATTGGCCACTCAAACATTCCTCTTCACAGGGATTGAGACTATATAGACACACCTCCTCTTCCAGATTGATATTTAATATTTCCAGTTGAATGAAACATATTAATTATTGCCCTGATGGAGGAAATTGGCATTTTCAATGCTCTTGCTATTTTCTTATAGCCACTTCCTATTAATTTGGCAAAGAAAGATTGTCAAAATTAAGCTCTATGAGATAATCATGTCAAGAGATTAACTATTAATTATTGCCTCATTTCAAACTATTAGACCAAAATTACCCTTACTTCTCAAATGCACAGAGCTAAAAGTATGCCCAATCCTCTCTGTAACAACATTTTTTTTACATATATTAAACAAAATACATACATAAATATTGCAATAAACAAATGCACCGAGTACATCTTTCAAAAGAACTTATAAATAATTAGTAAGAGATCAGAACCAATATCACTGTAATTAAAATGATAAATCACTACTCAACATCTGTCTTGACTTATGGTGGCAGAATTTGCGGTTAGACAATCTTGCATCTCACATTTACATCTTCCAAATTACAGGTGTCATAGTAAATCTTCACTCTAATTATTACCATAAAATGCCGTAGATCTTGCTATGTTAACCTCAGGACATTTTACACACCCAGTGTTTGGCAGTTGCTTCCCATTACAGTTACTATAAAAGAATTAAGTTAATAATATTGAAAATCATACTGTTAAAACATATTAACCGTGCTTACACTCAGGGCTGCCATCAGAAATTGTGGGGCCCCTAACACAGCTCAAGGTCTTGGCCCCCATGTGCCCGCCTCCAAGACCCACCTCCAAATCCCGCCCACAGGAATACACACACACACAGACACAAAAGGACACAGACACAGAAAGATACACACATACTAACAGACACAAATACTGAAACAGACATACACAGATACAGATACACACACACACACACACTGATATACAGACACACACACTGATGTACATACACACATACATGCATACTGACAAACAGACATACATACAAACTGACATACAGACATACACATAAATATTTAATGGTATACTTACACACACACACACAGATAGATATATACATACACATATACATACAGACATACTGACATACACACAGACATACATGCATACTGACAGATATATGCGTACATACACACATACATACTGACATACATACACACACGCAGACATACATACAGACATATATACATTCTGACAAACACACACACATACAGATAGACACATACATACAGACATACTGACATACACACACAGACATACATGCATACTGACATACATACCTACATACTGACACACACACAGACATACATACTGACATACACACACAGACATACATACATACTTGCAGACACATACACAGACATACATACTGACAAAGACATACATACATACTGACATACACACACATACATACATACATACTTGCAGACACACACACATACATACATACTGACAAACAGACATACATACAAACTGACATACAGACATACAAACAGACATACATACATACATACACATAAATATATAATGGTATACTTACACATACATACACACACACACACACACAGATAGATATATACATACACAGATACATACAGACATACTGACATACACACAGACATACATGCATACGGACAGATATATACATACATACACACATACATACTGACATACATACACACACGCAGACATACATACAGACATATATACATACTGACAAACACACACATACAGATAGACACGTACATACAGACATACTGACATACACACACAGACACACATGCATACTGACATACATACATACATACTGACACACACACAGACATACATACTGACATACACACACACAGACATACATACATACTTGCAGACACATACACAGACATACATACTGACAAAGACATACATACATACATACATACCGACATACACACACAAATACAGATAGACACATACACACATACATACAGACATACTGACATACACACACTGACATACGTGCATACTGACATACATACATACATACACAGACATACATACTGACATACACACACAGACAAATATACATACTGACATACATATACACATACATACAGACATATTGACATACACACACTGACATACATGCATACTGACATACATACATACAGACATACACACACACACACAGACATACATACTGACATACACACAGACATACATACACACACAGACATATATATTGACATATACACACACAGACATACATACTGACATACACACAAACATACATACACACATAGACATACATACTTGCAGACACATACGCAGACATACATACTGACAAAGACATACATACATACAGACATATATACATACTGACATACACACACACATACAGATAGACACATACACACATACAGACAGACATACTGACATACACACACAGACATATATACATACTGACGTAAATACACACATACATACAGACATATTGACATACACACACTGACATACATGCATACTGACATACATACATACATACATACTGACATACACACACAGACATAAATACTGACATACATACAGACATACATACTGACATACACACAGACATACACACACAGACATACATACTGACATACACACAGACATACATACACACACAGACATACATACTGACATCCACACAGACATATATACTGACATACACACAGACATACATACACACACACAGACATACATACACACACAGATATACATACATACATATACACACACACCTCATTTATCAGCCACCCTCCTCTTACCTTTCAGTTGCAGGATGGTGGCTGGGGATGATGGGAGCGAGCGGATGCCTCTCCTCTCCTTTTTCCTGTCCTCTGCTCTCCCTCTGCTCTCCCTCTGCTCTCCTCCCGCGCGCAGTAAGCTTGGACTTAGTATTTTCAGTTTATTTTTTTAACTTCAGGAGGTTTCTTTGAATGTGAGTGGGTTACACCCACCTTGAGTGAGTGGTCTCCCACCCAATTCTTTCATAATTTTCATACATTTTTCCGGGGTTTTGCCCATGAATACCTCCTGTAACCTTCCCTGGATACTGGTGCTGGGTAGTCAAATAACCTATTTCTCTTTTTCTACTTTGGCATTGGTATGTGTTTACCTGGTGTTTTGACAGCCTGTCCGGGGTTGTTCCTAGCGCAAATCATGCAAGCCTGGGTGTGCTTAGCTGCTACAATAGTAAACCCAGGCAACACCCACTGGGTGTTAAATATACAGTTCATGTTAATTTTGGACAAATGGGTTGGTCCATGGGCCATCTGGTCCATCATAGGGTATAGATCTCGTGGTAGACACAATATTTTACCTTTTTTTCACATCTTGTCATCATCAGGTTCTGCATCTTGTTTCCTCCAGAGATCTTGTTCTTCTTTGCTTGCTTGTTTCTGCGGGCTCAACAATATATTGTAGTCAACGGTCTTGTCTGGCAGGAAAACCTGTAAGGAGGTATTGCCTGAGTGTTGAGGGATGGGGTAGGACTGCTGCTTCTTTTGCTGCTTCATCAGCCTTATGGATTCATCTTGAGATTTCATCTGTAATCTTCACGTGAGCTGCCACCTTGATAATGCTATTTGGGTAGGTTGTAGGATAGCGTCCATTAAGGCACTCACGGCTTCAGAGATCTTGATTAGAGTTCCTGCTGAGGTCAGAAAATCACTAGCCTGCCATATAGGCCCAAAGTCATGTGCTATACCGAAGGCATAACGAGAGTCTGTGTAAATATTAGCTGTCTTACCAGAGGTCAGTTTGCACGCTTCAGCGAGTGCCTTCAGCTCAGCCTCCTGTGCAGAACAGTGAGGGGCGAGTGGTTCTGCTTTAATTACCTTGTGTGCAGAGACAACAGCATATCCAGTATGGAAGTTAGCCTTCTCATCTGCAAATCGAGAACCATCTACAAAAAACTCAAAGTTTGGATTAGGCAATGGAGACTCAATTACATGCAAAAACCTGCTGTCTCCTGTGCCATTAAAGCTGCACAGTTATGGGGTACCTGGATTTCAGCTAATTCATCTGGTTACAAGGATTATACAAAAAGATCAAAACTACAATCACCACTACCACTCCCTTCTTTTAAATCCAGGGGAAGCAATGTAGATGGATTTAACATCATACACCTTTTAAAAGTTACGGTGGCGGGGGCGTGGCTTGGAGCTCGACGAGAACGGTCACACACATGTGAAGCTCCCACGGCTCGGGTCTAACGAGGCTGAAATAAGCGGCATTACAAGCATTATAAACAGAGGGGATAAGACCCACTCTCCAACATGTCACAGAGGAACAAGCACAAGTCCCTCAGAACTGAGAAAGCCTCCTTTTTTTCTGGCAAGAACTCCGACGGGGAAGGGTAAGGACGGCCCGATCCAAGATGGCGGCGAACACCGCTCAGAGGAAAGCACACCCTCCCTTCCTCCATCCCCAAGCTCAGCCTCGGAGTAGGGCCCCCTCACAGCCACAGGCATGAGATCCCTGATGGCAGAACTGTCAGATAAGCTCCAAGCCAATATTACAGCACAGATACACTCACTTACCACAGACCTCCGCAAAAAACTCCTGGAAATAGGGAGCAGGACGGCCCACGTGGAGAAATCACTTGACAACTTCACAGTGGCACACAACAGCCTGGCGGATAAGGTACAAGAGCTGGAGACCTCTCTAGAAGCACAAAAACGCAAGATTGCAGATTTGGAAGATCGGTCCAGGAGTAATAACCTCCGCTTCAGGGGGATTCCGGAATCTGTTCAGAATGCAGACCTGAACAATATATATACAATGCCTCTACTTTCACTAAAATTAAGTAAGAAAGAGGATTAATATCCAAAAGTACTTATCTGAATCAATCAGAACAGCCTCTCAAGATCGTGGCCCAGTTCCCGAACCTTTACAATATACACTTGAAAACAGGAAAAACAGAGATACGGCTGTATACAATCTAAAACAGGAACAAAAAAAGACACATAGTGTAATACAGTAAAACCAATATAAATGTGTTGAGATTGTAGTGCACTCACAAGAATGAGGTAAATAATGCGCTCAAATGGTGCCTGCCCCGATGAATTTGGGCGGCTAGGGGTATCCACTTCCCAAGGAAAATCCACAGGTAATCCAAATGGACCAAAGGATGAGACTCCAGTGGAAATAGATGAAATATGCAAAATTTATTTAATAAAAAGGGCTACATATATTAGCCACATCAAATAAATAAAATAATAAATACATATATAATACGCAATAATTCTTGCTAATAGACTGAACTCCATCTTGCCACATCTGATCCATGACGACCAGACGGGTTTTGTGAAGGGCAGACAGGGTCTGGACAATACCCGGAAGCTGGCCCCTCCCCAGCAGGAGGAAGCTTTTGACCGCGGAGAAAGCTTTTGACCGCCTCGGCTGGGCCTTCCTTGGGCAGGTACTGGCCAAGTTTGGGTTTCCCCCACAGACGATATGTCAAATTTTTGCTCTTTACTCCTCACCCTCAGCGCAGGTAAATCAAGCGGGCTTCTTGTCCCCCACCTTTAATATAACCAACGGGACAAGGCAGGGATGCCCCCTGTCTCCACTGCTATACGTCCTTGCACTAGAACCCCTCCTGCACCGTATAAGGCAGACTGACATAATCCAGGGAATACACCTGGGTGACAAGCACATTAAGATCAGCGCATTCGTGGATGACGTATTACTGTATATAGAGAATCCTCTAGTATAGAGAATCCTCTAGTCTCCCTACCCTCATTACTCCAACTGCTTAAAGACTACGGACGGGTATCATACTACTCAGTAAACGCAGCTAAGACGCAGGCCTTACCTGTTGGTATCCCAGCCCAGGTGCTCAGGACCCTTAACCACACCTACGACTTTGATTGGAGGGTGGAATCCCTCAAATATTTGGGGCTGACGGTTACCAAAAACCCAGCGAACCTTATGGCGGCAAATTATATCACAGTGTGGAATAGGTGTAGTCAGCTATTGAAACGTTGGTCGCCACTGTACCTGTCCAGGTCTGATCGCATAGCGACACTGAAAATATCCATACTCCCAAGACTGTTGTACCTGTTCCGCACACTCCCCCTCCACCTCCCTCCCTCATATTTTAAAACAATACAAGCTGATATGGGAAGATTCGTATAGGAGGGTGGCAAGGCCAGGGTTTCAGCGGCTCTCTAACAAACCCCCAAGAGAATGGGGGGCCTAGCAATGCCAAACGTCCAATCTTACTACCACGCTGCAGTATTGGCTACAGCCATCCCTCACATAGTCTCTGACCCTGGTCCACAGTGGGTCTCACTGGAACAAGACCTTTTGGACAACCATGAACTTCTTCACATACTTTGGACACCTCCATGCGCCAGGCCAACCCACCTCCTACTCCCTACACAAATGCTACTGCTGTTCCAGATATGGGACAAATACAGACCCAGATTATCCAGCACCCCTGGCCTTTCCCTGGCGACCCCCCTCAGGGCCATGCCTTCATTATCCCTACATTTAACTCCGCTCCGTGGCATCAAAGAGGGGTGACACACCTCTTCCACCTTTTCTCTGCTGACAAGCTCCTGGACTTCCCCAGTCTAAAGGATACATTTGAGATCCCACACTCCTCGCTCTACTCCTATCTGCAACTTAAATCTTACCTGTCTAGGGAAGTGACCCACTGCCCAGGCACCCTTAGGGACACCAATAGGATTACCGAATGGGAACAAATGTGTTTGTCAGCTAAATTACAACCGCACTGTAAACCGATTTCCATGTGCCTCGGCTCCATAGCCAACTATAATCACTTTTCCACCACTAAATATGCTCGACAATGGGAGAGCGACCTGAATTGCCCAGGGTCACTTAAATCTTGGGACACAATTTTCACAGACCCACTCAAACTATTAAAATCATGAGCTCTCATAGAACAACACCGTATCGGTGGTACTTAGTGCCAGCCAGGCTACAAAAAATTTTCCCCTCCACCTCCTCAAAATGTTGGAGATGCCAAACGCAGGAGGGCTCGATGTACCACATTTGGTGGAGCTGTCCGCGGCTCCTTAACTACTGGACCGAGGTCCAAGACCTGATCCAAGATATTACCCAACACCCTCTCGCATTTACTCCGCTATCATGCCTAGTCCTTGACCTCCCTAGAGGGCTGCCCCAACACATAAAGAAAATGATGTTACACATTGCCTTAACGGTGCAACAATTCATAGCAAGAAGGTGGAAATCCACGATTCTCCCCAACAAAGAGACCCTGATAGAGGAATTACACAAACAATGGATTTATGAGACATCGTATAAATCCTTGTTCCCTGCCTCTGTACTCTACCGGAAAACTTGGGAGCTCTGGCAAACATGGAGATCTGGTAATGTCACGAGCACTGTACCTGCCTAATGGACCTATAAAGGTCCTCCCCTCTTACATGAAGGATATTAAGCAATCAATGAACGCGGCTTAGTTTTATTGATGTACATCGGTGTGTTGATGGGTCGACCTGTAGACACAGCTATATGAGAATTGTGTTCAGCTGCTAAAATGTCGATATGATGCTTGACTGTTTTATAGTGATGCACCCCCCCCCCAAAAAAATTTTTTTACTCATTGTAAGATCACAGATATGTATACCATGTTATTGAATGAACTCCCTTTCTCTTCTGTACCCTGTTTGCTATGGATAAAGACAAAATAAAAATTGTCAAATTGAAAAAAAAAAGTTACGGTGGCATGAGTAGAGCACACTGCATCCTAAGATGCCTTGAAGTATGTATGTTTTTTGGCTGAACTTGATCATCTCGGAATTGTGAACTTGATCTCCTAGGATTAAGCAGCTATTACCCCACTAATTAGAAATTATATCCCTGTATGTTATGGTTTTGCAAGTATTTATCCAATTGCTGTTTAAACATCTGTATGGACTCTGATAAAACCGCCTCTTCGGGCAGAGAATTCCATATCCTTATTGCTCTTACTGTAAAAAAAAAACGTTTTCTTTGCCTTAGATTAAATCTCTTTTCAGCCTAAATGAGTAACCTCATGTCCTATGTATAGCCCTGTTTATGAATAGATTTCCAGATAACGGTTTGTACTGGCCCCCGAATATATTTGTATAATGTTATATCCCCTCGGAGGCGGGGATTTAGATTTAGATTTTTTAACCTTTCTTTGTAACGAAAATGCTCCATTCCTTTTATCAATTTTGTAGCTCGTCTCTGCACTTTTTCTAGTGTCATGATATCCTTCTTTAGAACAGGTGTCAAAAATTGTACAGCATATTCAAGGTGTTTTTTTTTTTTATCTTTATTTTTTTTTTCTTCTTTTCAATTATTTTAAACATTTAACAAATTGTAATATTTATAAATTCTGTGATCAATGTTCATTTTCTACAAGTCTTATTTGCAGGGAAAGAGGAATATATAGACCTCTTAAAAATACAATTTAACATTAAGTATTTGAAAATATACATATTATACAAATTTACACTATAACACAAGACAGCGTAGCAGCAAAATATGTACCAAGATTGCTATAGATAGAGTGGAAGGGAGGTCAGGTATAGCTGATATGTTTTCAATGTTCAAGGTATGTACCCGGGCTTCAATCAATCACAAACAGCTTCCATATCGATCAACTTAAGACATTTCATCCAGTTGTTTTTTTGCTTAATTTTTGTTTACTCAACATCAGCTCCATTTTTATCTGAAACTCGAGTTGGTTTTTTACATTCTTCCAGGGGACTTCTAAATCTTTTTTCCACCATCTCGCAACCACTATTTTGGCAGCTAAAAAAAGGTGTATAAGGATTACTTTTAATTCATACGCCATAGATAGCCAATTTAAATGTAGTAGAACAACCTCTGGAGAAATTTTCAACTCGAGTTTTAGATTTTTGAATATAAATTTTTGTATTGTCGACCAAAGATTTCTTAATTTATGACAGTCCCACCAGATGTGTTTAAAATTACCTCTAACACATTTACATCTCCAGCAAATAGGATTGGTTAAAGAGTATATTTTATTTAATTTCCAACAAATTTAATGAGTGTATGTTCTTCTTAACATCTATCATTGAAGAACCCCATTGTTTCATACCAATATCGATACTCAAATCTTTTTTCCATGCTAATATGGCTGTTGGATTTATATCCTTAACACTAGATTTGATTAGTATTAAAGCTTTAGAAAGTGGTTTGTTGATTTTTTTTTAGGTGAATAATGAATCAATCAAATTGCTTACGTTTGATTTTGGTATGATAAGGTGTGTGGACATATAACTTTTGAGTCTAAGGAAATTGAACACTTCTCTAGATGGAAGATTATATAGACTTGTTATTTGGGCAAAAGTTTTGATTGTTCCTTCTGTCAATAAATGTTGTAGTCGTAATATTCCTAATTTTTTCCAATTATTGAGATTTCAATCTTCCACTTGTTTTTCTACAATATTTAATTCCAAGTAGCTTGGAACTTTTTTTTTCTATGTTTAACACTTTTTTTATTTTGAACCAATTTTTTAATAGCTGAGTCAAAATAACATTGGGATATTCTTTTTTTTTTAAAATTTTATCTATGTTCCAAATTAAGCAATCTAAGCTAGGAACTCTTCCTGCTCTCATTTCCATCTTATACTATCCCTCATTTTTATTTTCCTCTATTTGCATTCTATAGATATGCAGAATAGTAGCTGCTTTAAAATTATTCACTATGGATGGATAAGCAAGTCCACCCTTATATATATTTTGTACTAATATTGATTGTTTTAATCTTGGTTTCTTACCTTTCCAAATATATTGGGTGAAACTTTTTTGTATTAACTCAAGCCAGTGAGTCGAAATATGAAGAGGTAGCATTTGAAACATATAGTTCCATTTTGGTATTACATAAGAATTAATCACATTTATCCATCCCCAGAAGGTAATTTCTAAATTTCTACGATTTTTTAACCATTTATTAAGCTCCAATAATAATGCCAGAAAATTTATTTCCATAATTCTATTTATCTCTCTAGTAATTTTAATTCCTAGGTAGTCCATACTTTCCTTGACCCAAATAAATTTGTAGCTGTTTTTGATTTCTTGTTGCGTTTTTTTATCGAGATTAATATCTAAGATCAAGGATTTGTTTACATTTAGTTTATAATTTGATATGAGACTATATCGATCTATTTCCTGCATAATATAATCCAGTGAGCTTTTAGGGTTTGTAACAGTGATTAAAATATCGTCAGCATATAGACTGATTTTTTGATCTTCATCTATAACTTTGTAACCTTTAATCTTCTTGTTATTTCTAATATTTTCAGCCAGTGGCTCGAAAGATAATAAATAAAGTAGTGGTGAAAGGGGACATCCTTGCCGAGTCCCATTTTTAAGTTGGAACCACGGAGCAACAATATTAGTTCCAATAGTACGTGCAACTGGGTTTACGTAAAGAGCCATAATGGCTTTCTTTATCCAGCCTTCTAATCCATAGTGTGATAAAACAGTTTCTAAATATTTCCAGCTGACTCTGTCAAATGCTTTTTCAGCATCAATCGACAGAGTCAGAACTGGAATCTCATTTCTATTTGCATCATCCAATATATTTACAATTCTCCTCATACTTGTATAAGAATTTCTGCCTGGAACATATCCTATTTGATCTTTATGGATAATTAATGGGAGAAGTTTCTTGATTCTAACAGCTAGAACTGAAGCATATAACTTAGTATCTATATCTATTAAAGATATTGGACGATAATTTTTAATATCAGTAGGGTTTTTATCATTTTTTAAAATTGGCAAAATGTTAGCCTTCGGCATCTCTGCTGACAAAGATCCTCTATTTGCCGCTATATTGAAGGCATTGGTCAGATGAGGACATAATAGATCTTTGAATGTTTTATAAAATAAATTATTAAATCCATCAGGGTCTGGTGTATTTGATCTTTCTAGCTCATTTATGGCTTTCATAATCTCATCTGTAGTTATCGATTTATTTAAAAGTTCATTGTCAATTGCTGTTATTTGAAACTTATTTATAGTTTTCAAGTATTTATTGATATCATCATCTGTAGTAGTTTGAAATATATTGTATAAATTACTATAGAATTCATTAAAGCATTTTCCTATTTCTCTGGGAGTTGTTACCATTTTTCCATTATATATTAGTTTTTCCACTTTGTTCTGTCCTTTCTGTTTTCTGAGTTTTTGAGATAGCATTTTGTCAGCTCGATTACCTTAAGAATAATATTTGAGTTTTAATCTATCCATATTTTTGGCTGTTCTTTCTATTCATTTTTGCTTTATGTTTTCTTTCAGTTCTAATATTTTCTCATAAATTTCAGGGGATGGAGATTGTTTGTTAATATGAGACATATTTCTTATTTCAGTATGTAAATAGGATAGGGTAATGTTCTTATCAAGTTGACTTTGTAATTTAATAAAATGACCTCTTATCACAGCCTTAAAGGCACACCACAGAATTGATGGGTCGATGTTTTCTGAAGTATTTTTTATATTATTTTCTATATAGGTTTTATATGTTTCAGAACAGAGCAAATTGTTGTTAAGGCACCAAGTGAAAGATTCTCCTTTAACTATACGAAAGGCTATTTCGCAGGACACCCCATTATGGTCCGTCCAGACTATTTCGTTAATATTTGTTTTTTTAATCATATCAATAATACTTGGATCTACCCAAATCATATCCAATCTTGAATAGGAAAAATGAACTTTAGAGAAATGTGTGTAATCTCTTTCATTAGGATTATAAATTCTCCAGATATCAAACAGATTGTACTCATCTTTAATCTTTTTTAAAGCTTTGGCTTGTTTTATGACAATTTGATTTAACTTGTTTCCTTTCATTAGTTTTTTGTCTATCTGAGGGTCTAGTACAGCATTGAAATCCCCTGCTAATATTAACTTTCCCACTTTAATTTCGTCTACTTTTTCCAGTACTGTTTTTAAATAGGAAACCGGTGAACAATTTGGAAGGTATATATTGCATAATGTAAAAAGTGTGGAATCAATTTTACATATTATTATCAAATATCTGCCTTTAATATCTTGTATCTGGTGAATAATTTCAACCTTGATTTTTTCTCCAAATATAACAGCTACTCCGCATTTTTTTTTTATCCTTATTAGAAGCTTGAATAATAAGCGGAAATCTTTTACCTCCCCAATTCTGTTTATCTGTTTGCCTCCAGTGAGTTTCTTGTAAAAATATGAAATTTAATTGTTTTTCGCTCAAATATCTATATAATAGAGCTCTTTTTGCTATAGTATTCATACCCTGAACATTGAGTGTCAGCATTTTTATCATGTCTCTTCCCAAGGCACCTCCACATCCCCATCCATCTCATAATCGCTATTATCCTTCCCTATTGCTGCAAAAACATATACATGACAACACCAATAACAAAGTTAAAATCATTGGAGGAAGTCCTCCCTTCTTAGCACAAAGACTATAAATTTTCGTTTAGAAAAATCAGTCTTTACTGTGTCTTTAAATCAGACACTAAGTAGGCGTGCCCGGAGAGAGATAATATTATTTACACATTTACCCCCCCAAAAAAAAAAAAAAAAAGGGCACCTTTTTTCTTATTTTTAAATATCTTATTTCCATCTTCCCCTTTTCCCCCTCCTCCTCTTTTTTCTCAATAAACATATTACTTCTTAAGGTAATTTCTATACTTATTCCAACAGATTTGTAAACAGTTCTCTCATTATTCTTCGTGTTATTCAAATACTAGTATATTCAATCCTATTATCTACTTCTGACATGTGAATTAATTTAATCTTTTTAGTTCTGTGCACATAGTGTTCATTAAACTATTATTATAAATTTTAGATCTATTTTTTCCATCTGACTTTTATATCCCTTTAATATTATGTGAAATAGTTTTCTGAAAGAAAAGTTACTCTTATACAAACTTTTCTGTAATAGTGAAGGCTTGTGGGCCATACAAGTGAGAATTACAAGTAAAATCTACTATATTGGTGAAAGCTTATGAGCTATCCAAATGAGATTTCCAAGTGACACCTTCAAACCAAAATTGCTACTTAGTTATATTGAGAGATCTCTTTGTCATAAAGAGAGGGGAGAGGGAAAATTTTTTTTTCCTTTCTTTCTTTTCCTTTCTTTTCTTCTTTTGCTTTTTATCTTCTGTCGCGACAGTCTTTTTATCTTTCTTCTTTAATGCTAGTTAACCAACTATTTGCTTCATTTGCGTCCAAAAAAAGTTTATTTTCTTGTTTCCAAATAAACTTTAAGGATGCTGGAAGGCTCCATTGGAACATGATCTCATTTTTTCTTAGAAAGTCTGTCACGGCAGAGAAGGATTTTCTCCAAGACCTAGTAATATAAGATAAGTCTTGCAAAAAAATTATATCTTTATAAATAAAGTTAATTCGGGGTTTAATACGGCTGGCTTTCATTAGATTTTCTCTCATTGAGAATGAAGAAAAACTTACTATCACATCTCTTGGGAGATGTCAGGCAATTGTGTTAGATTTATAAATTCGATGAAAATTTACTATTTGATAGAATTTCAGGTAGAATTTCTTTAAATAAGTTGCTTATATATTCCTTTAGTTTTTCGTTAGTGATTTCTTCGGGAACCCCTCTTATTCTTATATTGTTTTTTCTTGATCTGTCTTCCAAAGCTGCTATTTTTTTTTCAAGATTGTCGGCTTTATTTGTTAAAGCCTGCATTTCTGTTTTAATTGCTTTTATTTGGGTTCCAAATACTTCAAGTTTTTTTTTTGCCACTTCTACCACTGATACTGCCACATTTTTAATATCTTGTTTAATATCATTAAAGCTTGCATGCATATCTTGTTTTAATATATTGAGTTGTAGCTCTAGCAATTGCTTGAGCTGATCTTGTGTGCTAATTGAAGCAATTGCTTGAGATTGTAGTGGAGATTGTACAATTGGGACTTCAAAATTGGTATTGGAGGTATTAGCTGGGTGTGTCATACATTCCATTTTCTGATCTTGCACATCTTTAATAGGGGTTATACAAAAGCCAGACAACCTCTTTTCTGTTTGTTGTACTGATTTGATTTCTTTCTTCTTTTCCATAGTTGTTTTTCTAGTTGCCATTTTATTTTTTACTTCTTTAATTAAGTGATTTAGCTTATGTTTAGCTTATATATCACTTTTATTTTCGATAATTGTGTGTAGTAATATCCTCTTTTTGTGCTATATAGATTTTATCTCTAGCCAATATTTATATACAGATATTTTAGTGTATTACAATATATTCGAAAGTACTTACAGTTCTATTTTTTTTTTTTGGAGATTGCTGAGATTTCTTTTATTCTTGATTGATTCTTTTTTTTCTCTCTCTCTTTTTCTTCCCCCTTTTTTTTTCTTTTTTCTTTTTTCTTCCTTTCATTTTCCGTTTTATTTTCTCGTTTTGTTTTTCTTCTTATTAATTCGAAAGGAGGAGACCCCTCTTATTCCCTGCACAGGGGAAATAGACACCCAGCACCTCTCGTCCTTACCAAAACTTCAATGTGTCAATATGCTTCTCGAGCACCGAGTGCCACTGAATTGACGCACGCTGGCCGCTACAACTCTCCACTCCGCTTCACTCCACTCAGCTAGTTCGCCAACCACCAGTCAAAATGCAATTACGGAGCGGCGTGGTTAGCTCGTCTCCGCGGTCGCTCTCGCCATCTTCCCTCCGGACACGCCCACCTCCAGCACGTGTGGCGTCTTACGTCATCATGTACCGTCGCCGAAAACCTCAAGGTGTGGTTTTACTAGCACCTTATAAAATTATATTTTCATCCCGAGAATTTATGCCCCTATTTATATATGACAAAACCTTACTGGCCTTAGCAACTGCATATTGACATTGTATATTGCTGCCTAATTTGTTGTCTATAACAATTCCCAAATCCTGTGGTTATCCCTAATTCACTATCATTTAGGGTGTAAGCTGCTTGTGCATTCTTGACCCCGAAGTGCATAACTTTGCACTACATTAAATTTCATCTGCCATTTTAGTGCCCAGTTCCCCAATCAATCTAAATCCCTCAGCAGCAAAGCAATATCCTTCTCACATTTTATTATTTAACAAAGTTTTGTGTCATCTGCAAACACTGAAACATGGCTTTCAATGCCTATTTCAAGATCATTTATAAATATGTTAAATAGAAGCGGTCCCAAAAAAGAACCCTGAGGGACACTTCTTACCCCTTAGGTCCAGCCTGAAAATTTACCATTAATGACAACTCGTTGTACTCTGTCCTTAAGCCAATGTTCTACCCAAGAACAGATATTCATCTAGACCAATTTCAAAGTCAATGACAGTAAACACCCAGGGCCGTCTATAATATTAATAGGACCCTGGGCAAAGCATTTTCTTGGGCCCCCTGCGCCCCCCTCCCCATTACGCCCAACCCGCAATCACACTGACAGATATACTGACACATACACACACAGACAGACATATTAAAACATTCGCAGATACATACTGGCACACACATACACTGACACACAAATATATACTGGCAAATATATTGACACACATTCAGACATACTGATACACACACAGACACACATACATAAAAACAGACACATATACTGACATATATACTGACACACACACAGACACATACACTGACAGAAATACTGAAACACATACACTGACAGGCATATTGACATACACAGACATACTGACATACACACACAGACATACTGATATACACACACAGACGTATACACACACAGTATGTATGTGTGTGTGTGTGTTAGTATGTCTGTGTGTGTGTGTTAGTGTGTGTGTGTGTTAGTGTGTGTGTGTGTTAGTATGTCTGTGCGTGTATGTTAGTAAGTCTGTGTGTGTGTGTCAGTATGTTTGTGTGTGTATATGTTTGTGTGTGTATGTCAGTATGTATGTGTGTGTATGTCAGTGTGTGTGTATGTCAGTGTCTGTATGTTTATTTCAGTGCGTGTATGTTTATGTCAGTGTGTCTGTGTGTGTGTGTGTATGTGTATGTCAGTGTGTCTGTGTGTATGTCAGTATGTCTGTCATACTGACATACACACACACAGACATACTAACACACACACAGACATACTGACATACATACACACAGACATACTGACATACACACACACAGACATACTAACACATACACACAGACATACTGACATACACACTCACACACACACACATACTGACACAAACACACAAACACATACACACACACAAACATACTGACATACACACACACACACACAGACATACTAACACATACACACAGACATACTAACACAGACATACTGACATACATACACACACACACACACAGACATACTAACACACACACACACAGACATACTGGCACACACACACAGACATACTAACACACACACACAGACATACTGGCACACACACACAGACATACTAACAAACACACAGACATACTGACATACATTTAGCCACCCTCCAGGTTCTTACCTTTTTATGGAGGGTGGTTTCCCTGGGGTCCAGTGGCAGGCTGAGGCAGTTGGGAGTTATCTTGAAGAACTCCCCTCCTCCCTACTTTCCTCCTCCCACGCGGCTATTATCTCCGGTGGGAGGAAGTGACACGCCGCACTCACTTCCTCCCAGCCGGTACAGAAAGGGGCCCGGTCACGCTGTTTAAGCATCACAGCGCCCAACCGGGCCCCTACTGACACATGGTAACCGGGTGGCCCTTAGTGCATGGGCCACCCGGGGGGCCTCCTTAGTTGGCGGGCCGGTGCGGCTGCACCGCTGGGTACATGGGGGCTGCTGAAATCACGGGCCCACGGGGCAGCTGCTCTGGGGCCCCCCAGGAGCAACTGGGCCCGGGGCAACTGCCCCGTTTGCCCCATGCTAAAGGCGGCCCTGTAAACACCTTAGAAGAAAGTGGAATCTGTGACAACAGTGTAAGAGGGTTGGGAACATTGTGGGTAATTAGTTCAGTAACGGCATTAATCACCCTTAAATAATGTACCATACGATAAACCACAGGTTTTCCTTTCTCCTGTTTCTTTTTAATGGGGTACAGGGGAGTATTACAAGTGGAGGTGGTAAGGACAATTACCCTGCCTGCCGTAGCTCTTGAACAGATTGGGTGATGGCATCCTCATGTGCTGGGCTGAGGGGGTACTGTTTCTGGTAGGGAGGGGTGGCTCCTGGCAGGATTTACTTTGACTGGGGGCACAGAGAGTCTGCCTGTGTCTGTCTTCTGTCTTGCCTATAGAGAGTCAGGGACTGAGGTCAAGTTAATGGTATGTTCTGTCACAGGGTTGGGCAAAGTGAGGGTCGTTAGAAAATTGGCAGGGAGTATTAGGTGGTTGTCCTCTAGGAGCAGGGACAAAGATACCTCTCCAGACGGACTAAACTGAATGTTGACGTTAATAGCAGATAAAACATCACTGTCTAGCAAATTAACAGGGGCATTAGTGCTGACAAGCAATCTGGTAATAAGAGAAGTAGAGTTTCAGTCTCATCTGGTGGGTTAAAGGTATTTCTGCAGGGGTCCCATCTACATCCACACATGATAACACATCATCAGATTTCTCATAGGGAAATATATATTTATCCTGCATAACAGAACAGACTGTCCCAGTTTGTAGCAGAAAAGGGACTATTTTATCACCTGGTAATATTACATGAACAGTAGGAGAGGGTCCAGCTACATCAGGTATAATTAAAGCGTGCAGGGACACTGGGTTGTCAATTTCCTATTGGGGCAGTGGTGGTTGGAGCTGAGTGTCATGAGAGTTGTCAGAATTGTTCTGCTGGTTCCTATTTTTAGGAGGACATTTACAGTTGCGCTTAATATGTCCCTTTCTCCCACAATTCCAACACTCAACCTGTCTCCTTTCTGTACTGGATCTGGGGGCAGTCAATGCCATAAGGGATGTTGTTCTTCTCCTATTTATTCAGGTTGGCTTCTACTCCCGTAGCCACTTCAACGAAATCACTGTAATTAAGGCTTCTCCATTCCGGTCTGGCATTTTTGAAGCCTGTTCTTATGGGGACATTTAGATTAGCCATAAAACAATTAATTAACAATCTAGTGGATGTTACTTCGATTTCAGTATAGCCCAGTGACTCCCAAGATATCTGTAACCTGACAAAGAAATTTTCAACAGACTCATCTTTCCCCTGCATAATATCTCCTAGCTTGTGGTCCAATTCCTCAGTCTTTATTGTTGCCCAATCTTTAAGGGCGATTACATAGGATTTTCCTGAGGCTGACTTTGATCTAAACCAATGGTCAGTTTTTGGGGGCTTTTCTTGCCCGCCTTTCCTCAAATCTTCCTCATGGACATCAGTGTATTGGGCAATTATATGGGTGAAGACTGGTCCTGCCTTTAGGTCAAGTACTTGTTTTAGATCTGTCCAAGTGGCCTGGATGGTAGATAGGGATTGAACCAAGGCTAACATGCCTTTTCTACATCAGGCAACTGTTGAATTTTGGCCAGTGGCTCACTTGGAGTCCATGGTTTATACACCTCCCATCCCTTGGGACCTGTAGCCTCTAGTGGTCTGTTTCCAATAAAACTTTCCTGCCTCTTCTTCTGTTTATCTTTTTCTTTTGTCCTCTGCTTTGGGTGGTTATACTATTCCATTCCGTTGCTCTTTCTTCTACCTCTCTTTCTGATTCCCCCTCCTCTTCAGGGTTCCCTATGGGGCCCTTCATGATAACTGGAAACAAGTTAAAAACAATTCTTTTTCAGAATTTTTGGTTTGTGCTAAATGGTGCATGGGGGGCGGGGAAAGGTACAACCCCTACATTTTTCTTCCCATCAAGGGTTTGTCCATTAACATCTACGACAGATCCAATAGGGTTTCTGTATGACTGGATTTACAGTGGACACAGGTACTTGGGAATCTTTAGGGACCTTCTTGTGGTCAGTTCCTCTCTTACCCTGGTAAGGTGGAGGGTTTTCAGGATCATTTTTGGTCTTCTGATCCAGTTGATCCTAAGGGCCCAAAACATTGATAATAGGGTATTCATTTCCTAGTGGTTTCTCTACAACCACATTTAGTCAATTCAACTGCAGTATCATACCATTTCTGGGCAACCTCTACTAGATCATTGTTTTCTAACTATCCTCTATAATTAGCCATAGATTCTATCCATATCTGGGGGTCAAGGTTGCCTTCAGAGGGCATATCAGCCTTTTTCAATAATTTCTTAATTTTTCTGGTAGCCCCTTGTCCTTTATGATGGTTGAGTCAGAACCATAAATTCCTCCTGGGTACTTTGAGAATTTCCCATTTTCAATATACCTGTAAGGGTTAATTACTCACTTAACCAAGACAAGATCATACAAACAGTGTTAATACACTTAGGACCACTACAGTGGAATTTTCAGTCTACTTAATCTAAACACTGATAAAGGACATATGTCTTGGAGGATTCTGACTTTAATCATAAAACAAATAACAAGGCAAACAATAAAGATAACTTGAGCCCCACATTCGTATTCAGGAAAAATAAATCCCTAGATCACTGGGGGGTAACTCAGAGTCTAGATTAGCTTAAACATCAATATAAAACCATACTTTATTTGAATCCAATAAGAATAATATACAAATGATAATAAAAAGAACAAAAAACACTCCAAAAACAAAACAAGTGTTGTCCTAGAGGGGAGATAAAAAAGCTACAAATATCCTAGTAATAAATTCAGGCTGGATATGTTGAAAGAGGGAGTGGGTGCTGAAAAAGAGGTGGGTTTACAATGGGTCACTGATCCTCTAGTAATACTGTATCCAAAGGTCAACTAGATACTATCTAATAGAAATGGACCATAGTCCTAAAATATATGTATGTATCAGAATGCCAACTGGATACTATTGGACCAGACAAATTGTGCAAGACAGGTGGCTAAAATACAAAGCCTCTATGCCATTCAGTTACTGAGTCATTGGGCTGAGATGCTCTAGGACAGGGGTAGGCAACCTACGGCACTAGTGCCATGCACGGCACTCCAGGTGTCTTTGCACGGCACTCAAGGCTGCTACAGCCAAACAGGCTCTGGCCTCTCAGGAGTCCCAGTGAAACTTCAGATATCTGCTAATACGAAAAGGTGGTGAAGGACAATCCTCAATTTATGCATTGCAGATCATTTCCTCCCAACACTTGTGAATGGGAATCCACAATGTAGTAGAGCAGGCTGCAGCTGCTGTTGCAGCTCCTGTCTTTGACCTGTACCTGGCCAGCTTGGTCCCCACTGGAACCCAGGGAAGCCACCCACACTGCTAGATTTACACAGAAATGCACAATATTTCACAATATAAATTCATATAAATAATACTAACAGCCCACAAACAAACATATATACAATCCACACAAATGTAACACGCTAACAATCCACATACATGCACATAACCCCACATGCAGCCTTGCACATGCAATACCCCAAACAGCCCCACACATACACACACTACCAAACACACAATGTGACATATCCATCCACACACACAATTCCACAAGCAGCCCCCATACACAGTCCACATTCATATGTATCATACACAATACCACAAACTACTCCTGAACATATACAATATAATAGCTCATATACGCACAGATACAACAATACAAAGCAATTACAGTATGTGACAGACCCCTCTGTCTTGGAACTATGCTCTATTCCGTTTCCTTCGTCTATCCTTCAGTTAACCGCAGCTTAATTGGTGAGCGTTGGGAGGTCGCTGTTCATGTAACTTCCACGTGGCGGCGGCCATTTTAAAGTCCCGAACGTCCAGCGGTGTTCAGCGCCCAAACTATGGAACTGAAAACGGACACTATTTTGCACGAACACCGCTGAAGCCGCCGACCTCCCTTCTCTGCCATCCAGCACATGAACGTCGGTCCATTCGGCACTTTCCGGCATGAATAGACGCACCCCAGATAGCCATCCCATGCAGCCCGTTCATATAACGAAAGACAATGTGAAAGACTTTGGCTCCATGGCGATTGAACTGTATGCATAGGATCTGTGCGGCATTCGGTAATAATGTGTGCTCAGATCCCAGCTATCTGGGGATACGTTGAATGTGGGGATTCTGTTTGTGCAATGTAAAGTTATTCATTTTATTGTATTTTTATGTTCAGGTACAAAATGGAGTTTAGCCTCTATCCATGGAGATAATTGGATTACTTCCCAATTATCTCCAGGATAGAGAGGAGGGTTTATCTACATCAAAGGAGAGTGTTTATGCTTGTGGCACTGTGATTAGCTACTGTATCCACATTGTCCCAGTCTTCCATCTGGTCCCCTAAGGGGGTGTCCACCAGGTGGGAGACCTGCATAAATACCGGGCAGGTAGCCCTCAATAAACCAGATCTCTGCGTAACCCTCAATACGGAGCTTGGTCTCGTACTTGGGGGTATTGGATTCGTATGATTTACTCATTCGGCTGTTGGGTTCATGAAGGATTTCGTATGGTTCCTGTTCGGCTAATTGGAACTGCTGTTAGCTGCTTCTTCATTCGGAAAGGGAACGTCCTCAGCGGTATTAACCCCTCTTATACCAGGGTGTACCGTAACACAGTATAAATAACACAAGCAGAATACGGCAGCATACACACCTCAATTTTTAAAAAATTGAGGACCGGCACGCTACGGGACATCACAATCCTATATCGGCACAGTGCTGCTATAAGGTTGCCTACCCCTGCTCTAGGATAACACTTGTTTTGTTTTTGGAGTGTTTTTTGTTCTTTTTATTATCATTTGTATATTCTTCTTATTGGATTCAAATAAAGTATGGTTTTATATTGATGTTTAAGCTAATCTAGACTCTGAGTTATCCCTCGGTGATCTAGAGACCTATTGTTCCTGGATCACACCTTCTAGTTTCTCTTTGAATATTTAGGGTTACCACCTGTTGGATACACACAGGACACAAACGCATTCACCTCTTATAGTGTTTGGCGCGACTTTTGTTTCTCTCCACAGATATATTCTACTAACTCAAGATTCTTATCACAGGATATTCCACTTGAACATAACTAACCACAGAAAACAAGTTCTTTAGGAAGAGACCTTTTAAAATCCTTACTCACCCAGACAAGGGACATGGGGAACTGACAGAGAGTGAATAAAAATTAGGTAGAAAATAAAGGTTTAGATAGACACACACACTTACATACAGATGACCAGACATGCAGATACAAACACTGACACACTATGACATGCATACAGATACAACACCGACACACACAATTACACACAGACCCACCCAGGGCCAGACTGGCACACTGGGATACCGGGGAATTTCATGATGGGCCGCTGCACTTGGGGCCAGCAGTGCAGTATTTGACACATTTATGTTCGACTCCTCTGAGTTTTTGTTTAGGGGCTGGGGCAGACAATTACCTAGATGGCTGCTAGAGGCTGGTACACAGACACAGGTGACAGTCACTTGCAGCCGGGAGGAGTGAGAGTCTCTCACACATTGTCAGCTCCTCTGCATGGTCAGTCTGGTAGGATCCAGCCCCCTCACACCAAGCTTAGCATCCACACTGCCAGTGACAGGTAATTGTGTGATTGATGCTGAAAGAGAGAGAGAGAGAGAGAGAGAGAGAGAGAGAGTGTGTGTGTGTGTGTGTGTAAGAGAGAGACAGAGAGAGCTTGTCTGTAGTGAGCTAGTAGAGTGCTTGTGTGTGTCAGTGAACATGTAGTGTGCTTGTGTGTGTCAGTGAGCTTGTAGTGTTCTTGTGTGTATCGCTGAGCTTGTTGTGTGCTTGTGTGTGTCAGTGAGCTTGTAGTGTGCTTGTGTGTGTGTCAGTGAGCTTGTAGTAAGCTTATGTGTATCAGTGAACTTGTAGTGTGCTTGTGTGTATCGATGAGCTTGTTGTGTGCTTGTGTGTGTCAGCTTGTAGCGTGCTTGTGTGTATCAGTGAACTTGTAGTATGCTTGTATGTGTCAGTGAGTTTGTAGTGTGCATGTGGGTGTCAGTGAGCTTGTAGTGTGCTTGTGTATGTGTCAGTGAGCTTGTAGTAAGCTTGTGTGCATCAGTGAACTTGTAGTGAGCTTATGTGTGTGTTAATGAGCTTGTAGTAGGTGGGCTTGTAGTGTACGTGTGTGTCAGTGAGCTTGTAGTATGATTGTGTATTCTAGTGAGCTTGTGTGTGTCAGTGAGCTTGCCCGTAATAAGCTTGTGTGTCTGTCCGTAAGTTTGTTTGTAGTGAGCTTGTGTATAAATCAGGGAGCTAGTGTGTGTCACTGAGCTTGTGTGTCAGTAAGCTTGTCTATTGTGAGCTTGTGTGGGTCAAAGAGCTTCTTTATGTCAGCGAGCTTGTGTAGGGATCAGGGAGCTTGTGTGTGTCATTGAGCTTGTGTATGGGACAGGGAGCTTGTGTGTGTTGGTGTGCTTGTCTGTAGTGAGCTTGTGTGTGTCAGAGAGCTTCTGTGTGTCAGTGAGCTAGTGTATAGTGAGCTTGTGTTTGTCACTGAGTTTGTCTGTAGTATGCTTGAGTGAACGTTTGTCAGTGCACTTGTGTACAGCAGTAAGCTTGTCTGTAGTGAGCTTGTGCATGGGTCAGAGAGCGTTTTGTGTATCGGTGAGCTTGTCTGTAGTGAGCTTGTTTGTATCAGTGAGCCTGTCCGTAGTGAGCTTGTGTGTGCCAGTGAGCTTTTCTGTAGTCAGTGTGTGTGTGTGCCATTAAACTTGTGTGATTTACGGCACTGTAAAACCCATGGATCATCTAGAGCAAGGGGCTGCAGGTAAGAAAAAATTATTCCAAGGCATATACATAAAAAATACAAGCAAACTATGTGACACAATGAATTAGAGGGCTGAAATTATTTTTTTCCAGGGTTGCTTTCTGTTCCCAGTCTGGCCCTGGACCCACCCAATGACACTCATGCAGATCCACAGATCCCCATATTGACATACATACAGACACATTTTAAGCTACCTTCCAGTTTCACACTTGGCTGAGGCCGGTAAGAGTTCGAGTCTGGTTCTCGATGTTTGCGACTCCTCTCTGTCTTTTCCTCTTCCTTCCATTTGACTCTGTTATGGGATGGGAGAAAGTGACTGGTATTAACTTTCTCCCAGGCTGCAGACATGACAAGGGTTAGTCGCACAGTTAAAGGGCCGCAGCTCCCGACCAAGCTCATGAGTACACATACCTATCGGTAACTTGAAGGCTAGCCCATCAGGTCCGATCATACAAAAGAGCTACTGTAACTCAAATTGCTGAAAACGTAATGCTGGCCATGATGGAAAGGTGTCAGAACACATAGAGCATCACCATTTGCTGTCAGAGTGCCCATAATGACCCTTGTCCACCACCAAAAATGACTTAAATGGGGATATGAATGTCAGAATTGTAACAAGGAGTAATGGAAGATGCAATCTGTTTAGATAATTCACATTTTCTTTTAGATCAGGTGGATGGTGGGGTGCATGTGGATCATTTACCTGGGGAAGAGATGGGAGTAGGGTGCACTATGGGAAGAATGTAGATCAGTGGAGGCAGTTTTCTGTTGGGAAACCTTGGGACCTGGCATCCATATGAATGTTACTTTGACACATACCACCAACCTAGATATTGTGACAGACCATGTATACCCCTTCATGGTAATTGTGTTCCCTGATGGCAGTGGCCTCTTTCTGCAGGATAATACACTCTGTCACACAGCAAAAAGTAACCAGGAATGGTTTGTGGAACATGATAAAGAGTTTAAGGTGTTGCCTTGACCTCCAAATTCCTCAGATCTCAATCTGATTGGACATCTGTGGGATGTGCTAGAACAACAAATCTATCCATGGAGGCATCACCTAGCAATTTGCAGGACTTAAAGGATCTGCTGCTAATACCAGAGGACATGTTCAGAGGTCTTGTGGAGCCCTTGCTTCGTTGATTTGTCAGCATGAGGGGGACCTACATTATATTAGGCAGGTCTTTTTAATATTGTGGTTTATCAGTGTATATACATTCAGAGTTGAGCTATTTATTCCGGTGTAATTGTAAAGAAACCACCTAAGGATAAAGTGAAGCCAACCCATAGCACATCAATAGTGCTTGAGTGTGAGTTCTTGTGACATTTCCGTTTGTAAGCTGAGATTGTCTTTAACATAGTTCTAGATTCTAAATTACAGTAGCAATGTCTTCATGAAATTCCTTCAATCAAATAGGATTTGCTGAATAAATTACTATAATTGAGACTGTCACTAGTGTAATGCTATCCGTACTTTTTTGTGTCATTTTACCACACTCCCTCTAGCATGTAAGCTCATTGAGCAGGGTCCTCGACCCCTCTGTTCCTGTATGTCCAACTTGTCTGGTTACAACTACATGTCTGTTCGTCCACCCATTGTAAAGCGCTGTGGAATTTGACGGCGCTCTATAAATATCATAATAATAATAATAATAATAATAATAATAGATTACAAAGTCTGAATAGGAGCCCAGGCTGTTTTTCATCATGATTAACATGTATGACTACAAACAAACAATTTAACCTTAGCTAATTAAAAGATTTAGGATATGATCAGACAGGTAGTTTAATAGATGTCATTCACAGTTAAGGAATCTATGTAACATTACAAATGAGAAAAATATACTTTAGCATGTTTGTTCTTTGTTTTTTGTAAGTTCTCATGTATGCTTTTCTAAATTTGTGATTTTAAATTACTACTTGGTTATAACATAAACTCTGTTGGAACACCTGCTTTCAGTTGTGTGGTAGACATAGCATGGTGTGGAATATTGTGTGGCCAAGTAACATTTTAGTTTTAGATAATATTGTTGTAACGCCAGCTCTGCATGGTAGTATCACACTGTGTATTAAAGGACCACTATAGTGCCAGGAAAACATACTCGTTTTCCTGGCACTATAGTGCCCTGAAGGTGCCCCCACCCTCAGGGGCCCCCTCCCACCGGGCTCTGGGGAGAGGAAGGGGTTAAAATCTTACCTTTCTCCAGCGCTGGGCGGGAAGCTCTCCTCCTCTTCTCCATCTCTTCGGCTGAATGCGCATGCGCGGCAGGAGCTGCGCGTGCATTCAGCCAGTCTCATAGGAAAGCATTCATAATGCTTTCCTATGGACGCTGGCGTCTTCTCACTGTGAAAATCACAGTGAGAAGCACGCAAGCGCCCCTAGCGGCTGTCAATGAGACAGCCACTAGAGGCTTTAGAGGCTGGATTAACCTATTTATAAACATAGCAGTTTCTCTGAGCTAGTGTAGTTGCACAGTACAAGCTGAAATCACAGGAAGATCTGGTCTACCCAACACACACTGCCACTCTTTGAGTGTATGTTTGGGTTTCGCGATTCCAGGAAGTGATGGTGTAATAATGTGCAAGAATTGGAGAAGGCAATAGTTCAAGCAGTAAATAAAATTACTTTACTTTATCACTCTTGGCATAGACTGTGGCACTTGAGCCCAAAAACAATGGAGTTAACTTGGTAAGAACAACTTAGAAAATAATAAAATAACAATAACAGCAGGTGTGTCATGGTTATGTAAGGGAACCCACAACTCACAGACCATAATCCTCTAGGAAAGTTATACCACGTATTACCGGGCCTTAGAATGGCCAGATTTAACATATAGAAAAGTCACAGAGAAAGCCACAATCAAGAGTAGGAGATAACAGGACAATCGATAATCCAGCTAAAAGATTATGACTGCTGACTAAGTAAAGTGTCCCACAAACCGTTGCCCCAATAACTCACATGAGACCTCGATAAATTGGGTAAGGGCAACAGCCACAGCTTTATTGAATTAAACATGCCAGCAAGTCTTTACTGTCAGCTGTTGGGGTGATTTACCAACAGACAGGTCTATCCCGTTAAACCATGAGTACAGAGCAGCCTGCCTCCACCATCAGCTCCAAGTAGGCTGCAACTCCCCAAGCCTCCTGGGCACCTTCTTCCACTTCTGCCTGCGCTGGCCAGGACTCCCGCATACTGTGACAAAACAAGAAACAGAAAACCAACAACAAGCACCAGAAACAGACCAACAATTCCATATGTAAATGAAAAGTCATAAGGAGGGAGGGAAAGTCAGGAACCCTGCACTTTCTCAACGTTGACTGGTAAGTCCCCTCCCCTCACTGTCCTTATAACCTGTAGACCATTTGCAACATTTAGCTTAGCCCCGGTCATGACCCCTTAGCTTAGCATCAGTCATGTCCCCCCTTCCTTGTCAGTCCAGGGAGGGTCTGGAACACAGAGGGCAGAGAAACGTTTTAACAAGCAAAGGTCAGTAAAAAGAAACGCACTCTTGGATTAACGAGAACCAAAACAGGGCAACTTGTTCATGAAGCTCTGAGTTTAAATAGCTAGAGGTCTAAAGCTAAAGATGAACAGAGAAACCAGATGATTGACTTTAGGCCCACAGGAACTAATGCTACACATGGCATGGCAAGCAATGGACCTATAAGTAATAACTGAATATATCAATCTTCTCTGGTTTTGCCACCTATAAAATGACTGAACTAAATACTGAGATAGTTCTTGTCCCAAAGATTTGGTGCCAAACACAATACCTGGTTTCAACCAGTAGAGCTTGAAATGATCAGTCTCTTGTTTTGGGGAAATTCAACAAGAGCGAAAAACAAGATACAATAAAAAAAAAAAAAAAAGGAAAATCAACATTAGGAACTTGTATATACTTTTTTTAAAATCTTAGAATAGAACGGTGTGCTATTTCTCTATGGAAGTCACATAGTCAGTGAGTTTGGCGAGCTGCCAAAGAGTTTAAATGTCAGAACCAGACAAAATGGGTGCTAACATCCAGCAGCAGAAATTTAATTAAAGAGGCAAGTCATCCTAATTGTGTTATATAGGACAAGCTGAAACCCATCTGATGAATTACAATTATTTTAATTGAGAATTGCAGTTCTAATGACACTTAAGAGCTGCTTGTTGACCTCCAGTCTTTCTTTTTTTTTCTCCACTTATTTTTATCTGTCTTTATTTCTTTTGTTAGTTGAACAATGCAGTTACAAATGACCAGTGTGGTCAAATTATTACAGTTTAAATAGATTTTGATACATTTACATTGTAGTAACCATCCAAGTTCCACAATTACCGGTGTAGATATGCTGTTATGTAGGGGTAGGTAAGGGTGTCTGTGCACTGCAGTACTTTGTTAATTTGTATATTGTGTGCAGTGAGGCTTTGTATATATCTTGGGTAGTAGTGCACCTGTCTGATGTTATGTTACCAATCTTCCAGATGACCGGTTGTATGAATTGCCCGTTTAGGCTGTGGACTTGTCATTCTGGTCATTTAACTACGATTGTTGAGTAGGCACCTGGCACTGTAGGTACCCTTTTGGACAGCTTGGCTGTATTGTTAACGATATACGTAGGTAGAGAAGGGTAAAGGGAGAAACAAAGAGAAAGAGAGAGTCACGAGAAGAGAAAGTGTCCCAGTGGCACCTATGTTGGCGAATATAGATGTTTCAGCATCCAGAAATGTTTTGAGAAATCCTGCACGATATGCTTCTCTGTGTTTAAAAGAGCACAATCAGTGACACACTGCTCTGCACCATGAAACCCTGTGTCACACATTGCATAGAATACCAGAATACAGGGAAGTCAATACGAAGCCAAAGTCAATAACCAGAAGTAAATGCTCAGAAACACACTCTCGGACAATCACTAGGGAAACTGCGACAGGGCAATGATGAAAAGGCATAAGGAGTTTAAATAAGCCTATTTTAGCTCTGATTGGCCAAAAATCGGCCTTTGACCCCAGAACGTGCTGCCTGTCTCCCACGTGATGTCACACGCACGCTGACATCATCATAAACGTGAGCGGACTTGGGGCTATAATTTGGATCTGCTGTGGCCAGCGTCCATCAACATGTTGCAGGAGTTAGGTATACAGATGAACACCCGCTGAGCGCAAATGCCACAAGGTGAGGCTGAACATGTTACAGCTGGCTGCACTCAGCTGAATATGCATAAATGGGGTGCTGCTGGGTGCCAATTTATTCAAAAAGAAAATCCAGCACACTCCATTATCCCCTAAACAGCAACTTCAGTGCTGACATATTTAGTTTTTTTTTTGTTTTGTTTTTTAAAAAACACCTAATCCAGGCAAAAAATAATGGGGGTTTAGTTACATTATAAAACACACTCACTTTTGTTTCCAATGGTTTAGACATTAATGGCTGTGTGTCACTAATTTCTGGGAATTAAAGGTGAATTCAAAGTTTATAAAGTGAATATATGAAAACAATAAAAAACGTCTCCTTCGCTACCCGATCTTGCCTAAAATGTTTGCTCATTCTTACTGTTTTCATATTTTCTAATTGAATTAAAGGTTAGTTTGAAATTTCCAAAATCATTTAAATGAAAACATAGCTAAATTTGAGAATTTCCCTATTTGCCTATTTTAGTCTAAAGCTGAAATTCACTTGAAAATCACTTTGATTTCCTGACCATTCATACTTTAGTGAATAACCCTAGTCAAATGCAAAATATGTACTCATTTTAGAGTTTCTGAGCTAATGACCATTAAATAGTATACACATAACTACTGTCACTCCCCAAAACTCTTAAATTATATATGAGTAAATCTCAGTGACATATTTTCTCTCATACTTTGATTAAGCATAATTAACAATTCTTAACTACATTTACAACACACGTGTATAATTATCTTCCAAAAGAAATATGTTCTTAAAATGAGACCAGAGTCATCAGTTATTTATTTGCAAATGAGACCGACTACTTCCATGAAACATAGAACATGGTTATTAGCCCCATATATGCCCCATACATGTACTTTTATTCAGTCACCAAAAAAAGATGACCAAGCAACAGTTTCTACCCCCACAGGTCTTTGTCCAGTCCGTTTATTAAATATTTATTTATATTTTATTTCAAATATAAATCATGCTTGGACTTTTAACACTTTTTTTAGTTGCTTTTTTTAAGTTAACTACTTATTGGATTAATTAATTAACGTTAAGTCAGGGAAGTTAGAACACAGGTGTTTAATGTTAATAAAAACATCTGCAATGTTTATATAAACTCATTAGGATATTAGCATAGTCAAGATCATATCCTGCCAAGTTCATCTGAAAATTTGAATCTGAATAGAATGTAAGGACCAAACACATCAGCCCTTATTTTTCTTGTTTAATTTACAGAAAATTGATTATATTTAGCCATGAAGTTAACCTGGCAACATGTTGATCTATGAGGTTCTTATATTTTTGTCAAGCTTATAACTAAAGTTGAGCTGACACCTGGATGTTAGGGTCCGGGGGTTCGGCCAAACTTTGAAAACTTGACCCCGAACCCGAACCCCATTGAAGTCAATGGAGGCCCGAACTTTTGGGCACTAAAATGCCTCTAAAAAAGTCCTGGAAAGGGCTACAGAGCTGCAAAAGGAAGTAAAATGGGGATAAGAGTAGGACAAGTGCCCTGCAAACAAATGTGGATAGGGAAATCACTTAAAATAACATAAAATACCTAAAAATTAAAAATAAAGTTATGCCATAAAATAGCACTAGATGGAATCTTTGATTTTAGCTTTGGAAGAACATAAATCAAAATTTAAAGCATGGCTGTCAGGAGGATCACCAGAATTATCCATTTGAGAGAGGGTTGGAGTGCAGGGTATTCTCTTTCATTGTTCAAACTGAGCTCAACTCCTGATGCATGGAGAAAAGGCCTTCACAAGCCTCTGCTATTGTGTACATAGTTTATACTACGTGACCCATAGGTTGAGGAGGCGGTGACCGTGGCGGTGTAGGTGGAAGCGGTGGTGGAGGAGGAGGAAGCCAACACAGTTTTTTAACTTTTTTATTGTGGTAGCCCCCAAAATATTGGGACATATAAAAAAATAAACATTTGCGGCCTGCGGTGCATTTCTTGCAGTCCTGATGCATGGAGAAATGCTCAACTCCTGATGCATGGAGAAAAGGCCTTCACTAGCCTCTGCTATTGTATACATAGTTTATACTAAGTGACCCACAGGTTGAGGAGGCGGTGACCATGGCAGTGTAGGTAGAAGCAGCAGTGGAGGAGGAGGAGGAAGCCAACACTGTTTTTTTATATATATATATATATATTTTTTTTTAATTGGGGTAGCCCCCAAAATATTGGGACATATAAAATGAGAAAAATTTGCGACCTGCAGTGCATTTCTTGCAGTCCAATTATGCAATCAGGTTTTTAAAACTGTCCTTTTCCACCAGACGGAATGACAGCATTTCAAAGGCCACAAATTTTGAAATGCTGGCATTTAGGGCCAGGGACCGCGGGTGGCTAGGGGGGTACTTCCTCTACAGTGTTTGGGAGATGGACAGCTGAACGTTTCCATGGGACAGTGTGGAGATGCTGGGCAATTGTGTACCTGGCCTATGCTGGTGCAGGAACACAACCTCCGAGTCACTTGTGAATGACTGGCCTGATAACCATGGAAATTACCCCTCTTCCTCCTCCTCTTCCTCCTGTGCCACATCCTCTTCCATCAAAGCATTTTTTCAAGGAGACATAGAAGCGGGATAGTAAGGCTGAGAACGGCGTCATCAGCACTGGACATGTTGGTGGAGTACTCAAAACAGTGCAACATGGCACACAGGTCTCGCATGGAGGCCCACTCATTGATGATGAAGTGGTGCTGTTCCGCAGAGCGACTGACCCATGCGTGCTCCAGCTGAAACTCCACTATCGCCTGCTGCTGCTCGCACAGTCTTTCCAGCATGTGCAAGGTGGAGTACCACCTTGTGGGCATGTCGCATATGAGATGGTGAGCGGGAAGGGTGAAGTTACGCTGCAGCGCAGACAGGCGAGCAGCAGCAGGGTGAGAACGCTGAAAGCGCGCACAGACGGTACGCACTTTCTGCAGCAGATCTGATATATATGGGTAGTTTTTCAGGAATTTCTGTACCACCAAATTCAGCACATGCGCCAGGCAAGACCTGCTATGAGATTTCACCCATTATCGCACACCACCAGGCCGGGCTTGAGGCTCAGTTGCAACAACCACTCATCGGTCTGTTGTTCCATGCCCGTCCACAGCTCCTGCGCGGTGTGGGTTTTTTCCCCCAAACATATGAGTTTTAAAACAGCCTGCTGTCGTTTCCCCCGGCTGTGCTGAAGTTGGTGGTGAAGGTGTTACGCTGACCGGATGAGGAGGTGGTAGAGGAGGAGGAAGCGGAGTAGGAGGAGGAGGCAACAGGAGGCAAAGCTGTGTACCCAAATAAAGATTGCCAAACGTTGTATCCTGGAACTGTGTCCCATCTGGTTACTGGGGAAATGGGTCTAACCTATGCTACTCAAAGGGGATAACCATCGGTTACCCAGGTCCCGCTTCAATTGGTGGCAAGCGGCGGGATCCCATGTCCCTGCCAACAGACCCATGCACTACAGTGCTCTAAAGCGACCTACACTGCAGGACTTGTGTTGAGCCAGAGGAATAATGCATGGTGGGAGTAACAAGGTCGAATTGACTGCTGCGCTCATGGAGTACGACCAGGCACGCAGTGAGGCAACGAACCCCAGCCATGGGCCGGAGATGAGGAGGAACTGCGCAAGGAGGTGGAACTGCACCTGGCATATTACCGAGAGCCACCCTGAGAGGAGATTGTCAGCAGGACCTTTTTGGGGGTGCAATCCTATGTTCTTCCCAATAGACAGAGGGCGACCTCCATGAACCCAGATGAAGGAAGAAGGGAGCAGAGGGCGCCAGGAAGAACAACCACCCTGGCCCACAAGCTACCATACAATGCCTTCAAAGACTTCAAGGAAGGAGAAGAAGGCATCGATGACTTTTTACAAGACTTTGAGCGCCAGTGCCTACTCCAAGACATGGACCCCAGCGACTGGGTCTCCATCCTGGCCAGCAAACTAGTGGGGAAGGCAGCGGATATTTACTGGGCTGTACCAGAAGAGCAGATCAGAGACTATCCCTTTATTACCCAAATCCTCCTGGCCCGGTATGCGGTCACCCCCGAGCAATACCGCTGAAAGTTTAGGAAGACCCGGAAAGGTGCTCCCATGCGGAGTGGGCACGCCGCATCACAAGGGCCAACCAGAACTGGCTCAACTTCCATCAAGCCAAGTTCCCAGAGGAGATCACCCAGCTTGTCATACTAGAGCACTTTTTCAATGAACTCCCCAACGACGCGGCTGGTGAGAGACCGCCAGCCCCAGACCCAAGAAGTATTGGTAAGAGCTGCTGAAGCTAGCTCACGATATCCCTGTGGCAAACCTAGCCACTTAAGACTATTGCATGTGTGGATATTATAAGGTTTGCTGGCTGTGAGAACCAAGTGTAATGTAGTATGGGGCGTTCATGCGAACAAGAGCGTTTGCATGCTTGTAATACGTGAAACCCAGCATTGCCTATGCAGTTTCACGAACAGTGAGTTTAAACACTGTTCGTGAAACAAATGACCTACCGAATGGTCGACCACACACAGGAGGTCACGTGGCGCCCATTAACCGATTGCAACACTGTTGCAATCGGTAGTTAAAGACTTCCCTAGGTGGCCGTCGTTCGGCTACCGACCACCGGGCGGTCGGCCATCTTGATTCCTTTGTTAGCCCAGTGGGGTTTTGCCGTCGAGCGCCTGGAACTAAAAACGGCTACTCGATGGCGCGAACCCCGCTGGTCTTCCAGGCCGTTCAGGAGCCCCGGCCGTTCGGTAGTTTGTTCCCCTAATATCAATCGCTATTTTAACCGCATGTTGGAAATAATGTGTATTTCGTACAGCGTTCGGTTAGTTAGACTGGAAGCTGAGCGGTATTTCCACAAACTACGTCCATTCGTGTAAAACAAGTGAATATTATTAAAGTTATGTATTTTAATGTAAAATGTGCGTTCGGCTGCACGGAGGGATAATCCCATTAACTGTATATTCCAGTGGGAGTATCTCTCTCGTCCAGCAGTGCATGATGGGAGAAATGTATGTGTTGGGCAGTTCCCCATGTAGTCCCCCACTGTACAACCCCTGTAATGTCAGTAGGGAAACCCCTTGCATGGGGAATCCCATAAATACAGTGTCCTGTGAATAAAACCTCAGTTGACTCCCAGCCTAGTTCTTGGGAAGGAAGGATTACTACAACACTACCAGGATTATTGTATGCTGTGCTTATTCCCCTGGATTATTTTATGTTATTCCTGTTACCCAGCGGAGATATTGTAGATTATACTGCCTCTCCGCTACAATCCCCTTGGCAGGACATTTGGGCAGGAGCCGGACAGCATCTCGGCTCACCCACAGCTTCTTCTGGCCAGGCATCTTTTAGGATCTGAGGCAGTACTACCAGATGTCTGCCAGTGAGTGGGGAAGAGAAGGGACCGGCACAGGGCCCCCTTCCATCCCCTACCTATTAGTGAAGATCTGTTCAGGAGAGTAGCTGTCGACATTATAGTTGCGCAGGCACTTTGTTGACTCTAGAGAACCTCGGGCCAATTGCACGACCCCATGACGGCGACTTTGCATTTTGATGTCTTGCCTTTCAACTTTCGATGCCACTTTCTGCCCCTACCATGGTGACCACGGGTAACGGGGAATCAGTGTTGGATTCCGGAGAGGGAACCTGAGAAATGGGTACCACATCCAAGGAAGGCAGCAAGCACGCAAATTACCTACTCTCGACGCGGGGATGTAGTGACGACAAATAACAATACAGGACTCTTTAGAAGCCATGTAATTGTAATGAGTCCACTTGAAATCCTTTAACTATGATTAATTGGAGAGCAAGTCTGGTAAAGAGCGACTGACCCGTGCGTGCTGCAGTTGAAACTCCACTATCGCTTGCTGCTGCTCGCACAGTCTCTCCAGCATGTACAAGGTGGAGTTCCACCTTGTGGGTACGTCGCATATGAGGCGGTGAGCGGGAAGGCCAAAGTTATACTGCAGCACAGACAGGCGAGCAGCAGCAGGGTGAGAACGCCAAAAGCGCGCACAGCTGCTACAGTGAATGTCACATCCTGTTCCAAGTTGCGGATCAGTCTGGTGATGGCTTCTGGTATCCAGTACTCTCTTTACTGAAACTGCATCAGGGTCCTGGTATGTGGCCGCACAAATGCTGGTGCTCAACACCAGGGGGCATGCGGTTACCTTGCACCAGACCCTGCTAATCCATTCCACACTGTGACTCCTAACTTCAACATCAGGCATACTGGGTCCCGGTCGTCCGACTGCAGCCTAGACAATGTCTGGGTCACGGTCACCAGACTGCTGCCCTCAGTGTGAGACTTGGAATGGCTCGTTAAATCTGGTACGAACCCGAACGTTGCAGTTCGGGTTCGCTCAACACTATTATGGATCCTTTGATCGCTACATCTGTTACTTGGATAATTGGTAATTCTCAAGCTATTACATGACGACGAGCACTAGGAGACGGCCGCTTTGCTTTTGCACCCTGCTCCCTCTTATGCTGTGCTAGTGCCTCTGTGCAACCAGCGCCTCCAAACTGCACACGTCACTTGTATGACCTTGATTCCATGTGGGGTCTAGGACCTCATCATCCTCCATATCATATTCCACCCACTCCTCAACCCTGCCCTCCTTGCCGGTCTGCACACTGCAGAAAACCACAGCAGTTGGCACCTGTGTTTTTCCAGCATGTAAACTCTGCAAAGGACATTTGGGAATTGTTTTAGAATTGTATCCAGGCAACAGTGTTCCCTATAAACTGACCTCTCAGTTTGACTTGTGAGGGTATTGCCCCCGAATTACAATATTGTTATATTGGTATTTGACGGTTCTATTTGACTCTCAGATATGAAATGCACACCCCAAATTTACTATTTGGCACCCAAAACAATTTGAATTTTTAAAAGTGCGCTGTAAGCACCGTGTTTGACGGTTCTATTTGACTTTCAGATATGAAGTGCACCGCAGGACGCAAATGTACTATTTAGCACCCAAAAAAAATTAGAATTTGTCAAACTGTGCTGTAACCACAGTATTTGACTGTTCTATTTGACTCTCAGATATGAAGTGCATGCCCCAAATTTACTATTTAGCAGATTAGCACCCAGAAAATAAGAATGTTTACAATTGCGTTGTAACCGCACTATTTGACGCTTCTATTTGACTCTCAGATTTGAAGATCATGCCTCAAATGTCCTATTTAGCAGATTAGCACCCAGAAAATAAGAATGTTTACTATTGCGCTGTAACCGCAGTATATGACGCTTCTATTTGACTCTCAGATATGAAGAGCATGCCCCAAATTTACTATTTAGCAGTTTAGCACCAAAACAATTAGAATTTTTACAACTGCGCTGTAACCACAGTATTTGACGCTTCTATTTGACTCTCAGATATGAAGTACACCCCACTAATGTACTTTTAGCACCCAAAATATTTTAAGTTTTAAAACTGCAATGTGACAGCAGTATTTTACACTTCTATTTGACTCTCAGATATGAAGTGCACCCCACTAATGTACTAGTTTGCAGAATTCTTTCCAAATCTGTCCCTGAAAGCGGCAGCATCTTCTCCCTACACTAATAAGAGCTCATGTGCGTGCAGCGCTACGCGACTCCAGCTTATATATAGAGGCTGGGTCACATGCTGCACTGGCCAATCACAGCCATGCCATTAGTAGGCATGGCTGTGATGGCTTCTAAGGGCACACGAGTCAAATGCTTGTTGATTGGCTGCCCTGCAGCCTTTCAAAAGGCGCCATTAAATCGCCGAACACTGAATTCCAACTCGAACATACAGTGATATGTCCGTGTTCGGCTCCGCGGTCCAAAAAACGTAATGTTCGGTTCATACCTGAATTTTACAGTCCGGGTTCGCTCAACTCTACTTATAACCACACAGAAACAAATATACAAAAGTGATTGATTTGTAGCGTTATCCATTTTTACTTTACTTAATAGTAATTATCTTAATAAATCTGCATTACATTTTACATTTTATTTGCCAATGTAATATCAAAACATAATGTGACTATTATAGTGCTTTATAACACATTGTTGAAAAAAATATGTAATTCTGCTAAAGTTTGATACCAGCAAATAAAGAACAACTGACAATGTTCGTAAAGCAATGTCTCTTATTGCATGATTGTTATCTATGTATCTGAATTCATTCAATTAGACTAACTGCAATTATGCTGTTTAGTGCAAAAACATTACCCAAACTGTACTGTGCAGTTTGGGTAATGTAGGGAAAGCCAGACAGAAAACAAGACAAAATAGAAAAATATAGCCAACATGAAAAAAATATATCTATATAAAAGAAAATCATATTTATTTATTCTCATCTGTTTTCTCTCTTTCTCTCCATAGAGCATATTTTAACGAAAACATAGTGACATCATATTCCTTTTTATTTCCTGACGGGTGTGTCTTAAAGACCTTGCTTCTTTGTGGAGTTTTTTGAATTTCAAATTTAAGGTGGAAATACCCCAAAAATTCTCTAAGTCAACTATGTATTCTATAGAACATCCCATTGATTAACACATTGTGAAATATACAAAATATTATTTTGCATTATGGGAGGTATGAAATCTGCATTGGTAGCAGCCTTTTTTATTTGCAAACATTGGCAAATATGAACATTTAAGAATTTCTGAATGATACTCATGAAGGACCTGCCAATATCTGTGAAAAATGTTATTCAAAATGTGGTTGTGTGTGCCAGATTTTGTTAGAAATATAATCGTTTGTAGGTCAGATTTATCTGCTTTTTCTAACTAATTTATCCTGCAATATGATAACAATAGTGCACAGGAAAGCAACTTTGTCAAATCCATGTCATAGAATGTTTTTTTGTTTGTTTTAGAAATCATGCTTAACATAATATAGAAATTATGCAGGGATTCCAACATGCTGACCCACGCCATGGGGACATCCAGGTAACTAAATTAAATACTTGATTTATGAACATCTAATGGGAAATTTATCCACACCGGAAATGCTCCATTAAAAATGTTCACATATGTGAGAGCCACTCTGGACCCATTCAAGTTCCCCCAATCTACAAATAAAATTCATCAAAGAGAAAATAGCTTTTTTGTCAGTACACTCTTATATAACCTCATTATGATTTTTTTATTTATTTATTTTTTGTTCATCAGACTTCTACAGCTAATATGATGTACTTAATTTTATTTTTGTGTTAAAATTTACTAGGAGAGAAATAGCATCAGCAGTGATCTGAAGAGATTTGATTTCAGACAGGCATGGAAAGAAAGTACTGTACAAGAATAATGATGGTGAGCTTAAAATGGAATTAAGTCTATCCACTATTGGACTACAAGATGTACAGTTTAAATTCGTATGCATTGTTGGTAAATATATAGACAATTAATTAATTGAATATTCATTATTAAGGAATTATTTAAAGTTATTTTTCAATAACCGTGAAATCAAATACCGCAAGTAACAATTGATTCATCTTACTCTGTATTTCAAAGGTCGGATCAGCTGTTGAAACACACTGATGTTTCAACATCCCAATCATTTTCGTGATGCAAGTCATTGTAATTCATAATTACTTTGTGGTATATCATTGAGTACAATTCAACGTGTACAATCATTACTGTACAATCTGCACCATAAGAAACAGCAAGTGTTACCCACAAGCATTTTCCACTCAGAGTCCTCAGTTTAAAGGCTTTGATACAAGTGAGTGGGAGATTTACCAAAATATTCTACACACGTAGCCTAACATACTATACCATGTAATTCTGTCACGTATGTCCTTGCAGACGTGTTATAAACAAAAGAGAGGAAGAGATCCAATAAAATTTGCAGTACTACCAGACATAATGAACTCTTAATACCCTGAATACTTAAACTGGTGAATACTTGGGCTCAAAAAAGTGAGACAAACCTATGCAAACTCTATTTGTATTTAAATCAAAATGTATAGGTCTACTGTATACACATGATGTTTTCATTAACACATATCACTGTTGTGAATTTTCTTGGGAAAAGATCTATGGCTTTATTATATATTACCAGCTTTTGTAGCTGCTGGCTGACCTATTTGGTTCTCTAACTAGTAAACCATTTTTATTATTTGCTGAGTTTTAATATGAGATTTTACCACATGATATTTGTTTTGTTGACAGCCTTTTTGCTTGATAACAATTCTGTCCTCATTTTGCCATTCACTGAGTTCTAATATGAGATTTTAAGACAATATATTCGGTTTTGTTGTCATCTGACTTGATAAACATATCCCATAAATGAAACCTTTGATATTCCAACTACTATAGGTTCTCACCTCATTGGTAGACTTTGCTATGGATTAAATGTGCATGCTTAAGTCATTTCAATTAATGTTAAGTATTTAATTCATTATTTTAAGAGATGAGGTGTCAAATTAATTTCAACAGTCAGTGTAATGTGATTAAAACCTGATTGTCTAAACTATAAACATGCACCAAAATAGGATTGGTGAATTAGAATTTTAACAACCATCACTTGTGCACTTTGTGAGAGAAAAATATATATGGTGCAGCTTGTTTTACTTTAAAATTAGTTTATGGTGTGTTTAGGCAAAACAACTGTGAATTTTACAACACGATTCTCTATGTATTATGTGTGAACTGATGTGAATACATTTGTTATCTTGACTCCATCTAGTGGTTCTTTTTGGAATATAATTTGAAACTAGCTATAGAATAGGAATTGACACATATTGTGGATATGGATAATTAAAACCAATGAGATGAAGAAATTCATAAAGCATATATTCTAGATACAACAGGCTTTGTGCAATTACTGTTACTATTAATAGTAAATATTGTGTCATACAACTGAACTGGTTGTATGGTAGTTGTATAATGAAGGGAAAGAAAGCATAGAAACATAGAATGTGATGGCAGATAAGAACCATTCGGCCCATCTAGTCTGCCCAATTTTCTAAATACTTTCATTAGTCCCTGGCCTTATCTTATAGTTTGGATAGCCTTATGCCTATCCCACGCATGCTTAAACTCCTTTACTGTGTTAACCTCTACCACTTCAGCTGGAAGGCTTTTCCATGCATCCACTACCCTCTCAGTAAAGTAATACTTCCTGATATTATTTTTAAACCTTTGTCCCTCTAATTTAAGACTATTTCCTCTTGTTGTGGTAGTTTTTCTTCTTTTAAATATAGTCTCCTCCTTTACTGTGTTGATTCCCTTTATGTATTTAAATGTTTCTATCATATCCTCCCTGTCTCGTCTTTCCTCCAAGCTATACATGTTAAGATCCTTTAACCTTTCCTGGTAAGTTTTATCCCGCAATCCATGAACCAGTTTAGTAGCCCTTCTCTGAACCCTCTCTAAGGTATCAATATCCTTCCGAAGATACGGTCTCCAGTACTGTGTACAAGGGTTAAGATTATGCTATGGATAAAAACATTTTTTCCATTTATTTATGGTGTAAATGGAGGGGCAGAAGTTTGTTATTTATTAATATAATCTTGATATTATATGTCATATATTACTATATGCAGACTTTTTAAAGAATTAATGTTTAAAAGCATATGCCAGGCATAATTCTCTGTATAGAATTTGATATGCTGTAAAGTAGTATAAACACAATAAAACAATATTAAAAGAAAAGTCTAAATTAGCTGCCTTACCTTTTATGAGTATCCTACCTAGTGCCGAATACTCATGGGGAACCCGTCAATTAACTTTCACAATGTTTGTTCTAGCAACCCCTAAATATGTTTGATCCTCCCTGGTTAATTAAAGTTAATTAAAGAGACTATTTTTGTTTGTTGGGATGACTCTTGGCTCACTTCAGTTGATATGCAGGCCCTGTTAACCTTCTACACAATTCAGATTTAGTTAATATCCTATTATTAAATCTAGCTATTATAATGTTGTCTAATATGTGCTCTTCGTAGCCAACACCATAAAGCTAATGTCAAGTCATTTGATGTGAATATTTAGTGGGGGTTGCATAAATGTGTATAGGAAATGTTTTAAGGGTAGTGAGATCAAATGGTAGATGTAATATATAAGTCAAGATACTGTGGGAGAACCAGGCAGACAAGCTGGTACTGGCCAACCAACCAGATATCATGCTGGTGGACAAGGAACAGAAGACTGCCGATGGTGGATGTGGTAATACCCAATGACCACCAAGAAGAAGGAGCATAAGAAAGTAGGGGCTGAAAGAGGAGCTAAAAAGGAAAATGAAAGTGAAGGAGGTAGCAGCAACAGCTGTGATATTAGCTTTCAGGGCTTTAAGCCTTATTCTGTAAGAGTGGCTTCAGAAGATTCTAGGTGGGACATCTGAGATCTATGACCAGAAGGGTGCAGTTCTAGGAACAACTAACATACTGCGTACAACCCATGGACTCCCTGGACTCGGTCAGAGGACCATAGAATGAATAACAAACACCCAGAGAGAAGAGCTACTGCTTAATTCACACTTTCTGAAAACAGGATTTAAATATGTATCCATTGTACAGCGCTACAGAATTTGTTGGTGCCTTATAAATAACAATAATTGTTCAGTAAAAGGTATTGCTACATACCGATTCCACAATACTATGTTAATATCTGAATCCATAAATTAACAGAAACACAGCGTAATGGTATGATTGTATTGCCTTACAGATAAGGTAGAATCTGCAATAAGTGAATATATAATCTCATCAATCTTGTGTGGTCTTTAAGTATGTCAATGATGCACTAAGAAAACTATTTAAGTAATATTCCCCACACTTTTTCAAAAAAAGTAGCTAAAGCACTGTCTACATAATTTTCTTTGTTGTATATTGACCAAGCAGAGTGTTTATAATGTTGAAATATTATTTTGTGTTTCAATGGGAGGATCGTTAAGCGACATGTAATTAAATATATTAAATCACTTGCTTCCTGCTTTTAGGATCCTGCTTTCTCTTGAATACTGTGCCAACATCGACACAGTTAATAGTATTACATAAAATCCTATACTATCTTTTATTATCTACATTGTCTAGCCCCGAGCAGGGATTATGTATATCTTCCAGTTTACAAGTTACAGCTATATCTGTATTTCTTTACACTTCACAATCAAATAAAAAAGAACTATGTATCTTTGGGTATTGCATTTTGTAGTAATCCCCCATGCGGGCTGTAGTGTTGATATTCTTTCTGAAGCTTGTTTATATAACTTAGCAAATTGCCCAGGTCAGAGTGAAGATGGTTTGTTGAAATGTGTTTGGTACCATTTTAACTAGTATGAAAGCAATGCAAAGATTGCATTTTGTCAAAAAGTATTGTTGCCTGTTTTGTGTAGACACAATGTTTTATTGTCATTATGCCTTTTTGAGTGAAGGTGCATTAGTCACAGAAACAATAATTTATGGATAAATTGGTCACCATTACATGACATGTTTCTGTGAGGCTGTAGCCTACGTCCCCTGTACAGTAAAAGCTGATGGGGAAACTGCTCATTTGACTCCCTTTGTCAGCCCTTTCCTGTTTTCAGTTATACAAAAAATGTTTTCTTGAATTAGAACAGAGTATTGAATTAGGAGAGTATGATATCACACGTATCTTTCTCTTCGTCTCAATGCAGGAGCACTGCAGTTTTACCAAAAACTTATCATGAGAATTAATTTAAACCAGAAACAGGGGTTCACAATTGCTTTAATCATTTATAGTGATTAACGAAAACTTTGGAAATGTAAAATTACATGAATAAGTTTATATAATAGTTATCACTACAGTAGCACATTTAAATTAGGTAATATGTATATTTATATATATAGTTTTTTAATAGTGCATATTAAATAGTCAGTAGCTGTACGCTAAGGGGTAACTATAATAAAGTTTTGTCATAGACTCAATATACCCTGGACACGTTTAGGCATCTACTGAGGAAAGTCACACTTCAGCACTTCTTACAGAGAGCTGTACACATGCATATGCACTTATAGCACCATGGGGTTAGTTTAATTTGTATGGTATTCTAATTATGTACCAGGACTGCTATGTATACAAAGTAAATTAAAAAAAAAACTTTTTAATAGTTAAAAACAAAGGGGTACAATCCATAGCTACCTTTTAGTTGCATATTGAGTTGGTATCACAGTACGAGGGCTGCCATCAGAAATTGTGGGGCCCCTAACACAGCTCAAGGTCTGGGCCCCCATGTGCCCGCCTCCAAGCCCCGCCTCCAAATCCCGCCCACAGGAATACACACACACAGACACAAAAGGACACAGACACAGAAAGATACACACATACTAACAGACACAAATACTGAAACAGACATACACACATATAGACACACACACACTGATATACAGAGAC
>OW240916.1:278207250-278285207 GCA_933207985.1 Pelobates cultripes
TTTAGCTCAGAACAAAGGGGGTGGAGATGGGGGGAGGGGAACGCTCAGAACAGAGGAGGTATGTAATATTGATAATTCACAAAAAGTACAAATGACTCATGATAATATTAAATGTATGCTTACTAATGCAAGGAGCCTATATAACAAAATGGGGGAACTAGAGGCAATAGCATACAATAAACAATATGATATAATAGGCATAACAGAAACATGGTGGGATGAGACACATGACAAGGCAGTTAATTTAAATGGGTACACGTTATTTAGGAAGGATAGGAAAAACAAGAAGGGTGGTGGGGTATGTTTGTATGTCAACCATGAGTTAAAGTCAAATCTTAGGCATGTGAAGTGTGACGAGGAAAAGGTGGAGGCTTTATGGGTAGATATCTGCTTGGGGCAAACAAAGGGAAATCAGTTATTGGTTGGGATATGTTATGAACCACCTAATGTAAATATTAATGAGGAAGAACAGCTGTTAGAGCAAATTGAGAAAGCTGCAAATCAAGGTAACACATTAATTATTGGAGATTTTAATTATCCAGACATAAATTGGGAAAGAGGGACTAGTACTTCAGCAAGGGGCATCAGGTTTTTGAATGTGTTAAATGACACCTTTATGTCACAACTGGTACAAGCACCAACTAGAAAGGATGCTTGTATGGATCTTGTCAAAATAAACAATGTTGATCTTTAAACCAGCATTCAAGTAGGGGAGCATTTGGGAAATAGTGATCACAATATGGTAAATTTTTAAATAAACGCAAAAAAGCAAAAGCAAATGGGGTATACTAAAACATATAATTTAAAAAAAAGCCAATTTCAATAAGATTAGGGCAGCTCTACAACATATCGACTGGCATAAACTCCTTAGTGATAAAAACACTGAGAATAAATGGAAACTATTCAAACAAATATTAGAAAGGTACATTTCTCAGTATGTACCATTGGGTAATAAATATAAAAGAAACAAATTAAAACCAATGTGGCTTAGTAGAGAAGTAAAACAAGAGATTAAAAATAAGAAAAGGGCATTTAACCCCTTAAGGACCAAACTTCTGGAATAAAAGGGAATCATGACATGTCAGACATGTCATGTGTCCTTAAGGGGTTAAAGCATTTAAATCAGACAAATCAAAGGCATCCTATTTAAGATATAAGGAAGCCAATAACGCTTGCAAAAAGGCAATTAAAGTGGCTAAACTAGAAAATGAGAAATTGATAGCTAAAGAAAGCAAAACCAACCCCAAATTTTTTTTCAGGTACATCAATTCTAAAAAAACAAAAAATGAAAGTGTAGGTACACTTGAAACCGAGTTGGGTTTATTAGCTAATGAAGACCAGGAAAAAGCAGAAATTTTAAATAACTATTTTTCTTCAGTATATATTAATGAGGATCCTATGGCAAGAGATATGCAAATGATTGCTGCAAAAAACTTGCAAACAACTTGTGATTGGATAACTCGAGACAAGGTGCTACAGCTATTAAAGAAAATGAATGTAAATAAAGCTCTGGGGCCTGACGGTATTCACCCACGAGTACTTAAGGAGCTAAGTGGGGAAATAAGTGAACCTCTGTATTTAATTTTTCAAGATTCTTTTGTTTCAGGTGTTGTACCGGAGGATTGGAGGAAGGCAGATGTTGTTCCTATATTTAAAAAGGGTTCAAAATCCTTGCCTGGAAATTATAGACCTGTGAGCTTAACTTCTGTAACTGGGAAAATATTTGAAGGGCTATTAAGGGATAATATTCAGGAATTCATTGGGAAGAACTTTGTTATTAGCAATAATCAGCATGGTTTTATGAAACATAGGTCATGTCAAACTAACCTAATTGCATTCTACGAAGAAGTAAGTAGAAGTATAGATCAGGGTGTTGCAGTGGATGTGATCTACTTAGATTTTGCCAAGGCATTTGATATGGTTCCTCACAATAGGTTAGTTTTCAAACTAAAAGAAATTGGTCTAGATGAATATTCTTGTTCTTTGGTAGAACATTGGCTTAAGGATAGAGTACAACGAGTTGTAATTAATGGTAAATTTTCAGGCTGGACAAAAGTGGTAAGTAGTGTCCCTCAGGGTTCTGTTTTGGGACCACTTCTATTTAACAAATTTATAAATGATCTTGAAATAGGCATTTGAAAGCCATGTGTCAGTGTTTGCAGATGACACAAAACTTTGTAAAGTAATAAAATGTGAGCAGGATATTGCTTTGCTGCAGAGAGATTTGGATAGATTGGGGGACTGGGCACTAAAATGGCAGATGAAATTTAACATAGAGAAATGCAAAGTGATACACTTCGGGGTTAAGAATGCACAAGCAACTTACACACTAAATGGTAGTGAATTAGGGATAACCACACACGGGAAGGATTTGGGAATTGTTATAGACAACAAATTAGGCAGCAATATGCAATGTCAATCTGCAGTTGCTAAGGCCAGTAAGGTTTTGTCATGTATAAATAGGGGCATAAATTCTCGGGATGAAAATATAATTTTGCCGCTATATAAATCGCTGGTAAGACTACACCTTGAATATGCTGTGCAATTTTGGGCGCCTGTTCTAAAGAAGGATATCATGGCACTGGAGAGGGTCCAGAGACGAGCTACAAAATTGATAAAAGGAATGGAGCATTTTAGTTATGAAGAAAGGTTAAAAAAATAAAATCTGTATAGTTTAGAAAAACGGCGCCTGAGAGGGGCCAGTACAAACCTTTATCTGGACATTTATTCATAAACAGGGCTACACATAGGACACGAGGTCACACATTTAGGCTGGAAGAAAGGAGATTTCATCTAAGACAAAGAAAAGGTTTTTTTACAGTAAGAACAATAAGGATATGGAATTCTCTGCCTGAAGAGGTGGTTTTGTCAGAGTCCATACAGATGTTTAAACTGAAATTGGATAAATACTTACAAAAACAAAACATACAGGGATATAATTTCTAATTAGTGGGGTAATAGCTGCTTGATCCAAGGAGATATCTGACTGCTATTTTGGGGTCAAGAAGGAATTTTTTTCCTAGTTTGTGGCAAAATTGGAAGCGCTTCAGACCAGGTTTTTTGCCTTATTTTGGATCAACAGCAACAACATTTGTGAGGAAGGCTGAACTTGATGGACGCACGTCTCTTTTCAGCTATGTAACTATGCAACTATATTTATCAGCCACCCTCTTACCTTTAAGTTGCAGGAGGGTGGCTGGGGATGATGGGAGCGAGCGGATGCCTCTCCTCTCTCCTCTCCTTTTTCCTGTCCTCTGCTCTCCTCCCGCGCGCAGTAAGCTGGGAGGAAGTGACCGGCCGTCACTTCCTCCCTGCAGCACTTGCGGTGTAGCCGCAATTTTATTTTTTAAAGGGGCCCAGTCGCGTAATTACCTGGCCGCAGTGCTGACCGGGCCCCTGAAGATAAAGGGCCCATCGGGTGGCCCTAAATGCTTGGGCCACCTGATGGGCCCTGGTGCAGATGCACCTGAGGCAGTTTCGCCACTCCACGTGGGGCCCGTGCATTATGGTTGTCACCCCCTGATGGCGGCCCTGCACAGTACCTATAGGTCCCCTTCCTACCTCACGTCACCATACTACATGATGTTACACCATGCAACATTCTGACTCTGGGTGATATCCTTCTTCTAGTGTTCAGTATCCACCAGACCTTTCTGTAGACCTGTACACTTGTTCAAATTTCAGAATTTGCCAAATAGAATTGTCAGGCAAAAAAAATAATTTTTGAGTGATTTGAAATTCATCCATGTGATGTTTCAGTTTGAACAAATTTCATCCATGTAATAATTTCAGGAAAAAATGATTTAAACTAACCAAAAGTGGGTCAATCAATATACTGTATATATTGCAGTACACTGATAGAATCAGTGTTTCTGAATTGACCGAACGCACACGCTGAATTCATGGAACTGTTTTGGGCAGGAGCCGCGTGTGTAGTCGGTAAAAGGTACCCTACATACTTTTTAAGAACCCCTGAACCGATCTGGGTGAAATTTGGATATGTTTGTCCCCCAGATCGGGGCTATCATGGGATATGTAATTTGTGGGGATACCTTGTGGGGAAAGGGGTGTTCTAAGTTTTGGGGAAATTGTGTGCTCTCTGCCTGGAGATAATTTGTTTATCCCTTAACTTATCTCAATACCTCCCAGGCAGAGGGAAGGCATGTATTACTGTAAATCTGTACGTTGATTGGCTGTTCTTTGTTTGCTGTGGGAGGTCCTCTTGCAGGAGGATTTCTCATAAAAGCCTGTGTGTTGTCAATAAAATTCATCCCTGTTACATCCTTCATGAAGTCTAGGCTCATGTTTGGGGGGGAAGAATCATATTGGAACTGCATTCATCTATCCTATTCCTCTACTACCTGCTGCAGCTATAATCACTTATGCTCAGCTGTTGGGAAAAGGAACAGAAGACCGCAGCACCATAACCACTGCACGTCTTAACAATTATTATTAAGAGCATTTCTGTAGCACCAACAATATCTGACATGCTTTACAATTATACAATAAGGCTGTTTAAAGGGACACTCCTGAGCTTTAAAACAATTCAGTTTGCCAAGGTGTTTTATGTATTTTTTTTTTTATTTTACAAAAAGTGCACATTTAAAAGACAGAAAACAATAGATCTATAGTGTTTACAAGCTTTTATATATATATATATATATATATATATATATATATCCGAACTGAAAAAAGCTTAATTAAATACCTGCATGTTTTCATTGTTGGTATATCCACTAAACAGTGTTTTTTTAATATATTTTGTTGTTTGGGCAGTAAGGTGTCCCTTTAACAACAAGTAATTACCAGACACAAACAGTGTTAACAGACATGAGAGCTGAGAGAAGGTGCTGCTCAAATGGGCTTACAAGTACATAAACAGTAGTGATATGTGGATTAAAGTCTCTTACCAGAAGGTATGTATTAATATTTCTATAATTGCTAGTTAAGTATTTAAATGTATAAACTTGCTGTTAGTGTTTAATATTAATAGTATTGATCAAAAATAGACACCGTGCAGACAATTGACAAGCAAAATTAATGCTAAATTAAACATGATGGGGAAAAATAACATTCAAAAGATTTCAACATATTGTCCTTTGTTTTGCAAATTAATTGTCAATTCGTCCTTTTTTTTTTTAAACAAAAAGTGGCAAAATAAGCAGCATAATGTACTGCCATCAACACATACACGTATAATCTACAGCAATATAATAACAAGGCATTTCTCCCTAAGCACAACTATCTGTTTGTGCCTAGTTTGTAGTAGAATCAGAAACAGATGTAAAAAAATCCTAAATAAGCTTTTTATATGTAATTTAATTGAACCTGTAAGAGAGTTGGGTGAATGTGTGTTCAGGATCAGGAAGTTCTATAAAATAATATAAAGATTATATTCTCATAAGATACTTCCAGATATATCGGCTCTGGAAAAAGCAGAAAATTACACTATGAAAAAAACAATCAACACACAATCAAAGAAATTAACATAAAAGGACATAAAAAAAAAATTCATATTAACTGACACTCAGCAGGCATTTTAACACAGAACCATGTAATAAAATGTTGAAATAACAAGAGTTGTTTTCCGCTCTTGGTTTGGAGAAATTATTGTATATTAGAAGGGTAAACTAGTAATTGGTTTTTAGATCTATTAAACGTGTACAATTATAGAGTATAATGGTCGTTTCAGCTGCTATAAAGAAGGATGTACATTCACAACTCAACAAAGTGTATATATTTTTTTGTTACTTTGGGGGTTATGTTTGCAGATTAGTCCTTCTTGGTATTATATTTTTTTTATGTTTTATTTTTAATTCTTTATTTTCATAATGCAAGGAATAACATACAGGCTTGTGATGCCACAACAGCATTGACAAGCATATTGCATAGCTAAATACAGTGTCATGGCAAATTGAGGACTGCACAATATTTGTTTTTAAGAAACAGGCTGAAACATAGGTCGGCTCATGAGACCAGAGACAATACAGGATAAACAATGAAAAACCTAGTAGAGAATATACAAGCTCGATGAAAAATCTAAGATACTGATATAGTGTCTAGGCACAAACCCATACATTTCCAGTGCTGCTTGGGATGTGACCTAAATCTATTTACTATGGGTGATCAGGCTGTGTATGTTGCACATGTACATATTTTACAGGCTATATCAGAGTGCAAAAGACTCACTAAAAAAAATTGGTACCACTGGGTCTTGAGTTATGTACTAAGAGAACAAAGGGAGAGAAAAAACATATGTGACTAAAACGAACAGCAAACGTGGTTGCAAACAATTCTGTTCACCGAATGCCTCGGATGGGCCACAGTGGAAAGTTCGTCCCCACTTGCCACACTTTACATTCTGGCTCCAGTCTGTGTGGAACACATTTGCTTGCCTTCATGCTGTGCTTGCCGTCTGGCGTGTGAGCTTCATGCAGTCCCATGCCATTGGGTTCTTTGCCCTCCGGAGTCCAGGTCTTGTGAGGGTGGGTGGAAGCAGGTCCGCAGCTCCTCACTCAGATCTTAGCTAGATCTCGAGCCCGGTATTGGGTAACCCTCAGAGAAACCCGTTGGGAACGTGGACGGTTCGGTGGGGGATTTCCCGCGTGACTCTCAGTTCCGACGTGTTGTCAGCGTCTCTGCTCAGCAGCCCGAGTGACATGTTCGCCATGCGGAGTAGAAACTGGAGGTCTGCTTGCTATTTTAGTCCAAAACTCCTGACAAATCCTGTCGAAACGGGCTTCAAAACTTTCCCTCCAGGACTGGGTGAGCTTGTGCTCTCGTTGCTTGGGTTGCGCTGCGACGTCCATTTTTGGCACGCCATGCCGTCGGCTGATTAACGGGGGTTCCCTTGTAGTGGGTAGTTAGGTGCCCCAGTGTGGACCGGGATAACCCCCACCGGTACAAAGGTGGGGTCACGGTGCTCCAATGTCAATGTTTTCAGGGGCTTGCTTCATGCCGGTATAGTGGCCATCTCTCCAAGGCGCTTGGCTGCAATTCACGCTAGGCCTTATTGTCGGGCACTGCAAGTACTCGCTGTCTTGGGTCATCTGGATTAGCCACAGTTGCCCACTTGTTGCCATGACTGTGTACCAGTCAATTAGGGCTGAATCCAGCTTGGTATTTAGCTTGAAAAGCTGATTTGTTGCTTAATTGTGTAGGTGCAGAACACGTCTGGCCATCTTGGCTGTCAGGCCCCGCCCTCTCTTCTTGTTATTATTTTTTGTCTTTTCTTTTAATTCACCTTAGTTTTTAAGTTATATATGAAAAATTAGGGACTACTTTTTCTTATGGGAAGCATGACCTTCTGCAATCATTGGCAATTGGCGGAGCTTAAGCAACATTTAATTTAAGTTGCTAAGCTAATTTACCCACAATCCATCAGTGAAAAGCATCACAATGATGGGCAAATATCAGAAATCATAGATAGAAGAGAGCAACATTGCTCCAGAATGCAGGCCTTTAAAGTTTAACCACCAGCATTTGACCCTAATAATGTAGTGTGTGTAGGGAACACAGTGTGGGCTGGGATACTGATGTAGTGTGTATAGGGAACATAGTGTGGGGTGGAAAGAGTGACATAGGGTTCTAATGGAGGGGGTTGTAAAGCAATTTAATGTGGTTTTTTTTTTATAAATAATTACACTATATATAATATAATAATTGTACACTATATAATAATACATTTAAAAGTAGATTTTTTTCCTCCCACTTGCAGAGTTTTGTCCAGGGAGGGTGAAATACTGATCCCGTGGTGGTCCAGTGGTCTGTGCCACCATTTTATTTCTGCAGCTTCCCTAGGTGCAGAGCAGGAACCTTGCTCTAACGAGCTCTGCACTAATGGGATCAGTGTGATGCCGTGGAATCCCGCCACAACGCTTGGAATGATGTGCACCTATTTTGGGCCAAGTATTTGCATTTTATTACTTATGCTCTTCAGTATTCGGAACTGAATTATATATTTTTTAATTTATTTTGTTTTTTCGTCACATGTTTGTATACTGTTATGTTTGTTTTTTTTATAAATGCCCTTAAAACTAGCCAGCAACTGTAACTTGTGCTACACTAAACCTCTCAGTGCCACAGCAGTAAAATAAAAGGAGCCATGTAAGTCTTTCTTGAACTCCATCAAAATTCCAATGTCTTGATCACTGATATTGGCACAGATGTTCTGAATTAATCATGTTAACTTATTTTGAAATACTTAAACTGAAGTTACCTTTAGTTTTTATTCAGACCTTTCTTAAAATACCCTTTTCTAGATGGCTATGTGGTTAGGTTTTTCTCCTTGAGAAACACAGCTGGAATTGTTCTGTTTTTATTTTGATAACCTGATTGGTGAGGAGTACTGCAGGACAGTATTGAGAAATAAATGTTTTTTTTACGTTTTGCGCTCTGTGTATTTTCTACAAATATCAACTCTGTAGAAAATCCTGCATCTCAGCACTATTACATGATTTGATGATTATGAAAGAAGATTATTTAATTGAGGCAAAGATTGACTTAGTGCAGGAGAGGTCACATTGCTGGTAGAACAAAAGCTATCAGTTAAAGGGCCACTTCCATCATTAGAACTGGTCAAGGCACCTGGTGTCTTTATGTGCTGTGTTGCACATAAAGAGATTACCCATTAACTACCACATGTGTAACTTCATCTTCATGAAAACAGGGTGTTGCACTCACTCGAAAATACATAAATGGGGTGCTGCCGGGGCCAATGTATGGCAGACTTATGCAATGTATGATCATATACTGTAACTGAACCCCCATGGTGTTTGAATAGATTAGGTGTTTTTTAAAACAACTTATAAAATTTGTGAGCTTTTAAGTTGCTGTTAAGTGGATGACTGAGTGTGCTTGATCTTGTGTATTGTAACTTCATCCTTAGCAACGTCATTTGCCAACCTGCTAATATCAATTACCGGTACGTGTAAAATTGGCGCCTGACGTCAGCATGTACAGCATTGTACACAGAAAGGGTTACTCCAATCAAAATCAATAGCATTTGCTTGGAGTAACTCTTTAACCAAGTTTTTACCTTATTCCATCAATGCCTTATTATAGACTGTCTGGCTGAGCACTAGTGATGTACCGAACGGTTCGCCGGCGAACGGTTCCTGGCGAACATAGCATGTTCACGTTCGCCACGGCGGGCGAACATATGCGCGGTTCGACCCGCCCCCTATTCGTCATCATTGAGTAAACTTTGACCCTGTACCTCACAGTCAGCAGATACATTCCAGCCAATTAGCAGCACACCCTCCCTAGCAGACCCTCCCACCTCCTGGAAGGCATCCATTTTAGATTCATTCTCAAGCTGCATGCTTAGTAAGAGGAGGGAAAGTGTAGCTGCTGTTCATAAGATAGGGAAAAGTATAGCTAGGTTAGGGATAAGGGTATGATATTTTTTAATTTTTTTTTTTCTATGTAATGTAATTGCACTTAGTTGTCTGCCACTGCTGCCAGCTTCTGTGTCAGGCTCACAGTGCATACTGTGCCCATTTCCCCAGTCAGTGCCACCACTTCGATCTGGTGACACAAAGCTTGGATTTAAAAAAACAAAACACTTTTTTCACTGTTATAGATTGAATAGCAGTCAGTGTCCTTAAAGAGGGTGTGTTATGCTAACAGTGGATACGGTGACCAGTGCCACCACTTATATCTGGTGTCACAATAGCTTGGATTTAAAAAAAAAACACTTTTTCACTGTTATAGATTGAATAGCAGTCAGTGTCCTTAAAGCGGGTGTGTTACGCTAACAGTGGATACGGTGACCATTGCCACCAATTAGATCTGGTGTCACAATAGCTTGGATTTAAAAAAACAAAAAACTTTTTTCACTGTTATAGATTGAATAGCAGTTAGTTATCTTCAAGCGGGTGTCAGGCCTACAGCCTGTGCTCTGCACAACTGTGCCAGTGCACATTGCCACCCATATCTGGTCTCACAGTAGCTTGCACGCATAGTACCACTAATCCCAACAAAAATGACAGGCAGAGGCAGGCCACCCCGCAGGGGCCATCGTGGTCGCGGTGCTGTGATTCCCTTTGGCCCTAGAATAATGCCCAGTTTTCAGAGGCCACGTACCCTGAACTTGAAAAGTTCTGAGGACATAGTTGACTGGCTAACACAGGACACCCAATCTTCTACAGCCTCCGCTCAGAACCTTGACGCACCATCCTCCTCCAGCTTAGCTTCAGGCACCTCAAGATACCACTCACCCGCCTGCCGCCACCACCAAAACTAGCACCACAGCCGCTTCAGTTGGTATGTCAGAGGAGTTATTCACACATCCGCTTGAAGAAATGAGTGATGCGCAACCATTATTGCCAGAGGATGTAGATAACAGGGATATGTCTCAGGCAGGCAGCATTACACACATGGACGTACGGTGTGATGATGATGATGATGTTGTACCCGCTGCTGCTTCCTTTGCTGAGTTGTCAGATACAAGTGAAGCGGTTGATGATGACGATGCGTCCATGGATGTCACGTGGGTGCCCGCTCGTCAAGAAGAAGAACAGGGCGAAAGTTCAGATGGGGAGACAGGGAGGAGGAGGAGACGAGTTGGAAGCAGGGGAGGTCGTCGCAAGGAGCTAGTGGCACAGTCAGACAGCATGCATCGACACCCGGGGTCAGCCCGACAGCACGCCAATCAACGCATGCTGTGTCCACCACCAGAATGCCGTCATTGCAGAGCTCAGCAGTGTGGAATTTTTTTTGTGTGTCTGCCTCTGACAACAGCGATGCCATTTGCAACCTGTGCCAAAAGAAACTGAGTCGTGGGAAGTCCAACACCCACCTAGGTACAACTGCTTTGCGTAGGCACATGATCTCACATCACAAACGCCTATGGGATCAACACATGAGTACAAGCAGCTCGCCTACTCTAAGCCGCCAGCCTCCTCCTGGTCCAGCATCTTCAGCCACGTCAACCACTGCTGTCCTCCTTGTCCCCTCTCAACCATCCGCCACTCCGCCTCCCGCCTTGAGCAGTTCACGCTCATCTTCCCACAGTCATGTGTCTGTCAAGGACATGTTTGAGCGTAAGAAGACAATGTCAGAAAGTCACCCCCTTGCCCAGCGTCTGACTGCTGGCTTGTCCGAACTATTAGCCCGCCAGCTTTTACCATACAAGCTGGTGGAGTCTGAGGCGTTCAAAAAATTTGTAGCTATTGGGACACCGCAGTGGAAGGTACCCGGCCGAAATTACTTTTCGCAAAAGGCAATCCCCAACCTGTACTCAATTGTGCAAAAGGAAGTAATAGCATCTCTGGCACACAGTGTTGGGGCAAGGGTCCATTTGACCACTGATACCTGGTCTGCAAAGCATGGTCAGGGCAGGTATATCACCTACACTGCGCATTGGGTAAACCTGCTGACTGCTGCCAAGCATGGAATGCATGGCTCTGCAGAGGAGTTGGTGACACCGCCACGACTTGCAGGCAGTCCTGCTGCCACCTCCTCTACTCCTCCTACTCCATCCTCTTCCATAACCTCCTCGGCTGAGTCCTCTTCTGCTGCTGCGTCTTGCTCCACATCAACGGCACCCCCCCAGCTCCCCAGGTACTATTCCACATCCCGGATACGGCAGTGTCACGCCGTCTTGGGTTTGACTTGCTTGAAAGCAGAGAGTCACACCGGACAAGCACTCCTGTCCGCCCTGAACACACAGGTGGAAAAGTGGCTGACTCCGCAGCGACTGGATATCGGCAAAGTGGTTTGTGACAACGGAACAAATTTGTTAGCGGCATTGAAGTTGGGCAAGTTGTCACATGTGCCGTGCATGGCACATGTGTGTAATCTGATCGTACAACGCTTTGTGCATAAGTACATAGGCTTACAGGACGTCCTGAAGCAGGCCAGGAAGGTGTGTGGCCATTTCAGGCGTTCCTACACGGCCATGGCTCACTTTGCCGATATCCAGCGGCGAAACAACATGCCAGTGAGGCGCTTGATTTGCGACAGCCCGACACGTTGGAATTCAACACTCCTAATGTTCGACCGCCTGCTCCAACAAGAAAAAGCCGTTAATGAATATTTGTATGACCGGGGTGCTAGGACAGCCTCTGGGGAGCTGGGAATTTTTTTGCCACGTTACTGGACGCTCATGCGCAATGCCTGTAGGCTCATGCGTCCTTTTGAGGAGGTGACAAATTTAGTCAGTCGCACCGAAGGCACCATCAGTGACATCATACCATTTGTTTTCTTCCTGGAGCGTGCCCTGCGAAGAGTGCTGGATCAGGCCGTAGATGAGCGTGAAGAGGAAGAGGAAGAGTTGTGGTCACCATCACCTCCAGAAACAGCCTTATCAGCATCGCTTGCTGGACCTGCGGCAACGCTGGAAGAGGATTGTGAGGAAGAGGAGTCAGAGGAGGAATGTGGCTTTGAGGAGGAGGAAGAGGAGGAGCAAGACCAACCACAACAGGCATCCCAGGGTGCTCGTTGTCACCTATCTGGTACCTGTGGTGTTGTACGTGGCTGGGGGGAAGAAAATACCTTCATTGACATCAGTGAGGAGGAGGAACGGGAAATGAGTAGCTCGGCATCCAACCTTGTGCAAATGGGGTCTTTCATGCTGTCGTGCCTGTTGAGGGACCCTCGTATAAAAAGGCTGAAGGAGAACGACCTGTACTGGGTGTCCACGCTACTAGACCCCCGGTATAAGCAGAAAGTGGCGGAAATGTTACCGAATTACAACAAGTATGAAAGGATGCAGCATTTGCAAAATAAATTGAAAAGTATGCTTTACACAGCGTATAAGGGTGATGTCACAGCACAACGGGAATCTAACAGGGGGAGAGGTGGAAGTCATCCTCCTCCTCCCATGACCACGCCGGCAAGGACAGGACGCTTTAGAGACGTGTTGTTGATGGAGGACATGCGGACCTTTTTAAGTCCTACGCATCGCCACAGCCCTTCGGGATCCACCCTCAGAGAGCGACTCGACCGACAGGTAGCAGACTACCTCGCCTTAACTGCAGATATCGACACTCTGAGGAGCGATGAACCCCTTGACTACTGGGTGTGCAGGCTTGACCTGTGGCCTGAGCTATCCCAATTTGCGATAGAACTTCTGGCCTGCCCCGCTTCAAGTGTCCTGTCAGAAAGGACCTTCAGTGCAGCAGGAGGTATTGTCACTGAGAAGAGAAGTCGCCTAGGTCAAAAAAGTCTAGATTACCTCACCTTTATTAAGATGAATGAGGGATGGATCCCGAAGGGACTGACACTGGGCGATACATTAGATTAAAAGGCCTGATGAGATGAGCTGCCTTGGGCTAAAAATGGTCCACACGCTGCTGTATTTTAGCTCTGAATGCCTGTTGACTTGCGTGACTGATCCGCCACCAACTAGGTTTCAAGCAGCCATGTTTTAGGGCACTTTCTGCCTGTGAAACAAACATCAATTATAGATTGAATAGCAGTTAGTTGTCTCAAAGCGGGTGTGTCAGGCTCACAGTGGATACTGTGCCAAGTGCCACCACTCACTCACTGGTGTCACAATAGCTTGGATTTAAAAACAAAAAACTTTTTTCACTGTTATAGATTGAATAGCAGTTAGTTATCTTCAAGCAGGTGTGTCAGCCCTACAGGCGTGTACTCTGCCAGTGCAGCTGCCACCTCCTCTACTCCTCCTACTCCATCCTCTTCCATAACCTCCTGCGGCTGGAGTCATAACTTCTGCTGCTCGCGTCTTGCTCCACATCAGCGGATAGGGGGCGTAACAGTGATTAAACTGTTAACAATAGTACTAAACTTACACCACTCCTATCTGGTGGCACACATTAGATTACCTGGCATAGTGCCACAATTTGTTGTGATCTGTGAGTAAGGTAAACGGTTGTCATACAAGTAGGTTGCAGCTTTTTGAGGGGCCCACACCACCGCTATGCACTCCTTTTCAATGGCAGTGAATATACTTAAGCTGTGCAAAAGTTTACGGCAGATAAGCCCGGGTTTGCTCGCCACCATCTGCTCGAGCAGCTCAGTACTGCTCCCCAATCCAAGCATGGCGTCTGTATGGACGAGAAAGTGTTTGGTTGGATCAGGAGAAGAAAGTACAGGTGATTTAATGAGCGCCGTCTTGAGCTGTTGGAAGGCCTGTTCACATTCTGGGGCCCATACTACTATCTTGGGGAGGTTTTTACACGCTCCTATATGGCACTTACTGGGCTTTAGGGTCAGTCCGGACTCCCTAATCCGGTCTATTACGGCTCCTATGTGGGTTAGGTGTTCGGGCCAGGAGCTGCTAAAAATGTCTATACCATTCAAGTAGGTGTGTATCAGTGTGTATCAGGGATCCTTAGGACAGGTGTCAATCCATATCCGCCAAGTGACCCTATGTTGGGGTAACATTCCCTATTCTGATCTGTGTCAGTGTGTATCAGGGGCTCTGAGGACAGGTGTCAATCCATATCTGCCGTGTGACCCTATGTAGGAGGAACAGTCCCTATTCTGCTCTGTGTCAGTGTGTATCAGGGATCCCTAGGACAGGTGTCAATCCATATCTGCCAAGTGACCCTATGTAAAAAAGGCCTGATGAGATGGGCTGCCTTGGGCTAAAAATGGTCCACACGCTGCTGTATTTTAGCTCTGAATGCCTGTTGACTTGCGTGACTTATCCGCCACCAACTAGGGTTCAAGCCGCCAGTGTGTACTTTATAAATGGCTTTATAAAGCAGTGTGTACTTTATAAATGGCTCCACCTGCCACCCGTGCAGCAACACAGTCTCCAGTTAGGAGGACCGACCAAGCCTCTTCTTCCATCTCCCTGTTACAAAAATCAATGCGGTGTACACGTCCACTGATAGGAGACGCGGAAGGTATTAAACTGATAAAAATAGTACTAAACACACCACTCCTATCTGGTGTCACATTAGCTTGACCGCGCAGTGCCCCAAATTTAATGTGATCTGTGAGTAAAGTAAACGGTTGTCCATACAAGTAGGTTGCAGCTTTTTGAGGGCCCACACCACCGCCATGCACTCCTTTTCAATGGCAGTGAATCTACTTCGCTATGCAAAAGTTCACGGCTTAGATAAAAATCAATGCCGTGTACACGTCCACTGATAGGAGACGCGGAAGGTATTAAACTGATCAGAACAATACTAAACACACCACTCCTTTTTTTTGGTGAGGCTTTACAGGACAGAGTGCTTCTCCACGGGACATGTTAACTCACGGGCAGCTGGCTCATCAAGGAACCACAGCAGCTTTCCATGTACAGGTAAGACACGTGCAGCCGGTAAGGGTTCAGGCTCTTCTTCCTGGAGGATACGCTGCAAGCCTGTTGAACGAGGTGACCTTTCTCGGGTCCCAGGTGTACGGTTCCTAAAATGGCTGCCATATACACGTCCACTGATAGGAGACGCGGAAGGTATTAAACTGATCAGAACAATACTAAACACACCACAAATAAGGTTTCTCTCCTGTATGGATCCTCAAATGATGCTTAAGATTAGAAGCGGCTGAAAAGCATTTCTCACACTCCGAACAAAAATATGTTTTTTTAACATTCTCTCCACTTTGAACGAAATGACGTTTGGGAAGAGATTAACATAATTAAACACAGGCAGTAAAAATACAGTTTTAGCCATACCCTGTAACTTTAAAACTACACATCCCATCTTCATAATTACATATTTGGAATCAGCACACTTAAAACATAAACATAACCAAAAATCAGCCAAATCCATCCAGGGGTTAAAAAGTTAGCTGGAGGTCCCTTTATGACCGACTGCAAGCACATTTTCCTGCCCAAAACAGTTCCATAGATTTGGGCTGTGAGGTCGGTCTATTTCAGGCTGAAAAAAGACTAAGTCCCATCGCCGAATGGGACTTAGTCTCTGCAGCTGAAATAATTTCCCATTTACTGAACCAAGTGGGAAATAGCCAGGCAGGCACAAAGGGTTTGCACCAGGTCTGGGGACACAGGGGACACCGTCTTAAAGGGGCCGTGTCCCCAACAAGTCTGGGGACACGGCCTTAAAGGGGCAGTGTCCCAATCTTCCTGATGTCCCAAAAAAGGTGTTTAAAGGGCCAGCACCAGTCACATAAAGAGTCCATAAGCCCCAATATGCCCACCGACAGTCTTAAAGGGCCATACACACCAAATAAAAGTGCATACATTTTCACAATCTCCCAGGGGCCATAGTCATGCGGGAGGAGGCTGGCAAATGGGCTTCTCCACAACCCAGGGAAGCAGGGCAATTTGCCATTTAAAGGGCCCGTTACAAATAGCAGTTTGTAACAAGGTGTCAATCCATATCTGCCAAGTGACCCGATGTAGGGGACCAGTCCCTATTCTGCTCTGTGTCAGTGTGTATCAGGGAACCTTAGGACAGGTGTCAATCCATATCTGCCAAGTGACCCTATGTAGGGGGAACAGTCTCTATTCTGCTCTGTGTCCGTGTGCATCAGGGGCTCTGAGGACAGGTGTCAAGGTGTCAATATGTCATATGTCAGGTGTCAATCCATATTGATTGTGATTTAGGAATGTTAGGTGATTTCTGCCCTTTATGGATTAAAACCAGACTCTGTATCAACTGTGTAATTTTCCATGGGAGTTTTGCCATGGATCCCCCTCCGGCATGCCACAGTCCAGGTGTTAGTCCCCTTGAAACAACTTTTCCATCCCTATTGTGGCCAGAAAGAGTCCCTGTGTGTTTTAAAATTCGCCTCCCCATTGAAGTCAATGGCGTTTCGGGCGGTTCGCCGGTTCGCGAACATTTGCGGCAGTTCGCGTTCCGAAAATTTCGGGTTCGCGACATCACTACTGAGCACATGTGAAGCAGCATTCTCTGAGGACTTGTTATGTTATAAATATGAGTTCTGCAGGCTTACATTTACTTATAGAAAATGCTTGATAAAGTTATATTACTAGTTCTTACTTAACAGTTAGTTAGTACTGGACTGCTTATCCTCAAACCCTTACTGGGAATCAAGTCATTTTATTCACAGCCTTTGTTGACTGTCAGTAACACTGTTTATGAAGAATAGAGTCCTGCTATCCAAGTCTTTAATAAATAAGGGAATTGGAGTGTACTCAGACAGTACGTTCAGGGTTCTATTCAGTGAGCAAGATGAAAAGTGACTAGTAAAATGTAAGTAAAGGTAACAACATTGGAAACACATCAACACATTCACTGGGACAACCCAACAATTTACACTTTAGTAAATAGAGTGACTACAGTGCAGCCATTGTCAAATTCCTTGTATTTACAATAAACCTGTCACTATGTGGGGCCAATAGGATTCATTTTAACTAGACACAGTATACTTGGAAAGAATATATCATATACCATGAATTTCATCTGCCAATCATCACTTTCCCCTTTCCTTCTTTACAAATTGAATGTTTAGGCTTCTAGAAATGATTCACAGCTAGTCGATTTCCTGCTTTCTGCCTTTAAATACATCTTTATATGACACATATTCTCTTGCAAGTCATCTCCTTATGACGTGTCCAAGGGCTTTAGAACTCAAATTTCTGCTTTTATAAATAGAAAAAATCTGCCTTCTATCCAAAAAGTTCTCACTCACCTAAAACTCCAAATGACGCCACAATATTAGTCTTTAAAACCATTCATGTTTAACAGAATCATTTTATTACTTTAGTGCATATTCATAGTATAAAATCAATACATCTCAATAAACAAAAAAAAAAGATGCAAATTATTAAATATATTACAGGAAAATAGGCTGAACACTTTAGTTTATACAATTACATTGTTTCCTTTCTTGTGCATTCATTGTATGGCAATGTGATATAGATTAAAGTTACGAGGAAGACAATATCTTTCAATAAATCAAAACATATTACAAAGGAAAAGTATTCAAATAAAGTATGTAACACGAATTGTAAAAAGCCATTATACAAGTGTCATGAGTTTACTCCTGTACTATAAACATTAACCATTTATATACCAGCATGACATGTATTTCTGTATCACATTACTCATTCTTCAGGCAACCAATGATTTAATTACTCACAAACAGCTGTAATTTTATTCAGAGAGCTGACAACAAACTAGCAAAATGTAAAAGCTAACAATCTTTTTTTTACAGTAAGAGCAATAAGGATATGGAATGCTCTGCCTGAAGAGGTGGTTTTGTCAGAGTCCATACAGATGTTTAAACTGCAATTGGATGAATACTTGCAAAAACATAACATACAGGGATATCATTTGTAATTAGTGGGGTAATAGCTGCTTGATCCAAGGAGACATCTGACTGCTATTTTGGGGTCAAGAAGGAATTTCTTTAGTTTGTTGCAAAATGGAAGCGCTTCAGACTAGGTTTTTTTGCCCTCTTTTGGATCAACAGCAAAAACATATGTGAGAAAGGCTGAACTTGATAGACCCAAGTCTATTTTCAGCTATGTAACTATGTAACAATAAACTAGCAAAATGTACACATTTCTACAAAACAGGGAAAAAAATGTCAACTCAACCGAGTTGGATTTGTTTACTATCTTCTGGTATAAATTCTGCATGTAGAGGCGATTGAATTTATTCTGTATTCCAGGAACATGTGAAAAGTCTGTCCCAACAGTATAACATTTGTAAACACTACCCTTTCTTAGAAAGGGAGTATTTACATTTGCTCCTGAGAAAACGTCTAGTGGTTGTCATTCTGACAGTCACTCAAGGTGCTTCCTGTTGCGGTTCTGAAATCTTTGCAGCACCAAACGCTTCCTATAGACATCCAGTGCATCTCTATGAGGAGATATTTATTGCCATGCATGCGCAATAGCCCACCATTCTTTCCCTATGGGGAAGAATTGGATTGGCTGAGGTGATCAACACTGGCGTGGAAGGAAATGTAAGTGAAGGTTCTTTATTTTTAGAGGGTGTCCTGCATGTAAATAAACAGGAGACTGCTCTAAACTTTGAAATACCTGTTTGTATATCTAATGTTAAAATGCTCCTTTAAGTAAACCAGAGTTGGAAGTGAAGATACATTGATATACATCTTTATCCTGTGAGCCTCCATCTTAGCTCCTTCTCTATCATCAGTATAAGCTCAGTTCTTTGCACCCATAAGCAAGCATGGAGAAAGCCAGAGCAATAAAGTAATATTTCTATTTCTCCTCTTCACTTGCATTGTTTGCCCTGACCTTGCCTGGACTGGATTATGATGGGTTTTCTAAAATTGTAATTTAAACTTAAATGAAAATGAAACAACTCATGAAAAAAAGGTTAACACAACGAATAGCTTGTTTTTTTGTTCCGTTATATAAATTCCAAAGAAGTGACAGATCCCCTTTAACTATTGAACTGGTTATATGATGCGCCGCATCATTAAGCATAAAATAATCTGGGTGGCCAGACAGAGGATCCACCCGGGATACATAGTAAACAAATATAATATATAAGCAGAATGTTTCCATCTGCAGCATTGTGGAAGAGGATGAAATATGACAAACCTTTGAGGTCATTGAATCATTACATTCTGTATCATTATTCAACAACCAGTCCAACTGAATGGACAGACATATGTCCCAGCAGCATTGATAATGTCTTTGTGTGACGACACGTCTAGTTAATGGGTTTACGGTATGTTCACAGCCAGGTCTTCATTAAATCTCGGAATCTTCTTAAATTCACTCTGTTTTTTGTTGAAAAGCTGACCAAGGATGTGATCTGCTGTAGTGTGGAAATAGTCATCCATGTCAAGGGTTTCCAACTGGGAGGGGATAACGTGCTCAGCAGGGGTTAAATCAGACTGATACATAGTGAACACAAATAATAATCAGCATAACATTTAAACAAATACATAATAAATGAACACAGACTTAGGAGTGTGCCAAAAAGGCTGTGGTCCTTTATTTAGTTTACAAATAATACAAACAACACTTATTAACTTTATAACCAAACATCTCCGTTTTTTTAAACCCCCAGAGCATTAACCAAACATCTCCGGTCTTTAAACCCCCAGAGAATTAAAACATTAGCCAGAACTTCAACCAAATGATCATAAGCTCAGCTAGTCCAGCCCCCTTTAAATTAGGCAGGTGACCTCAACCCCACATGCTGCAGCATGCAACTAATGCTGCAGCCCACCCCACCAGACCACCGCCTTATCGATCATACACTGCAAATCATTATTAAAAATATCCAACCCAACATCAGACAAATGGATACCGTCTTTTAAAAACAATCCCTCACACTGACCTTCAATATCCACATGGTGAAAAGAAAAACCACCAATTGATGGCATAAATTTCTCCATGGCTTTATTAAGCTTGCGCCTAACTCTTTCTAGTGCTTTAAGTTTAGCATTGCGCAACCAGATTAATCTTGGGATTATTTCGGACCAAATAATAAACGATCCAGGGAACACTTGTGAATGAAGCAAATCATCCTTAAATTGATGGAACAAAATTACTGATTTAACTTGGCCCACATCATTACCACCATAGTGAAAAATAATTACTTGTGGCCACGGAATCTGGCCAGGCCAATCTTGTAATAACTGGAAAACTTCTTCTCTTAATAGACATCTTACACTAACCCAATATATCAAAACAGACTCATAGTTAAAACTTAAGTTCTTGCCATATGACCTATCCACCGCTTTTCTGTGTGCCCAGTGGACGAAAGAATGGCCTACAATCCACACAATCACAGGACTTGTATCTGAAACAGAAAGAAACAGGTCAGTATACTAACATCAGGGTCTAACAAACTTTAAATCTACTTGAGGACCATCGACCAACTTTTTTGACCACTTCATCCGAGAGACCGCTTACTGCAGCTTCTGTTGCCGCACCTATACGAAAGAAATAAGAGGTACTCATTAAAACCTAGACTTTTAGGGGGCGTGGCCAGCCAGGGAGCAAGATGGACGTGTGAAACCTTGCTCCGGCGAAGCGGCACAAAATCTCAAGCAATCCCGACCACCCACAGCCCATCCGACCCAGTGAAACAGATATGTCTCAACAGAGAAACAAGAAGGGTCTGGCGAAACAAGACAAACTCGCCTTCTTTGGTCAGAAACAGGGATCTGCGACCATGGTGGCGCAGGCCTCATCTCCGGACAGGATCGTGGAGGCAGATGGCGGCACGGTCAAAAACGACCCAACGCTTCCAGAGGAATCACCCCAACTTACTAAAGCGGACCTCACACTAGCATTAGAGGCTCTCTCGACTAAATTAATCTCCATGTGGCAGCATATGGCGGACTCCATGAGAAAGGACATCCAAGAGCTTGGCAGACGGACATCACACATGGAAGATAGGTATGACGAATTTACCACAGCCCATAATGACCTAGCCACCAATGTGGAAAGTATGGCGACAAAAATTGAAGCTCTGGAGGGGAAATTAGCGGATCTGGAAGACTGTTCCCGCCGAAACAATTTGAGACTGAGGGGAATACCAGAGACCGTCACCAACGCGGACTTACCAGCTTATGTACGAAGCCTTCTGAATGCACATGCCCCTGAAATACCGGCGGACATGCTGCTGGTGGATCGTGTCCACCGTATCCCCAAACCACGCCACCTTCCACAGACGACGCCTAGGGATGTGGTACTACGCGCTCATTATTTCCATGTAAAGGAACATATCCTCCGAGGCAGCAGATTGCGAACTACACCGCCAGCAGAATACTCCACTATCAAGATCTTTGCGGATCTATCTGCTGCGACATTAAAACGGAGAAAAGATTTTCAACAAGTAACGGCCACCCTGAGGAAACATGGCATCAGATATAAATGGGGTTACCCCACCAAACTGATAGCTACCAAAGATGGGGTCACTTTATCTATGAGTACTCCAGAAGATGGGTTAAAACAACTGCGAGAATGGAATCTCCAACTTGAAAAGGCACAAACACCTAAGCCGCCAACGAAAACGCTGAAATCAGAATGGAACACAGCACGAGAGAAACGTTAAAGCCAGCACGATACTGGCAAGCAATAGACATGATATAATTCCACTGACTGACAGAGGATAGTTTCATTGAGGTAACTCGGTTCGCTCCCTCCCTCCTGCTGGGTGGCATCGCTTCAGCCGCCCCGAAAAACGCATGGACAGAACCTTCTGGTTCGGGACTGGCGACCTGGGCCCGGGTCTCCCGCTGCCCCTGTGACGAGGTGCGAGCAGAGCAGGGAGTGCCGCGGGGGGTCCGGGCCTGGCCCGGGCGGTGAGGTCGCGGACTTAATGCTCGTGCTTGACCTCATCGCCACCACTGCTTGCTACGATTTAAGAACCCACAGAAATGACTGATGATGGACACTAAAAGGGTCCGCCTGGCCCGGGAACAGCTGGTCGGGACCCACACTCGGGAGTTGGAGGGTGTGCACGATGTTGCCCTGGTGAGATGGGAGGGACAGCCGGGTTTTTTTGAATTATGGTTTACATTCCTATGTTTATGTTATATTCTTCTGTTGGGTTGTTTTTAAGTGACTCAAGCTGACTTAGCGATAGAAAAGTGTACACAAAACTTACACACAAAAGGCTGGAAACTGATATACCTTCCACACAAATAACCGAAAATGCATCTAGACAAAGCAATGCCTGCGAGGCTGACAAGGCCCTTAAGGCGCGAATTAGAGGGAAGGTCGGGACGGAAGATAGGGCCTGGACAAACACACCCCACCGACTTAAAATAATTCTTACAAATACACAGTCCAGAAGGTAGTGCTGGGCCCACAAGTAACTTACATGATATGCAGTGCCCTAAGCCACGATAATGGAAGGACTACTTCCTATGCTCCCCCAGATGTGGCAAACCCACATAAAGTCTCTACGAGACGCTCTGTACATAGTTTTTCTACCTACCCCACTTACTTTCCCAAGACCACACCACTCCCTAAGCCGGTCATATTGCCCCGAAGGCCAGACCAAACACGCCGTAGGTCAATGTTGCTGCATTCATGCAAGGCACGTAACAGATTTAACTTCCAGAAACACAAAAAGCTCAGGGGCGCGAACCCATCATACACCAGGAAAGCATTTCTGTACACAGCTGGGCTCAAGAGCAGACCCCTATACAACCCTATTAATATATGAGATTATACTCCATTAACGCCCGGGGACTGAATACCCCGCACAAAAGGAGACTTCTGATAACGGAGGCAAAAAAGCTGAAATCCGACATCCTATGTATACAGGAGACACACTTTGTACATAACAAAGTACCTAGCTTTGCCACTAGAGACTACCCCACGCAGCACCATTCGACTTATACATCTAAATCGAGGGGGGTATCCTTTCTCATCCACGCTTCAATCTCATTTGAGCTTTTGCACATTAAAAAAGATGCACAGGGCCGATACCTCATTTTACAGTGCAGGCTTAATAACGAGTTGTATAACTTAGTGGGAATATATAGCCCAAACGAGAACCAAAGATCGTATCTGCAAAAAGTGCTGTCCAAACTCCCAATTGTCTATCAAACCCCCACAATAGTATGTGGTGATCTGAACCATACGTTACAGACAGGCTTAGACACCACACTACCAGAATCTTCACCTAGGTATAAACTCCTGGGGAAACAAGCAGCACCCCTTATGAAACTGCTCTCTGAACACAATTTACACGATTCCTGGAGACTACACCACCCGAATGATAGGGAATTCACGTATTATTCCCCGGTACATAAAACATACACCAGGATAGATTACATATTCGTATCCGGGGATCTCCTACAAAGGGCGCACCACAGTGAAATCGGAGATATTGTATGGTCTGACCATGGCCCGGTAACACTGACATTAACTGACAGATTCACGACACGGGGACGGACACCATGGCGGCTGGATGACCGGCTCCTCTTTAACCAAGATGTGAAAACTAAACTCATGGACGAAATCACTTCCTTTTTTCTCCTAAACGATACTCCTGACATATCAGCGGCTACATTGTGGCAAACACATAAGGCGGTCATCCGAGGCATCCTGATCAGCAAAGCCTCCCATCTCAATAAACAGTCAAAACAGGAATATATTTCCTTATTGCAATCCCTAAGAGACGAAACAAGAGCACAGATATTGACCCCCAACTCCCACCACACAACATACTATAGACGACATAAGAAGACAACTAAATGGTATCCATGTAAAGGCTACAGCCTCAATAGCGCATAAGCTAAAGATGACAACCTATACCCAGGGCAACAGAGCGGGGAAAAATCTAGCTAGACTGTTACGACAAAAACGACACAACGCCAAAATCCCATATCTCATAAATGCACTGGGCACCAAAATTTATAACCCTCAAACGATCAATGAAATGCTAGCAGACTACTACACTGGGCTATATAACTTGCAGGATGACAAACATACACACCAGCCCCTACAGACAGAGATAGACAACTTTGTAGAGAGGGCAAAGCTGCCACGACTCACACAAGCGGACCAATCCCTGCTGATGGAGCCGGTCTCCCAACAAGAGATAGCAACAATAATCAAAAAACTCCCTAAGGGGAAATCCCCAGGCCCAGATGGGTTTACAAACCTATACTACAAAACTTACTCCAAACTGTTAACTCCACACTTAGAAAAGCTATATAACCACATTCTATCCACGGGAGACATACCGCAGGAAATGCTGCTGGCCCATATTACGACTTTGCCTAAACCCGGGAAGCCACCCAATAAATGTCAAAACCTGCGCCCTATATCGTTACTTAATACAGACCTGAAAATACTTGCTAAGATCTACGCCAACAGACTGGGGGGCCTAATACCCAAACTAATAAAGGACGATCAAGTGGGGTTTGTCCGAAGCAGGCAGGGCTCCGACGGAACTAGGAAATTGATCAACATCTTACACACAATACAGAAAACGGGGGAGCCCAGTGTGGCAATGTCGCTGGATGCGGAGAAAGCATTTGACAGGCTACACTGGGGCTACCTAAAAACAGCCCTCCGTAGGTATGCATTCCCAGAGGAGTTTATAACCTTAATATCAGCACTCTACGGTAACCCATCAGCAAAAATCTCCAATGGGGGCTTTACATCCAAACCATTGCGTATCTCCAATGGTTCTAGACAGGGATGCCCACTCTCCCCCTTACTCTACATATTAGCGCTAGAACCGCTGGCCCAACACATCAGGAATTCAGACCAGGTCCATGGGATACAAGTAGGCGAGAGACGGTATAAAATCACTCTCTTCGCCGATGACATCATGCTAACCCTTTCCAAACCGGAGACATCACTCCCAGTGTTTCAACATATATTGGCAGAATTTAGCAATTGTTCCTACTACAAACTTAAAGCTGCTAAGACACAGGTTATGGGTTTAAACATAAATAAAACGCAACTTAGGCACTTACAATCTACACACACATACGACTGGAAACAAAATCACCTAACCTTTCTGGGCATAGACCTTACACCCCAGACGCATCAATTATATAAAGCAAATTACAGGAAATTACTAACATCCATACAACAACAACTACAAAATTGGAAAAAGAAGTATGTTTCATGGATGGGAAGAATAGCAGCTGTCAAGATGCTAGTGTTGCCTAGACTGCAATATCTTTTCCGAACACTCCAGATAAAATTGCCGAAACAATTTCTCAAGGAATCTCAAAGATGTATAACTCACTTTGTCTGGGGGGGAAAAACGCTCTAGGGTAGTGGCAACTGTTATGTATAAAACCTTCAAAGAGGGCGGGATGGGGATGCCAAATATAGCAAGGTACTATAAAGCAGCTATGATAAGCACATTGCTAGATGTGTTCCACTATGCTAATCCACCAGCATGGAGCCAAATGGAAACTGCTCAGGCGGCGGGGCTTACATTACCAATGCTGGCTTGGATGCCCAAGGGGTACAGACCCAAAAACCATAAAATTAGCCCAACAACGGCAGCGACACTCCAGGTCTGGGATGAATCCATTGGGAGAAACTGCTTAGAAACACACATATCCCCAGCTCTGCCACTCCAAACATACAAAGCCCTTATCCCCGGGTTCGATTATAACATATGGAACAATCATGGGGCCACATACTTATCCCAAGTGATGGTAGGTGGACGTTTGGCGGAATTCACATCCCTCACCAAGAAATTTGGCCTTCCTGCGAGGGCATATTTTTCATATTTGCAATTAAACTCATGGGTAGGGAAAAACACCAGCTCGAACAAGCAGCAAACGCAAAGCAACTTGGCAATAGAGATGGAAAAACTCTGCCTAGCCCCTAAACCTCCCCCCAGGATGCTGTCACACCTATATAGATTACTTACAAAATATGATCAATCTCCAGAACCCAATTTTAAAAAAGCATGGGAAAAGGACATAGATAAAGCAATACCAGACGACCTATGGTCAAAGATATTTATGGCGCATAAAACCCCAACGCTAAACACCACACATCGAAATTAGCAGGAAAATACTATACAGGATGTACTTGGTACCGGCTAAACTTCATAAAATAGATCCAAATAGACCTCAGTCATGCTGGAGATGTCAGTCCGAGCCAGGGACAATGATCCACATGTGGTGGTCTTGCCCGGGGATTAAGACATTCTGGGAAGATATCTCAAACACGGTTAAAACAATAACAGGCAAAAGACTGCCACACACACCAGAAACGTACTTATTGATGGTGATGCCACAGGATTTACAAAAAGCTGATCTCTATCTAACATATCATATTATCATTGCAGCCCTGGCTGCAATAAGAAGGTCATGGCTAAAAATACACCCACCGGACATTCAGCAATGCCTAGGGGAAATAGACATCACTAAAAAATACGAAACTGAAATACGTAAGCCGAGACCCAAAAATACCATATGGTCCACAGCATGGGACAAATGGGAAAATTGGCGGCAGCACACAAACGCACCTACAAAATTGGTAAAATGTTTTGTTTAAGATATAAACAGGCTTAGAGAGATGGCAGACCGACACCTATCCCCTCCCCCCCTCCCTTACAGTGTTCCCAGTTATCCCTCCTCTCCATGTTATCTAAGAAAGAAGGGACACATGAAGTAAGATGACGCATATGTGTTGACAAGACATTAGACTCCAATAGGCTAAGATATGAAGCAGCTGACGATGTAACAGTAAGGTTGTGTCTAACTGAACATGTCTACCCCTTGCATGGGGATGTATTATACAAATGATCTTGTTCCCCCACCCTCTCTCTTCTGTATCCCTTCGAGCAACTAAAAACAATAAAAATTTATGAGAAAAAAAAAAAAACCTAGACTTTTACATGAGAAGTTTACGAAATTGAAATTTAGAAGGGGGAACTCCAGAATGGTGTAACAAAAAAAACTGCCCTGTACTTCTGGGTGAATATTTATATAAGCCTTGACTGGACATAACCAATGGTGAATAGCTTTCAATTTCACCCATCGCTCCCTCCCCAGGTGATCGGTTTTCGATCGTCTTAATAAAATACTTAAATTTTCATTCTGTAAAACAATGTCTCCAAACTGTATACCTGAATGGCAAGACTTGCTATCAGAAACTAACTCACTAATCCTGAAGGCTCCGAAAAATGCCAATATAAAAGCAGTTGTAAAGAGTTAGGTCTTAAAAGCATCCCTACAAGTGGAACTTACATTTTTTACTAAATTGCCCAACAGCTGAAAGGAGACAGGGGACCTATTATCTTGGACTGGAGTTTTCCTTATCCAAGCCCCCTTTAAAATCTGCTGGATAATGAATTCCTTAAACACTGGCCTCTTTCCCAGGGAAAAGGAAATACCTAAAAGGGCGCTTTTAAAAAGAAAACCTGGATACACCAGCCCGAAGTTTTGTAATTAAATATATAATTGCATCTTGAATAGTAGGGTCAGTAGCATCCTTATCTAATTTTAGCATAAAGTGTTGCCAACCTTCCCAAGCCTTCAGGTATGCTGCCCAAGTAGATGCAGACAATGATAAACCCAGCAAATGGCTTATCTGGGTGAAGTTAGCTTCCAGATGTTTTCTGGCAACCTCGTTCCAACTTCGTCTGCTAGGGGTGCCAGAAATCTGAAAGACTTAAAATCAAAACGGGACAAGGCATCAGCTATACGGTCACTTTTTCCCTGTACTTGCTTAGCTTTTACCCAAATGTTATTAACCAAGCAAATAAAAACCAGACGTCTCAGTAGATTGATTACTGGTATTACATTTTGGGAATTGCTTACCCAAACTACTCCCAAATTATCACAATGAAAAATGGTCCTTTTGTTGGACAATTCAGAACCCCAAACCTCCAGGGCTACGACTATTGGGAACAATTCAGAAAGAGTGATCATTCTTGTCTAACCATAATCTTCCCATGACTGAGGCCAACTAGCTGTTGCCCTTTTACCATGAAAATATATACCAAAGCCTTGAGACCCAGCCCCATCCGTAAAATTATCTAAATCCCAGCTGGATATAAATTCACTTTGCCAAATTGTGGACCCATTAAATTAGCATAAAAATTAGTTCCATACATGTAAGTCTTCTTTTATCTCCCTGGAGATTCTAACATGGTGATGTGGGGTTTTATAGCCAGCTATCGCTCTTGCCATGTGTCTAGAAAAGGCTCTGGGCATGGACATTACTCTTTAAGCAAAATTTAACAGACCCAACACAGATTGCAATTTACCTACCGAGGTTTTGCCAAACTCTAGTAAGTGTGAAATTTCACGCTTCATTCTGATAATCTTGTCTTTGGGCAAACTGAACTCCATCCGCTATGAATCAATAATTATGCCTAAAAACTGTAAGCACTAGGCCAAACTGTTTTCTCTTTTGCCAATGGAATGCCAAAATGCTGGGCAATAGGCATGAAAATCTGCAACAAATTCAAGCAATCTGAAGATTCCGCTTTACCAATGAAAAGGAAATCATCTAAATAATGAATAACCAAATGTAAACCAGAAACCTGTTTCAAGAACCCATTCCAGGAAACTTGAAAAGATTTCAAAATAAAAACACGAAGCAGAGCAACCCATAGGCATACATTTGTCAAAATAAAATCTTTCCTCAAACTGGAAACCTAGAGAACCAAAACAATCTGGATGTATGGGGAGCAGCCTAAACGCTGCTTCAATGTGGCCCTTCGACATAAGAGCCTTATGCCCACATTCCTTAACACACTGCAGCGCATCATCAAATGAGCTATATGACACAGAAATAATGGAAGCATCCACCTCATCATTTAGTGATGTATACTTCGGGTAAGATGGGTGATGAATTAGTCTATATGAACTTTTTTCTTTCTTAGGGACTAAACCAAGCAGAGATAATCTGAAATAAGGGAAAGGCGGAACAACAAATGGGCCTTCAACTCTTCCTAAAGCTATTTCTCTATCAATTTTATCTCTAACCTAACTACTATTTAACTTAACAGAACTAAGATTTTCAACAAACTGAACAAATGAACTACAAACAGGAATTCTAAAACCTTCCTTAATTAATTGCGTTATCTGCTTGTTTGGGTAACATTTTAAATAAGGGAGCAGAATTTGGATTTTCACTAGGGTCAAAGCCTTTTGAAACGTGTTCTTAGGCAGCAGCGCTCTGCCTCCTAAAACACCGAAAGGACGGATGATTCCCAGCACAGTTAAAGCATTCATGCCTAAACCTGCAAGAATTCGTCCATTTACATTGTGATTCATTAAATGACCAACAGACACCTTTTGGGCATACCTGTAGCCCACTCACCTTAGTCTGCGGTCTGTACTGATTCTGTGAAACCCTGCTTGGCAGCATAATGCTAACCCAGGAGCCAACATCCTTCATACTCCATTTCAGACTCTTATGTACAGATAATGTCTTCTGGAAAATGTAAACTTAATTAAACCAAGCTAGACTACCAAAATGCTTGAAAGCTTCCAAAATAGCGTCTAAGTGTTGAAAAAGCCCACTAGCTCTATCCGAATGCTGCTCAAAATAAATGCTGACAAAAAAATACAGAAAGCCTGAAGCCAATTATTAATAGAACGGGGCACTGGTCTTTTCCTATCCTTGTCTTTATCTAACCTTGACAAAAATTCTTTAGAAGTTGGTAACAGTGAAAGAATATCCACATAGTCATCATTCCAAATGTTTTCCTTCACACAATTTGACAAATGATAGCCCAGAGGTGAAACCTTGCACACCAAAGCTTCTTTCAGACAAGCCTCACTAATAGGCATATTGCTCCTGTCAGACCTATCAAACCGACAGGAGCAGTTGAACTTGGTAATTTTGAACTATCCTGTAACCAAGCCATAGCTGGACTACCCGCTTTACCTCGGGCGGGCATATTCTGCGAGGTGCCGGCTTGCTCATCGCCTTCAAAGACCGGTACTTGCCCCAACTCAGCAGCTTGACAGGATTTTCTATTCCTTTTCCCTGCACCTCTGGTCTTCTTGCTCCCTCTGGTGGATGAAGGAGAATAGCTCACTCTGGACTTGGAAATCCTCTTCTTTCTTCCATGAAGCACACTTCTGTCACTCAAGCAAACAGACATCCGCTGCTCCTCCTCTGAATCTTTCCCTTTTGCAGCGTCCTCCTCCTCCGGCACTATAATGTCCAATGCAGCATCCTGTAGGGGGGAATCCATTTGGCAGGAAGGGGCAGTCAAGGCACTGCATTAGCCTTTCAGCACCTCCATTGCTGAATGCCCTCCTTTTCACTTCTTTAATCAAGTGCTCCAAAGGAAAACAGCTCCAAGTAGGGTAATTTCTTCTTTCTTCTGGCGCCAAAACTTACCTCAGGGCGCCTTATATAGCGCTTTTTTCCCACCTCAGAGTACCCTTGCGGACAAGTGCTCCAATTAGAACACTGTCCGCGCAGACCCCTGCTTTGAAAACCTCACGAAGGCACTGCAACAGCCGTTGCTAAATGCCCTCACGGTCATCGCTATTCGTTCCGCGACCTGACCCCTGATTAACCCCGTGACACACATGTGTACCTAGTCTATGGACTAGGTACATTATGAAAACATTGTTTAAATTGAGAAAGAATCAATGAGTTTCTTTTAACAATCACAATAATTCATTGCAATACTAGTTTGTGTTTTCTACTTCCCTAGATTTGATTCAATATAAAAAAAAAAAAAAATATATGTTTTTTTCTTTGTTTTATTTTTTTTCTGCTTTTTTTGGCAAGTTTGTTTGTGTAAAATGTAACTAGAAGCTAAAAAAAGAAATGAAACATTGTATAACCCTTTAAGCATCAAAGGAATGACCAGAGCACTGCAATGCTTGCATTTCTACTAAATAAGATTTAACGTAACAATTACATTTTAAAAATTAGAAATTGTAACCGGTTTTAACCACATGGCATTAATGTGATTTACATTTTATAGGATGACAGCTTCGATGCATAATGAAAATAACAGTACCTTGGTAATCATATATTCTTTATGTTTTCCTTAACATTTAAAAAATTATACTGAATAAGAAAAAAAAATATATAGTTTGTTTCACTTTTTATATTTCTACAGAACTTTTCTGGAATAGCTTGTTGGCAAATTATACTCTCAGGATATATATTCCTTCTGCATGAAACTCTGGGTGTGGGATCCACTATTTATCAGTTCTTACAAAATTGAATAGTGGCTTTTCCTCACTTAATAGGCTTCCAACCAACATAGCAATATTGACAAGAATCTACCTTATATTTAAGTTTCATTCAGCATTACTATAGTTTGATATTTTACCAGTTTCAAAATGTAGCTAATCAGTTATGAATAACCGAGTCCTCAAAGCAGACCAAATGTCCAGACTATTTCAACATTGGAACAGAACTGGGAAATGTCTTAATCCTAGACTGTTAGTGTGCTTTGAGAATTAATCTAGAGATAGCTACATCGAATTACCTACACTGCACTGCATACACCAACTGAGAACATCATATATCGAGGTATACAACGACAACAATTGTCCTCCACAGTGGAGTTTATTCACCATACTCATCTTGTTTTTGCCTGATGTATACGGTTTGAATTTGCATTATTGTTTTAGAAACTGTAGGGCCTAAGCACCTAGGTATAGATCAGGTCCAGATTTCCGGCTGTAAATATTTTAGAGTACACACCTGGTTTCCTGTGCTGAAGGCTAGAATCATATATAAATCTTCTGAACAAACACTCTTAATGTAATGCTGAGTTCCAATCGGGAAGAAAAATACATCTCCCACGTCAATGGCAAACTCTTCAACTGGCTCCGCACCCACAATACCAATCTAAAAGTAAATACATTGTTAGTAAATGGTTCTTCACAAGTAGTTAGTTTGTCACAATGTATATTTTTGATTTTTTTTTTTAGTTAATTGTTTCAGAATATAATGTTTCTGTAATAAATAGATATCAATAATATTGACAGTGAAAGTACCATGGCACCATATTTTCCTTTCTTATCTTAACTAAAGCTAATTTGAGGACTCATTCACGAGAAATCCTCTTGACTTTATTGAGCATAATGTATGTATTATTATTTTTTAAATGCTGAATATTAGAAAGAATGTTTTATTCCACATGATATTATATATAGACACACAGACTTAGAAAGTACATTTGGGCAACACAAGGAAAGTATATTGCCAGAGGTGACAAACTATGAGATTGTGAAGTTACATGAATAATTCTGGATGAAACAACAACTTGTAGATATGTAAAGTAAATATAAAAAGTCACCCGTTTACTAAAGGCAACGTAGATACCTATAGCAACAGACTTGCACTATCCCAGATCAGGTATTGTCATGTTATAACTAACTCGTTATTTCAAGTATTACATATTGGCTATTTACTAAGCACTGTTTTGCTTGTTACCAAATCCTGAAACCAGGCATTATCCGTTGTCCAGCAGCTATACAATAAAAAGTACTGCTGACAGCATTGAGCTCACAACTAAAGAATAATGAACATCATAAAGTCCTCTGTAATGACACATGTGAACCACAAACTTGTTCGAGAACTGGGCTAATGGGCTAATCAAAAGGCAAGCAGGTAAGTGTGTTACCCAATCTTAGTGTTCTCATATTGTCTGTTTTCATGTTGTAAAATAAATATTTAGCTGCCTTTTCTTCATAAGGTATTCATATTTGTTGATATATTTGCATCTTTTCTCTCTAATGTGTAAGATAAAAGTTCTCTACAATTTTAAAACAAATGTGTGCTACTTTTTATAATTAATATGTATTAATTGCTAGATAAAAAAATTCTATTAACCACAAAAAACGAAAAGAAAATCACCCCTATTTACCAATCCACATCCACTGATAACATATCCCATTTCATGAGCGTTGAAATGAAAATGTGGTTGTCTGAGGCCATTGCTGTAAATTCTTAATGTTGCAAGGGTGAGTGTATCCTCATGCTAAGTAAAAACGAAAAGGACAAGTCAAGTTATACCTTTTCATAAAACTAATGCATATTCGCTTACATCAAGATGTTTCTAAAGGGATTGCTACCATTTCTAATGATAATTCATATGGATTAACTCTTGAGAGCCCTTACTACTGAATCCAGTAAGCATATAACATTAAGTAGTCAGTAGATGTACTTTTTGGGAACATGGAACACTGTCATAGCAAATGCTTTCCTTAAACTGACAGTGTTAGGGTTAATAAACATCTATGGGTTAAAAATAAAAACGTATTCATCCATTTACTAAACTAGTCATCAGATACTATCCATGCAGTTTCCTATTTTAGAGCATTTGTCTTTTAAAACAAAATACCTCCTGAGACAAAATTATAATAGTATCACCACAAAAGAAAAAACGAAGTGCACCAAGATTATCATTTAGATGAATAATTAGTAAAATAAACAATTAAAAAAATGATAGCCAACTTCTATATGCTGATTTGTATGTACGAAAACCAAGGTGCAGTCCCCTGACTCTCTGCCACTTTCAGTTAACTTGGGTAGAGAGTTGCTCAAAGATTGCATGTTACAAAGGGTCCTCGAAAATCCAAAGTATTGGGATGAGAAAATGCCTGGGTTTTAACGTCTGGAAATGCTATGACATTTGATGAAGATCTACATGAATTAATGGAAGGGCTTTAGACTGTAAGATCATTCGTTCAAGCCTCTCCCCTCCTCGTTTCTTGTATTTCAAACGTTTGTTTCAGTTAAGCATATGTTTTGTTGGCCAGTTGTACAATTCTATAGGATATGTTGGCAATTTATAAACAATACAATATAGTAATAATAAGAATAATAATATAAATGCACATCATGACATTTAAATCAATAGGAAATCTCACTTAAATATAAGAAAAAAAAGTATTTACATTATTGATGGATTCGCTGTAGACTCTCTCTTTTTCATTCAGGTCCGCTGAATTTCTGCGATAGCGTGCCCACTGAATGATACCTCCAGGGAACTGATACTTCTTGGAGCCTTAAAGGAAATTCATAATATGTTGATACATGTATCTTAATATACTGATACACACTAGAAATTGTATGGTGATCTCTACAGTTGCAGTAGGCATTACTAGAGTTAGGGTCCTAAAAGATAATGACAAGACTGGAAATTTCTACTGGCTGTTCTTAATTACAACTTGTAAGGAAACCAAGTATATTTAAACCTCATTCGGTAGTTTCCTCCCAAACCGCCAGAGCCTAGTGATTATAGCCCTCCGTTCGGTAGATAAGGTAGTCAAATCCTATAGTAATTCCAATAGCTTCATCAGATAATTCCCTTAGTGAAACACACGAATCCCCAAACATCAGCCGAAGTCAAGAAGAAGGGAACAAAATGAACTGTCCTTTAATGGGTGCACACAGCTTTTATGCAAGTCCCCATGCAAGGGGACAGCCCTCAGGGAGGGACAAACAATAGCCAATCATAAACAGTAAAATGTTAACACACCTACAATTCCCTCCCCTAGCCCAGGAGATAATTTAGTCTCATAAAATAGTAACTTAATTATCTCCGGGCTGGAAAAAAAAAAAATCACTTTTTTCCCCCCAATTTTCAGAACACCCCTTTATACTAGGGGTATCCCCATAAATTATATGACCCCTGATAGCCCTCATCTGGGTGACCAACATATTCGAATTTCACCCAGATCGGTTCAGGGGTTCGCAAATTCTATGGAAGTCTTGTGTGACCGGCTCACCCTGGGCTGCAGGCCCAAAACAGTTCCACGAATTTGGTGGGTTTTGCCGGTCACTTTCGAAAAACAAAAACGAAGAAAAGTACCGAATGGATCCCTCTGGCTCCTAGCAGCATTTGTGCCCCTCTGTCGAATGCACCAAAGTACAGAATAGCGCTCTTCTAGCTATTCGGTAAATAGAGTTCAAGCGTTCGTCTGTTTGGGACCAGTGTTCGGGAAGTCGAGTGTCCATAAAAAACAGTTCCATGCACTCGACGACCAGGTCCTGCTGCCTTTGTTCGCATGAACAAAGATGGCCATGGTTTTCTTTGCCACGTGGCGTTCGACTTACGAACGCTGGCAGCACAGACAGAGGTAGCAATTTCACCTAAATCTTTGATGTTTAATGAGCTAGAGGGTGGTCCCGGTTCGGTAGTTTCATATACCGAATGCAATAGGCAGTACATAGAGAATAAAAAGGGAATGCACACTGTAAATCACATAGGAATAGGGGGGGTTTCTTCACACAACTTTACAATATATATTAACACTACTGAATAAGCCCTGGACTAATATTACATTAACATAACCTTCTTATCCTCAGTCTAAGTGCTCTTAAAAACAGGAGAAGATCCTAGAACTATTGTCTAGATCTAGAACTGCGTACAAAAGTGAGAATTCTAAGTGAATTCAAAGTGAATTTAAAATTTAAGGTCAGAGTAGCAGAACTGAAAGCATAGCTTATTTAGAGAATGTTATTGGCTATTTTGACATTAAATTAGAGATTCAGTTTGAATTCTCAAATTAGTGAATAATCCTGCTTCTTACAGCTGTGAGATAGTCTCCGTTCTGTATACTTGTGATTTTATAATATAAATACCTATCAAGTCATAAAAATATTTCCAAACAAAATTGTCTTCAGACCAGACATAGCTGGCATTCTGGATAAGCTCCACCAGGTTTGGTGGGAGGTTGATAGCTTGGTCTTTAATTGGTCTCTGGAATGTCCTTATGAACTCTACCCCTCCGTCTGGCTAAAATAAATGGAATACAAAAATGTATACTGCATCAATCAGTCAAACTTGCTTGCTATTAGAGCAAAACACAAATGTAGTAAGTTCAGGTACCAGACCCAAATCAAACACTAGGTATCTTAATGAGGGATGGAAATCAGTTGGTGAGTCAAAGGAATATTGAGAAATACAAAATAACAGTTAATTCGATATAATTAGTATATGGTGATGTCACATGCGAAGAAATAATTGCATGAATGAAATCACACACATGTATAAGTGCAGGTTTAAGGCAGGCCTGGTTTGCTAGATTTGATTTTGGGATTCCAATACATTTTTTGACATTGAGGTGAGTCATCTACAACTCCCCAATAAGTGGTATTTATGGATAGGCATAACAAAAAGTATAGTAATCTGGTTTACTGGAATTAACAGTGAGGTAGATTTTTTATTTTTTTAAATATACAAATATAAACAGTTTACAATGGGGAAAAATAAAGAAACTTATAGATAGTTTCACAAATTATATTTTCTATAAAAAGAAGGCTTCTAGAGCAAAGAAAAACCTATAGGTAATAGAAGGAATGCTGTGGAAAGTCAGAATTTTTTGTTTTTTTCTTGCTGAAGTATTATGAATAGCCTTGTATTGGAGGTAGTAGTGCCTATTATGTGCTTGGCACAATATACTATTGGCATGAATGGAGAACAGAAAAAAAAGTGCATAGTGTGGAGTTTAAAACTGAAAAAGTACAAAGAGAAGAGCAAACATTATTGAATTGTTAGTCGAGAGAAATCTCAATATGTTCCTTCCAGTGAATAATGTTCCCCGTAAATAAACGGTTGTTTGTGTTTCTCTCTATATCTATATCTATATTCTTTCAGTATGATTTAAAGACTTGGCATTGATGGTTATGTGGTAAAGTCGATACTTAGTTGGAGAAAGTAGTCAGTGTGTTAGCCTCTATGCTGACCTTTAATGACCTTGAAGCAATGTCTTCTGGAGTCTTAAAGAATGCATCATCCACATCAAGGGTTTTCAGCTCAAGAGAGAAGGAAAAGGCAATCTTTAGAGCTAAGTGAACACGAACTGAAAAGTTCGGGTTCATACCGAACATTAGGTTTTTTTGGACCCCGACCCAAACACGGACATATCACTGTATGTTCGGGTTGGAGTTCGGTGTTTGGCAATTGAATTACGCGTTTTGAAAGGCTGCAGGGCAGCTAATCAGCAAGCGTTTGACTTGTGTGCCCTTAGAAGCCATAACAGCCATGTCTAATGTCATGTCTGATTGGCCAGTGCATTATGCCCCTACTCGCTATACCGCGAGTAGGGGCGTGTCTATTAAACAGTGAGCAATCAGAGTGCTCTGTGTCATTTTACACAGTGTGGGAAAGTTTTTTGGAATTTTCTCACGCTGTGTAAAATGACACAGAGTACTCGGATTGGTGGATTTCAAGCCAACCAGAGTGCTGTGACAGGTAAATGTAGAGACTTACCTGTCAGTCTCTTCATTTACCTGTCAGCACACTGATTGGATGGCTTAAACCCACCAATCAGAGTGCTCGGAGCCTAGTTGCAGGGTGGGGCAAGGCTTTATAAGCCTTCCCCCGCTCTGCAAAGCTCAGTCTGCGCGGAGCCCTCCATGGGTGAAAAATGATTATTTTTTTTGCTTTTGTTTTTTTAAAGTGCGTCGGTTATTCTGGATTTTTATTTGGCCCTTTTTGGGGCTGAAAAAAAGATTTTAGAAGAAAGACATCAAATGGTAAGTCTATTCTTTTTTTTTTTTTTTTTTTTTTAAACAGGTAATTAGACAAGGGTCCCCCCTCATTTTTAGGATGAGGGGGGGAGGAAGGGTTTGGAGACCTGTAGTCACCTGGGGGGTAATTTTTTTTTATGGCCCCCACCCACTGCTCAGGGGTGGGGGCGGGGGGGCATAGGCCCCATTTTATTTTATTTATGGCCCCCACCCATCACTCAGGGGTGGGGGCAGGTCACAGGGTTCCCCCAATTTTTTTATTTATGACCCCCAACCACCGGCCAGAGATGGGAGTTGGGAGGACAGTAGCTCCCCCTTATTGTTATTTAGGGCCCCCACCTGCCATGCAGGGGTGGGGGCCAGGGGGGAGGACATTGGCCCCCCCTTATTGTTATTTAGGGACCTCACCCGCTGCACAGGGGTTGGGGCCGTGGGGAGGACATTAGGTACCCCCCCCCTTTGTTATTTAGGGCCCCCACCCACCGTGCAGGGGTGAGGGCTGGGGGGGGGGAAGACATTAGGTCCCCCCCATTTTTATTTATGGCCCCCACCCACCGCTCATGTGGGTGTAAAGCATTTTTTTTTTGCACACTTAGTGACGGTGGCGTCATGGCACCCAAGAAAGCAGCTGAAGCTGGAAAGAGGAAGAAGGAGATGATTCTGCTTGAGGACAAGAAAGAAATCAGGAAGCATGAAGGAGGAATGCGATTGATTGACCTCGCCAAAGAGTATGGAAGGAGTGCATTCACAATCGCTACAATCCTAAAGATGAAAGAGAAGATAACTGGGAGAGATGCAGCCAAGGGAGTCACCAGGGTCTCCAAGCAATGGCCACCTGTTCTGGAGGAGGTTTAGAAGTTGCTCCTGCTCTGGATTAAACAAAAGCAGTGTGTAGGGGACTCCGTGACCAAGGCGATCATTTGCGAAAAAAACAAGGCCTTGAACGCGGACCTCCTCAACCAACAGCCAGGAACGTCAGCCGATGCAGAAGGCTTCAATGCCAGCAGGGGGTGGTTTGAAAGGTTCAAGACCATATCTGGCATCCAGAGCATGGTCAGGCATGTAGAGGCTGCAAGTTCCAATGTTGCTGCAGCTGAGGAATTTGCTACGGAGGTCAGCAGGTCTTCAACTGCGACGAGACGTGACTCTTCTGGAGGAGGATGCCAAAGCGTACCTTCGTCATGGAAGAGGAGACCTCATTACCTGGCCACAATCCGATGAAGGACAGTCTCACGCTCCAGTTTTGCGCCAATGCCAGTGGGGACCTTAAGATCAAGCCCCTGCTCATCTACCATTCAGAGAACCCACAGGCCTTCAAGAAACACAAGGTGAACAAGGAGCAGTTGAGTGTTTTTCAGCAGTCTAACCCTATAGTCACACACCTCTGGGTGGGTCAATGTGGTTTTTGGTCCTGCTGTCAAGCAATACCTTGTGGACAATAACCTGCCGCTCAAGGCCATGCTGCTCATGGATAATGCTCCTGCTCATCCTCCAGGCCTTGAGGAAGACTTGCTGGAGGACTTTAACTTCATCAAGGTCATTTTCCTTCCACCTAACATGACCCCACTACTCCATCCAATGGAACAGCAGGTCGTCTCCAATGTTAAAAAAACTGTACACAGGAGAGGCAATGCTTTGAGATGACAGATTGATCAAGCCTCACCCTCCATGAATTTTGGCGAGAGCATTTTGACATTGTGAGCGGTCTGCAGATTATCACCATTGCCTGGGCCGGGGTTAGCCAGACAAACCTAAATTCTGCTTGGCGCAGCCTGTGGCCAGACTGTCTTGTGAGACCTGCCCCCAATGCTTCTGCATCTGTACCAGAGTCAACAGTGTTGGAGGAAATTGTTTCCTTAGGGAGGACCATGGGCCTGGAGGTGACTGAGGAGGATCACGACCGTGACCTAACCACCGAGGACCTGGTGGAATTGCAGAAGGAGGTGATGGAGGAGCAGATCTCATTTGAGGGGAAGGAGGAAATGAGTGAGGAACAGCTCTCTTCCACAGAACTCAAGGAGGCATGCCAAATGTGGGTAAACCTTCAGACTTTTGTACAGCAGCATGACCCAGATAGGGCTCTAGCCCAGAGACTTGTGATCACTTTTGACACAGACATGTCCCCTTTCCGAGGGATGCTTAAAAGGCGCCAGAGACAGCAGACAATGGAAAGGTTCCTACAAAAACAGCTTAGACATGAATTAGAACCTGCTTGTGTTAGTGCTGCCCAATTGCCCTCCTCATCTTCCAAAAAGTGTTGAAATTGTTTTGAATTTTCCATGTTTTCCCTGTTGACGTGTGATTAATGTACAGTTGAAGTGTACTGTAGTATGTTACCAACAGTCTGCCATGTATTAAAAGTTGATGTGTGATGTTTTAAAACATAAAGTTGGATGTTTGAAATGTTATTGCTTGATTAATCATGTCCCTGTACAGTATTTATGCCTTTAAAGTGCACTTTATAAAGAGATCAAATACATTTATTTTTTTTTTACACTTTTTTCTCATTAATTGGTTTTCAATGCATTCCTATGGGAAACAGCGTTTCGGTTTATGAATTTTCGCAATACGAAACGTCCTGGAGAATGCATTAAATTCGTAAACAGAGTGTGTGTGTGTGTGTGTGTGTGTGTGTGTGTGTGTGTGTGTGTGTGTGTGTGTGTGTGTGTGTGTGTGTGTGTGTGTGTGTGTGTGTGTGTGTGTGTGTGTGTGTGTGTGTGTGTGTGTGTGTGTGTGTGTGTGTGTGTGTGTGTATTTTATTTTGAATCCACCCAGTGTTACTATTAAAGAGAGAGTTGGACGCCCACCAACAAGCCATCAAATCATTCATGGCCAAAGACTCCCAGAAGACGCTCCTATGGACCAAACAACTCTTCTATGACAAGTCTAATAAGGCAGACTCTTCTAGCCCGCAGGTTACGCCACAAAACACAGGTAAAAAAAAAATTAAAAAATAGACAAAATTAACTCCCCCAAAGGCAATACCTATACTGCCCCTGACCAAATAGACTCCATCTTTTCCGCTTATTTCACAAATTTATACAACCACAGACCGGAAACCAGACAAAACCAAAACTGTACAAATGACCATCGCGCAATAGAATCCTACCTTAACGGCATCCCCCTCCCAGCGTTGTCGGATGAAGCGAGAGCACAACTCGCAGCCCCCATTACAACTGAGAAAATAGCACTTACGATAAAAGCAATTAAGCCCCACAAATGCCCAGGACCGGATGGATTCACAGGCCAATACTACAAATCATCAGATGCCCTCCTTCCCCACACTATATAACTCGCTACTTCAAGGCGACACATTGCCGGATCCCGAAACCAAACAAATCATTTCTCGACCCAGGCCACTATAGGCCCATTTCAATCCTCAATGTAGATATCAAAATTTTCACCAAACTCCGGGCAAACCGCATACAATACTTCCTCCCGAAACTAATCCACCCAGACCAAGTTGGTTTCATTCGAACAAGACAGGCCAGCGACAACACCAGACAGACACTAGACCTCATATGGGTTGCAACACACAGGAAGATCCCAACCCTCCTATCCATGGATGCAGAGAAGGCATTGGATCGCCTTCTCTGGCCCTTTCTTTTTGCCACACTACGGAAATTCAGACTCCCTGACCCAATAATTACGGCCCTAACATCCCTATATGACAAACCAACAGCCACGCTCCTTATACCCGACGCCAATCCAACAATTAATATCGAAAACGGCAACAGACAGGGGTGCCCACTCTCCCCACTCCTATCCGCCCCCTCCCTGGAGCCTCTCCTACAAAAGATACGCAACTCCAACAATTTGTGGCCTTACAATAAGACAAACTAAATACAAAAGTAGTGGCTTATGCCGATGACATTCTCCTAACACTCATGAACCCTACTCTATCCATCCCACCTCTGCTGACATTCCTAGATGAGTACACAACAGTCTCAAGATACAAATTAAACCTCGACAAAACAGACCCTCCAACTTGAGTTCCAAGAGCAAGACCTGGAAAGCCTCCGGCGCTCACACCCATTTAAATATAATGAGAAAAGCATCCCATATCTCGTTATACTCGCACCCACAAACCCAGAAGCCACATACACTCTAAACTACCCCCCTCTGCTACAACAAGCCTCCATAGAGCTTCAAAACTGGAACACCATGCCAATCTCCTGGATAGAAAGAATAGCTTCCTTTAAGATTAATATGCTCCCCAGATTCCTATACCTATTCCAAATCCTACCCATCGTGATATCCCGGACAGACTTCAAAACACTCCAAACAAAAATAGATAACTTTATATGGTCCAATAAAAGACCCAGAATAAAGAGAACAACAATAAAACTACAAAAACGGGAGGTCTAGGTCTCCCCAACTTCTTCAGCTACTTCCAAGCCACCCAAATAGTACAAATACAGATACTACACGCCCCACCGGGACTCAAGATATGGGTTGATCTTGAACATGACCTACTGGGCAGATACCACCCCTCACCCTCTTATAGCTCCCCAAACAATCCAGACCCAATACCCCACACACACAACTCCAGCTTTACGCACCTCATTCCTGGTATGGGATAAAATCATACAAAAGACCTGACTCATAAACAACCCTCTTAAGGAACAAACAATTCCCACCGGGAATGCACATCCAATATTTTGCGCGTTTCAAAGACAACAGGCTCTTAAGTCTACCACTTCTTCTGATCCAAACAACTAATCCAATTCCCAGACTTACCTAGACACACACCACTAAACACCTTCGATCATTTCAGCTTCCTACAAAACCCCCAACACACCTCCACGGCCACCGCTGACCTAACTCAATTCGAACACGACTGCACACAACCCAATACACAAAGGCCAAATTTCCTCCATCCACCTCCAACTGAACTCCAACTTCTCCACAGATGCACTTTCCTATACTAAGGCAAGGGAAAGAGATATTGGCCCCCCGATGACCCCTCAGACTGGGCTGCCAGGCTATAGCATCCCTCACGATATGTGTTAACCACAGGGAACAGACCTACAAAATGCTCCTCCGATGGTACCTGACACCCCTGAGACTGAAAAAGATGAAATGCTCGACCGCAGATGTGTGCTGGAAGAGATGCGGATCCCAGGGCACCTACATCCATGCATGGTGGGAAGGTCCCAACTCTGGTCTGCGGTGGCCAACCTGGTGTCCAGAGTCCTACACACTGTGGTTCCCCTGGACCCGTGGGTCTGGCTGCTCTCTAAACCCCATGCATACTGCTCCACTCTTATTCTTACCTTTTGAATAAAATGGATTTGTTTTTCTGGAATATTTTTGTCTGTCTTTAGTCTCCTTAAAACTGCTTCAAATCCTTTTTCGTGGGAGAATTATAGTGTACATGGACTGGACATCGCAGGTCACTAAAATAAAGTCTGGGTGCCATTTAAATTTCCTTTAAAAAAAAAAAAAAAAAACACAAACAAACCACACCACACATTAGTAATGACATTGAATCTTTAAAGTATGACTTCATCAATTTAACGGATGGTTGTAATAAAATGTCTGTGTATGCTGATGTTTGATAGCACAGAATTAATCCCAGAGACGATGGATCTACCTGGAGGGTTAGTCTTGTTCTTATGTATTTTAGGTAAAAAGTAGTTCACTGGGATTTTGGGATGGGATATATTCAAATATGCAAACTCCTTTTTAATAAGAGTTTTGGATTCAAGACCTTTGGTTAAAAACGTGAACGGGTTCTTAATAGTTTGGGTGGGGTCTGAGGGTAGTTTGTCATATACTTTTGTGTAATTTAATTGTCTAAAAGTTTAATTAATGTACATAGTTTGTGAGAATAGAACTAGACCTCTGCCTTTGTTGGCTGGTTTAATAACAATAGTGTCATCTTTTTGAAGTACTATTAACACTTTTCTTTCTTGAAAAGTTAGATGATGTTATTTATATTTTAGATTTTTGTAATGTTCTTTGGTTTTGATTTTGTCTAAATCTTGTTTTGAATTCATACTTAACTTATCACAAAAAGATTTTAACTGCCAATCAAATTTCAGTTTTAATCTTGTCAATAAAAGCTACCTTGAAAAGATTTTTTGGCAGTAAAATGGATATACAACATACCCCTTTTGACACCCCTGAAAACCTTACGTTAACACTATGCACCAATGATAAAATACCAGTAGTAAGTACTTCCCTAAAGAAAAATTCTAACTTGTAGCCATCGAGTTTTAAAATCAGGTCCTATAGAAGTATTTGAAAAGCTAGTAAAAGTGCATTGGGATCCAAAGTTACAAATTGCACTGAAGAGGTGGTGACCTTAAAAAAACTGCACACGTGATAAATGCATATATTTTTCATATACTTCCTACTCCATATGTTTTCCTGTATTTTAACTTATATAGCTCTCCATTTTAACGATCATTTATTATAAGGCATAGTATAATATCTGCCTTTTTTTAATATATGCCGATTTTAATTCCCTTGCATCTTTCCGATGCTTTATCCTTCCCCTGTTCCCGCCCCCTGTAATGTTAGGTGGCCGTGCCCGCCACTCCATCTCCTTAGCTGCTATCCATGTCATAATTTCATGACTAACCCCCGGACGTCACTAAGACACGACCATTAATATTGTCACTAGGATGCGACCGCTGAGGAATGAGTTGCGTCCTGAGCACGTCAGTGGGGAAGAGTCTCCCACGTTCCCATTTTGCCACAGGTCATAAGGACGTGGACGTAATTACTACAAGCCCCATAAGCCATTGCGATAGATCACGCGGCCCGTAATTAAATATGGCCGCTTACCACAATTTTTTAATATTTTCTTTCATTATATCTATAAATAAGCCTAGTTTTTAAACAATATTGTGATTTATAACCTCGATATGTATTCAAACACTGTTGTATGGTATTTCTAAACCTTTCAGTATGTTATATCCATTAATTACATCATTTTGGCACCTTTTTTAAACAATTACATGTACATTCCCTACATATACCTCTGGCTGCCAGGTTATACCTTATGATCTCCACTTGAAAAAGCCTAAGGTGCGCAATGCGTTGTGAGCTTAGCGATTATAGCCAAGGGAATATGCAGAGCAAAGCAATCCCCAGTGTAAATGCAACCTTTTCCCCCACACATGAGATGAGGCTCTATGTTGAGGGTAAAACAGGAACTCAGCAGTCTAAGGGGTTTATTGGCACTTATATGCAACTTTTCCCACAAGGTTACCATCCACGTGGTCTTGTGGAACAACCAATCAAAACATTACAATACAGTCAAACACTCCCATTCATTCCAGCAAAATCCTCCCCTCTGCCTGTGATAGAATTACTGTACACAATGGGCTAATGTAATTATCACAGGCAGGAAAATACACAGTTTAAACAATATTCATAACTGTAAAAAGTATACATCACATTTACATATTCTGAACCAGCATACGCAGTATACAAACATATGTCAAAATCCTACAAATTGGTCCAGTGGTTCAAAAGTTAGATGGAAGTCCTTTTTGACCGACTGCAAGCATGGCTTTCCTGCCCCAAACCAGTTCCACATAATTAGGCTGTGCAGCCAGTCTATCTTCTCCTCTATCCTGGTGATAATTGGCTTAACTGGGTAAGTCAGTTATCTCCAGGTACAGAAAATATCTCCATTCACAACAGCAGCAAAAATACATAATTCCCATTACACTGAACAGAACCCCCACATTCAACCTATGCCCAGATAGCTTGGATCTGAGCGCTCAATATATCCGAGTAGCGCTCAGATCCCACGAACAGAATAAAAAAAAAAAAATAAAAAAAAATAAAAAAATCGCCATGGGGTTAAAGTTTAGCACAGGCTGATGAGAGGTTGAGGAGGGACAAAGCAGCCAGTTTCATTTAAAGGGCCAGAATGGTAATTTAAACACCAACAAGTCCAAATAGTGTTTTTAAATGGCAATACTTCCCAGGGGCCATATTCATGAGGCAGGCAATCAGGCTTCTCCATAAGCCAGGGGAACAGGGCAATTTCTCACATAAAGAACCAGTTACAAAAGGCAGTTTGTAACAATTTCCTTTTAATTTTCCAGTATGGATAGTATCCAAAGAATCCTAGGTGGGGATTATACCACTCAAGTGTAAGTTTCGGTTAGGTAGCTCCTGGAACTTACACACCACATCCAGGGTGTTACCCTCTAATACATTTTCGGATAGGTTTTTGGTGAATCCCTATTTGTATTCAGTTTGAGCAGCATACCACTATTCCGACTCCCTCATCCCTGTGTGTTGCAATGGCATAGCTGAATCCTTTATTTAAATTTTTTTCCAATTAATTTCACCTTATTGAGTTTTTAGAGAACGACCATGGCTTTGAGTAGAAACCTTGATTCTATAAGAATGGATAGAAAAACACCTGGTCTTTTAATGAAAAATTATGCATACTAATGGAAAAGGAAGTACATGTATGGAGGGATATAGCGGCTCTAGATCTCTATGTGAATAATAACATTGTACCAAAAAGGCCTAAGATTATTCAAAAGATCAACCTATAAACGTCTTAATCTGGCATTATTGAAGAAATGGGACCAACTCCTAGATAAAGTTTCCTTATTACTAATGGTGTTTCTCATCAACGATAAAAAGAAGGATCTCCTGCAACTAGACTCAGAAATAACAGAACTCAAAACCTCTATCCACCCCCTAATGGAGAATGAGGAATATGTGGAACTACTAGAGAAGATGGAAAAAAGAGTGAAGGATATAGACTTAAACATTAGAGAAAACAAAAGAAAGAAAATCATGAGATATCAGGCCGATTACAGAACACAGAAATTGGAAGAGAGATCCAAGACAGAGACACCATTCTCCTACAGAGTACAAAATGGAACATAGACCTCAGCAACACAGAACTTCTAGAGATGCTCTAGTTTCTCAAAGAACCCCCACAAGGAACCCCTCAACCAATTGGACATACACAACAACAAGAGGTAAGATTTAAGGGATGATCAACAGCACCAATCCTACCATCCCCACAAGACGGGACATCCACAGAGAAGATACTATCAACGTCCAGAACCCATGGTGTACCCATACCAGAACAGGAATCAGAGACCACATGATTACTCCTACCAACATACTCCAAAGTCCCTCAGATCACAGAAGGACCAACTCCACCAACATGGCCCCTAAGGTGAGCGAGACACACCAACACCCATGTGGAGAACGATTTTTTAGAGAAAAGTGGGAGGATCCCCACCCCCCCCCCCTGACAGAATACTCAACTTGGATGAAATATCTCTCCTGAGAAAAGGTTTAAAGTTTGCACCCACATCAAACTCCAACTTCAATGTATATATAGATCTGCATAAGTTTATACGTAAAATCTCGATAAAAAATGTTTTTAGGGACAAAGACAAACACATAACCTGATACAGTACAGGATTACGTACATACAGAATTGCACCCTACATCCACGTTCTATCCACAGCATGTAAAGGCGTGCACTAAAACAACTTATGAAATCAGGAGATATAACTATCAAGGCAGCAGATAAAGGAGGTGGATTGGTCATCCTCAACAATGCGGACTATGTAGAGGAGAATCGGAGACAACTGCACCTACCTCAAACTTGATCATGGTCCCACCTCCCATTTCAAGGGTAGACTCAAAGAAATACTCGACCAAGGGAGGGATAGAGGAATCATCAATGACAGGGAATTTAAATACTTACTCACTCAGTTTCCAAGGATACCAGTGTTTTATCACCTACCCAAAGTCCACAAGCATTTGACCAAACCCCCAGGGAGGCGACCATTTCTGTAATCTGAACCTTTCTGAATAGGTCGACCACTACTTACAGAAGATGGTTTCTTGCCTTAAATCTTACTTGAGAGATTCTACTCGGATTTTAAACCTTTTATCCAATTTTAACTGGACAGATGACATGATTTTAATGACAGCTGATGTTACCTCGCTCTACACCAAGGTAGAACATTTACAGGGATGAGAGGCAATACAATATTCTCTAGCAGTCTACTCGGAACTGAACAATGATCAAATTGATTTTTTAATTCAATGTGTTGCTTTTATTCTTACTCACAATTATTTTTGGTGTGATGATCAATTTTATCTTCAGATTAAGGGTACAGCCATGGGGACACGATTTGCGCCAAGCTATGCCAACCTCTTTATGGGCAAGTGGGAAGAGGAATTTATATGGGACCACTGCCCATTTGACGCAAATCTGTCCCTGTGGCGGAGGTATATAGATGACTGCTTTATCTGGAAAGGGGACCTAGAATCCCTAGATAAATTTAAAATCTACCTCAACAACAACCCGTATCATCTCAAGTTTACTTTTAATCATTCCCAGAAACAGATTCAATTTTTAGATCTTAAAATCTACATCAAAGAAGGAAGACTACACATCAAAACCTTTAAGAAAAATGTCGACTAACAGTTTTATGCCTTTTAATAGTCATCACAAACAGACATGGCTCAAAAATATACCACACAATCAATTCAGGAGGATTCGACGGAACAAATGGAGTAAATGCAACAGAGATTCATGGAATAAGGTTATCCCACACCATTATTGATAGAAGCCAAGAAAAGAGACTATGAAATAAAATCAAGACCTTGGAATTATACCACTCAGCACCTGCCTTCATAACCAAATTTAACCACCAATTCCACATGATAGAAAAGATTTTAAAGAAGCATTGGGGAATCCTCAGGAACAATCCTACCCTCTCAACATTTCTCGACAACAAACCTCAAATCATCTTCACCAAGGCGCCAAACTTACAACTTATGTTGGCACCTCCAGGATCAAGGACCATCTAAAGGCTTCAGAAGGTGTAGAAAATGCATGGCATGCAAGAACAACCGTTCCTTGGAAATTGAAATCACAAAATTCTCATCTTTGATATGACCTTAAAACCAACATGAACTGCAACACAGCAGGGGTCATCTAACTCATTACATGTCCCTGCCCCAAACAATATGTGGGGCGAACCAAAAGACCTGTGAAAGTCAGGATTGCGGAGCATATCCAAAATATCAAAAAGGGATTACAAACACACAATCTTTCCAAACATTTTCAGGAATTCCATGGAAGTGACCCCACGGGATTGAAATTTCTACCTATTGAAAAAGTGAATGTACATTGGAGAGGAGGAGATATGGAAAGAAATCTGGACCAAACCAAGTTGGATATTTCACCTGGAGACTCTGGTCCCTAAAGGACTCAATGTAGACTGAGCTCAATGCCTTTTTATAGACTACTCCACAGATAATTTCATCCCTTTTTTTTTTTCCCCCTCCTCCATACTCCTACTCTCATCTACTTTATGGTCTCTTCAAAACCACATATCTTGTGGAATATATAAAATTGTGTTTGACTAGTTCCAATCACTTTTAACCATGTTTACCATTTTTAACCATTGTTAACTATTCTGTATTATTCTTTAGTTTTTTCTAATTATTAGTCACCATAACATATATCTTTAATGGTCTTCATAATATATCTCTTATCACCAGTCCTCTTTTTTCCTCTCCTTTGCACCATCTAATCCCAATGATTAGGTTTGTAGGCTCACTTCTTTGCCATCATCTTACACATATCCCTCAGATGTACTTTTACTTCACCTCTCATTTGTGCACACATCGTATAATTTATGTCCATTTGAAATGGGAACTGCAATAATGTGTCAGTTTGTGTTTCAGAATATATTCAGAAAAATGAGCACAGAAGTCCATCCAAAGAACGTTGTGCTCCCATATATATATATATATATATATATACACATACATATCTCATTGTCTCTCCATTTGTGTTTTCTATACTTGAAAGTATTTTGATTCATTTATGGCTGTTTTACAGTTAAGAATGACAATCTGTCTACTTTTAGCTTAACATGATAATTGCTTCTATTTCCCTCTTTCCACGTTATTTATCCGCTATATAACAATTTTGATGGATGAACTATCATACTGTACCAAGTATACTATATACTGCAGCACTATGGCACTGGTCCATTTATTTTACAAAAAGATAATATGTGCTGGCACTCACATTGATGGTGCAGGTATTCGAGGTTAACCCTAAAAAAGCCTCATAAATATCATACAAAAAAAATTAATATGAATACCGCACTCAATATAGTGAAAGGTAATGTAATTTAGTTTATTATACTCTAATCCTTAAATTCATAGGTATTTAGCTTTATGTAAGAGATTTTAATCAATCAAAAGAATATATTACACCATATATTCAATAGCTATTTACAGAATGACCTCCATGGGTATTGTATAAATTCATAATACGTATATATACACAGCTAATAATATTCCTATTTAATGGTCTAAGGAAAACAAATCCATATGGATAATAGTCGGATCTGTTGTAATCTATGTACATAGAAAAAAAAATGAAAAAAGAAAAAAAAAAAATGAAAAAAAATTGAATAAAAAATTCGAAAAAAAATTAAGAAAAATATATGTCCTTATGTACAATAGTCCAAAAAGTAGTGCACTTAAGTAATAAATAGGTGGATCTCACCCACTGAAGTATCCAAATGGATTGTAGCCTTAGATGCAGCTGGAGAATTTGTGGAAAATCTGTACTGGATGAAAAGGTGACTATGTATCAATCGGTAAGCTTTGAAACTCGCTGAATTCCTGCTGTAATGTAGGCTGTAATACAGACTTGGCTGGGGTGTCAATGCGCTCTTCATATATCCCCTGGAGACAGTCAATTATATTCCTCAAATCGGAGATAGCCTAAGTATGTGTGCCGTCACAGTATATGGGCCATTTATTTTAGACTGATCGCAACACACGATAATGTATTATATGAATCAGTTTCCAGTTAACATATTACTCAGATTAACACTTACACACATACACAGAGATTCATTTCATTCATAACCACTATATTATATCCAGCTACACTCACATACTGTAATTATTCATTCACTTCTATATTCACCATGTTCGTCCCTATATTTTATGTTACATTGTCTTTCAGATTTTGATAGATTTGTATATTTCTGCCATTCTGTATTTCTACTTTTATGCTTGATAACATCAATTTTATTTATTTTAGCCCACAAACCATAGTTAAGTCATAATGCAATTAGGGTCTGGTTTCCGTTATGTGCAGCAGAATATTAACCCTTAGTTTTTTTACTGTGTATTGTAACTATATGCTCCGATATGATTTATACCATCTTTTGTCATTGTATTTTATATACTTCATTTAATGTTAATTTTACCACTGTAAAATTACCCTAGAGTGGATGTCACAATCCAGACATGTGTAAATGTATGTTTATAAACAACTTAAACACCAAACTGCATTCCGTCTCTGAAGAAGTGGGTCTGACTCCCACGAAACGCGTCAGACTGATCAAGCAGGATACGGACTCAGTCTATGTCCCAGCCAGCAGAGAAACACTCACCGAGAACCTCTTACATTCCTGGTACCAGGTAACCCGCAGTACTTACCCCTCAGAGCGAGGTCTGACACACGCGCCGTCCTTGTCGGCAGCCGGAAGGAGAAAAGTGCTTTACACCATCTGCATCAATTCTAGCCGGTCCCTGAGGCTAACTCCCACTATAGACCTCTACTGTGCTGGTAATAGTCTTATATACCATTCCTGGCTTGTATTTTTAATATATTTTGTTAATAAACTGTTTTTTATGCTTACTCAGTTTTAATTATTTTTTTTATTTTTTTTAAGTGGTTCTTAGCGATACTCCGCACGTATTGCACTGCAGAAGTCAGTTCTATATACTGTTTTTTTTCTGCCTTAAAGGATTTACATCTTTTATTCAAAAGTATATTACTTAGTGTGTATTTCATATATTCTGCCTATAGCAGATTTAAAGATATACACACCATATACACTTGCCGCACTTACACTCAGTCCTATATTTTATCATTATCCACTACTGCTTTTTACGTCTATGTTCTGGTTTTATTAAAACATCACTGCTATTGTACTGAAGCCATTTCGGTTAGCTAGCTTCTGGAACTTACACACCACATCCAGGGTGTTACCCTCCAATACATTTAATAATTACTGAATACGTTACCGTAAATTAATAGACTAGACAGGTTGAATAAGTGCCCAGGCAGTTATTCATCATGATTTACATTACATGTGAGTACATATCACAGGTAATCAGAAGGTTAATGCATAATGATACTGATCACCTGACGGTGGTTATTAATCATCGATATGCACTCCATGTGTAATATGTATCTTGGTCAGGGCCGGACTGGCCCACCAGGATAGCGGTAAATTTCCCAGTGGGCCGCGGCACCTGGGGCTGGGCTGCCACATAGGTGCCACCGGGTGGCAGAGTTCCTGGCTGGAGCCGCCGGCTTCCCTGGTACAGCGGCCCTGCTCCTGTCACTGGCTGCTGTGGCTGAAGGAGGAGACTGTCTCTGTACCATGCTCCCTCGCGGTTCCTGTGCTGGGAATTGTGGGAACTGCAAGGGAGCATGGTACAGAAACAAGCTCCTCCTCCTCCTTCAGCCACAGCAGCCAGTGACAGGAACACGGCCGCCGGACCGGGAAAGCTGCCACCCGGCCAGCCCCCTCTGACTTCTCTAAAGGTAAGGGGGGAGGGGGGGGGGAAGGTATATGAAACAGAGAGGGGAATAGAGGGAGGAGGGGAGAGACACAGGGAAAGGGGGTGGAGAGGAAGAGACACAGGGAGGAGGGAGAGACACTGGGAAAGGGGGGAGGGAGAGAGATGGGGAGAGACACAGGGAAAGGGGGCGGAGGGAGAGAGATGGGGAGGAGGGAGAGACACAGGGAAAGGGGAAGAAAGAGGCAGAGGGGGAGACATTGACACAGAGGAGCAGTGAGGGGGAGAAAGAGGACCCGGGGCAACGCTCCGGCTCTCACGAGGGTGAACTCTAGCCCTGTAGCTACAGTTCACTCTCACCACTTCCTGGTGGTCGCAGTAGGAGTGAACTCTAGCCCCATACACACACTGCCCCCCCCCCACACACACACACACACACACACACACTGCGCCCCTCACACATTGCACCACTGCTCCTATACCCTACTACAGCCCCATATCCCAGCAGACTCCAGGTAAGTTGTCAAACTGTTCTTACACGGTTTGACTACTTACTCTGGGAGGGGGTGCCGACACTCCTGGCACCATAACCACTAAACGGAGTAGTGGTTATTGTGCATGGAATATTTCTTTAAATGATCTACAAGTGCCCCTCCCGGGCTCAGGCTCTGGATCAGTCACCGGTATATGACATGTATATTAATGTGTATATTAGTTTAATATATTATATTTACACATATTAATGTACATTTATATATGCATAATACACAGAGGAATGTCATTAATATGTAATGAGCAGATATTGGCCCAGTCTTGTTGCTAGGTGCATACTCCAGCACAATAACATTTAAAGTGAAGAGCAGACCCACAGGACTTCAAAATATTTTATTTTTTTACAGTTGTGCCCTACATACATTCACCATTTCAGTCCCATTAACAATCTTTCCTTAATATGTCAAGGTAGTTGGACTGAAACATTGATTACATGCAAAGGCACGTCTGCTTAAAGGACCACTATAGTGCCAGGAAAACACTCGTTTTCCTGGCACTATAGTGCCCTGAGGGTGCCCCCACCCTCAGGGTCCCCCTCCCGCCCGGCTCTGGAAGGGGGAAAGGGGTAAAAACTTACCTTTTTTCAGCACTGGGCGGAGAGCTCTCCTCCTCCTATCCTCCTTCTCTCCTCCCCGTCAGCTGAATGCGCACGCTCGGCAAGAGCTGCGCGCGCGCGCGCGCACACACACACACTCAGCCGGTCACATAGGAAAGCATTCATAATGCTTTCCTATGGACGCTGGCGTGCTCTCACTGTGAAAATCAGTGAGAAGCACGCAAGCGCCTCTAGTGGCTGTCAATGAGACAGCCACTAGAGGAAAAAGGGGAAGGCTTAACCCATTGATAAACAGCAGTTTCTCTGAAACTGCTATGTTTATGAAAAAAATGGGTTAAACCTAGCTGGACCTGGCACCCAGACCACTTCATTAAGCTGAAGTGGTCTGGGTGCCTAGAGTGGTCCTTTAAAATAAATCTGCACTTTTGTTTATTTTGAAGCCTATGAGTGCGCTTTTTACGTTGAAGTACTTTTTAATTTTAAGTTATCTGTTCTAACTCTGTATCTGCACACTATGCTGGCGCGATGCATTATGGGGCTGGTAAAAAATTTTTCCAGGGCTGCTTTTAATTCCCAGTCCGGCCCTGATCTTGGTTCTTCACTTGTAAAATTGTATGCATGTGTCAAGTGGAGGTTCTTGGCGTTTGTGTTTATGATGTGTGTTATATTGGTTACCATCTTTTGGTATCGGAATACATGCACTTGGTGATCTCTATATGACGCATACAGTTGAGTTGCTGAGTGCAGCTGGACAATTCTCTTTATGTCTGCTGCAATACAAATGCTCAGTGTATATAGTACCTTAAAACCACTATATTCTCAACTTATTCTTGTCTGTAAACCTCTCCTCCTGGTATTACTTTGACCCTTTACATGGTTATGGTCATGATCAGGTCAGGTAGCAGACTATTGCCAGGGTTAACATTAGGATCTTTATTGCTGGATTTGGACATTATAGAACAAACAGGATCTCCTTTAACTGATATTATAGGTAGAAACTAGGTTATGTAATAAAGGGTTTAGACAGGAAAACAGGAGTTAGGCAATATGCCACAGAACAGGATATAAAGAGACAGCGAAACCTATAAGAGATAGGTAAAGCAAGAGAATGAAAACATTTTTTTGAAAGAATAGGTTACAACTACACAAGGTTTCAGGATTACAAGAAAATAAGAACTTTAGTTAATAAGCCCCCTATTAGGAGTATTGATCAAGCAGAAAAAAAATAACACCATGTAATATTACTTTGAGGGAGAGTCCAGAGTGGTGTTATGCAGGTAGGTATGGATCAGGCAGGTAAGTTAAAGTGTAGTTCAGGCTGGTATGGAGCTGGTTTGGAAGTAAGCAAGATGGAAGCAAAGAAGTTAAGTCCACAGGTTGGTTCACTAGAGCCAGGATCTGAAGTGTTTCAGGCTAAATCAACAACTTCAATGTAAATGCTCAGTATTGTGCTGGGTGTGGATTTTTATAGCTTAAGTAATCAACCCAGGCAGGTGAGGTAGAGATGGAAATCTCAGTGCTAGTGGATAGGGAGGCCACTAGAGGTTAATATGAGGCACTGCAAGAACGAATTTAAGAAAAATTAATAAAGTTCAGAATTTAGATTTTTGGATCCTGACAGTTATTCAGTAAAATAATAATTCAAAGTGAGGTGTTAGTTTGGCTAATTTGACCTAACATGAAATTCACTTTGGATTCTAGTGAATAACTGTAAATAAGTAAATCCTTTCATAATAGCATTATTGCTATGAATTGATTGCCATGAGTTTCCTCTTGTTGAACTAAACTGCCAATGCTTTGATAGTTTAAAGGGAAACATTGTGCACAAAAGTTTTTAATAAGAATTAAATTATTTAAGGCATAGATGTGGACCCTGCAGCCTTACAGAAAAAAATAAATAAATAAATAAAATTAAAAAAAAAAAAAACAGTGCAGTTTCTGAGAAACGTATATTTTGTTTACATTTTGCAGTTTCTACCTTCATTCAGACAGCCTCTTGGGGCTCCTGACTAACATATACCATAACTGAATCTCTTTGAATTCCAGCATCAGCATGAAAAGTATGCTGATGTTGGAGTCTGGATGTGTGTGCAATGCTTCTCTGTGGAAAGCACTGGATTAATTCTTCTCGTAGGCAACCATAGGAGTGGTGATCTTAAATTTGTTTTTAATAGAATGTTCTTTTAAACTAAAATTGGTAGGTGTCTGTGTGCCTACAAAAATTGAGAAATGTACACCGCAGAACACAGAAGACTTTCTAAAAACCTGCAGAAAAGGAACAAGTGAGGATAAACTTGCAATCTAGCAGAAGGGAGTTAAATTACATAATATTTAAAAGGATAATGCATCTAGAGCAGATGAAAGAGTGCAAATATTTTAAATCCATAATTTATAAACATTATAGCCAAACTCCATGTTATGACCACTCACTTGCCACCTTGTTTCAACCCTTCTCTTCATCCCCAAAATACTTTACCTCCATTTAAACCTACTTTTTTTGCCCTAAAACCAGTCAGATAGCATTTTTTAAATAAGGTCCTGATACATTTTTTTATTAATAAACTGAAATGCTCACATATTAATAAAGTTGCAAAAGTATATTTATATACAAGTACTAAGAGTGGGGTTCCTTTGGACAATGTATTATTTTGATAAACAGCACACTGAGCAAAATATATTCCATGGAATCCTAAATGCAAGATGTAATGGAGCACTTGTACCAAGAGGAGTACCTCCACTGTAGAGTCCCTAGCCTGTCTTGTTAGCCATAAGTTGTACACTTTAGGACACGACAAGCAAATTGTACAGTATTGTTTCCTCATAAGCATACAAGCCGGTCGATCTAACCTCGAGGCCTCAAGCTAGTCGCACTAACTTAGCTTAAACCATATTGTTAATAGCTTGTTTGCTGTATCGTTACCTTTTCAAAAAAAAAAAAAAAAAAAAAAGGGAATAAGTGTCATGCTTCTGAACAGGTCAGATATAAGACTTAAACTGGGCTAACTTTGGGTTCTTTATTTGAATTCTTAGACATTTTTTACTTGAAACAATAAGCATAACCAGAAAGCAAAAAGGAGAATACAAAATAGAGGGAAATGAAATATGCCTGAAAACAGGTCAGATAGGAAATAAAGCCTATTAATGAAATTATAGGACAGAGGGAGAAAGGGCTATAAAATGAAGGGTTTATATACAATAAGCCCTAGACAGGATATAAAATAGTAGGAAAACCTATAAATGAAGTTTTAGGCAGAAGAAGGAATGAAAACTTAAGTGAAATTATAGGTAAATATATTGAGAGAAAACAGAAATCAGGAGTGAGGCAATATGCCCTAAACATGTAATAAAAAATAAAAAAAAAATAAAAACCTATAATAGAATATAGGTAAAACAAGAAGGGAAATCTATAAATGAAATTATAGGTTACAGGAAAAACTAAATACAACTAAAACAGAATTAAACAGAAATATAAAGTTTAAGAAACTGACAGGATTACAAGTTGATCCAGCACGCAGAACTGTGTCACACCTAGGACTAAGGATAACATATAACAGTACCTTAGAATGGCCAGACTTAACATATCCAAGAATAGTCAAATACTTGCCGAGGTCAGGAACACAGAATCAGACACACCAATGAAAGAAAGCCAAAAGTCAAGGATACAAGAATTCAGGGACATCAAAATGAAGCTGAAGTCAAATGCCAGAAAATCAAGATCAGGCGCGCACACACTCTCAGATTACCATCAGGATGAAACCACAACAGGGCAATGAGCAAAATTGAGTTTAAATACCCCTCCTGTGGATCAGATTGGCAGTAACCGGCCTTTGACGCCAAAAGCAATTACCAGGTTTCCATGTGCATGATTGCTGCTCGGCACTACTTTTCCTGTCAGGACGGTAATGCTGCTCGGCACAACTTTTCCTGTTAGGACTGTAAATGCCATTAACCACATTTTTATGTGCTGATGAATACGTGACAGTAATACAAGTTAGACGTTTAGTTGTTAAGCCGCTTTGGTTTAGAGGTCCTACTGCAGTAACAGGTTAGATGCGATTATCAGGAATGTTTGTAAATCCAAGGTAGAAGAACTATAGGTAGCTACAAAGAAAATAATGAATTAGAGTCCAGCGCACAAACTACAATCAATCTAAAGGCAATTTGCCTGGCAAGGTGTGACCTCCATGCTCGGCTGTCCGTATATGTACACACATTAGCAGGTTGAAATTATTCTGTTAGGCAGGTGATAGAAACTTTGTTTAGACAAGTGGTTAGGGAGACCACTAGTGGAGAAAAACTGGAACATGTTTTAAAGAAACAGAAATAAAAGAAACATAATTCTTGGTTGTCAGGATAGGATCCTGACAATAAGTATAAAAAAGTTGATTTTTTTTTTTTTTTAAAAGTAAAAAGTTTTTTAAAAAAGTAACAAAATATATTAAACAATTCTCAATACCACTACACCTGGAACAAACTAGAGAAAAAATGATCCTACGCTAAGGTTCAAAATATGTATTTTTAGTGTTCTGGGAGAGACAGACGGGCTGGCAGTGAAAGAGAAACACACAAAGGCGCTGGTAAGAGTAAAAGACAAAAGGGTTGGGAGAGAAGGAGACACACAAAGGGGCTGGGGGGAGTAAGATACACAAAGTGGCTTGAACAAGATACACAAGGGTGGTGTAAGACACACAATAGTGAAAAATAGGGGATAATATACACTAAAGGGGGTAAGACATTTTAAAAAAGGAGATAAGAAACAAAAGGCGGGTTGATTCACTTAGGTGAAGACGCTTTTGGGGGGGTGGGCGGAGAGGGCGCCAAAATAATCTTCACCTGTGTACCCAAAAATCCTTGCACCGGTCCTAATGACAGTGGTACATATCAAATATCCAGCAAAAATGCAAAATGTATGTAAACAATGCATTTTCTTTTTCCTCACCACAAACATTGACATAAATTGGTGAAAAAATTGTGACAAGTTAAGGCACAATATATGCCATATAAGATACCCTGGAGAGTCTGCTTTCTCAAATGGAAGCCCTTTGTGGGGTTATTTGAACAGTCAAACTGCTGTAATAACCCAAAATGAGACATAGGCCCATCAAATCCATCTATAAAAATTCTAACTATAGAAACTGAAATAGCCTTGTATCTTATATGACATTGTATCCCCATATTGACAATATGGGGATAGTACACACCAGCTTTCCAAAATACACATTACAAATATCTTGTTATATGTGCGTGTGCCAAAATATAAAAAACACAAATTTACTCCAATATTTAGCAGAGATTGGGGATAAAATGGTGTCAAAAAGTGTCAAAATAATCTTAGGTTAATATCCTGTGATGTCTACTTTATATAAATATATACTTTTTGTCTTACAAGACAAACATACCAACTGCTAAAATTGTTTCACATTGCAATTTTATTTTAGTTCTTGTATTTTGTTACCTGTGACTTTCAAATTAAGCCGAATCCTATACATGTTATGTACTCTATAAATCAAGACACATAAACAAATTTATTTTGAGGGGGCAGGGCCTGATTGCCTGGAGAGCAGATGTTCTTTGGCTGAGCTCCTTCATAGCCTTGCGACAAAAGGCATGATTAAAGGACCACTATAGTGCCAGGAAAACATACTCGTTTTCCTGGCACTATAGTGCCCTGAGGGTGCCCCCACCCTCAGGGACCCCCTCCCACCCGGCTCTGGAAGGGGGAAAGGGGTAAAAACTTACCTTTTTCCAGCGCTGGGCGGAGAGCTCTCCTCCTCCTCTCCGCCTCCGTTACGCCCCGCCGGCTGAATGCGCACGCGCGGCAAGAGCTGCGCGCGCATTCAGCCGGTCTCATAGGAAAGCATTTACAATGCTTTCCTATGGACGCTGGCGTGCTCTCACTGTGATTTTCACAGTGAGAAGCACGCAAGCGCCTCTAGTAGCTGTCAATGAGACAGCCACTAGAGGATTAGGGGGAAGGCTTAACCCATTCATAATTATAGCAGTTTCTCTGAAACTGCTATAATTATGAAAAAATGGGTTAACCCTAGAAGGACCTGGCACCCAGACCACTTCATTAAGCTGAAGTGGTCTGGGTGCCTAGAGTGGTCCTTTAAGCCTAGTATTGCTCAAGCCAGGGCACACCAAGCGAAGCCCTTTATCCTCAACACACCAAATACGCTGAGAAGCGATCAACTATCAGTTGAGGGACTCTTGGCTCCACCGTGGTGGATGGGGACTAGTGTGCACCTGGCGGGAGTGGCAGCCGAACTCCTGAACAGGAGAAGCCCGAAGGCTGTCAGTCATGCACCAGTGCCCAGTTGCTCCCCCCCCTTTGGACCCCGGTGGGGTGATCCCGGTACACCCCTGGGGGACTAGCCAGCTCCAGCAGAGAAGCGATGTGCGACTGGAGAAAGCGGCGCCTTACCTAACATGGCGAACACCGCGTGGTCTCCACGCTCCAGCGCTGATCGAGATGACATCCTCTCCAGGCTGGACCGACTATTCTCTAACCTTTGGCAGCAACTGGAACGCTGGATGCGCTATCCTGCCCCTCCACCAATGAGTACCTGCTGATTACCGCGGAGTTCCGCTCCCAAGCTTTAAACTCCACCAGCGGGGAAAGTTCCACCATGGAAGCTCTTAGTCCTTACAACGACTTCGCCCCGTTGCATCCCCTGCAAGCTGGAACAGCAGACACAGGGGTTAAATCTTCCTTCCCTCCAATACCAGGACGACACACAGTTTTGGAGGTTTAAGCACTGGACTCTGCCAGACTGACTGACTCACAATCTTTATTGAACACAGGCTTCTTTTATGCACAGACCCCCACAGGTGGTCTCCATTCCATAAAATACACTTGGCAGGAGGAGGGGCTGGATTAAGATAGCCATCTCTCATCCTGAGACATACCAAACACTATAAAGGGATACACATTAAACCATATTACATTCGGGGGGGGGGGGAGGGTATACTTTGGGAGCCCTGCAAAAAGTGGGATGATCGGATGTACAGAGCCCGAGATATTAGCGTTGAAAGTCTGGGGCTCGAGGCTCTGTACATCCCAAATATTTGTTCCATGGCGTTGCTTGGTTTAGTCCGGCAAATTCAAACTTCGCGCCTAAACCAAGCAAGAACCAATCAGCTGAAAGGGCGTGATTGGGGAGTAAAGGGGTTTCGCCGCCCAATCAGGGGAAAGGGCGCAAAACCCGTTTGCACCAATCCGCTGAAAGGCGCAAAATCAATTCGCACCAATCAGCACCCAGGGATTGAGAGGGGTTTTGCCGCCCAATCAGAAGGAAGGGTGCGAAACCCAGTTTGAACAAGCACTCCTTCTCTGATTGGTCGCTCGCTCTCAGCAGTGACCAATCAGCATTTACTCGCGACGATCAACCAGGAGAATGACGCGAACCCAGTTTGAATGACCGCTCCTTCTGAAAAAAACTGGTTTCACTTTCAAACAGATGTAATTTACCTTAAATAATTGTATCTCAATCTCGAAATTGAACTTTAATCACATATAGGAGGCTCTTGCAGGGTCTAGCAAGCTATTAACATAGCAGGGGATAAGAAAATCTTAATTAAAAAGAACTTGCAATAAAGAAAGCCTAAATAGGGCTCTCTTTACAGGAAGTGTTTATGGAAGGCTGTGCAAGTCACATGCAGGGAGGTATGACTAGGGTTCATAAACATAGGGATTTAACTCCTAAATGGCAGAGGCTTGAGCAGTGAGGCTGCAGGGGCCTTGTTGTATACCCCAAAACTGGTTCATTAGGCTAAAGTTGTTCAGGTGATTCAGAATGCAAACTTATATTTTCCAAGATATTTCACTCCTCAATTAGCAACTCCACTCATGAACACAGTTACAAAAGGGTTACAGGATGGCATTATACACCAGGACACCTACACCGCCTATTCCCTAACCTCCCAGACACCTGCTGGAGATGCCTCCAAACCAGAGGCAACCCTGGTCATATATGGTGGATTTGCCCTATCATCCAAATTTACTGGCAGAGGATGATGGCCCTCATTCAAGGGATGACAGAAGTTCAACTCCCCTTATCACCGAAAGTTTCACTTTTCCTCCTATACCCAACTCCACTAGCCAAACCTCGAAGAATACTAATCAACCACCTTATGACAGCGGCCAATATGCTAATCCCCCTCTATTGGAAAAAGCAAACCAACCCATCAATAAGGGAATGGATTCAAAAAGTAGAAACAATCAGACTAAAGGAAGAGATACACCTCTCACTATCACACTCATACTCCCTATACACAGAGTGCTGGTTGCCATGGCTCACATTTATGCAAAACCACACAGCCATCTAACATAACCCAGAGTAAGAGAAATAACCCAGCCTCCACAGCACCAAACCTGCCACGCACAGAATAGACCTTACCTAACACTAAAAACGCCATAGATTAGAAACCTGAGGGGGAAAGTTCCCCCCACCACAGACAATGCTAGACATAGAGAGGAGTGCAATGATCAAGCCCACACCTGCTAGTAACAAACCTCCGCAATAACAGGGAGGGCAAATGATATAACTGCTATAACTACTATCACCACGGCCGGACTGGGCATACAAAGCAGCCCTGGAAAAAAAATCTATGCCAGCCCCATAAGTCATTGCGCCATATATTGTTGCATGTAATATGTCTTGCCACCCCATATTATTGAGTAATATATATATATATATATATATATATATATATATATTTATATATATATATATATATATATATATATATATATATATATATATATATATTGCTTTTTCCAATGTAAAATATTGGTCCTTTCAGAGTAAAATTTTTAATTATACAGTACGCATACTCACATGCAGACACAGACAATCTCACTGACACAAGCTGATTGATACACAGCCTCATAGACAAACAATCTCACTGATATACATAAGGTCACTGACATAAAAACACAAGCCCACTCACTAGCAGGCGCGCACACACACACACAGCTTAATGTAGTGGCCCTGGTGTCTATAGCCTGTCCCTGCAGGCTTTTCAATCTAAACACTGACTTTTTAGAGAAAAGGCAGTGTTTACATTGCTTCCTACTGACAGACACTCAGACGGTCACTAGAGGTGCTTCCTGTGTCAGTGCGGATTGGCTGAAATCATCAAGCTTGATGATCTCAGCCATAGATGCAGGGCCAGTTGAGGGGAAACCAGAACGACATAAGGGAAAAAAAGGTGAGTAAAAACAATATTTAAAAAAAAACAGACACACACATACCATGACAGACACACACACACCATGACACAGACAGACACACACACCATGACAGGCACACAGACACACACACCATGACAGACACACACACACCATGACAGACACACACACACACCATGACAGACACACACACCTTGACACACACACACCATGACAGACACACACATATCATGACAGACACACACACACCGTGACACAGACAGAAACACACACACACGCACCATGACACAGACAGACACAAACACACAACGACCATGACAGACAGATACACACTCCATGACACAGACAGACACATACCATGACAGACACACACCATGACAGACAGACACACACACACACACACCATGACACAGACACACACCATGACAGACACACACACCCAGATACACACACACCATGACAGACAGACACACATACCAGTACAGACAGACACACACACACACCATGACAGACAGACACACACACACCCCATGACACAGACACACACACCATGACACAGACACACACCATGGCAGACAGACACACACACACACCATGACACAGACAGACACACACACCATGACACAGACAGACACACATACACTCACACACACACTCACACACATAATTGCTACCTGTGTGCAGACAGCTGTCTGGGCTGGCGGCCGCAGGGTGAGCTCCTCTGGCGGCCGCAGGGTGAGCTCTTCTGGCGGCCGCAGGGTGAGCTCTTCTGGCGGCCGCAGTGTGAGCTCTTCTGGCGGCCGCAGGGTGAACTCTTCTGGCAGGTGCAGGGTGAGCTTTGAGGGCAGCCGCAGGGAGAGCTGGCTGTTCTGTCTCTGCTCCCCCACCCTCGCACGCAGCTTAATGAGGTCTCATTCAGCAGCATGCGAGGGCGGGGGAGAAGAGACAGAACAGCCAGCTCTCCCTGTGACCACCCTCAGAGCTCACCCTGCGCCCGCCAGTAGAGCTCACCCTGCGGCCGCAGTTCAGCCAGCTGTCTGCCCGGCCCCAGGTGCCGATGGCCCACCGGGAAATTTCCCGGTATCCCGGTGGGCCAGTCCGGCCCTGACTATCACTATTAATGCTAATGATGCAAAAACGAATATCACCACCTCCGTCATCTCCAACACAGCTGCTAAAGCTCATAAAAGTTCCAGAATGAATACCCATTAACTACCGAGGGAGCATGAACTGTAAGACACACCTAAAAATACTCTCCAAATCACCACATTGAAAGCACATTGTTATAGCAAGAGTTCACAGATATCCTCCCATATTGTCAAAACCTCATCTCTTTTTAAGATTATTGTCTAAACACTGTACTGTAATTGTCACAATGTTACCATTTATTTACCATACCAAAGTTACCAAACGTTGATGTTACACAGCTTGATTTTTAAAAAAATTTTCACATACATTGCAATTCAGGTATAAATTCACAGATTCTGTTAGGTGTCACGACCAAACAACACCCCAACATCTCCCGAGTACAGGGATATCCCCCATATATAGGTGTGTTGGGTTGTTTGGGGGCTAAAGGCCACATTTTGCAGGTGCGCATATCAGTTTCCCAGCGTGGAATTTTGACATGTAGTCAACTTGCATGCATGTCCTATTTGGGACGTTTTTGAAGCCGGCCAATGTATTTTACCCCCATCAAACCATATGTTTTTGAAAAGTAGACATCCTAGGGTATTTCATATGGTGGTATTTTAACACTTTCCATGTACTAATTCTACCACCAGGCTTTGTCAAACATTGAGTTAGTAATTTATTTTCTGTTTTTTTCACACTCATTGTACTTTAGGCATGAATTAACAGATCCTGTTATGTATCACTGCCAACGAACACCCCAATATGTGTTCAGCAAGATCTCCTGAATACAATGATACCACCCATGCATAGGCTTGTTGGGTTCTTTGGGGGCTAAAAGGCCATGTTTGGCAGGTGTGCTTATCTGTTTCCAAACTTGGAATTTTGACATGTAATCAACCTGCGCCCATGTCCCATTTGAGCCAATGTATTTTACACCCATCAAACCATATATTTTTGAAAAGTAGACAACCCAGGGTATTTTAAACGGTGGTATTTTAACACTTTTCGTGCACTGAATTCTACCACCAGCCTTTGTCAAACTTTTGGGAAGTAATCTTTTTTTGTTTCTTTGTCACACACATTGTACTTTAGGCATGAATTAACAGATCCTGTTATGTGTCACTGACAAACAACACCCCAATATGTTCAGCAACATCTCCCGAGTACAGTGATACCCCCCATGTATAGGGTTGCTGGGTTGTTTGGGGGCCAAAAGGCAACAATCAGAACTTGTACATGTCAGTTTTTCAACTTGATATATAGGTATGCTTGGTCTATCTTCAGTTTGACATATTTTTGCACCCCCCAGTTAATGTTACCATCATGACAGTATATATAGTATATATTTTTATAAAGTAGACATCAAAGGTTATAGAAGATGGGGTGTTTTGACTTCTTTCCCCCAACCATTTTGCCCCCCAAAGAAAGTGTAGTGGTAATTTTTTAATTCTGGTTTTTATGCACACGTCATCTGGTTTTGGCCAGCTGGTTATGTGTTACTGCCAGAAAACTTGTTAGACCAAATGTGCAGGTAGCAAATGTACATTTAGCAGCAATCTTTAAACTGACTCCTGCAAATAGAATCTAACTGGAGATTTGGGGGAAGGAAACTGACTAACAAAAAATGTCTGCTTTCCAAAGAAACAAAAAATAAAATAAAAATTCAGGAACACTTCTTACAACTGTTCTGTGTGGTACAGCTTGAAACATGTTCCTACACACAGTCCTGGTTTCGAAGGGCAATCAGGACAGTGAAAAGGGGTGTCTGTACTTTTCCCATTTTTAAAACAGACCTGGCAACGTTTCTGTTTTTTTTTTTATTCTAGCAGTTGGTGGTAACTTAAAAATAAAATGTCTGGACTCAGCTTGCACCATTGTTGGAACTTGTCCATCTCCATAAATTGTTAAAGAAATTATTTTCAACTGAAATTAGAAAAAGGTGGTTTTCCTTGTATTATTTTTTTAAAAAAGCAAAAATGAGTTGTGGGTTGCTATTTGCATCATATAGATAGCCACCTTTTTATACCATGCTTTGGTTTTTCGTAAAATAAGATATGGCTGCATCAGCTGATCAGCCAAATCAACACCACCCCCCCCCTCATGTACTTATTATAAGCCCTGATGCAAATTGGTTTGGACTCTACTCTGCCCCAGACCGGGACGTTCGACATGCGTTCGTCATGGATGGTGGTTAGCATGTTGACATCCTTCCTGTCCCTAAATTTTAGTGCAAGCACTTCAGCTTTGCGAAGTGCTTTACATTCGCCTTTTTTTAATTTTGCCTCTATGAGAGATCAAGGAAAGTGTTTGGAATTTTTTCTGGCAGTACCGAAGGCCAGTGTCTGTAAACCATAAAGTGTTTTAAACAGACGGACACTACTATAAAAATTATCCACATAAAAGTGGTAACCTTTATTAAACAAGGGGTTTAGTAGGTTCCATACAAGTTTCCCACTTGTCCCCATGGAGTTAGGACAGCCAGGAGGGTCCAGTTGACCATCTTTCCCCTCATATACACGAAAGGCAAATGTGTATCCATTTTCGCTCTCGCACAGTTTGTACAGTTTTATGCCATACCTAGAATGCTTTGAGGGGATGTATTGTCTGAACCCTAATCTCCCTTTGTATTTCATTAGAGATTCATCTATGGATACATTTTGTTGGGGGGTATAAATATCTGAAAATTTGTCCTGAAAATGGTCTAGCAGTGGGCGTATTTTATAAAGCCTATCGTAATGGGGGTGATCTCTAGGGTGACAGAGGGTATTGTCACTGAAATGTAAAAATCTCAGCAGTAACTCGTATCTGGCTCTAGGCATGGTTTGGGAGAATACTGGACTAGACATTATTGGGTTGGTGCTCCAGTATGAGCAAATCGATGGCTTCTTTATAATCCCCATGAGCATTGTAAGAGCCCAGAATTTTTTAAGCTCTGGGACATCTGTGGGATGCTAGTCATGCTCCTTGACTGTATAGCTACCTGGATTGTTATCAATAAATTGGGTAGCATACAAGCTAGTCTGGGAAGCAATCTCCTCCCCTAAAATAGTTCCCCTAAAATAGTTCAACATACTGCATTGGGGAGAAGCCATCCACATTAACATTAATGCCTGCGTTGGCACTAAAAGGGGGGATGTTGGGCTCGGCTAACTGTGGCGGTACCCAGTCCTCCTCCACATTCGGCGTAGCAGAGGAAGCACAGTTTCTTTCTTCAGCCGGCTCACACACAGATGACATGTCGTCTTGACTAGACGTGTCAGAAAACTGACCTGGGTCAAAATCTGACGCAGTGTCTGTGGCGTCAAAGTCTGATGTCAAGAAGGCATATGCCACCTGCAAGTTATACATACGCTGCATGTTTTACACATGACTAAAACAAATTACAAACACACAAAAAAAAAATCTGTAACAGATCTGGCAGGGAAGGGGTTAAAATGATTTTTTAGTCACTTTAGATACTGTATAAAGCTCTGGAACACTTCTGCTGCAACAAACTATCACAATCTCTTTCTCTCTCGCCTCACAAAACGCTACAGAGGAGAGAGGGGCAGAGATCACTGCCACTTTGACAGCAGCCAATTGTGAGTGATCGCGGATCGCTCACACGCCGCAATTGGCTGTTACTATCTGCCTGGGATGTCTGGCAGATAGTTACAGTGTTATACTGGTGGGACCAATCTTTGATCGCTTCTCGCAGCCCGTTTTTCGCTATGATGGTTCAGGACCGCCAGCGGTCCTGAAGGGGTTAACCCCTTAAGGAACATACTGTTTTGGCCATGTTGTACGTTAAGGACTAGGGCTGTTTTAACACTTTTGTGGTGTTTGTGTTTAGCTGTAATTTTCTTCTCTCTCATTTACTGTTACCATACAAATTAAATATTGTTTTTTTCAGGACAAGAAGGGCTTTCCTTACATACCATTATTTGAATCCTGTCATATAATTTACTTTAAAACAAATAATAAAATATGGAGAAAAATGTTAAAAAAATTTTTTTTTTTACTTTTACTTGAAAAATCTTTTACTTATCTACAAAAGCTAATGAAAAATCTGCTAAATAGATTCAAAATGTTGTCCTGAGTTTAAAAACACCCAGTTTTTACATGCTTTTTTTCTTTTTTTTAAAGTTATAGGGCTATAAGTACAAGTAGGAAATTGCGGTTTCAAAATATATGTATAAAAAATGTATCAATGGTGACATTGTAACACTGTTATCTGTCATAAATCTCTGAATCACACCCCACATATACATTTTTTTTTAAAGTAGACAACCCAGGGTATTCAATATGGGGTATGCCCAGTTTTTTTGTTAGTACCCACTTAGTCATAAACACTGGCCAAAGTTAGCATTTATATTTGTTTGTGTGTTAAAAATGCAAAACACTATTATGAACACTAACTTTGGCCAGTGTTTGTGACTAAGTGGCTACTAAAAAAGACTGGACATACCCCATTTGCGATACCTTGGGTTACCTTCTTTTGCAAATGGTATGCCATCATGGGGGTAATTCTCATTCCTGGGCAACCATAGGCTCTCAAAGGCAACATAACCAACCAGGCAAATTTCAATGTAAAAAAAAAAGGAAAATCAAGCCTTATATTTGACCCAGTAACTTTCAAAAACACTATAAAATCTGTACATGGGGGGTACTGTTATACTCGGGAGACTTTGCAGAACACAAATATTAGTGTTTCAAAACAGTAAAATGTATCACAACAATGATATAATCAGTAAAAGTGCCGTTTGTGTGTGAAAAATGCAAAAAATGTAACTTTCACTGATAATGTCATAGCTGTGATATGTTTTACTGTTTTGAAACACTAATATTTGACTTTAACCCCTTAAGGTCCAAACTTCTGGAATAAAAGGGAATCATGACATGTCGCACATGTCATGTGTCCTTAAGGGGTTAAAGTGTGGTTAACACTTTGTTTTTTTTGTCACATTTCACATGCAAGGTGTGACTACCATAAATAATTGCTAGTTTGTCTGGAATAATTGTGAAACTAGCTAACTTTTAACAAGTGCTATATTCTCATTCAAAGCGAATGAGGTAAAAAAAGCTGCCAAGGCTATTCCAAAAAGCTTTGACTACAATATGATATGCAAGTCTTTCTCTATGTGCTTTCTTGATACCATTCCAGGGAGATCAGCATTGGATCCTTTGTCTTTAGCCATCTAGGCTAGGGTGGAAAGCCACTTAACCACATAGGTATTTTTAGACAAGGCATGACACAACTGAGTCAGCTTTATCTAATAGATAGGACTAAATGTGCTAAAGTATAGTGTAGTATAGCTGTATTATTTTCCTGGAAACCAGTGGTAACACCCATGCCAATGTAATTGATGATCTGGATTTCCCTTTGTTCAAATACTGAGGAAAACACACATTCACATATGTTTAATCATATAAATGTACACACATTCATTAAAAGGAATCTATCACTCCTGACTATTCAAAAGAAAACAATTATAACAAATGACATTGACAAAACACATGGAGTGAAATTGAAGATTATGCTAGCTTTAGTGTACAGATAATCTTAATTTTAATAATGACAGGAGGCGAGTATTTTGCATAATCTTTCTTTACTATCTCCATAGCAGCAAAGAAATGAGTGACAAAACTTTTAACCAATCACAACGTAGAATAGGGTATAAGAGGTGAGACCTATGACATCATTTCCTCTTTTAAACTTGCGACATCACAAGACCATAAAAGTAGAAAAAATAACCGAACAGCTGAGAAGTCCATAGAACAAGAAACTGGAAACTTAATCAGAATAAACTGAACCGGAACAGGTAGAATGCAGATGAAGACGTGTCCTTGTCAAACGATGGTCTACGAAGACCTGATGATGAATCTCCTGATGCGATGATGATGACATCTTGCATGGAGACTTTAATGATTCCGTGTAGCTCCTGGTTAAGCTGAAACGAGAGTATAAGGTGCGTTAGTGTCCAGAAGTGATTGTATAAAACAAAGGATGTCTGTCCCGTAATTCAACTTTAATATCGTCTAGTAACATGAGAATAAAATAAACTAAACGTCCTCCCTAGCGGTGTTAAATAAGTATCCCACCCAAACAATATATATATATATCTCTATGATGTAAATAAGGCAGTTAAACAAGAGCTATCGTGTCAGGTATTATACCAACATATGAGAGAGCAAAGTGTAGTAGGTAGAAGTGAAAATAAAAGGGAGGGAAGAACGAAAGAGAACAGGGAGGGAAAATACTCGCCTCCTGTCATTATTAAAATTAAGATTATCTGTACACTAAAGCTAGCATAATCTTCAATTTTATCACATCACAGGAGGCTTCGTATTTTGCAATTTCAACGCTGAGAAAGAAAAGCAAATGCCGGATTATCAAGAGGACGAAAGTAGAATGTCCTAAAGGTAGATTCTCTGGTCCAGTCCGCTGCTCGTAAAATGTCCGAGAGGGACGCGCCTGCCGCATAAGCGGAAGAGGCCGCTGCCCCACGAACGGAGTGTGCTCCAAAAGTTTGGTCAATACCGGCAAGGGATAGTAGCCACCTAACCCATCTGGCCAGTGTAGTAACCGAACCGGACCATAAGGGCGGACGTAAGAGATGAGAAGTTGATGAGTGGAAGGTTGCCGCAACGTCGCGGTGGCTTCCACGTAGTGACGGAGGGTTGAGACCACGCAGAGTTGAGGGTCAGAAGGGAAGAAAGGGTAGAAGACCGAGAGAGAGTTGGACTTAGTTCGACGTGAGATCTGAAAGGTGACACCCGCTGGACAGAAAGTAAACGCGTTGGCATCAAAGGCGCGTACGTCCGCTACCCGTCGAAAGGAAACCAGACAGAGCAGGAGGGTGAATTTTGCGGTAAGCTGGCGGAGTGATAGTTTCTCGTTGGGAGGCCAATTACGTAAAAATTGAAGGACCACGCCAACGTCCCAGAGACTAGAATATTTAGGTTCCGGGGGGCGCCGTAGGCGCATACCGCGGAGAAGTCTGCAGATGAGCGGGTCCTTACCAACAGGAATCCCCTGTATCGGAGTATGAGCCGCTGAGATGGCTGACCGTACCACATTGATGGAACGGTATGACTTTCCTGCGGTGAAAAGTGAAGTTAAGAAATTCATGATGGAGTGAGTAGGTGCAGTAAAGGGATTGAGGTCCCGTCCCACACACCAACTTGTCCAGGAGTGCCATGCTGATAAGTAGCACCTCCTAGTTCCTGGTGCCCATGAATCCCATAGCAGGTCCTTAGTTTCCTGCGATAATTCTTCGGTTCTCCAGGAACCCCGGAAAGAGTCCAGGCCACAAGGGGCAAGCGTTCCTGCAGGACTAGTGGGTGAGGAAGGCCCAATGGATTCCTGAGGATGGTTGGGGCATCTGGTAGGAGGAGGGGGTCGTTGATTGAGAGTTCCAGAAGGTCCGGAAACCATGGCTGGCTCTGCCAGAGCGGCGTGATGAGAATTATTCTCACTCCCTGTAGACGGATCCGGTGAAGGACCCTCGTTATCATTGCGAAAGGAGGGAATGCGTAGGCGCCGTCCCTTGGCCATTGTTGGAGAAAAGCGTCCGTTGCGAGGCTCTCCGGGTCTGGGAGCCAGCTGAAGAAAACTTCTGTCTGTCGATTGTTGCGGGACGCGAAAAGGTCTAGGTAGAGAGGTCCCCTCTGTGCATCCAGTAGTGCGAAAATGTGAGGGTCTAGCTGCCAATCGCTGGCGTCCCGCCAGTGGCGTGAGTACCAATCCGCCGTCGTATTGGAGTCTCCTGGTAAGTGCTCTGCCAGCAAGGTGATGTTGCGTGGTAGGCAGTAGTCGAAGATCTCTTTCGTGAGATCTGCCAGTGTTCGAGAACGAGTGCCTCCAAGGCGGTTGATGTATCTGACCGCTGAGACGTTGTCCATGCGGAGTAGGATGCAGCAGTTGGATCGGTCCTTTGCCAGGCTGCGAATGGCGAAGGACCCGGCCAAGAGTTCCAGGCAATTTATGTGCATCGAGAGCTCTTCGGAAGTCCAGACTCCTCCTGTGGACGTGGTTCCGTCTGTTGCCCCCCAGCCTGAACGGCTGGCATCCGATTCCAGCACGAAGTCTGGCTGGTTCCCGAATATGGCCCTGCCGTTCCAAGCCTGCATGCAATTCAGCCACCAGTGTAGTTCTTCCCGAACTTCGACCGACATTGGAACCGGTTGGTCGTATGTCGGTTGTCTGCGAAGGAAACTTGCCTTGAGGCGTTGCATGGCCCTGTAGTGCAGGGGCCCGGGAAAAATGGCCTGGATGGACGCAGAGAGAAGGCCTACGATCCGTGCCAGTAATCGTAGGGGTATGGTAGTCCGACGAAGGACTTTCCGGATCTCCCTGCGGATTGCCGTAATTTTGGTAGCCGGGAGGTGAAGAGTGCATGATGTGGAGTCTATTACGAATCCGAGGAATTGAACTGATTGAGCCGGGGTCAATGCGGACTTGGGATGGTTGACGACGAAACCCAGAGAGTCCAAAAGGTGTAGTGCATATGCCGTATGTCTCCGCAGAGTGTCTGCATCCTCGTCGAAGATCAGGATATCGTCGAGGTAGATGATGCATCTTATACCTTGGGATCTGATTTTTGCCACTACCGGCTTCATAATCTTGGTAAAACACCACGGGGCCGAGCTGAGGCCAAACGGGAGACAGGTGAACTGCCAAGGGATCCCGTGCCAGAAGAAGCGGAGGTAGGGACGGCTGCTTCTGTGTACCGGAATGGTAAGGTACGCATCTTTGAGGTCCAGACGAGTGAACCAGTCGTCGCGTCGAAGCAAGTCCCGGAGGAGATGTATACCTTCCATTTTGAAGTGTCGATATACTACGTGCGAATTGAGCTCCCTGAGATTGATAACGGGGCGAAATTCGCCTGTTTTCTTCCTGACCAGGAAGATATTGCTGTAGAAACCGGTGGCATCCGGAGCCGGTTGAATGGCACCCTTGGAGCGGAGTTCTCGGAGTTCCGCGTCTATGAGGCAGGCATCTGCTCGTGTAGTCTGGATTGGACGTGGAGGGGTCAGCTGGAGCGGGGTCGAGTCGAACTCTATTCGATAGCCCTGCACCGTTTGGATTATCCACGCATCTGAAGATAGTTCTTTCCAGTTCTGGAAAAAAAGAGAAACACGACCTGCGATATGACAGGGGGTTAGAGGAAGAGTAAGATTCCGACTTACCGTTGGAGAATCTTGCTCGTGAGCGTCCTCGGGTGCCTCGGCCACGATCAGATCCCCTGAAGTGGCCGAATCTATTTCGACTAGATGAGTCTGGGTAGAACATCTGAGTCCTTGTTGTACGGGGGCCGGATGGCCAAAAACGGCTGGCGGCACGGCCCCTCTGCCGTCCAGCCCTTCCAAAAACACCACGGGTGTGGGAACCGCGGAAGACTTTCCGCATTGAAGATTGTGCCTTGTTAAGGGACGTGAATATGTTGACCCTTTTATTTAATTCCTTAAGGAAGGCCTCTCCAAATAATTTACCCTGTGCTAAGGGTCCTAATTCCTTATCCCCCAGTTCGACCAGTTTTTCGTCGATACGGTAAAGTGCTGCTCGGCGCCTCTCCGAAGAGAGGGCTACGTTGGTGTTCCCTAAGAAACAGAAACACCTTTGTGCCCATTCACGGGTATCTCGTGCCCATTCACGCACCGTATCTGGGGTAAAAGTGTCAGCCCTCTCATAGGCTTCATCCGCCATATCCATAATTCTGGCTAGTGGCCCAATGGCATCTAGCAGCTTATCTTGCGCTCCTTTAAAGCCGCGCTCTATGCCCTTGCGCGGATCCCGACCCCCTCGGGACATGAACGTAGTCATGAGCGGGTCAAACTCGGGGGTGTGCGTCACTTTGTCCGGTAGACTAGGGCGAGGGCATTCGGATCTCATCCGGTTTCTTACTTCCTTGTCTAGCGGTTTTCTGAGCCAGAAGTGCATAAACCTTGCCAAATGCTCAGGTGGTGACCATTCTTCCGAACGGGGGTGCCGGATGTTTCTTGGGTCGAACATTTGGAGGCCCGAATTGTCGAGGAAAATCTCCGAGCCCTCCTGTGGGTTATCAATGGATGTTGCCATGGAGTTCTGGGGCTCACCCAGACCCTGTTCCCTTATGAAGTAAGGGTCAGAGTTGGCCGTGGAATCCCTGTCGGAGTCCCCCTGGTCAGAGGCTGCCGCCTGCCATTCATCCAGCACAGCTAGTGCCTGAGTGGGTTCTACATCTTCCTCACCTGAGGAAAGTTGTGTGGCATCGTGGGTAGCACAAACCGTGGCTTTCCTGCGATCAGCAGGGGCTTTCCCTTTAGCCTTGCGTGGGGTTACATTGCCCTTCCAATGGCGTTTTCGCCGTTGGGAGTGTTCCCTGGAAGAGTCAGAGTCTTCGGAGTCCGCCTTATAATGAACCCGTTTAGAGGTGGGCCTGGGAACCTCAGGGTTTGTTTGGAGCGACTTGGAAGCGGCTTGTTCCATGGCTGCAGCCACGGCTGCTGTTATCATGGCCTGGAGGTCTGGGGTTTGTGATTCCTCCATTATGAGGAGTGAGGATTCGGGGCTCACCCGGTAAATTGCGTGAGGGCACTAGGCACGATTAATGGAGAGGCCTGGGGACCGGGGTGGTATGGTATCAGGACTAAATAACCTGTGGTTAGAGACCGGTAGGTCGTAGAGGAGAGGGCTGATTCACTGGGGCTCACCCAGGTGATCGGAACCTGCATAAACAGGACCGTTTAGCAGCATAAAATGGGGGCTCACCCCGGCCAGAATAAGGTGCAGACCAACTGGCTAAACCAACCCCAAGTGTAAGGCACTAACCTGGTCCCACTGAGTGAAAATGGTAAGGCTTTTCAATTGCTTGTTGGAATAGCAGGAGCAGAAAAATCAGGCAGTGTCTATCTCTTTAAGATGGCCGCCGGACTGACAGGCTCAGTGTGTGGAGAATAGTACCTCCCCCAGTTTGGGCGGCAAACTGTAAGCTTGCCATTCGCATAAAACTGCCGAACGTGAATAGAAGATCTATGCGAACTGCCGAACGTGCGAATAGAAATAGATGCGAACGTTTAAAAAGGCGATCGCGTCAAACTGCCGAACGAAGCGTTCGGTAGTTAGAAACGAATAGTCAATGTGCGGTCGCGCGGGCATTCGAATAAAACAGGCGAATGCGCAAAACTACCGAATAACGCGTTCGGTAAAAGAACAGAAAAACTGTTAAAGAGAAACAGAGAAAATGGAGGGAAAGTACAGACGGCGGGAAAGCCGTGAAAGACAGTTAGGGAGCCAGACAGGGTCCCCTGGTATACAGGGGTTAAGAGCATTAATAGGGTAAATATATAAAGGTACAGTGAAAACAAAAGGCATGTAAATGAAAAGTGTATGTAGAATAGATAATACAAAATTTGGTACTTAACTTGTGATGGAGCAGCAAAGAAAGAGGAAATGATGTCATAGGTCTCACCTCTTATACCCTATTCTACGTTGTGATTGGTTAAAAGTTTTGTCACTCATTTCTTTGCTGCTATGGAGATAGTAAAGAAAGATTATGCAAAATACGAAGCCTCCTGTCATGTGATAAAATTAGTTGTAAAAAAACATTACAGGCAATGTGCCAGCCAGAGAATGTTCTCGCTTGAGTTGTAAAACGAACACTATAACAGTGGTTCCCAGATGTTTTAGGTTCGAGGCGCCCTTAATATTTCAATATTTTTCTAAGGCACCCCAAGTCAAAATTTCTAGATTGTATATCTGTTCAGCGCTGCAGTATTTACTAGCACTATATTGTAATGTATAGTGTTGGTGTTTGAAGGGGTGCTTGTATATAGTTTTAGTGTTTTAATTCAGGGGTGTGTTTGAATGTAATGTTCACTTTGAAATGCAGATGTACATTTGACATTTGTGTGAAGTATTTGTGTTTGAGTGAAGGGGTGTGTTTGTATATCCTTTAGGAGTTTGAATGTGTTTGTATGTAATATTTCTGTTAGATTGCAGGAGTATGTTTGTATGTTGTGCTGGTGTTTGACTACTTGGATGTATGCACATACACTACCACATACATACATACATACTTATACAGATATACATGCACATTAACACACAGATACAAATAAATACACCAACACATACACACAAATTCATATAGGCACGGACACATACAAACACTGACACATACAAACATGTTAACACACGCATACACTGACATATACACACACAAACACTCTGACACACAGATACGTGCACCCTGACACACACAAACACTGACATATGCACACAACATGACACAGACACATACACACACCCTGACACACTGATGCACATACACAGATGCACACCCTGACACACAGATGTGAGAGCACACACAGACATACGCACTTTCACAGAAGCACACTGACATATAAACACAGATGCACACCCTGTCCCACACGCTCACACACAGAAGCACACAATGACACACACACACATACACTACACATACATACACAGATGCACACCCTGGCAAATAAACACACACACAGATGCACACTCCGACACACACACTCACAAGTGATATTTTTTTTTCTATCTCCATCCACCCTCCTGTTAGCTTACCTTACGTGTCCAGGAGGGGGCTTGGAGTCCTGGTCCTGCTGCCCATCATTGTAATTCTTTTCACTGATGGATTGTGGGTAAATTAGCTTAGCAACTTAAATTAAATGTTGCTTAAGCTCTGCCCATTTCCAACGATTGCAGAAGGTCACCCTCCCTCATAAGAAAAAGGTGAATTAAAAAAAAAATAACAAGAAGAACTAATCTGAAAACATAACCCCCAAAGTAACAAAAAGATATACACTAAATTGTGAATGTACATCCTTCTTTGTAGCAGCTGAAAAGACCATATTACTCTGTGTAATTATACACAGTTAATATATCTAAAAACAATTATCAGTTTACCCTTATAATATAAAATAATTTCTCCAAACCACAAGCGGAAAACAATTAACTTTTGTTATTTCAACATTTCATTACGTTTCTGTGTTTAACCCCTTAAGGACTGGACTGTTTTTGCAATGTTGTACATTTGCGACCAGGCATATTTTTACACCTTTGTGGTGTTTAGCTGTAATTTTCCGCTCTCTCATTTACTGTTCCCATACAAATTATATATTATTTTTTTCAGGACAAAAGGGGCTTTCTTTACATACCATTATTTATATAATCTCATGTAATTTAATTTAAAAAAAATACAAAAATATGATGAATAATTGAAAAAAAATACATGTTTTTTACTTTTACTTGAAAAATCCTTTACTCATCTACAAAAGCGAATGAAAAAAACTGCTAAATAGATTCAAAATTTTGTCCTGAGTTTAAAAATACCCAGCGTTTACGAGCTTTTTTGCTTTTTTTTTTGCAAGTTATAGGGCTATAGGTACAAGTAGGATATTGCAGTTTCAAAACATACATTTTTAAAATGTATCAATAGTGACATTGTAACACTATTATCTGTCATAAATCTCTGAATAACACCCCACATGTACATATTTTTTTTAAAGTAGACAACCCAGGGTATTCAATATGGTGTATGTCCTGACTTTTTTAGTAGCCACTTAGTTGAAAACACTGGCCAAACTTAGCCTTCATATTTGTTTGTGTGTGAAAAAAGTAAAAAACTAAATTGAATGCTAATTTTGGCCAGTGTGTGTGACTAAGTGGTTACTAAAAAAGACTGGACATACCCCATTTGCAATACCTTGGGTTGTCTTCTTTTGCAAATGGTATACCATCATGGGGGTAATTCTCATTCCTGGGCTACCATACGCTCTCAAAGGCAACGTAACCAACCTGGTCATTTTCAATGTAAAAATATTTGACCCATATATTTGACAGTGTAACTTTCAAAAATGCTATAAAACCTGTACATGGGGGGGTACTGTTTTACTCGGGAGACATCGCTGAACACAAATATTAGTGTTTAAAAACTCGAAAACGTATCACAACAATTATATCATCAGTAAAAGTGCTGTTTGTGTGTGAAAAATGCAAAAAATGTCACTTTCATTGGCAATATCATCGCTGTGATATGTTTTACTGTTTTGAATCACTAATATTTGTGTTCAGCGAAGTCTCCTGAGTAAAACAGTACCCCCCATGTACAGGTTTTAGGGTGTCGTAGAACGTTACAGGGTAAAATACAGTGCTAGCAAATTAAATTCTCTGGACTTTTCAGCCTGGGTTG
>OW240916.1:278285490-278300251 GCA_933207985.1 Pelobates cultripes
TGTCTGTCCCTAGATCACACCTTCTATTTACTATTTGTTTATTTAGGGCTACCCCCTGCTTGATATTCTCAGGACACACACGCATTCACCTAATATAGGGGTCTGTGTCTTTTCGTTTTCTTTGTTCACCTGCTACTTCTGCCTAAAGTTACAGGCTACTGTATGCAACTTTATTGCAAAGACACTTTACACAAAAAATGTGATTATCCCGTGTATTCATCCGATTTATGGAGCCATTTCCAGGCATCTATATCTAACTGGTGTGAGTAGCCAGTTGGAATACACATATCTAGGTTGCTGTACATTTAAACATTATGTTTTTCTTATTATTTAGTTTGTTTTAGTTTTGTGTACTATGGTATATTTATATAACGCAGCCACTGGCCCAACACAATTCTGATTTCACCTTTTTTTCATGCGTGTAAGTATAAAACTACAATTAAAGGAATCAATGTTAGAGAGGGAATTTTTCAATAGAAATCATACAAAAATCACAATTACGGTACTAAACAGGCAACCTGAATACTGTAGACCATAGAAAGCACTTATAGACTAGTCTTGCAAAATTCTGCTCCTTTTGTCACCTCTGTCATGCCCAACAAAAGCATTTCATATTTTACTTTTTATACCATACTCATATTAACAAAGAAATGTGTGACATATTTCAAAGCCGCAGGAATTCGGCTTTTAACCGAGATATATTCATGTTTTCCTGTCTTATTGAAAGGATTATTATTCCTGAAATGTTTAATAAGTCTTTTAGGCAGGTAAGTAGCCAAAAAATATGAGAAGTGCCAATTGCTATAATGGGCAAGGAAGCAGTTACTTTGAAAGCTTGGCTGGAAAAGTGATAAAGCAGACTAATCTGGGGGTTTGGAGGACAATACACATTTTACAGTAGGAATAGGCACTCACTTGCTTTTTTTTACTTTGTAATTCATTTGATACATTTAAGAATTTTTTATTCTGTCAGACAGGGCCTAAAACTTTCTGGCTCGAAATATGTGGAGTTCGAATGTACTAATGGCACCCAAATCACTTAATCACAATGAAGTGATCTGGTTGCTGTGCCCCTGTCTGTTCAAGTCTGTAGTGTAAGACATTGCCGTTCTTTAGGAATACAATGTATAAATTGCAAGTTTAACACAAGACTAGTGGCTGTCTTCTTGACAGCCACTAGAGGCGCTTTCTCTGCTAGAACAGAGTAAAACTCTGTGATAGATATGATTGCCTCAGTTCTCTGCTGTTTAGGAATTAGATCACTTTAATTATGCAGAGCCAGCCACATGTCCCCTCATGTAAACTATACAGACTCTGTTTCAATGCTCACTATAGGTTCCTAATGTGCATAGGGCAAGCATGTCTAACGATGTGCTCATACTATGCTTTTTGGAACAGATTCACAAAAAACGGGACACCAGGGAAGAAAGTCAGGAAGTTGGGACATGAGCATAAAATTGGGACTGTCCTGAAAAAATTGAGATGGTTTGGGAACTTCCTGTGTGTAATTACAATTCAATTAACAAAGCTGGCGATAAGAAGTTCTTATGTAAACATAATGTGCTGTAAGATATGAGTGGCAATGAAACCATCTTTTCATGCAGGCTATGTGGGAGTCACAACCAGGGGGGGTGTGGCTAAGACTGCATAAACAGAAGCAAAAATTGTTTAACTCCTAAATGGAAGAGAAATGATCAGTGAGACTGCATGGGCATGATCTATACACCAAAACTGCTCCAGTTGTTTTGGTGCCTATAGTATCCCTTTAATGTCACACCCTGGTTGTGATTACATTTTGGTTCTCAGACATCCCAGCATTTACTTATTTATTTATTTATTAACTGTTTATTTAAATAGGTACAAATAGCAACAACATTATTTTCCCGGAGTCAAGTCTGGACTTATACTATGAAAATGGATCCGATGGATGAGGCGAGGTATTGCTACTTTTGGAGGTGGGTTTGTGGTGCCTATGGGACTAGGAATGTGTCGGTGCTTGTCTTTCAAAGCTGATGAATATGTGACAGAGATTACCCACTACCAATTACATATGATACATCTACTTGTTACTTATTATCATTATTAGTTATAAAGTGCCAACAAATATATATTGCTTTATTATATACACAAAAGAAAAATAAGTAACAATAATAATCTTACAATACTACAAAAATGTCAGTGATAGAGGCTACAGAGCATACACTTATATCACAAATGCATAACAGCTCACTTACTTATTACCTCAAAAGGGCTGGGCACGTGTAACAAACAAACCCCAACGCATCCGCACAATTACTAGTGCCTTTCTCAAATCACACACACATACGCTATGTAAAGTCACACAAAAACACCCCCTCTACACATGAATATGCCCCTGTATTCAAACATCACCACTTCACACATATACAGCCCTGCATTCACACATACCATAGCACTCTTAAATTCAAACACTCAGACAGTACACACATATACAACCCCCAGGGGGCAAGACACCATGGAAGTTGTACAGCCATTGAGGATCTATATTTTTCCTGCTGTATAGACCCCCGAAAATTATTGCACCAGGGGCCTCTCTTCATTAGTTCTACGACTGAATAGAAATACCTATAGAAATGTTGCAGTTAAGAGCTAGCCCAGTTTCCTGTAAACTACACGGCACGAAGAATGCAGCTGTGGGTAGAGATGTACGGGGTGAAGAATGTGGCTGGGGGTTGGATGTACTGAGGGATGCATGTGGCTGTGGGTAGAGATGTTCAGGGTGAAGAATGTGGCTGTGGGTTGGATGTACGGGGGAAAAATGTGGCTGCGGGTCGGATGTAGGTGGGGGAGAATGTGGCTTTGGGTTGGATGTACGGGGGAAGAATGTGGCTTTGGGTTGGATGTACATGGTGAAGAATGTGTCTGTGGGTTGGATATATGGGGGGAGAATAATGTAGCAGTGGGTAGGGATGTTTGGGGGGGAAATGTGTCTGTGGGTAGTATGCATGGGGGGGAGAATGTGGCTGTGGGTTGGATATGCGGGGAGAAGAATGGCTGTGGGTAGGGATGTATGGGGGGAGAATGTGGCTGTGGGTTGGATATACGGGGGGAGAAGAATGTGGCTGTGGGTAGGGATGTATGGGGGAGAATGTGGCTGTGGGTTGGATATGTGGTGGGAGAAGAATGTGGGTAGGGATGTATGGGGGGGGGAATGTGGCTGTGGGTTGGATATGCATGGGGAGAAGAATGTGGCTGTGGGTAGGGATGTATGGGGAAGAATGTGTCTGTCGGTGTGTTATCTATGGGGGAAGAATATGGCTGTGGGTAGGGATGTATTGGGGGGAAGAATGTGCCTGTCATTATGTTATCTATGGGGGAAGAATATGGCTGTGGGTAGGGATGTATGGGTGGAAGAATGTGTCTGTGGGAGGGATGTACGTGGAGAAGAATGTGGCTGTGGGTTGGATGTACGGGGGGAAGAATGTGACTGTGGGTGGGGATGTGCAGGGGGAAGAATGTGTCTGTGGGGAGGGATGTACGTGGGGAAGAATGTGGCTGTGGGTTGGATATACTGGAGGAAGAACGATAAATCTGTGTGTTGCCAAAAATGGTATATATAAAAATTATGCTTAGAGCTGATCTGAAGTGACTGATGATTGCAATATCACAACACATACTTAAAACTAGAAAATATTGCTTAGCATCCCTCCTACAGAATCAAGTCATTGCATCAAACAATCAAAGAAACTGCCTCGACCGTCCTCTGATCCTAGCAATAGCTCTGAGTGCAAAGAATATATTAAATAAGAAAATGTCATGTAAATTTAAACTGAAATATTAGGGGAAAGATAACAATTTACTGATGGGGAATATCTGTGAAACAAAAATCTCCACGTAATTATTATTTCTGGTTTTAAGCTAGAAATGCTAAGAATTATAACATTGTCGGCTGTGAGATAAATAGATATTGTGATTTGTACTGGGGAAAACAAATGAATGTGACAATCCTTTGAATGTGTAGAGTCTTCCAGGTGCACCTATTCAATTAGTGATGGCAGGAGTTTTGGGATTTTTCCTTATTATATACAGTGTTATAATAAAACACTTCCTGCAGCTGATTTATGAAATTTTCTACAACACTCTTGGAGTAATAAAGCTTTTTACTTGACATGTTAGCTAGCACATAAGTGTCGAGAAAAATTCACAAGCATCGTAAAAGCTATAAAATTAGCACAAACAAATAAAAAGAAGACAGACTGTGATCAAGACTAACATCTTTAATAAATATCAATTTCAGCTCGAGTAGCTGAACAGCAAAATATAGATGGCAACAGATTTTCCAAGCAGATTAAATACCATATATAACATTTAATAGAAATATGAATACAATCAGAACTAAAATTTAAAGGGCCAGTAATAGCACCATAACCACTACAGCTTATTGTTTCAGTTATAGCGCAAGTGCTGTCTACTTATTTCAAACTGTTTAACAAAGAATAGAGCTCTCCCAACAACCTATGACTGGCCTTGAGAGTAATAGTGACATTTCAAAAACAAAACACATATAAACATCTTTGAAAAATTATTTTTTCCCACTATTAAAAATAGTTGAGAACCATGAGCTAATATTCAGACAAGATAAATAAAAAAAATATAGAAAACAAGAAGGTGTTCAGCGCTTTTCAGGTACTGATACAGTCCAAAGGGCAGCTGAGTCACCAGGGTCTCTCGTTCCATGAAGAAGTAGATAAAAACACAGTAAGAATAAGTGCACTCACACTTTTTGGGAGCTAAGAAAGTTGGAGCTACATCTTAGCTCTTAAAAAGTGTGAGTGTATTTATTCTTACTTGCAATTTATTGGAATTGTTACGCACTTCTCTGTCAGCTTTCTATTTCTTCTTTGTTTTATTATACAGGGTTGCCTGTAAGTCCCTACCCATCCATATATCTTATATATCCAGCGTATCTGTGTGCAGGATGGGTAGGGACTTATGGGCCACTCTGTATATAAATACTCCAAGGACACTCCAGGTGCTAAAGAAAAATAAAAGAATTAGGCCAATGATAAAAAGATAAAAATAAAAAAGATACGGTATTTTATATTACCTTATCTTATGTATTTTATCTTAACCTTATTTTATAGGGTAATTTCGTAGGGTATTTTGTCTGAATATTAGCTCCTGGTTACTCCACTATTTTTAATATTATGAAAATATTTCTTCATACTGCTAATATAGAGATTGGTAACCCCTTACCCAGTTCTGAATTGTATTAATTATTTATTCTCCTACTCCCTCCACCCTACAGTCAGCACATTCCAATCACTTATTTTGGGATGTTCTTTTCTGTTCACTTGCATCATATAAACATCAATACGTTAAAAGATCACTTTTATTTGATCATTTAAAAATGGCATGTATCTCTAAACTAGTAACCTTAGAACATATCTATGTCATTAGCCATGTAGTCACTGGATAATTAAGTCAAAAATAAAAAAATCTGACACTTTAGATCTGAGTTTGCAACGACCATATATTATTGCAAAAATAATAACCTCATCCTGTGATACCCCAATTTAGTCACTAGGGGTCACTATTTTAGTCTCACAATTCCTGTGATAAGTAGTAGTCCCACCCGCATAGTTAAATCAGAGTGCAAATACTGCCCAAATGAAAACACAAGAGGCTACAAAGTATCACTGGGAAACACAGATCTGTGGGTATGTAGAATATCACATCAGGACTGAAAGTGCAGGAACAGCTATTCCCTATACTGGCCCTAACAAAGAGGCTACACAAATAGGGCATCCCTATATATTTTCCAGCCGTCATGCAGTGGCAACAGTACAGAAAAAACATACCCCTACATGCACACACAGTCTCTATATAAAAACACGATTAGATTCAAATACACAAACACTGCTCAAATACACAAACACTGCTCATAAACGCCTACAAGGATGTCCAAATGGTCGATCCCAGCTGGCATAGCATCATTAGAGTTTTACAACTGATGTTTACCTTTTGGCCACCCTTGCGCTAGAGAAAGGGCCCAAAAAAGTTCTTGCACCAAGGCCCTCTCTACATTTGTTCCGTCACTGGCTAAAGGATTGTGTGAAGTTAAGTGTGGCCATTCAGCATTGTGTTAAGTGAGGAATGAACACTCACTACTGTCCAAAATGAGGAAGAAGGGAGTAAGTCAGAAAATGGCTTAGTACATAAGAAAAATACAGCAGAGCAGTGAAAAAAGTGAATAAGTGAAGAATTAGTCAAAACATCTTATTTTATAACTGACAGTTTTGAAAGAGAATGATGTAAGCAAGGCTGTCTCAAATGAAGGAACACATTGACTTTAGATTTATAACATGCTGACTCTTATGGTAATTAGGAAAAAGACAGACTATACTAAAAGTAATTGAATTTGTCAGGTCACAGATGCTGTCATATTACTGATCATGTTTAAATGACTTTAATTACCCTTTCACATAATAGTCTATCAGCATCTTTATGCTTTTAGAGTTACCTTGAACTAAATATGGAGAGGATCTGATAATATATTAGGTAACATTGTCATACAGATCATTCTGTTCTGATATAGAACACCACAAAAGTCTGTGAAAACCACAACAATAATTCTATTAACTCTTTTATTGCTAGATCAATTCACCTCCGAGTTGCACTGACTGCATTTAAAAGGACACTATAGGAACCCAGACTACTTCAGCTCATTGAAGTGGCCTGGGTGCAATGTCCCAGCCCCACTTAGTCCTGCAATGTAAACCACTGCAGTGTTTGAAAAACTGCTATGATTACTTTGCAGGACTGATACTGCCTTCAGTGGCTGTCAATCAGACAGCCACTAGAGGCACTTCCTGTTTGCTAGGTGACTTTGGTCGCATTGAGGCAATGCTTTCCAAAAGGGAGGGCCTACTGCGCTTGCAGCATGCATGTGCATTAACCTCCCACTTGGATGATGTAGGAGTAGGGGGAGCGCCAACCCAGTGCCGAGGAAGGCCAGCGCTGAAATCGGGTATCTGTTGAAAGAGTTTTTAAACCCTTTACATGCCAAGAGGGTGGGAACGGGCAAGGGAGTGGGGGACCAGAGGGAACTATAGTGTAAAGAATACAACTTTGTATTCCTTATACTACAGAATCCATTTAAACACCGATATCAGTAGTTTTTCTGAGTTACCCTTAATTTTATTTCAGGTAAAGTTTGCAAAATATTCACATAAAGTTTGCAAAATATTCAAAATATATATATTAAAAAAAAAATACCATACAAAATGCCAAAGAAAAGATAAGAATTGTAAATGTTAAGGAACAGCATGGGACAGTGACTGATTTAGAAATATAAAAAACCCCACACATTATGCTTTCACACTTAACATTAGTTCAGCTTTACATAAAGTAAAAAAAAATGGATTAATTGTACATTTTCTTTTTAATTCTTTATTTTTGCAGATAAATGGTTCATGCAGTTTTATTGGTTTACAATAATGAAGTCAAAGATAATTTGGCCCATTTTTGAGCTATGCAAGAAAAAGAAAACAATTAGAATAACATACGTATATAGCATTTCAAATCAGGAAAGGTAAGTCGCGTGTAGCTAGTGTTAAAAGTTTCTAGAATTGTTAGATGTTGGTGTATGCCGAGTAGAGCGCTCTGTGTCCCCGAGCTTGGGGAGGGGGGAAGAATGTCGCTCTATGACCTGGCCCCTTAATGAGACCCTTAGTTAGTGTCAACTGTGCTCTGTGTCCTCCTGGTGTCAGTCTCTAGGCTATAAGAATGGCAGAGCGTGTGTTACACAGAGTGTTTATTTAAAGGTGCATGTAGTAATTCAAGGTGATGTCTAGCTAGAACGTGGAAGGGTGAAGTTCCCTGTTATAGTAACAATAGTGCATTCTAGCTTGCATTCCTCGTGGAGTGGCAGTGTGCAGGTAATAGTGTGAGCGAGAACATTGGCAATTTGTTTTGTGTTAGAGTGAGTCTAACCCGACCACAGTGGGAAACTGTTAGTACTTAGGTGGGCAAGAAGCTAATAAAAATAAAATCAACGAAAAACAAGGTGTACAGTCCCAACAGCCAGTTTTGGAGATGATCCCTTCTGGGTCTCACGTGCCCGTTAAGTGCCGATTTGCCTGTTGCGCTTTGGATGAGGTAATAGGTGGGGAGGAGGCATCAAAGCCGGTGTTGGTGGTGGGTCCAGTTGGCTGGAACGGTTTTAAATTGGACATGTCCCAGGTGTGTGAGGGCTTGGTGTGAGGATGCTTGGCTCTGAATTTGGTGTCAGTCCTAGTGCCATAAGCACAGAGTCTATTTCCAAAGCATCGGTTATTGGGTTTTTTTTGCCACCATGCGTGATGACCAGGCTCCTGGGGAATACCCAGCAGTATGGGATAGAGTGTTGGCGGAGTGCGGTGGTCAGAAGTCTGAACAGGCTTCTCCATACCAAGATAGGTCTGGACAGGTCTTGGTAAAAAGATAGAGGTTAGTTGTGCTGACCTGGTTTGGAGCTGTTGTATGACATCATTTGGAGATTCTGCTGGTGCTCTGGTAGCTCTTGGGATGAGATAAATCCTGTCGATCATGGCTTGTTTGGCCTTCTTTGAGGTCAGTAGTGTGGTTAGAAACCTCCTGATATAGTGTGGTAGTTCGTCAGGGGTCACGGTTCCCGGGATTCCCTATATTTTGACATTCCGGCTCCTGTGTTTATCATTGTGTTGGTAGGCAATGACTGGGTTTGTTGGAGCTCTGTTGTTTGTGCTTCTATCTTTAGGCATCGTGTAGTGAGGCCCTGTGTGTCCTCCTCCACTGTGTTGACTCGCCGCTCCACAGCGTGTATCTCCTATCCCATTATGGCGAGGTCTGCTGCAAACATTGTGCAGATATTACGAAGAAGTGCTTTTATATCTCCTTTGGTGATGTCACAATTACTATATGACCCAACACGCAGAACTATGTACTACACAATGAACACGGATAATGTATATCGGGCCTTAGAATGGCCGGACTTAACGTTAATAAAGAATGGTCAAAATACTAGCCGAGATCAGGGACACAGAAAGAAACACTATGAGGAAACAAGCCAGAAGTTAAGGATACCAGAAATACGGGGAAGACAAAATACAAGCCAAAGTCAAATACCAAAAAGAACAAAGTAACGGCCTTTTAACTTGAAGAAATAAACTTGATAACGAAATACGTCCTGGTATGCAAAGTGGTTGTAGTCATTTGATTCAAAGAAAATTTTGGCAAATTATATTCAAAAGAGATAGCAAGGAGAATCCCAGATGGCAGACTTTAGTATTCCTTATCCTTCTCATATAACTTAAGGTAAGAACCGATTAATAATTGCAATCACTGGAGAACTTATCTTTTCTTTCACGAATGATGGGAGTTGAAGTCCTTTCCACAGTAGAATGAATTATGGTTCCATAAAGTAAGTAAAGAGAGGCAGGAATCCGAAGTTAAGTCTGTTCCTTGAGAGGGAGAGAGGAGTAGAGTGAAGCCAGGATGAAAGCCAGAGGTTCGGTACACAGGAAATCAGGTTAGCAGAGTTCTATAGCGAAGCGGCAACAATGTAGCGAGAGCACATCAAACCACAAAGATTGATTGAGCACTTTAGACATGTGACGTCAGATGCATGGGCGGAGACTGATCGTCGAAAGCCGAAAATCATACTGGTCATGCCGATCGGGATAAAATTCAACATGGAGGAGTTCTGAAACAATATGGTGGAATCCTGACATCTAGTCACCAATCTCCGAAAGGGACTCTACAGGCACCCAGACTATTTCATCTCATTGAAGTGGTCTGGATGCAGTGTCTCTGTCTTCTTAACTAGGCAATGTAAAACATTGCAGGATTAGAGAAAGAGCAATTTATACATTGCAGGGTTAAGACTGCCTCTAGTGGCAGTCTACTAGACAGCCACTAGAGGTGCTTTCGGCAGTTTCATGGAGTTTTACTCTGTGAAATGATGCTGGACATCCTCATGCTTTGCATCAGGCCGTCCAGATTCTTCTGAATCCCCACAGGAAAGCATTAAGCATTAAGACATTAGGTTCCTTCTCGCAACGACATAGGAGGAGGTGGAGACAGAGGTAGCGCAGAGGAATAAGATGAGTGATTAAAGGGTTATTGAACCCTTTGAGTGCTGTGGGGGCCAAGGGGGGATGGAAGGAATGGGCAGCGCAAGGGCAGAGCCTGGACCAGGTGATCATCTTTACCATGGGATGCAAAAAAAATTAAATGAAGATTTAGAAAAAAAAAAAAGCCCTTTATTGTATGAAACATAACTTTTAATCATACATCTTTAAAAGATCAAAAAATATGTGTCAATATCCTATCTCTTTTAGATATTGACACATATCTTAGTTAGAAGGGAAATAACTGTGTGAAGGGCTAATAGCCAGGACATTATAAAATCTTACTTTTTGCCTTTGATCTCCAGGCCAGGAGAACAGTGATAGAGATTTGATTTAACGTGGCCTTTCCACGGTTCAACTTTTTACGTCATCTTTTATGTAATGAAATATCTTTGCATACATCACATGAGACTGAAAAACAAGACTCACTGGCTAGTTCTTCCTGTAACTGGCAATATTTATACCAGTTATCCCTGGGTAACAGATGCTCCATTGCCCATTTTTTATGCCTTACAACCTAAGCCACATCACTGGTTGACCTCCAAAGGCAATTTTATGTACAGCAATACTGTTTGTGTATGTTTTTGCACCTTAAGGTTGTTTGTAATCTATTGTTGTTGTACAAAAGTTACAATTACCCTATTTAAGCATGTTATAATTTCTCTATTAATGAGTCTGTATCTTATCTAATTACCCGCCATGTGTATTAAATGCTATATGTAGGTCACACAGTGCCAATGTTAAGATGCAGGCTCAAAGAACATCTAATTTTGGATAGTTTGAAATCTGTATTTTTACTGTAAAATATGACAAATAATTTTGTCCTGAAAAATATAGTGCCCACAAACCGCACAGGCACAGGATGCACCCATGGAAAAGAGAAGAGAGGTAAGAATTGAGTCTGGAAAAAGAATGAGATCAAGATGGAAGAATGGAAAAGTGTGAAGTACGCTTAAAGAATGCGTGAAGAACAAAATGGTCCTAATGAGAACAGGGAGCATCAGCATACGTTTGGATCATATGAAATAAGTAATTCTAGGCAAGAAGAGGACCACTGATAATAAGCAAAATCCAGGCCTTATATTAGACATCAAGACAAAATGAAACTAAAATAGTTCCTAAGATCACGGCCATGTAAAATCAAAGAAGGATGCCAGAACGTGCAGATGTGGAGGGAAGCATAAACACTATGAAAGTATGAGAGGACCTGATACACAGTGCAGTCTACCACTAGAACCATTGAATCGGTATAAAATAATCCCAGCACACCACTTCTCAATAAATAATATAACCTCCCTACATCCATGTATGACAGCCATGACCTTCCCTACAAGGATATCAAAGATGCCATCTGGACAAGGCTTACAGGTTCATTCACTATGGTCCATCAAGACCAAAAAATCTAGACATTGTTGATGGAATTCATCAATGTCCAGATTCTGTAATTCAGGCCACAAACGTGCCTGAATTTGGTCCGGACAGCTGAAATGCGGGTCGAATGCAGCAAATCTAGGCTCAGAGAATTGAACTCCGGGCTCAGATAAAAAAAAAAAAAAATCCAACTACTTGCCCTATTATAATCCAGTTATTTGCCAGATGACAGGTAGTGGCATATGGAAGTAGATTACCTTCATTATTGTAATATAATGGTCTTATTGACCGCCATTGGTTCTTTATTTATTTATTTTTTATTTATTAGCGTAGCAGCTGGCTAGGAAGCGCTGGCCAATCCGTCACATAATTAACCCTTGCGCCATTAAGGATTTTTTAGCTGTTGCTGTCAGTGGGCAAAAAGTTTGTCAACTGATCAATTCGCTAGCAAAAAGTAAGTGAATGATAATTTGTGATCATGCTTCCTGCCAGATGCGTTCAGCTATCATCGGCCCTGATGCGTTCGTTTATAAAATCTCTAATTCTGATGCTGTAAATTGGTTTGGATGCTAAAATTACTGATTTATTTTCAAAGGAATGTTACAGAACTTGTCAGACCGACCTAATCCTGACCGCATTAGGCTTTAGTAAACCTGCAAATTGCCAATGTGATAGGAATTTTGTCATTTTTCGCCAGATCCGGTGTTAAGTGAATAATCCTGATAGTACACAAGTATCACAGTATAATCGAAGAAAATGCCAACTGAGTCACTTACCCGAGATAGCTCAATACATACTGCCACATCTTTTGCACACCCCCTCCTGGTCCTGGATAGTTTACTTGTTATTTTGCACCTCTGGGTTCCTTGACCTTGGCTATCCCAGGACTCTCCTACTTACTGCCTCACAGGGCCCTGTTTGTGTTAAACCATCAAGGCTTGATAATACACCCCATTAGTCTATTTTTTTTTTTTCTATTCTTTTCTATTATTAGCATGTTGGATGTTTATTAACTTAATCCTTACACCTACATGGGCTGAACTGAATGAACATTCTATTAAGATTCCATTAAGATTTCAAAGTGCTTGTACAATGGATGATTAACTATATTATATGCAAACACAGGGGTGTCCAGTCAATACCTGAGTTGCTTTGAAGTATCAGCTCTTACTAGAGGTGTTTCCACAGAGTGTTCAAACCACGCACCTTCTGGCCCTGCAACAAAAAAACAAAAAAAAAACAAATTAAGGCACTACAGTATCCAACAGACATCAAATAACGCTAAGTAACCCATTAGCTACCATAATATACCGCACATTCATCCAATAAAGACGAATAACACAAAACTGTATTCATATATTACAAAAATAGAATTTAAAATGTTTTCATTGACCTAAAAAGTAATGCTTACAGTAAACACTGACATCCCTCGTGCTACCACATACTGTTATCACTGAACTCTACGGAATACTCAAAGAGCGTGTCAGAGTACCTTTGAGGTATGTTCAATGACACATCATGACAGTCAAACAACGTAGGAAAAAGGCAATGGAGAAGGTATAAGATCAGGGGAGGGCTGGCAGCCTTAGGCCTGGGGGGCAAAACCAGTCAAGAGGCCCATTGCACCACCAAATCAGTGCAATGGTGCCCACCTTTTCCTGGATTTATAACGGATATTGATGTTATGCTAATCAGTAGCTCTTTGCCATACCCGCTCCTTCACGGCTCTGACTTTCAATGTTGTCAGAGCGCAGGCTGAGAATCTCTGAGCCTGTGCTCTGACTCACTAACTGAGCGTCGGAACCACGAGGGAGATGCTATAATCTGACTGCACCTACTGCTGGTGCGCACCAGTGGACCACCAGCGAATCGTTTAAATTGAATAGGCTGGTGTCCCCAACTTGTGAGCTGTGTTGTCCGCCGGGCGCCTCTGTTGTGATGGCACCCTGCGTGACCGCACAGCGTGCACACCCCAATGGCTGGCCCTGCTGACACACACTGATGTTACTACTTAGAAATCCCTCAATATTAATACAGACAGCAGAGTAAACACCAATAAACTGTGGAAACAGATCTGATCCCATCCAAATTTATAAAGATTTGCTTACTGGATTTGTTGTAAGATTAAATCATGCCTCCTCCCCTCTCTCTCCCATGCGCTGCTCTGTAAGCTGGGAGGAAGTGAAGAGTAATCACAATCTCTCAGCACAGTGGCACCTGTGGCTGCATGGGGAACAGCTGTATTTGCCGCCCCCCATGTGACATCACAATGCCCCACCTATATGAGCTGCCATACGAACTAACGCCAGTGCTGCCCACAGTGTGTGTTTACATTAAAAAGCCTGCAGGGACCGCCTATAGATACCAGAACCACTTCATTAAGCTCCAGTCATTCTGGGGTCTATAGTGTCCCTTTAATGTAATGAAAATTATAGATTAGTGTCACTAATAATATACTAGATTGCCTACTTACAACCAAATGAGGATGATGATGGGCTGCAGTTTGGCTCCACTGGTCTGGTGTAGAACAGGATCTCTGGAGGCTGTTTGCAACTGTGGTCACAAAATTCAATGTTCTGGGAGAATTGGAAGCAGCTCCATTTTTGGAAGGGCCCCTTACACAGCTCAAGGTCTGGGCCCCAGGGCCTGACGGTGAGTATGCCCACAAGGCCCACTCATAAGTCCACTTATATGTTCCACCCACCCATGAGTTCGCTCACAGGGAGTGGAGTGTGTAGGGGATGTGTTATGTGTTATTGTAGAGCAGGGGTTCTCAACATTAGTCCTCAGGACCCCCTACCAGTCCAGGGTTTAGGGATTACCTGGGCAGGGGCGGGCTGGGCCAGGGGGCAGGGAGGCAATTGCCCCCCAGGCCGCCCTAAAATCTGTTGGGACCGGCCGCTGCAGGGCCGGCCCTTTAAATGCTGCAGCCGCCTGAGCACTCTGTTAAGAGCCTCAGGCGGCTGCGGCTGCTCCTCTCCTCCCCTCCCCTGTAGCGTGGCCGAGCTTGTCCGCGGTGCCCGGCCGGACTGATAGGAAGGCGCACGCTGAGTGTGCACTTCCTGTCAGTCCGGCCGGTTACAGGAAACAGAAACTCCAGTTCCGCGCGGAGTTTCTGTTTCCTGTAACTGGCTGGACTGAAAGGAAGTGCACACTCAGTGTGCACCTTCCTATCAGTCCGGCCGGCACCGCGGACCAGCAAGCAGCTCGGCCACGCTACAGGGGAGGGCAAGGGAGAGGTGGGAGAAGTAAGTGAAGGG
>OW240916.1:278300351-278355866 GCA_933207985.1 Pelobates cultripes
ATTTACATCCCCATCTTTACTTACTCCCCCCCCTTCACTTACTTCTTCCCCCCCCTTCACTTACTTCTCACTTACTTCTTCCCCCCCTCCTCACCTCTCCCTTGCCCTCCCCTGTAGCGTGGACGAGCTGCTTGCTGGTCCGCGGTGCCGGCCGGACTGATAGGAAAGTGCACACTCAGCGTGCGCCTTCCTATCAGTCCGGCCGGGCACCGCGGACCAGCAAGCAGCTCGGCCACGCTACAGGGGAGGGGAGGAGAGGAGCAGCCGCAGCCGCCTGAGGCTCTTCACAGAGCGCTCAGGCGGCTGCAGCATTTAAAGGGCCGGCCCTGCAGCGGCCGGGCCCAACAGATTTTAGGGCGGCCTGGGGGGCAATTGCCTCCCTGCCCCCCGGCCCAGCCCGCCCCTGCCTAGAGTGGTTGGTGGAATGTGGTGCCCTGCTAGTAAAAACAGTTTGTGAGTAAGTCAAAAAGTTTAAACAGGGGGGGGCGTGGCTACCGGCGGAGCAAGATGGACGTGTAATTCTTAGCTCCTGCACATGGGCTCCGATAAAGGCGTCTCAACACCCGTAATAGAAGACCCTGACAAAAAGAAAACTACAATGTCACAACCAAAACAGAAACGGCAAGCCACCAAAACCGAAAAGCAAAACTTTTTTGGTCAAAATGCGGTGCCGAGCAAACACACGAGCCAGCAGCACCAACAAGATGGCGGAGAGGAAACTCACGACGGCAACCTCTCCACCGACCCTGCTGAACAGGCTATGGAGGAGCCGGTCACCAAACAATTCCTTTTAGAACAGCTGGGCATATTCTCAAGCAAAATGATGGATGGCTGGGAAGCAGGACTATCAAGTCTGAAAAAAGATATAGCGGAGCTGGGAACGAGAACCTCCCACGTGGAGGAGAGATTGGAGGAAACACAAGAGGCACACAACCACCTAACAGACCAGGTGAACACACTTCAAGCCACAGTATCCACAATGGAGAACAAATTCATGGATATGGAAGATAGGGCGAGGAGGAATAACTTAAGACTGCGGGGCATACCAGAAACGGTGGCCCCTGCGGACCTCCAGGCTTACGTGCATGAATTCTTCCACGCGCTCTCGCCAGACACACCGTCAGACATGCTCCTCTTGGATAGGGTACACAGGATACCCAAACCTTCACACCTACCACCCTCGGTCCCCAGGGATGTCATCCTATGTGCCCACTACCACCACATCAAAGAAATAATATTACGACAGAGCAGAACCAATAAGGATGTACCTAGCAAATATGCTGGCATAAAGATATTCCCGGACTTATCCGCGGCGACGCTGAGAAAGAGGAAAGCCTTCCAACCCATCACCACCATCCTCAGACAGCAACAAATAGCCTACCGGTGGGGTTACCCCCTCAAGCTTCTCATCTCTAAAGGCGGCGCGACGAAGATACTGACATCGCCAGAAGACGGAGAAAAGCTTCTTCAGGAATGGAACCTACCCACACCAAGCAAACCGACGAGAGAAACCGCCACGCTGCATCGCGAATGGCGGAAAGCATAATACAATAGACTTATACCAGCCAATTTGGACTGCTAATAAGATATTGCAAGTAGAGGCTGGTAATGTATATAATGAACCCAATGTTTATGTTATTTTTGTTAATTCTGTGACACCTCAACCCGCACAACTTACATACACAGATAACGCTTACAAGTACGCCAATACACACCTGAACCCCGGAATGCCAAAAGTAGACCACATCTGGCTTAGATTTACCCCTATCTAACTGTGCACGCACACCCGTTAACCCACATCCAAGACAACAGGGTTATGGTTAACCTACTGACCCTAACGGGCTGGAAATGACACGCAACTAATATGCAGACGCAAAACTGGCTACACTGAAATCAGAGAGACTATCTAGGACTATTACACTGCAACTACAAAAAAAAAAAAAAAAAAAGAAATACAACGTATAAGTGCTAATAATATTGTTACTCAATCCATGTATATTAAAGACAGGCGGGGAAGGGGGTCGGGAGGGGGGTGGGGACACGCCAACCAAAATACCCCAGAACTTAACGCAGCACAGGCGAACTAACACTTGCAATACAAGGAGCAGCAGCAGCTCTATCCACCACACTGCAGTGAACACCAAGGTATGACAACATGGAACTGGAAAGAAAGAAAAAAAAAAAAAAAGGCGTGCTTGCACTCTCCCCCACCTCGGCACTACCATCACGATAAAGCACCAAACCCACAATCGGATGTCGGCTAGAAGAACATTTGCATACTACAAGAGCATATTAGATTTTATAACAAAAAAAAAAAAGGGGATACGAGCCTGGCAATTATTTCGGGGCATATGATAAATTTATCCAATGAAGGAGCCCAGGTAGCCTCCTTCGTGAGCAGAAAGTACATGCTCACCACACCCCAGGTACTACCAAGAAGTACCGAGCCCTACATCTGGGCATTGCTGTATATAGTTGAGCTCTCTACGAGACTCAGGTTTCTACCCCTCCAACCCTCACCCCTAGTTGCAAACCATGAGAAGGTTCTCAAACCCACTATACCCAAAACTATGCATATTAAACCAATAGCCTACACATTGCCCATCAACAGGCACATATCACGAACAGCATACCGAGGCAAACTCTCACCAAACCTTACACTATACTACCCAACGACTGATGAAGAACTCAAACCTACCCAACCCCATAATGAAACTATATTCACATAACGTTAGGGGTCTAAATTCCCCCCAAAAACGCCAAACACTGCGCACGGAATTAAAAAACCACAACGCGGATGTGATCTGTCTACAAGAAACCCACTTCAAAAGGCAGACACCTCCATCCATGGACCTTAAACAATTTCCAAACCAATACCATTCTACATACAGCCACAAATCTAGGGGAGTCAGTATTCTAATACACAAATCAGTTGCATTCGAACCTCTCAAAATAGTTAAAGACACCAATGGGAGATACCTCATACTAATATGTAACCTTAATGATGTCACATACACCATAGTCAACATTTACGCACCAAACGACAATCAATGGCACTTCCTACAAAAAATACTGACTAAAGTGAGCAACATACAACAAGGCATATTGATATACTGTGGGGACCTAAACCATACTCTAGACCCAGAAATGGACACCACACTAGATGCAAATAAACCCAGATTGACATCACTCAGATCGGTCTGCACCAAACTTAATCAACTGCTTATTAAATTTAATTTATACGATGTATGGCGCACACTACACCCAGGAGATAAGGACTACACCTATTACTCTCAAGTGCACAAAACTCACTCTAGGATAGATCATTTTTTCGTGACTAGCACAGGTTTACCACACACACATCAATGCATACACGGCGACATAACATGGTCGGACCATGCCCCAGTGATACTGACACTCACTGACGCATTCCCGTACAAAGGCAAAGGCTCATGGAGGCTAAACAACTCACTGCTCCACGATCGAGACTTCATTCTTACACTAGAACAAGAACTTAAACACTACTTCACTACTAACGAGAACCCCCAGACCACGGCCCCGACCCTGTGGCAAGCACATAAATAAGTCATGCGAGGACTGATGATCCGTAGGGCATCTTACCTTAATAAGCAAAGGCGAACAACCCTTATGAAACTGCTCATACAACTGAGAGATATAACCCAAACATATTACCAATCAAAACAACAGGATCTCCTACCGGAAATCCAAACCATCACTGCCAAAATTAAGGAACACCAATTCCAAAAAACGGCATACATCCTGAAAAAATTTAAGATGACCCACTATGCGAAAGGGAACAAAGCTAGTAAACTATTGGCCAACATGTTACGCAAAAAGCAATCCAATGCTAAAATCCCATACATTCTCACAAAGGGCAACCAAAAACTATGGAACCCGCAAGACATGAATAAAGAACTAGTGACCTTCTATAACACCCTCTATAATCTGAAGGAAGATAATACCCTATACCAACCAACTGTCACAGAAATTGAGGGATACCTCCAACAGATATCATTGCCAACACTGACAGACGAACAAAAACACAAATTGTCGGAACAAATCTCGATACCCGAACTGACAGACGCTATAACCAAACTACCCACGGGGAAATCTCCGGGCCCAGACGGATTCACGAATCAATATTACAAAACTTTTGCTCCCATACTCGTTCCTCACATGAGACAAACCTTCCAATCCATAATACACACAGGGACACTCCCACGGGAAATGCTCATAGCCCATGTGGCCACACTGCCTAAACCGGGGAAGACGCCAGACAGAGGACAGAACTTGCGCCCCATTTCACTTCTTAACACGGATATTAAATTACTGGCGAAAATATTTTCAAATAGATTAGCTGCCATGCTCCCAGACCTAATCCATGAAGACCAAGTAGGCTTTATAAAAGGAAGGCAAGGCACGGACGGCACTAGGAAAGTTTTAGACATACTATATAGCACACATAAACGGAAAACAGGATGCCTATTCATGTCGCTTGATGCCGAAAAGGCTTTTGATAGGCTGAAATGGGACTTTCTTAGAGCGACCTTAGCGAAATTTGGATTCCCATTAGAGTTTATGAACACTATACGGGCTCTCTATAGTAACCCCACTGCCAGACTCACTAACGCAGGGTTCCTCTCGGATCCGTTCGCAATCACGAATGGGACCAGACAGGGATGCCCCCTCTCACCCCTGTTATACGTCTTAGCGTTAGAACCTCTCACAACCCTCATTAGACAACAACCATCAATCCTAGGCGTCAAAACAAAAAGCAAAGAACATAAACTCACACTATTTGCAGACGATGTATTACTGACTATACAAGATCCAGAAGCCTCCCTACCACACTTCCACTCCATACTAGAAAAATACAGTAAAATGTCCTATTACAAACTGAATATTTCTAAAACGCAAGTACTTTGCAAAGGACTCCCCCCAGATATCACCCATAAATTAAAAAACACATACTCATACGACTGGAGAACTGACTACATCACATTTCTAGGAATACGTTTTACAAAATCGCACACCGCACTATTCAATGCCAATTATGGCAAACTCAGTATAGAAATAAAAAAACAACTACAAGAATGGAAAACATCATTCATATCCTGGTCGGGTCGCATGGTAGCGATCAAGATGATAATTCTCCCCAAGTTGTTATACCTATTCAGATCACTAATGATTCATATACCCGCCACCTATTTTGCCACAATCCAACGCTGGATAATCAGATTTGTATGGAATGACAAAAGGGCACATATAGCCCTTAAGGTATTGCAATTACCGCTCAAAGAAGGGGGTATGAATATGCCAAACCTGAAACAGTACTATCACGCAACCATACTAAGTAGTATCATCCAAGCACGGCCAGGTACACAAGCACCTCAATGGAAACACTTAGAAGCAGAATGGGCTGATAACGCTAGCACTGATAATTTAGTGTGGATACCAAAACTTAACCGACCGCAACTGCAAGACTGCCTACCAACCACAACATTGTCACTAAAAATATGGGATGAAGCCCGCCCCACCCTAACAAATAATTCAACAATCTCTAAAGCCATGCCACTTAAGTCACTAGCGCTCATTATCCCGGATTTTAACTACAGAATATGGGAAAGACATGGCATACAATTCCTACATCAGATAATCACCAACACGGGCCTAACGACCTTTGCCTCATTACAAAACTCCCATAAGCTACCGATAGTAGCACACTATTCATACCGCCAATTAGATTCATGGCTACGCATACAACTTCAGGAGAAAACAATCAATACACAGACACAAAAGATGACAGCATTCGAGGAAATGTATACCAACCCCACACCACCCCAGAAACTCATATCCTCCATATACGCAACACTACCCACAAAACACAAACTGCATGAACACAAATTTATCAAAGCATGGGAAACAGAGACCCACAAAAAATTTACTGAACAAGAATGGGAATATATGATCCTCACTCCCAAAAACTTTTCTTTATGCTCAAGACATATAGAGTTAGCCAAAAAACTATTATATAGATGGTATCTCACGCCCATACGACTACACAAATACAACCAATCTCTTTCGACACAATGCTGGAGGTGCAAATCAGGCACAGGGACCATGGCACACATATGGTGGACTTGCCCCAGCCTACAACAATACTGGAAAGACATATCCAAACTCATTACAAATAGCACGGGATGCTCCCTGCCTCATAATTTAGAACACTATGTGCTTTTCAATATTCCTAAAGCGCTACCTAAGCCAGACAGGTATCTAATCTTCCATATAAATATAGCAGCCTTGGGTGCCCTAGCACAAAACTGGCTATCACAGACTGTACCCTCTATCTCCATGTGCATGCAGCAAATTAGCCAGGCGGGCCATTTCGAAACCATAATGAGACGGCAAAACACGCCTCCCAACAAACCACATAAACAGCGCCGGAGGTACTGGGAGATAGCATGGGATAAATGGGAAACATACAAAGGTAGTACAACAGAGAACATACAAACGTGAGCTGGCCTCACGACGGACCTAAACCTATAGAATACCCATCAAAGATTAGAATACCCATCAAAGATTATCCCATCATACAAGAAAGTCAGACTAACTGACCACAAGGAGTACGACCACTCCAAACAAAGCTAGAGGTAAAAAGGCAAACCTACTTAGTTACCTGACTAAACCTCAGGCGACCCCAAGCAAACATCAGGTCTCCCATGGGGAAGCATGTCAAACACCACTATTGAGACATAAGGTTGGGCTCTGGCTCTCACATCTATCTCAAGGGTAAGGGAAAGGTATATATACCAGGGGCCACTGTACGATTGTCAACTGTCTGGTACTGCTCAATAACTATTGTATGTAACTTCACAATTGTGCCTAAAGATACTGTCTGTAATTACTACCTTGCACAACTTATTTATGGAATTGCAACCTCCCTCCCCCCCTACCCCTCCCTTTCTTCCTTCTGTACCCTCTACATTCCAAGAAATGACAAAACAATAAAAATTGTCAAATTTGAAAAAAAAAAAAGTTTAAACAATGGATCAATGGAAAAAACAGATACACACACACACACACACACAAATGCAAAACAACAAAGTCGAGGAATGCAGAGAACTGAATAATTGAGGATTTGCAGGCTGCATCAATGATGCATTAGGTTAATCACAAAAAAAGTAGACTTGTGTATTTGGTTTAAAATAAATTACAATTTGTCTGAATTTTGGGCGATTATCTGAATTACATAACTCTGAAGCACCATATGGACATATCATGAAACAAATGGACAATAGACAGCAACTAGTTTGATTCATGATTCAAAATTCTGCCAAAAAAGACATGAATCATGGGCAAAGATCACTGATAATTGGGAACAATCACTAAATTTTGATTTTATCCTTAGATCACAGTGAAAAGTGAGCAATAGGGGGGAAAAAGAGGGAAAATAGAGGGGGGAAAGGAACAGCAGTAAAAAAATGAATATCTATTAACAGATAAAAATATATAACATAATATCTATTTTTTTTTTTTTTTTTTTACTGCTTCTCCTTTATTACCTCACTGGATCTGTGAACTAGATGGTGGGAAAACGCACCTATCAGTGTACTGTAATATATATCGATTGGCCCACTTTTGGTTAGTCTAAATCAATTTTCCTGAAATTATTACATGGATGAAATGTGTTCAAACTGAAACATCACATGGATGAATTTCAAACTTTTTTTTTTTGGCCGGACAATTCAATTCAGCCAATTCTGAAATTTTAACAAGTGTTCAAGTTTACACAAAGGTCTGGTAGATACTGAAGAAGAAGGATATCACCTGGAGTAAGAATGTTGCATGGTGTAACATCCTGTAGTATGGTGAAGTGAGGTAGGAAAGGGACCAATAGGTACTGTGATACCAACTCAATTACTAAAAGGTAGCTAAGGATTGTTAAACTTTGTTTTCTAATTATTAAAATTTCTTTTTTTAATTTACATTGTATACATATCAGTCCTGGTACATAATTAGAATACCATGCATATTAAACTAACCCCATGGTGCTTTAATTGCATATGTGCATATGCACGTGTACAGCTCTCTGTAAGACCTGAGTGGGGACAAGGGACAATCAACAAATCAACAATCCACAGTATCCTCCTCTGTGCTTGGGAGATAATTGAGTAAGGACAACTCTTTAATTAAATTATCTTCCAGGTACAGAAAATGTACAATATTTATAAACAGCATAATACACATTTTAATATTTCAGAACACCACAAAAGTTACTTCACCGAATAGCTGGGATCTGAGCGCCCACTTTGTCAAAATATCACTTAGATCCGTTTGGTAGTTTAGAAATGCCATTCGAGTGAAGTTTGGACTGATCGGCCACGAGGTGAAGCTCCAAAACAATTCCAGTGAAATTTAGGCTTCCACCGGAGCTCTTTCAGGAGTTCCCACACGAACGCTGACGAAAGCTTCCCCTTTTAGCATACACATGTTCCCCCTGTTTGGTAGTTTAAGTCTCCCGAACGTTTAAGTTCTCCTACTGGTTCGGGAAGTTGTATGGGCAGCGGTATCCGTTTGCTGGGTGTTCGCGGAGTAGAGAAGCCAAAATTAGTTCCAGGTCGTCGACGACCATGTACCACTGCCCACACTTGAGAGAAAATGGCTGCCGTTTGTTTGCACACATGTGTCCGGTAATACGAGTGGCGGCCACACAGGGGAAACACATTCTTTAACATGCAATTTGTGGTTAGCGGCAAGAGTTGGTTGGTTATTAAATGATGCAAACCCAGAGACCACAAAGATGGGGTTCAGTAAACGAACGTCGAGGGTACGGACAGCCAAACAAAAGGGAATGAAAAAGGGTATAACAACGCTTAGTCTGCTACAGAGCAGTTTCCCCATCAGCTTTTACTGTACAGGGGACGTGGGCTACAGCCTCACAGAAAGATGTAATTTTAACGGTGAACAATTTATCCGGAAATAATTGTTTCTGTGACTTATGCAACCTCCCCCCAAAAGGCATAATGACTATAAAACACTGTCTACACAAAACAGGCAACAATGATTTTTAAAAGTTAAAATGGTACAAAACACTTTCAGGATACCATTTCTACTCTGACCTGGGCAATTAGCTAAATTATATAAACAAGCTATAGAAATAATATCAACACTACAACCCACATGGGGGATTACTAAAAAAATACAATAATCAAAGATACATAGTTCCTTTTGAGTCGATTGTGCAGTGTCAAGAAATACAGATATAGCTTTAACATGTAAACTGTAAGATGTATGTAAACGATAGGAATCCCTGCTCAGGGCTAGACAATGTAGATAATAAAAGAAAATATAAGATTTTATGTAATACTATTTACTGTGTTGATGTTGGCACAGTATTCAAGGGAAAGTACTGACCTTGAAAGCAGGAAGCAGGTGATTTAATATATTTAATTACTGGTACATGTCTTTTAATGAACCTCCCATATTGAAACATGAAATAATGTTTTAACATTATAAACAGTAAAAATGAAAATCCAGCACACTCGCTTATCTACTAAACAGTCATTTTAATGCTGAACAATTTTCGGTTTTATTAAAAACACCTAATCTAGGCAAAAAAATATAATGGGGGTTTAGTTACAGTATATGATCATACATTGCATAAGCCTGCCACAACGCCAATGTACCCCATCTTTGGCAGGTCCTACTCTGTCTGCTAAATGAGCTTCTCACTTGGGGAAATCCTTCCATCTCAAGGTCTCTGCAGTACAATGCTTAAATAGGATCCTGAGATGAGGCACCTGTAACAGGGAGGGGTGCAAAACCCATGGAGCTGGCTAGACTCCTAAATATATACATATGAAACACTCTGCTTGGTCAATATACAACAAAGAAAATTTGGTAGATAGTGCTTTAGCTACTGTTTTGAAAGTGTGGAGAATATTACTTAAATCCTTTTCATACTGCAACATTGTCATACTTAAAGACCACAAAAGATTGATGAGATGATATATTCACTTATTTGAAGATTCTACCTTATCTGTATGGCAATACAATCATACCATTCTGCTGTGTTTCTGTTAATTTATGGTTTCAGAGATTAACATAGTATTGTGGAATCGGTATGTAGTAATACATTTTATTAAACAATTATTATTATTATTATTTATAAGGAGCCAACAAATTCCTTAGAGCTGTACAGTGGATACATATTTAAATTCTGCTTTGAGAGAACGTGAATTAGGCAATAACTCGTCTCTCTGGGTGTTTATTTTTTATTCTATGGTCGTCTAATCGAGTCCTGGGAGTCCAAGGGTTGTACCCAGTATCTTACTTGCTCCTAGTACTGCTCTTTTCTGGACATAGATCTCAGATGTTCCATCTGGAATGTTCTGAAACCACTCTTACAGAGTTAAAGCCCTGAGAGCTCTTATCATAGCTGTTACTGCTACCTCATTCACTTTCCTTCAGTACCAAAATTATGCATAAGCATTTTTGTTTTATTTGCTTTACTAATCAAAATTTTGTCAATAAACTTCAGTTAAATACATTTATACTCCAGAAAAGATTACCATCTTTTAGAGGAAATGATGTATCTGCCAGGACCTCTTTCCATCCATTTAATTCCTGCATATGGCCTGAAAATGGCAGCTCTCTTCCCTCTCCTTCCTAATAACAAATCAAACTTTATACGTCATGTCATTCTTACAATATGGGAGGAGAAGAGAATTAGTTCTTATATGCCTCGTAGCATCACAGAAATTGTTATAAACCATTTTTGAAAACCTCCTTTATTTTAGATTTATGTGATGTAACTGTATTTATTATGTATGTGAATATTATGCTCAAATGCAAACATTATTCTTACATTATGTTTCCAGTTTAAAGATCCTTACAAATATCTTCAAGCAGTGTATTTGACCATTTTTTTAAATCTATCTTGTCACACTTACTTTATGGGAGAAATTATTTACTTTTCTTTCATTCTAATATTTCAGACCCTGTGAAATATTGCAAGATACTACATACTTTCTTCAGCTTTTCATTTCACTAATACTTATTTTTATTAAGGATAAATAAATACATAAAAAAACAAATTGTATACATTTGCATAATTTAATGTTTTATGTTTCTGTGGACACCAATCTATGCAATCTATATTTACTGTATGTAATCTTTTTTGAGCCCAAGTATTTACCAGCTTAAGTATTCAAGGTATTAAGAGTTCATTATGTCTGGTAGTACTGCAAATTTTATTGGATCTCTTCCTCTCTTTTGTTTATAACACATCTACAAGGACATACGTGACAGAATTACATGGTATAGTATGTTAGGCTACATGTGTAGAATATTTTGGTAAATCTCCCACTCACTTGTATCAAAGCCTTTAAACTGAGGACTTTGAGTGAAAAATGCTTGTGGGTAACACTAGCTGTTTCTGATGGTACAGATTGTACAGTAATGATTGTACACATTGAATTGTACTCAATGAAATACCACAAAGTAATTATGAATTACAATGACTTGCATCACTAAAATGATTGGGATATTGAAACATATGTGGGTTTCGACAGCTGATCCGACCTTTGAAATACAGAGTAAGATGAATCAATTGTTACTTGAGGTATTTGATTTCAGGGTTATTGAAAAATAACTTTAAATAATTCCTTAATAATTAATATTCAATTAATTAATTGTCTTTATATTTACCAACAATGCATACGAATTTAAACCGTTCATCTTGTAGTCCATTTGTGGATAGACTTAATTCCGTTTTAAGCTCCCCGTCATTATTCTTGTACAGTACTTTCTTTCCATACCTGTCTGAAATCAAATCTCTTCGATCACTGCTGATGCTATTACTGTCCTAGTAAATTTTAACACAAAAATAAAATAATATACATCATTAATACATGAGCATATTAGCTGCAGAAGTTTGATGAACAAGATAAATTCATAATGAGGTTATATAAGAGTGTACTGACAAAAAGCTATTTTCTCTTTGATTAATTTTATTTGTAGATTGGGGGAACTTGAATGGGTCCAGAGTGGCTCTCACATATGTGAAAATTTTTAATGGAGCATTTCCGGTGTGGATACATTTCCCATTAGATGTTCATAAATCAAGTATTTTAGTTACAGGAATGTCTCCATGGCGTGGATCAGCATGTTGGAATCCCTGCATAATTTCTATATTATATTAAGCGTGCTTTCTAAAACAAACAAAAAATTATGACATGGATTTGACAAAATTGCTTTCCTGGACATTATTGTTATCATGTTGCAGGATAAATTAGTTAGAAAAAACAGAACAATCTGCCCTACAAACTATTATTATATTTCTAATATGGCACACACAGCCAAATTGTGAGTAACATTTTTCACAGATATAGACAGATCCTTCATGAGTATTATTCAGAAGTTCTTAAATTTTAATATTTGCTAATGTTTGCAAATAAAAAGGCTGCTTACTAAGATACAGGTTAATAAATGCAGATTTCTTACCTCGCATAATGCAAAATAATATTTTGTATATTTCACAATGTGTTAATCAAGGGGATGTTCTATTGAATACACATGACTTTTTAGGGTATTTCCACCTTAAATTTGAAATTCAAAAAAACTCCACAAAGATGGAAAGCCTTTAAGACACACCTGTCAGGATATAAAAAGGAATATGATGTCACTATGTTTTCATTAAAACATGCTCTTTGGAGAGAAAGAGAGAAAATAGATGAAAATAAATAAATATGCTTTTCTTTTACATAGATATATTTTTTGATGTTGGCTATATTTTTCAATTTTGTCTTGTTTTCCTTCTGGCTTTCCCTATATAATGTACAGTTTGGGTAATGTTTTTGCCCTAAACAGCATAATTTGCAGTTAATCTAATTGAGTGAAGTCAAATACACCAATAACAATCATGCAATAAGAGACATTGCTTTACAAGCATTGTCAGCTGTTCTTTACTTGCTGGTATCAAACTTAACCCCTTAAGGACACATGATGTGTGACATGTCATGATTCCCTTTTATTCCAGAAGTTTGGTCCTTAAGGGGTTAAGCAGAATGACATATTTTTTTTCAACAAGGTGTTATAAAGCACTATAATAGTCACATTATGTTTTGATGTTACATTTGCAATTAAAATGTAAAATGTAATGCACATTAAGTAAAGTGAAAATGCATAACGCTACAAATTAATCACTTTTGTATATTTGGTTTCTTTGTGGTTGTGTGGTTGTATGGTTATAAGCTTGACAAAAAAAATAAGAACCTTATAGATCAAAATGTTACCAGATTAACTTCATGGCAGTGGCGTACATACCGTGGGGGGGTCTCGGCTGCGACCGGGCCCGGCCGCCCTGCGACCCGGTATGTACTTCCATGAAGTACTTCCATGAAGTACACTCCCCGAGGCTGGCCCTGATACCTGATATTCTTGCACCGGCATCAGTATGCGGTGCGCGAGGGAGCTGAACAGGGAGCACTCAGGGGAGAGTGCTCCCTCGTGCGCCCACCAGCCTGCCCGGTGACCGGACGCCCAGCAGCACCACTGGACCCCAGGGAATCCCCTCAGCACTCCCAAAGGTAGGGAGGCTGGGGGATTCATTTTTTTTTTTTTAACGTGTGTATGTGTGTGTGTGTGTGTGTTAGAGGGTGTGTGTTAGTGTTAGTTTTTGTGTCAGTGTGTGTGTTAGTGTGTGTGTGTTAGTTTGTGTGTGTCACTCAGTGTGTTTGTGTGCGTCTGTTAGTGAGTCTGTTAGTGAGTCTGTGTTTTGTAAGTGAGTATGTATGTGTCTGTCTGTCCGTGAGTGTGTATGTATGTTTGTCACTGAGTGTGTGTCTGTCAGTAAATGAGTGTGTCTTCTCATTGTGATTTTAACAGTGAGAATCATGGAACCTCCTCTAGCGGCTGTCAATGAGACAGCCACTAGAGGCTGGATTAACCCTCACTGAAACATAGCAGTTTCTCTGAAACTGCTATGTTTTCAGCTGTAGGGTTTAAAACTAGAGGGACCTGGCACCCAGACCACTTCATTGAGCTGATGTGATCTGGGTGTCTGTAGTGTTCCTTTAAGTGTATGTGTATCTGCATGCACTGGCGTACATACCGCGGTCGCAATCCTACAACCCCTGCGACCAGGTGCCCGCTGCCGTGTGTTGCGGCCCCCCCCCCCAGAGTAAGCGCGGGGGGGCCACAGATCAGTTTTCGCACACACACACACAGCAGTGTACGCCACTGCTTCATGGCTAAATATAATCAATTTTACAATACAGGGAGTGCAGAATTATTAGGCAAGTTGTATTTTTGAGGATTAATTTTATTATTGAACAACAACCATGTTCTCAATGAACCCAAAAACTCATTAATATCAAAGCTGAATATTTTTGGAAGTAGTTTTTAGTTTGTTTTTAGTTATAGCTATGTTAGGGGGATATCTGTGTGTGCAGGTGACTATTACTGTGCATAATTATTAGGCAACTTAACAAAAAACAAATATATACCCATTTCAATTATTTATTATTACCATGAAACCAATATAACATCTCAACATTCACAAATATACATTTCTGACATTCAAAAACAAAACAAAAACAAATCAGTACCAATATAGCCACCTTTCTTTGCAAGGACACTCAAAAGCCTGCCATCCATGGATTCTGTCAGTGTTTTGATCTGTTCACCATCAACATTGCGTGCAGCAGCAACCACAGCCTCCCAGACACTGTTCAGAGAGGTGTACTGTTTTCCCTCCTTGTAAATCTCACATTTGATGATGGACCACAGGTTCTCAATGGGGTTCAGATCAGGTGAACAAGGAGGCCATGTCATTAGATTTTCTTCTTTTATACCCTTTCTTGCCAGCCACGCTGTGGAGTACTTGGACGCGTGTGATGGAGCATTGTCCTGCATGAAAATCATGTTTTTCTTGAAGGATGCAGACTTCTTCCTGTACCACTGCTTGAAGAAGGTGTCTTCCAGGAACTGGCAGTAGGACTGGGAGTTGAGCTTGACTACATCCTCAACCCGAAAAGGCCCCACAAGCTCATCTTTGATGATACCAGCCCAAACCAGTACTCCACCTCCACCTTGCTGGCATCTGAGTCGGACTGGAGCTCTCTGCCCTTTACCAATCCAGCCACGGGCCCATCTATCTGGCCCATCAAGACTCACTCTCATTTCATCAGTCCATAAAACCTTAGAAAAATCAGTCTTGAGATATTTCTTGGCCCAGTCTTGACGTTTCAGCTTGTGTGTCTTGTTCAGTGGTGGTCGTCTTTCAGCCTTTCTTACCTTGGCCATGTCTCTGAGTATTGCACACCTTGTGCTTTTGGGCACTCCAGTGATGTTGCAGCTCTGAAATATGGCCAAACTGGTGGCAAGTGGCATCGTGGCAGCTGCACGCTTGACTTTTCTCAGTTCATGGGCAGTTATTTTGCGCCTTGGTTTTTCCACACGCTTCTTGCGACCCTGTTGACTATTTTGAATGAAACGCTTGATTGTTCGATGATCACGCTTCAGAAGCTTTGCAATTTTAAGAGTGCTGCATCCCTCTGCAAGATATCTCACTATTTTTGACTTTTCTGAGCCTGTCAAGTCCTTCTTTTGACCCATTTTGCCAAAGGAAAGGAAGTTGCCTAATAATTATGCACACCTGATATAGGGTGTTGATGTCATTAGACCACACCCCTTCTCATTACAGAGATGCACATCACCTAATATGCTTAATTGGTAGTAGGCTTTCGAGCCTATACAGCTTGGAGTAAGACAACATGCATAAAGAGGATGATGTCGTCAAAATACTCATTTGCCTAATAATTCTGCACTCCCTGTATAGACTGAGGATACTTTAATTTGCTTTCTGTAAATTAAACAAGATGTTTGGTCCTTACATTCTATTCAGATTCGAATTTTCAATGAATTTGGCAGGACTCATTGCAGATGTTTTTAATTAACATTAAACATCTATGTTCTAACTTCCCTGACTTAAGGTTAATTAATTAATCCAATAAGTAGTTAACTTTAAAAAAGCAACTAAAAATAGTGTTAGAAGTCCAAGCATGATTTATCTTTTAAATAAAATACAAATAAATATTTCATAAACAGACTGGACAAAGACCTGTGGGGGTAGAAACTTTTGCTTGGTCATCTTTTTTTGGTGACTGAATAAAAGTACATGTATGGGGCATATATGGGGCTAATAATCATGTTCCATGTTTCATGGAAGTAGTCGGTCTAATTTTAAGAACATATGTGTGTTGTAAACAGGGCCGGCCTTAGGCCATTAGGCGCCCTATGCTAAAAGTCTTCACGGTGCCCCCCCCACCAAGTTGACTGCATACAGTCACACACACAGGCACAGGCAGACAGTCACAAAAACAGTTACAAGCAGACAGACAGACATGCTCAGTTACAGGCAGACAGTCACACATGCTCAGTTACAGGCAGACAGTCACAGAGCCAAACACACAGTTAAAGGCAGACAGTCACACACAGTTACAGGCACACTATCACGAACAGTTAGAGGCACACAGTCACACACACAGTTACAGGCAGACAGTCACACACACACAGTCACAAACAAACAGTCACACATGCTCCATTACAAGCAGACAGTCAAACACACTTGGTTTAAGGCATGCAGACACTCATGCACGCTGATAGGCACACACACACTCAGTTAAAGGCAGATAGTCACACATACAGGCACACAGAATGGCACAGCTACAGCCACACACATAATTGGAGTCACACACAGTTACAGTCACACACAGGCAGACACACACACAGACACAGGCAGGCAAGCAGACAGTCACACACACAGGGAGGCAGTCACACACACAGGCAAACAGTGACACGCAGGCAGACAGTCACACAGACAGACAGTTATACACACACAGGCAGACACACACACATTCAGGCAGTCACACAGACAGTCACACACGCACACTCAAGCAGGCAGTCAGACAGACAGTCACACACACAGGCAGGCATGCAGAAAGTCAGACAGTCACACACACAGGCAGGCAGGTAGACAGTCACACATACAGACAGTCACACACACACAGACACAGAGGTAGGCAGACACATGCGCAGGCAGTCACACATAGGAAGGCAGTCAGACAGACAGTCACACACAGGCAGGCAGTCACATAGACAGACAGTCACATACACACAGGCTGGCAGTCACATAAACAGGCAAACAGTCGCAGGCAGGCAGTCACAGTCTCACACACACACACACACACATACAGACTTACCTCTTTCCATTATGGCTGAAAGGGGGAGTGGAGGCAGTTGGTTGGTGGGGAAGCAGGGACTCCTTCCTTCTTCCCTCTTCCTGTGCAGTAATCATCAGGGACTTTGTGTATGTATTAGCCCCTACTCTGTCTCCCAATAAGCCCTACCCCCTCTGCTCGAACACCCCTAAGGCCAGTTCCGGTTGTAAATGTAGTTAAGGATTGTTAATTATGCTTAATCAAAGTATGAGAGAAAACATGTTACTGAGATTTACTCATATATATTTTAAGAAATTTGGGGAGTGTCAGTAGTTATGTATATACTATTTAATGGTCATTAGCTCAGAAACTCTAAAATTAGTACATATTTTGCATTCGATTAGGGTTATTCACTGAAGTATGAATGGTCAGGAAATCTAAATGATTTTTAAATGAATTTCAACTTTAGACTAAGATAGTCAAATAGGAAAATTCTCAAATTTTGCTATGCTTTCATTTAAATTATTTTTGGAAATGTCAAACTAACTTTTAATTTAATTTAAATATGAAAACAGCAAGAATGAGCAAACATTCATGACACGAATGGGTAGCGAAGGATTGTTTTCATATATTCAGTTTATGAACTTTAAATTCACCTTTAACTCACTGAAATGAGTGAAAAATCCTGTATATTTTGCCTACATGGCAACCTTTCAAATTCATTATTGATGTTTATATTTATAAAGTATAAATATATTTAAAAGATAATTTGTCATATATTACATGTTTTGTAGATTTAGTAATATATTTTACAACTATACAACTTTACTACTAAGTATATTGTTGTATACAGTTATTATGCAATATTTATTTTTATCTTTCTTCTGTATTCACATGCGTTTTATATTTTATATTAAGGGACAATGTAGTCTAAATTATAAAACTAGAAAGGACAAATAATATAAATTACATATAGATGTCAGATATCTGTAGAGCTAGAAATAGATTAGAACAGAGGCCTTTCTTGCACTTAAAACAAGGAAATCATGTGGGGGCGGGGTGCATTCAATAAATTATCTTCTGTTAACTATGTTCCACAGCAATGTCTCGATCTATGAAGAAGGCCAGCTATTGGAAAAGATGAGAAGTGTGGCTCCCAAGGCTTATACTGGCAATCCAACAGAATTGTTGCCTTGTCTGCATCTTGAATGTTAACAACCACTACTGAAGGAATGCTTCCATTTCATTCTATTGGTCTGGATGACTCTTTTTTAGGATGATACTTTCAGGATCATGAAAGAGCCACCACTGTTGTACAAATATCCTGTCAGAATACCTTTCCTGTAGAATAAAGTTAATTAAGTTTAGGTTATTATAACTTCAGATCCCTTACTCATGCAGGCCATGCATATGTGAAAACACTTCAAAGTCACCTGGCCATATTACCTCTGGACTTTGGGCCTCTGTAAAATAACCATTTAGAGGCAGGAATTACCTCACATATCCAAGGCTCCAGAAGTATCCATATAATTTATGAGTTTGGTGGAGGAGGAGTATCAATAATGTGGCCTATTACCCATACAGTTATTGTAGGTAAGTTATTTTCTTCCCATCTGGGAGTATTTCATGCAATCCCTACAGGTCGGTGTCCTAACAGCACCTGGGTTGCTTTAAGCACTGATTCTTATTACATTTCTTCAGTGTCCAGTACTGCAGTACAGTAAGGGAGCCATTTGAAAGGAAGTTTCCTGTTTTGCTGATACTGACATTATCAATGCTACCCTTTGGAACTCTAAAGAAATACAGATGATATCTATAGTAGTTAGAAAGCTCAGTCCAATAGATTTGAATATTGGCAAACCAGGTGTCCAATTAATGAAACAAGATGAGAAGTGTGGGTTACAGCTATTTTGATTTATAAAAAAGAACTCAACCATTTTGAGTTTGCTATTCACAAAAAGCAGTTGTTGATGTGAATCAAACTTTGGAAAAGAGCTCTCAGAACATCTGTGATCAAGAATTTTTGTTTTGCAGAAAGCTGGAAAGGGTTACAAAGTTATTTCAAAGAGCTTAGATACGGTAAAAAATGAACAAGCTTGGAGTTTATGGAGGGACATCACTAAGAGAGCTGTTGCATCATCCCAATATTATCTAAGATGAAGGGAATCATAATTTAGGATTGCTTTGCTGCTTTGGGGCATTGACCCCTTACCACCATTGATGGGAACATGCATTCCCAAGTTTTTCAAGATATTCTAAATAACATCAGGTTGCATGTGGCCAGATGACATGCATTAGAAGTCAGATTATGCAGAAGGACAAAGGTCCTAAAAATAAAAGTAAATCTACTACAGAATGGCTTCAAAAAAAATAAAATCCTCCTTTTGTGGTTGCCTAGTCAGAGCCCAGATCTTAACCCCATAGAGAAGTTGTAACATGATCTCAAGAGAGCTGTTTGCACCAGACAACCTAAGAATATAACTAAGTTACAGAGTTCTTTAATGAAGAATGGTCCAATATTACTCCTGAACATTGTGGAGCTACCGGAAACGCTTGGTTGAGATTATTGCTGCCAACGGAGGATCAACTAGCTTTTAAATCCACAGCACTGTGAATGTTTAATGGGATGTACTCAATAAAGAGATGAACGATAATTGTTTGTGTGTTGTTAGCTTAAGCACATTGTGTTTGTCTATACTTGTAACTTTAATGAAGAAGAGATCATTTATCACCAATTCATTCAGAAAACCAACTAATTCCAACGGGTTCATATATTTTTTTCTTGTCACAGTAGTGTATTGTTATATTAGCTTAACTCTTGCTTAAGGTGGATTTGATCTGATTCTTGCTTATTTAAAAAAAAAGTCCCAAAATGTTATTGACTAATGAGATTGTCACAGTAATAAGGTGGAATCATTTTATGTTTTGTTATGTTACACCTGCCTGAAGGTGTTTAAAGTCAACATAATTTGTGTTCAATATCTAGTTAAGTAAGTTTCTATTTTTTTTATTTTTTTTAATCCTTGTGATTACATGGGATATTATTTTGGCTAGACAACATATTTGGGTTTGTCAAACTAGACCTGTAATGTGTGAGCCTAGAAGGGTTATTCACTAAAGTGTGATATGTATGGAATAAAGGGAAATTTTCAAAAATTGTAGACCAAGATAGCAAATCGGACACTGACAGCCTTGGAGGATTTTTCTGAATATGTGGACTATACTTTTACATTCATTTTGAATTCCTGAAAATTGACACATTAGTGGATAATCTTGAAGGCTGTCTTGTATTGTTAAAATGTTGATATGAAATATGTTTTAAAACAGACTTAAGGTTCTCTGGGAAACTGTGCAAGAAATGTTTCCAAATATTTACATTAACTTAGGTAACATAGCTTTATTTATTTCTGATCAATGGAACTTCTCTGGGACTCATTTTTGTATGAGAGCATTGTCTCATTTTGCAGACAGAAAAAGATGTATTTTTTTTCATATCTACATTATCTCACAAAACTGAGTACACCCATCACATTTTTGTCTTTATTTTATTATATCTGTTCATGTGTCAACACTGAAGAAATTACAAGTGTAGTAAGCCTGTACAACAGTGTAAATTTGCTGTCCCCTCAAAATAACTCAACACACAGCCACTGATATCTAAACCGTTGGCAACAAAAGTGAGTACACCCCTAAGTGGAAATGTCCAAATTGACCCAATTAGCCATTTTCCCTCCCGGCTGTTATGTGACTCGTTAGTGTTACAAGGTCTCAGGTGTGAATGGGAAGCAGGTGTGTTAAATGTGGTATTATCGCTCTCACACTCTCTCATACTGGTCAATGGAAGTTCAACATAGCACTTCATAGCAAAGAACTCTCTGAGGATCTGAAAAAAATGGCTATAAGAAGATTGCCATGACCCTGAAACTGAGCTGCAGCACGGTGGGCAAGATCACACAGTTGTTTCACAGGACAGGTTCCACTCAGAACAGGCCTCGTCATGGTCGACCAAAGAAGTTGAGTACACGTGCTCAGCGTCATATACAGAGGTTGTCTTTGGGAAATAGACATATGAGTGCTGCCAGCATTGGTGCAGAGGTTGAACTGTGGGGGGTCAGCCTGTCAGTGGTCAGACCATACTCCGCACACTGCATCAAACTGGTCTGCATGACTGTCATCCCAGACGGAAGCCTTTTCTAAAGATGATGCACAAGAAAGCCTGCAAACAGTTTGCTGAAGACAAGCAGACTAAGGACATGGGTTACTGAAACCATGTCCTGTGGTCCGATGAGACCAAGATAAACTTAGTTCAGATGGTGTCAAGTGTGTCTTGCCTACAGTAAAGCATGGTGGTGGAAGTGTCATGGTCTGGGCCTGCATTAGTGCTGCCAGCACTGGGGAGCTACAGTTCATTGAGGGAACCATGAATTCCAACATGTACTGTGACATACTAAAGCAGAGCATGATCCCCTCCCTTGGGAGACTGGGCCCCAGGGCAGTATTCCAACATGATAACGACCACAAACACACCTCCAAGACGACCACTGCCTTGCTGAAGGTAAAGGTGATCGACTGGCTGTAGCAGAATAGACCCTGCTACCATATTCTTATACCGGCTCCGGGCTGTCCGTACCCCAATTTCCCCCTCTTCATTGTCTCCTATGTTTGAGAGTTACAGTAACAGTGCAAGACAAAAACCCCATTCTTTGAACTTTAAGCTTTTTTCCCCTATTTCCCCTGGCCGTTCGTATAAATCAATTCCCTTAAGTGGTTCCCACGGTTTGGTTCAACAAACGTACTACCGGACGGTAGACCACCGAGATATGGAGTGTGTCGCTCATTAACACCGTTCACACCTCCATAAACCGCAACCACACGAACGTTCTAAGCGGTTGGCTGGGTGGTCGCCGTTCGTATAGACGAACAGGTGGCGGTGGCCATCTTGGGACCCGAACTAAGGCAGCAGTGTTTGATCATCGAATGCGTGGAACTAAAATCGGACACTCGACGGCACAAACACCACTGGGACTTCCACCTCCAGCTAAGTTCGACTAGAATAACACAAACAAAGCACCGTTCGATAGAAGTAATCTACCGAACCAGATATATTCACTAACGCTATGCACGAACAGCTCCGTTCGAATATTTGAACATTACTTGACTGTTAAAATAGACCGGCCGCACAGCCTAATTCTCTGCGGTCGGTCAAAAAGTGACTTCCAAGGAATTCGGGAACCCCTGCTCTGATCTGGGTGCTTTTTGGATATGTTGCTCACCCAGATCAGAGCTATCCAGGGATGTGCCATTTATGGGGGTATGTTATGTTATTGGGGTACTTCTGAAACTTTGTAAAAATATGTGGTTTTCCTGCCTGGGGATAATTGAGTTACTACATTATCTACCTCAATTATCTACCAGGCAGAGGGCAGGGCTTGTGTATACTGTATGGAAATGTCTCCATGTACAACGCTGTTTCATTGGCTTGTTAACTTTGTGCCCCTGTGCCCAGCAAAGTCCACCTGGGTGTCACCCTTGTTAGGAAAATTGCATAACAGGTCAGTGTTCCTCCATTAAAACCAGTTATTCCCCCAGAGTTGAGTGTCGTCCAGTTACTGGGGAGGTGTTGAAAGAATCTTGGCTTACTTTGCTGTGCTTTGGCTGTTCCCTGGGAGTATCTACTTGTTCCTGAGTACATCTTGGAGTAACCAGTGGAGGAGAGTCCCTGCTAGGACTAAATCTCCGCTATACTAGCCAAGCATGTCTCCAGACCTAAACCCTATTGAGCATCTGTGGGGCATTCTCAAACGGAAGGTGTGGGAGTGCAAGGTCTCTAACATCAACCAGCTCCATGTTGTCATCATGGAGGAGTGGAAGAGGTCTCCAGTGGCAACCTGTGAAGCTCTGGTGAACTTCATGCCCATGAGGGTTAAGGCAGTGCTGGAAAATAATGGTCGTCACACAAAATATTGACACTTTGGGCCCAATTTGGACATTTCCACTTATGGGTGTACTCACTTTTTTGTTGCCAATGGTTTAGATATTAATGGCTGTGTTTTTAGTTATTTTGAGGGGACAGCAAATGTACACTGTTATACAGGCTGTACACTTACTACTTTACATTGTAGCAGAGTGTCATGTCTTCAATGTTGTCACATGAAAATATATAATAAAATATTTACAAAAATATGACGGGTGTACTCACTTTTGTGAGATACTGTATATGCATACATCTCAACATTCAAATGCCAACACTACATACAAACACACATCTGTAGTAAAACTACAACATTGTATATAAACACACCCCTGCATTCAAAAGTCAGCACTACATACAAATGCATGCCTGCATTCACATGCCAACACTACATGCAACACACCCATACATTCAAAAAGAAATGTTACATTAATGCCTCGTTTCCACTGAGTGGTATGGTTGGCAGACAGGAAAAAGTCAATGCTCACAACAAATGACATGCTTGCAGTGGAAACGCTCACCTGAATAGGCTTGACTATTCTAACCCTTCCAAACCGTACTGACCCGAACCGTGCCGCGCAGTGGAAATGAGGCATAATAAGTACACTACTACTTTCAAATGCATCAGTATATAAAACCACACAACTGCACATTACACACAAATACACCCATACATTCACATACATACTCCATACAAAAAACATGCTTACCTTCAAACACACAAACAATGCTCAGTGCTAAATACAAACCCTGCAATGATGGGCAAATGGTAGATCCCCAGCTGGAAAAGCAATAAGGACTTGAATGACAGGTGTTCCATACTCTACATTAATTTCCCAAATGGTGTGTGTGACTATTTGTGGTCATCTGCCTGTGACTGCCTATATGTGTTTGTGTCACTGTGTGTATGACTGACTGCCTGCAACTAAGTGTGACTGCTTCAGGCCTCTACACACACACTATACGTGGATAGGGGGATGCTACCAGGGAGGAGCCCTGCAAAAATATTTCACAAAGGGTGCCAAAAGGCCTAAGGCTGGCTCTGAGTAGAGAAGTGAAATAATATGTAGCAAAAAAGTAATGTGAAAAGTTGTTGTGATGTACTTATAAAATTAAGAATATATTATGTAGTTGTACAACAAAAAAGTGTATAGACTGTTTATAAAGCATTATGATGGCGTGTAAAACATATATGTGCTTACAGATTCATGTTACATAGAAACATAGAAACATAGAATGTGACCGCAGATAAGAACCATTCGGCCCATCTAGTTTGCCAAATTGTCTAAATACTTTCATTAGTCCCTGGCCTTATCTTATAGTTAGGATAGCCTTATGCCTACCCCACACATGTTCAAACTCCTTTACTGTGTTAACCTCTACCACTTCAGCTGGAAGGCTATTCCATGCATCCACTACCCTCTCAGTAAAGTAATACTTCCTGGTATTATTTTTAAACCTTTGCTACTTTCATTTAAGACTATGTTCTCTTGTTGTGGTTGTTTTTCTACTTTTAAATATAGTCTCCTCCTTTATTGTGTTGATTCCCTTTATGTATTTAAATGTTTCCATCATATCTCTCCCACCCCTTCTGGTCTTTCCTCCAAGCTATACATGTTAAGATTCTTTAACCTTTCCCAGTAAGTTTTATCCTGCAATCCATTAACCAGTTTAGTAGCCCTTCTCTGAACTCTCTATAAAGTATCAATATCCTTCTGAAGATACGGTCTCCAGTACTGCGTAAAATACTCCAAGTGAGGTCTTACCAGTGTTCTGAGCATGAGCACTTCCCTCTTTCTACTGCTGATGCCTCTCAATAATCAAATATAACTGCTGAGAATATTGTTCAATACTTATTTCCAACTACAGGCAATCCTCACTTACCAACCGGGTTCCATTCTTACGACTCCGTCATAAAGCGAATTGGTCAAGCGCAGCAGAGAAGGAAATCCCTCTAATCTATGTTTGGGGGGGAAGATTTCCTGAACATAGACCAGCTCTCAAATCCCCTTGCTAGAGAGCTGGTCATAAGCCTGAGTATTCGTTAAACACGTAAGTTGTAAAATGAGGACTACCTGTATACGCAACACATGATGTATATAGTGAAACTTGCACTGATTCCCCCAGTAAACAACATATAAGTTCTGCAACAAAAGGTGTGTATAGAAAAGAAACATAGTTAAAGCTATTTGAGTAATCAGTAAAAATAACTGAAGTACATAAATTGTAGCAGAACACCAAATACAGCTTGGAGACAACACACTCGTTAATAAAAGTGTAATCATGGTTAATATTTTTTTTAATAGTATGACTTTTAATATTAATAACTTAATTATTTTATAGTAACTGTAATTGGAAGCCACTGCCAAACACTGGGTGTGTAGAATGTCCTGAGAATAACATAGCAGGATCTACAGCATTTTATGGTAATAATTTGAGTGAAGAGCTACAATGACACCTGTAACCGACATCACCTACATCACATCAAGTTGTTTAGAAGGGTGTAAAAAAATAATCCTATACTCTCGTCCAAAAACAAACTCAACGTCTTCAGTTTTTTAGATACTACTGGAACTTCATATGGGATTGGGTTCTATGGTCAGATGATGTCAAAATTGTGCTTTTTGGTGATAAACACTAGAGGTGGGTTTGACACAGACAGGAGGTAGCCATATGGAAAAGTACCTTATTCCCGTGGTTAAATATAGTGGTGGCTCTTTAAATATTTTCAGGATGTTTTCCTGCCAGAGGACATGGACAATTTGTTAGGATACATGGATAGTCATGTATTTGATTCTATCAAATATCAACAGATATTAAACGATTTTGAGCTATCAGAAAGCTCAAAATGTCGGATCTTCCAAAACATAAAAAGTCAATACATCAATGATTTAGGGACAATTACATCAAGGTCATTTTATGGTCATCCCAGTCCTCTGACTTGAATCCCTTAAAAAACCTGTGGGGTGAACTGAAGAGGAAAGTCCACCACCGTTGACCTTGAAATTTCAATGATCCAGAGAGATTCTGTATGGAGGAATGGTCTCAGATTCCTTCCCTTGTTTTCTCCAACATCATCAGGCATTATAGGAGAAGACTTAGAGTTGTTATCTTGGCAAAGGGAGATGGCACAAAGTATTGACTGAAAGAAACATAGAAACATGGAATGTGATGGCAGATAAGAGCCATACGGCCCATTTAGTCTGCCCAATTTTCTAAATGCTTTTATTAGTCTCTTATATCAAGGACAGCCTTATGCCTAGTATATGCATGCTTACATTCCCTCACTGTGTTAACCTCTACCACTTCACCTGGAAGGCTATTCCATGCATCCACTACCCTCTCCGTAAAGTAATACTTCCTGATATTATTTTTAAACCTTTGCCCCTCTAATTTAAGACCATGTCCTCTTGTTGTGGTAGTTTTTCTTATTTTAAATATAGTCTCCTCCTTTACTGTGTTTATTCTCTTTATGTATTTAAATGTTTCTATCATACCCCCTTGTCTCGTCTTTACTCCAAGCTATATTTGTTAAGATCAGAAAGGGTGCCAATAATTGTGCCACACATATATTTAACACAGTTTTGTTTAGATTTTTATTTTTAAAAACCTCTGTTATGTTTGCAATTGTTTGATTTCCATGAGAGCAGAGTGTTTGTGTGTATTGTTTTGAGCAACAGATCAAAAGGTTAAACAATGAAGATAATTTTTCACAGCTTTCTTTGCCCATATTTACCAAGGGTGACAGTATTAGGGAAAGGCACTGTAGGTTCAAGATGCAGGAAGTTTAATATAAAAATGTAGCCCCACAATATATTAAATATCTATTTTAATACAATTTTTATCTCTCTTATCGCTACCAATAATTCCCACACCCACACTCCCTTCTCTGCTCTATGCTCACTTGCACAAGCTATGCCAGAAGTTTTCTGCTCTGCTTCAGTCCTCCCGTCCCACCACCTGTTCCAAGATCCTATTCCCTCACATTTTATTCTCTCTTTGTCTCCTCAACACCGTCTGTTCCTGTGGTTCTGTCACGACTACTACTGTGATCCAACACGCAAAACTATGTAACATCTACATAGAATATAAAAATACAGGGAGTGCAGAATTATTAGGCAAGTTGTATTTTTGAGGATTAATTTTATTATTGAACAACAACCATGTTCTCAATGAACCCAAAAAACTCATTAATATCAAAGCTGAATATTTTTGGAAGTAGTTTTTAGTTTGTTTTTAGTTATAGCTATGTTAGGGGGATATCTGTGTGTGCAGGTGACTATTACTGTGCATAATTATTAGGCAACTTAACAAAAAACAAATATATACCCATTTCAATTATTTATTATTACCAGTGAAACCAAGATAACATCTCAACATTCACAAATATACATTTCTGACATTCAAAAACAAAACAAAAACAAATCAGTGAACAATATAGCCACCTTTCTTTGCAAGGACACTCAAAAGCCTGCCATCCATGGATTCTGTCAGTGTTTTGATCTGTTCACCATCAACATTGCGTGCAGCAGCAACCACAGCCTCCCAGACACTGTTCAGAGAGGTGTACTGTTTTCCCTCCTTGTAAATCTCACATTTGATGATGGACCACAGGTTCTCAATGGGGTTCAGATCAGGTGAACAAGGAGGCCATGTCATTAGATTTTCTTCTTTTATACCCTTTCTTGCCAGCCACGCTGTGGAGTACTTGGACGCGTGTGATGGAGCATTGTCCTGCATGAAAATCATGTTTTTCTTGAAGGATGCAGACTTCTTCCTGTACCACTGCTTGAAGAAGGTGTCTTCCAGGAACTGGCAGTAGGACTGGGAGTTGAGCTTGACTCCATCCTCAACCCGAAAAGGCCCCACAAGCTCATCTTTGATGATACCAGCCCAAACCAGTACTCCACCTCCACCTTGCTGGCGTCTGAGTCGGACTGGAGCTCTCTGCCCTTTACCAATCCAGCCACGGGCCCATCCATCTGGCCCATCAAGACTCACTCTCATTTCATCAGTCCATAAAACCTTAGAAAAATCAGTCTTGAGATATTTCTTGGCCCAGTCTTGACGTTTCAGCTTGTGTGTCTTGTTCAGTGGTGGTCGTCTTTCAGCCTTTCTTACCTTGGCCATGTCTCTGAGTATTGCACACCTTGTGCTTTTGGGCACTCCAGTGATGTTGCAGCTCTGAAATATGGCCAAACTGGTGGCAAGTGGCATTGTGGCAGCTGCACGCTTGACTTTTCTCAGTTCATGGGCAGTTATTTTGCGCCTTGGTTTTTCCACACGCTTCTTGCGACCCTGTTGACTATTTTGAATGAAACGCTTGATTGTTCGATGATCACGCTTCAGAAGCTTTGCAATTTTAAGAGTGCTGCATCCCTCTGCAAGATATCTCACTATTTTTGACTTTTCTGAGCCTGTCAAGTCCTTCTTTTGACCCATTTTGCCAAAGGAAAGGAAGTTGCCTAATAATTATGCACACCTGATATAGGGTGTTGATGTCATTAAACCACACCCCTTCTCATTACAGAGATGCACATCACCTAAAATGCTTAATTGGTAGTAGGCTTTCGAGCCCATACAGCTTGGAGTAAGACAACATGCATAAAGAGGATGATGTGGTCAAAATACTCATTTGCCTAATAATTCTGCACTCCCTGTACACATAATATAAACCGGTCCTTAGCATGGCCAGATTAATACGTTGAAAGACAGAGAATGGTCAAGGGAAAGCCGAGGTCAAGGAAGCCAGAAATCCACAAGATCGATAAGAAAGCCAAGTCAGGGAAACCAGAGATCAGAATAGTCAGGAATAGACAAAGTCAGAATACTGGGAATATCAATAACAAGGACAAGAAAACGAGCCCTAAATGCTTTGCTCTGCAGTGCACATACCAATTAAATGATCAATTAATACATTTCTTATTATTGACAGTGCAAACCTTAGTCATTTCAGTTCCATATTTAATAAATGTCTCGAGCATCCAGTTACACACGTACTATATCATGAGCAGGATAACAGATGCAAAGTTTTTGTCCGGCAAAACACAAAGGTTGTCAGGGATGGCAAGCACCAATCTGTCACGTTTTTGTAACAGGGTGAGTACAATACAATATTACATTATGAGATATGTCACAATATTTTAAAATAGCATTGTCAATGTTACTGTATTAAATCAATTGTAGAGTTATTTTTAAAGGTCTTGTTATACAATGTATTTGTTAATCTTAATATCAAAATCTGTAGCTGCATATTGAAGGTGTTATAAAATAGCATTCATTTGATAATAGTTAGAAATGATTTATGTAGGAAATAGATATTCTAGTTTTAACTCAATGAGGTCTATGCCATTAACAGAAAGTTAGAAACGAGCTTGCAAAAATTTGTCTGACATATCCAAACTTCATAAATTATCATATAGATGATTTTATATCATTTCAATTTGTTGTTTTTGGATAAAATGTTGGTTCTCAAGTCACAAACAAATGGCTGTTTAACCCCTTAAGGACGGTGGGCGTTGTATGCCGTCCTTGGGGACCCGGCTCAAAACGCCGGCAGGCGACATAGAACGCCCAAGCCGTCCTATGCACTTACATGGTTGCCGGCGATCCCACGCCGGCGATAGCAGTGTGGGGACTCACCTGGCAGCCCATGGAGTCCCCCTCCTTCCTTTCCGGCACCCCCTGCTGCCTGTAAATGGTAAAATAAATGTTAAAGTTACAGTTTAAAATAAAATATATACTTAGATCATATATATATTTATTATATATATGATCTAAGGATATATATATATATATACATACACATACACTAAGTGTACTTTAATATTAATATATATACAGTTGCATCAGATCACATTTTATGACCAATTTATGCAGAAATCCATCTCATTCCAAAGGGTTCACATACTTTTTCTTGCAACTGTAATTATTTATATATATATCAATATCAAAATACACGTATCAATGATATTGATTTAAAAAATATATAATTATCATTATATATATTTATATATAATATAAAATAAATATGTAAATACGCAAAAAAATAAAATTAAAAAATAATAAAAAATAAATAAAAAATATATATATGTGCAAATTCGTTCTAAATGTATTGTAAAATGAATATATATATATATATTGATATCAAAATACATGTAGAACAAAATAATGTATATATCACTATATACACTGCTCAAAAAAATAAAGGGAACACTTAAACAACACAATGTAACTCCAAGTCAATCACACTTCTGTGAAATCAAACTGTCCACTTAGGAAGCAACACTGAGTGACAATCAATTTCACATGCTGTTGTGCAAATGGGATAGACAACAGGTGGAAATTATAGACAATTAGCATGACACCCCCAATAAAGGAGTGGTTCTGCAGGTGGTGACCACAGATCACTTCTCAATCCCTTTGCTTCCTGGCTGATTTTTTGGTCACTTTTGATTGCTGGCGGTGCTTTCACTCTAGTGGTAGCATGAGACGGAGTCTACAACCCACAAAAGTGCCTCAGGAAGTGCAGTTAATCCAGGATGGCACATCAATGCGAGCTGTGGCAAGAAGGTTTGCTGTGTCTGTCAGCGTTGTGTCCAGAGCATGGAGGAGCTACCAGGAGACAGGCCTGTACATCAGCAGACATGGAGGAGGCCGTAGGAGGGCAACAACTCAGCAGCAGGACCGCTACCTCTGCCTTTGTGACAAGGAAGAACAGGAGGAGCACTGCCAGAGCCCTGCAAAATGACCTCCAGCAGGCCACAAATGTGCATGTGTCTGCTCAAACGGTCAGAAACAGACTCCATGAGGGTGGTATGAGGGCCCGACGTCCACAGGTGGGGGTTGTGCTTACAGCCCAACATCGTGCAGGGCGTTTGGCATTTGCCAGAGAACACCAAGATTGGCAAATTTGCACTTGCACCCTGTGCTCTTCACAGATGAAAGCAGGTTCACACTGAGCATATGTGACAGACTTGACAGAATCTGGAGATGCCGTGGAGAACATTCTGCTGCCTGCAACATCCTCCAGCATGACCGGTTTGGCAGTGGGTCAGTAATGGTATGGTCAGTATGGTGGCTGTGGCGAAACCGACCTCGCCACTGGGCATTGGAGAAGACTGATTGCCAGCCTCCTGCCATGTGACTATGGCCCCTGGGCTGTATTGCCCTTTAAAGACATGATTTGGGCATAATGGATTTGTGTTGTGCTGCTGCTGGCCCTTTAAGAACCATCTGGGGACATACTGTGGAGTTACTGGGTGGCCACCATAGCCTGTCTCAGAGGCACATGGTGAGAACAATGGATGAAGCACATGGTGAGAACAATGGATGGCGGCCATTTTAACTCACAGACACTGTTTGGACTTTTCAACACGGTGTCATCTCGCCAGTATTTGGTGCACGGAGACATCGTGCAGTGGTTTTGGACTATACAGCAGGGGACACATTATACAGTGATTGTTTTTCATTTAGCCTGTATATGTTCTTCAGAATCTGCATTAAACTGTATTTTCCAAAGTACTGAACGGATCTGGGTGAATTTCGGATATGTGGTTCACCCAGATCCCCCAGTTCCAAGGTTGGGGTTATTGCATGTTTTGGGGTCCTTGTGATGTGTTTTATGAAACTGTATTTCTCTGTCTGTGATAATTAGATTACCCATTGTGTAAGGTAATTGTATCACAGGTAGAGAGGAGGATTTTGTGTGGGAGTGTCTGAGTGTATTGTACGTGTTATTGGTTGTTCTGTAAAACCCTGTGGGCAGTACTAAATTTGTGGATTGGGAATAAAAGAGGCTGTATGTGCCAGTCCAGTGAGTTCCTGCTTAACCCTCAAAGTGAAGCGTCGTTTCATTATTGGGGGAGGATTTATTGTATGCTCCAGTTTGACTGCTAGGAGTGTAAACCTATTCGCATGGTTTTTCCTATTCGGCTGTATACAACATTCATACGCTTGAGAGCATTCATGTGCTTCTCCGGTTCGGTGGTTGTGGTGTCTGCTGCAGTGCTTGGAATCCTCAGGAAGCGCTAAGAGCATCCTTCAATGGAGGTACCCAGTCGGTGTGCCAGGTGATCCGTTACAGTGGCATTTCTTTGGGGGGCCACACAGCCCTCCATGTGCTCGCCAGAGGTAGCCTGACTGCCATTAGGTACCGAGATGAGATCCTCGGACCCCTTCTTAGACCATATGCTGGTGCGGTTGGCCCTGGGTTCCTCCTAATGCAAGACAATGCTAGACCTCATGTGGCTGGAGTGTGTCAGCAGTTCCTGCAAGATGAAGGCATTGATGCTATGGACTGGCCCGCCCGTTCCACAGACCTGAATCCAATTGAGCACATCTGGGACATCATGTCTCGCTCCATCCACCAATGTCACGTTGCACCACAGACAGGAGTTGGCAGATGCTTTAGTCCAGGTCTGGAAGGAGATCCCTCAGGAGATCATCTGCCACCTCATCAGGAGCATGCACAGGTGTTGTAGGAAGGTCATGCAGGCACGTGGAGACCACACACACTACTGAGCCTCATTTTGTCTTGTTTGAAGGACATTACATCAAAGTTGGATCAGCCTGTAGTGTGTTTTTCCACTTTAATTTTGAGTGTGACTCCAAAGCCAGACCTCCATGGGTTGAAAAATTTGATTTCCATTTTTTTTATTTTTGTGTGATTTTGTTGTCAGCACATTCAACTATGTAAAGAACAAAGTATTTCAGAAGAATATTTAATTCATTCAGATCTAGGATGTGTTATTTTTGTGTTCCCTTTATTTTTTTGAGCAGTGTATATATACACACACGTGTATATATAATAATTCTACTTATATATTTATGTAATAATTACATAATTAGGTCATTTTATTAATTACAATTTGCGGGACCTGCCTGACAACCCAGGCCAAAAGTCCAGGGAATTTAATTTGCTGCACTATATTTAACCCTGTAACTGTCCAAGACACCATAAAACCTGTACATGGGGGGTACTGTTTTACTCAGAAGACTTTGCTAAACACAAATATTAGTGTTTCAAAACAGTAAAATGTATTACAATGATGATATCGTCAGTGAAATTGAAATTTTTTGCATTTTTCACACACAAATTGCACTTACCCAGACGATACAATTTTTGTGATACGTTTTACTGTCTTGAATCACTAATATTTGTGTTCAGCGAAGTCTTCAGAGTATAACAGTACCCCTTAATGTACCGGTTTTATGGTGTTTTCAATAGTTAGAGTCAAATATAAGGCTTGCGTTTCAGTTTTTCACATTGAAATTCACCAGGTTGGTTATGTTGCCTTTGAGATCGTATGGTAGCCGAGGAATGAAAATTACCCCCATGATGGCATACCATTTGCAATAGTAGACAACCCAAGGTATTGCAAATGTGTTATGTCCATCATTGGAGTGTTATCATTTTCCTATTTCTCTCTCTCTCTCTTTCTTTCTCTCTCTCTCTCTCTCTATATATATATATAAATATAAATATATGTATTTGTTTTGGGTGGACTAAGGAGAAAATAAATCTTTTGGTTTGTAATTGGATTGGGAGTCCCTGGTTTATATGTTAGGTTACTTTATTTAACCCGTTAAGGACACATGACATGTGTGACATGTCATGATTCCCTTTTATTCCAGAAGTTTAGTCCTTAAGGGGTTAAACTATTAATGCTTTTCTGCAGAGTACTATGTCAGAGCCCTCACAAAAACTGTCCCCGACAAATGTGCATGCAATGATTGCCAGAGAAATGCTGATACTGATGTTTCTAGGACCCAGCTTTGCCTACAAATTTGCCTTAATGTCCCTTTTTGATGCTTATGTACACATTTTCAATAAATTACACATTCCTTTTATTTGTTTGTTTTAAATGAAAATAAACGTTATGTAAATAGAGCAACATAAAAAAATTCATGTTCAAGTACAGTGTTACAAAGTTCTATTTTTTTTTTTATTTTTTAATAGTAGGAGCAAGAAGTAGTAAAAAAGACAGTAAAAATACTTTTCACATCTCATGGCCTATTCCAGTCCCATTGAACACAAAAGAACCTTCCATCACAAGTCGGAATCGAGCCATATGGTGTGCATCGTGGAACAAGGCTACCTTGCCCTTAATTTTAGCCATAGGAATTTATTTTAACTCCTGCATCATTGTAACTTTACATATGACGGCACATATTGTATCCACCGCTTTCTTTCTGATAATTTAATCTTCTTTCTTATAGTAGATATTCCACAGACATTTATACTCATCTTTTACACCCTTGTACTTCTAGTTAGAGCCAGCCAGTGGTGCATTGTCATACAGTGACACATTGTGAAGCTCTTTTACAGTCATAGCTTAGAAGAAAATGTTAATTAAATGATGCACTTGTGTAATATAAAATGGAACTTGTGTTTATATTTTGTTTAATAACGTTTATTGTGTTGAAGACAATTAAGACAAATATTGATTTTTCTTAAGTTTTTCAATCTGTGCTTCCAACTTGCCCGTTACAGTCTATAATGAATGCGGGGGGCGAGGCTCATCCTCCTGTCTGCCCGCACCTCCCACTTCAAAAAATCATTAAAAATGTACTTTATGAAAGCGTATCAATTAAACTGTTAATAGCTCCCAATTAATTCCTCTTCTGCACCTGTCATTAAAAATAAAAAAATGTAGTCTTCAGTGAATAATATTCTACCAATCTGCTTCTCTACTCCTACCCTCACCTTTTGTGTCACTATACCCCACTCCCTCTAGCATGTAAGATCATTGAGCAGAGCCCTCAAACTCTCTGATCCTCTGCGTCCAACTTGTCTGGTTACAATTACATGTTTGTTAGTCGACCCATTGTACAGCGCTACAGAATTTTTGATGCTATTTAAATAATAATAATCTATAATATTATGTAACATTGGGCATTAAAATGAACAATAATTTGTAGAAATTATGAATGAATTTCCCATCCCACTGTATCACTCAAACGGCATATTATTGATTTTCTTTTACATATTTAAATAGTCACATAGGCTGAACACAGACTTGTGTCCAACAAGTTCAGACTTTCTCACATTTGTTTTTGCTGTTGATCCAAAAGTTGGCAAAAAATTTAGAGCAAAGGAGAACGTTTTTGTCTAGATAAATGTCTTAGACTGCTAAGATGTCTAACCCTTTCCTGAATTGCACTACTTTTACTCATATTTTTCTCTTAATTGTTTCCTTTTTTTTTTTTTTGCACCACTCAGATTTTTCCAGTTAAGTATTACAAACCAGTTCTTACAGTACAATTTAATACTGATCATTCTTGATGATCCCAGCCAGGGACGTTTTAGCCGTGAGGCAAACAAGGCATTTGCCTTGGGCGGCATTTTCCAGGGGGCGGCAAAAAACGCTGCCCCCCAAATGCCCAGGGCAAATGTCTTGTTAGCCTTGCGGCTAACTGACATGCCAGATGGGCTGCTGGGCAGTCGGGGGTGCTGGCAGCGACTGGCGAGGGAGCTCTTCCTGCTCAGCTCGCTCGCATGCCACAGAGTGAGGCTGGGAGCCGGAATATGACGTCATGTTAGTGTCTGTTAGTGAGTATGAGTGTGTCTGTTAATGTGTGTGTCTGTTAGTGTGTGTGTGTCTGTTAGTGAGTCTGTGTGTGTGTCTGCTAGTGAGTGAGTGTATGTCTATTAGTGTGTGTGTGTGTGTCTGCTAGTGAGTGAGTGTGTCTGTTAGTGTTTGTGTGTGTCTGACTGTGTGTGTGTGTTTGCCTGTGTGTGTGTGTCTGCGTGTGTGTGTGTGTCTGTTAGTGTGTGTGTGTCTGTTAGTGAGTGTGTTTCTGTTAGCGAGTGTTTGTTTCTGTTAGCTAGTGTATGCTTATCTGTCAGTGAATGTGTGTGTGGTGTGTGTGTATTTAGAAGGCGGGGGGGGGGAGGGTTAGGTGGGGGGGTGCCTAAATTTTGTCTTGCATAGGGCAGCACAAAACCAGTATACACCACTGATCACACCCACATCAATCAAAATAGATCAAAGATCTCAATCGATTGATACATTGCAAGGGGAAAATAAAGAACTATTAAATGTATGAATTGCAATTACTTTAAATAGTAATCCAAAAAGTGCAAAGCCAGTTAATCATTGTATTTTGTTTTTGTAGTTCACTTGGCGTCCGAGGCATCAGGAAGTTGAGGACCCGAGAAATGTAAGTGGTAAAAAATGAAACCATAATTATGGAATTATATCTCAATAAATGTTAGTAAGATTTTTATACAATTGTTTACCATTCGTGATTCATCTAATGGAAGGTTACAACCAATCTGGATTGCAGCAATTGGTTCGCAGTCAGGGCTCTCACAATATCATTACATGCAGCAATATCACATTACACATTTAAAGAACCACTTACACAGAACATACATAGAAAAGCATTGTGAGCCATGTATATTGTCTAAATTCACACAATGTATCCCAAAATAATGAGGCACAAAAATAATAGACACAATAGGCAAAGTAGAGTAGTTAATGAGAAAACATATAGTCAGAAATATTTTTGGTGTTAATATATATATATTACATTATTGCTAGATCTCTACAATGGACGTTGTTTTTATTGTATTGCAGGTTGGAAGATACTGGTGTTGCTGCAAAGCATTTATTATTTCTATCACGGCTTGTGCTATAGCCACAGTTATAGGAATTGCTATAGCAGCAATTATTTTAGCTGTTTCATCAAACACAGGAAATTCACAACCTACTACCACCCAGAGACCCCCACCAGATGTACCCATCATATATCAATACTTTATTCAGCTTGGAAAATTACAGGTACAATGCAAGTCTTTCTCAGTTAAAAATGGTGCAATTTATACAATAACTTTAGAGTATTTTCAGAAGTAATATGGATGAGATATTTTCATATTTTAGATTAGGTTTTTGAAGAGAGAGAAAGTGCAAAAATTGATAGTGAGTGAAAGTTCAAAAAAAGAAAGTGAGAGAGAAGTGCGAAAGAGAAAGAAAGAGAGCAAGAAAGAGAGAAAGAAAGCAAGAGAGAGAGAGAAAGAAAGAAAGAGAGAAAGAGCAAGAGAGAGAGAAAGAAAGAGCAAGAGAGAGAGAGAAAGAAAGAAAGAGAGAAAGAAAGAAAGAAAGAGCGAGAAAGAGAGAAAGAAAGGAAGAGAAGCTAAAAGCATACCTTAGACAGATCTTCGGCAAAAGAGGAATTCAAATTCCTTCTTTGACTTCACTGATCCAGTAGAGAGTCTTAAAGCTGCAGCAATTTGTAGACACTTTCGTTGCAGGCTGCTCTAGACAGGACTTATGCATCGGAATACTCTTTGCACTATATTCTTTGCAACGATACAATGTTGTTACAAAACCTAGAGTGACTCACTAAACAGGAAAGTAAAATGGGAAAGTTACACAGGTGCCCTTTCGTTTCCAGATACATTAGAGCATTTTATTCTTTTGTACCCAGATAGGACAATATGAAGGGGGAGGCCTGCAGTGTGTGCGGTATCGAAGTAATGGAAGTAATTACCTAAGTGAAGAAGAAAGAGCATTTGCGACCAGCATCAATGAGAACCGGTCAAAAATGTCTATCTGCATTTTGTACATCAAAGTGGGAGGCTTGAGAATACCTAATTGGAATTTACAGGCAAATATCCATGGATTTGTGACTCAGGTACAGTGAAGAACCAACATAAATCATATTAAATCTTATTTAAACATAACTAAAATATAGGCATCATTTGTTAGGAATGAAAAGGTGTGTTATTGATGAAGTATACGTCGAAGTATTAACCAACTATATTTAAATTCTTGTATTTACAGGTTTTAATATAAATAATTAGTTCCTGTAACATCTCTGCTTAGTTTAAAAGATCGGAGTATATCGTGTGACTATGGGTTGACTGTATTTCTGCACTGACACATTGTTTGAAGCAGAACTGTCACTTCTCTTGAAGTGATAGTTTTTGTTTCAGTTACCCTGTAAATGTTACTTCAAAAATATTCTAACTTCCTCTGCATTCCTACATTGTGGGAGATTTTGTCACAACATGATGCCTCTACACATAATCTGCATACAGACATGGACACTCAGGTAGTCCTTTACGCACAGCTTGGGTTAAACTATTTTACATTGTGTGTCTGGCAAAACATGTCCCTTAAAAAAAATGGGAAATAGTGTGATTTAAAGAGAACTTTTTTGTATAATCAAATTTCCCAAATGACAGTTTGTCTTTGAACCCATCATTATCAAAATGTAGTTTTCATGTATTTTTGCAGTATGAAACAATCCATTAAGCCTCACTGTCATTTATATTCTAGTTATGATTAACAGCTTGTAGAGGAACACATTTTTCTGACAGAAGACATTAATTACTGATATAATACCTAAGAAATTAATTACTAATATAATACCTGCAACGTTGATGAAAATGTAAGCTTACCCCTTGCTTCCTAACAGCAAAGGAAGTTTCAGTGAGTCATAGCATTCCTGCACTCAGGGAGGTGAAAGGAGTAAATGGACTGTACCATTTCACTGTTCATGTTACACTAGCTTTCCAGAGTTTGATAAAGATTTCCATAGTAGTTTTGAATACCTTTATTTTAGAAATATATTTTTAAACTGTATTTGCTGTATGTTCAATTATGCATAAATGCATACATTATGTTTACATTCTATGGCCATTGTCAGTAAGGTGCACTGCTAATAATACCTAGAGGGTCTTTGCAAAGATATATATGACCATTTTTATCTATTTATTTTGTAACACTCACTATACGTTAGAAAGAAATAGCACACTTGGTGAACAAGTTTAAATTCCTACCCTCCATAAGTTTTGTATGTAGTTTCAGTGTATATTGAGCGAGTCAGACTCTGTTAGGATGTTTATCTGAAATGTTTAAAGGACCACTATAGGTACCCAGACCACTTCAGCTCAATGAAATGGTCTGGGAGCTAGGTCCCTCTAGTTTTAACCCTGCAGCTGAAAACATAGCAGTTTCAGAGAAACTGCTATTTTTACACTGAGGGTTAATCCAGCCTCTAGTGGTTGTCTCACTGACAGCCGCTAGAGGCCGCTTCCGCGATTCTCACTGTGAAAATCACAGTGAGAAGACGCTGGATGTCCATAAGAAAGCATTGAGTAATGCTTTCCTATGAGCGGTTTGAATGCATGCAGCTCTTGCTGCGCATGTGCAATCTGCGTTAACTTCGGCAGGAGGAGGAGAGTTCCCCAGTGCTGAGGGAGACTGGCGCTGGAGAAAGGTAAGTGGCTGAAGGGGTTTTAACCTATGAGGGTGGGGGAGACCTAAGGACTACATAGTGCCAGGAAAAATAGTGCTCCTTTAATTAGGGAACATTGTTCACAGGCTGTTGTGTTAAGTCTCCCAGACTCACCCAGGCTGATATTTGCAAGCTTCTCCCTGTTGGCTATATTGAAATGAAATATAAATTACGCCTCTGCTAAGCATTGTAGAGCAATACACTTAAATGGTATACATTCTGATCGGCATATTGCTTTACTATTGAGGGAGATTAAGCATTGCAGCAAATTATTATAGAATCAGAGCAATACAATATATGTTATGTGTTTGCATGATGCAATAGGCCAATGTGTAAGTGCATGCGCTACAAGAAACACATTATGCTTTAATTGTGAACTGAATAAATTTTATAGTATTTGACTATTAATCTGCTGGTGACATTTTCCACTGTTTGCTGCTTCTTAAAATTGTGCATTGTGGTTGCAAATTTTCAACCCACTTTAATAAAAATATATTTTCGATTGACGATGTAACAATTATAAAATTTCATTTATTTTTCTTTCATTAAAGGGGACAGTATGGATTGGAATTATTGATGAAAATGGAAAACCGGCTGTAACATACAATGTGACTTGCGGCCAGATTTTCTTCATTCCTAGAAATAACATTCATTGGATAAAGAATATTGGGGATGCAGAGGCAGTTGTGGTTCTGTATTTTTCCACTCATGAAGAATTTTTTACAGATGAGATTGATTTTGTGTTTTCATTAACACCTGAAGACATATTGACAAGGACACTGCAGGTAAAAAAAGAAATTATTTTATATTTTGATATCTGAAATTGTTTGGGCTAAAAAGTCTTATTAGGATTTGCAGTGTGCTAATGCATAAATATATATCAGACACTCCACACCTACAGCAAACACAATTAGGTATCAATGGGGGTACACAGAAAATGGAACAAATGTGCAGAGGCTACTGACAAAAATAAAATTAGAAATTTACTAAGATTTGATCATTTTAAAAACATAATAGTAGACATGGCACCTTATGCATAACCCCTTAAGGACCAAACTTCTGGAATAAAAGGGAATCATGACATGCCACACATGTCATATGTCCTTAAGGGGTTAAAGTAGTAATCTAAACACCATAACCACTACAGTTGATTATAGTGAATATAGAGCAAATAGTCTGTGGATGCAACTCTCCAGGTTCTGTCAAAATATTTTCAAGTATTTTGATTAAAAAAATGAGGCTCTCCAGCTGTCACTGCAACTTTAAAAAACCTACATTTGCACATGTTGATACTTGGAAACTTACAATTCGTAGGCTACCATTCAGCCTTAAAGAAAATGTTTCACTTGTTTTCACTATTGTTATAAAACTCCAGCAACGCGGTAATGAGGTGTAAAGAACACCATGCATAGTGTGGGGGTAGGCAACCTTCGGCACTCCAGATGTTTTGGACTACATCTCCCATGATTCTTTGTCAGCATTATAGCAGTAAGAGAATTATGGGAGATGTAGTCTACAACATCTGTTATGCCGAAGGTTGTCTATCACTGGCATAGACCTTAAACTATGACACAATATTTTGGATATATTTGCAGACATTTGTAGTGTGATAGAATGTTTTTAAGCCTCTTTGTAAAAGCTGGCACTGCCATGCTCAAATGAGCCGAGCAATATCCATTTAACACCCGATGGGATAACTATGGCTCATTTAAGCAACTCGGCTCCTTGGTTTAATCCATGGACGCTAGATGTAAAACTTGATTGTTTCTTGCAAGCTCACTTTCACTGTCATTTGAGCCTACTTTGTGCTGTTTGTATTCCAATGTACACCCTCGCATACAGATTTGTTATATACTTCACATGACTGAAACATAATTTAAAAAAAAGAGGCTCTCTTATCACTTACATCCCAGGCACCTCCAACATTAGTCTGCTGAACTGTGGGTGCAATGTTAGGATAATTTAGCCAAGTACTATCAGTCTATAGCACATTTAGAAACAGTTTGGCACAAAGTGGGGGAGGGCTACCCCCAAATGACCATCAGGGACATTTAGTAAAGTAAGAGTTAAACTTTAATTCAAAGTAAATTTCAAATGTAAGGCCAGAGTAGTTGAACTGAAAGCATAGCTGACTTAGAGAATGTTTCCTGTTCGCCTATATTGACCTTAAATCTAAAATACCCTTTGAATTCTCCCTTTAGTGAATACCTCTACACATGTTCCATGTCCACTACAGTGGATTTAAGTTATTACGGTGCCTAGAGTGCCCCTTTATTAAAGATTGATAAATCAATTGCCATGTAAGGATAAAAACTAGCGCAGAAGTAGAGATTTAACAAATTATAATTTATTACATCAGTAAATACAACAATGAGAGGCAAACAAGTTAGGGGCATGAGTTATTAAAATCACAAATTTAGTTATTACACCAAGGGGAATAGCTGTGTAATGGAACACCTGGCACCCCGACTGGGTACCTCCATTGAAGGATGCTCCTAGTGCTTCCTAAGGGCTTCAAGCACTCCACCAGAGACCATAACCACCGCAGACCCCACAAACCACTGCAGCTTGGTTGGGGTCTCGCCATTTCCTACCGACCCTGGACCTACGACAAGGCTCCAGGTTCCAGCGGGTGAACCTCTCTTTCCCCAGATAGTGAAGCAGGAACAAGCTCTTAAAAGAGCTTAGAGATTATCCAAGGGAGTATGAAGAGCATAACAATCCCTTATAGTTGTTTCCCCCAATAAGAGACAGGACTCTAAATTGAGGGTGAAGTAGAACTGCAGGTTTAATGATGCAGCTGCTTCTTTTATACACATTTCCCCACAAGGTTACCACCCATGTGGACCTTGTGGAACACATGACACAAAGTTACAACAGCCAATCAACATAGTACAGTACAGTCAGACACTCCCAGCTAATGCACATGTAACGGATCACCTGGCACCCCGACTGGGTACCTCCGTTAAAGGATGCTCCTAGTGTTTCCTGAGGACTCCAAGCACTCTGGCCGACACCACAATCACCGAACCGAAGAAGCGTATACCTTCTCTCAAGCATATGAATGCTATAAACAGCTGAATAGGCAAAAACCATACGGATGGGTTTAGACTCCTAGCAGTCAAACTGGAACAGCATACAATAAATCCTCCCCCAATAATGAGACGACACTTCACTTTGAGGGTTAAGCAGGAACTGACTGGACTGGCACATACAGCCTCTTTTATTCCCAATCCACAAATTTAGTACTGCCCACAGGGTTTTACATAACAACCAATGACACACGTACATTACAGAAAGACACTCCCACACAAAATCCTCCCCTCTGGCTGTGATATGATTACTGAACACAATGGTTAATCTAATTATCACAGCCAGAGAAATACAGTTTTTCCACATTATTCATAACTTGAAAAGTATGCATCACATTCACATAAACTTACATTTTCAGAATCAGCATACTCCAAATACAAACATATGTCAAAATCATACATATTGGTCCAGTGGTTCAAAAGTTAAGGAAAAGTCCTATTTGACCAAATGCAGCATGGCTTTTCTGCCCAAAACCAGTTCCACAGAGTCTTCTATCCTGGAGATAATTGGGGAAGTAATCCAATTATCTCCAGGACAGAGGCAAAACTCCATTAGCCACATGGCAGCAAAAGACAATAAAACACATAAAAACATATAACTGTGCAGCCATTGCACAAAACAGGTACATTCAACATTATTACTGAATGGCGCTCAGAGCACACACATACAGTTCAATTGCCATGGTGCCAAAGTCTTTCCCATAGTCTTTCATTATACAAATGGGCTCCATGGCATAGCTATCTGGGTAACACTGCTCACATAGGGAAAGTACCGAAAGACCCAGCTTTTGGGTCTTTGCAGGGGAAAATCCATCCTTTCAACATTGGTCATAGTCACAGGGCAGGAGGCCGGCAATCAGTCTTCTCCAATGCCCAGTGGCGAAGGTTGTTCCGCCACAGCACACAAACCCTCTCCTTTGCCTGTGGTACAATTACCAAACACAATGGGCTAACTTAATTACCACAGGCAGAAAATATACAGGTTCACCCAAAGTCCAGAAACACCCCAAAACAACAACATATCCCCACAAATTATACATCCCTGGATAGCTCTGATCTGGGCGAACAACATATCCAAAATTCACCCAGATCAGAGCAGGGGTTCCTGAATTCCATGGAAGTCACATTTGACCAACACCAAGCATAGCTTTCCTGCCCGAAATAGTTCCACAGATTTAGGCTGTGCAACCGGTCTATCTTCGCCTTCAAATAATGTTCAAATTGCACAAAGGGATCCGTTCGTGCATTACTACATTAGATGCGCCTTGTTCAGTAGATTGTTCTCAAGAAATAGTGCTCTGTTCGTATGGATTTAGCCGAACGCACGGGTGGTGTTCGTGGAAATAGTAGCCGAAAATAGTTCAAGCTGTTCGATGACAAAATACAGCTGAGCGCATTCGGCTAAACAAAATGGCCACTGCCACATGATCGTTCCAACGAACACCGACCACCCAACCATTCGCCAATTAAGCTGCGGTTAACAACAGCTTCTGGGTGGTTAACAAGCCGCACACTCCACATGCAGGGTGGTCAGTCGTTTAGCAGTTTGTTTGTCTGTTTGAATAGCATTATCCTGGCTGTAATAGCAGTTTAATTACCGAACACATCCACGAATACACCAGGGAAATGTTCAAATACAAACCATTAAGGCAACAGCTGTTATCCAGGGACAGAGGGTTCTGTCCCAGGTGCCTTGAACCCCAATATGTTTCAGGGGCCATAATCACAGGGAAGGAGGCCGGCAAGTAGGCCCCTCCAAAAATGCATGGCAAACTCCCTTAAAAAGGGGAGTTTGTCACAAGCAGTATATATCGCACATAGACAAATTGCATTAGCAATAAGGAGCAGTTTTTGACAATTAATTATTAGACGTTTCACTGGACAGTTACTAAATTACACAAAAACACATTCCTAAAATGTTTAGAGCTATCAAAAATACTGCTATGTAACATCCATGTGTAAAAGCAGATTTTCCTACACACCAGTAGATTTAAAACATGAAATCTTAAAATGTAATTTTTTAGAGAGGTACTTACATACTTGACAACACTAAGTCAAATCACAAAAAGTAGCCACTGTCACGTTAAAGACATTATCATTGGTGCAGACAGGACAACACACTTTTGTTTTCATAATGCCCACTAATGTGTGAGTTCTATGTGTAATTTTTTTCAGTACAATGGCTTGTATCAATATTGCATCAGTATTGTATTGAACAGATATACAGGGTTCAGGAAGCGTTCTGAAATCGGCTGAACAACTAACTTTGTTTTAAAATCTTACCATAGAAAGTGAACAGATTTAAATAATATGAAGACGAGTTTCTACTTCTGAAAACAGTTTGCGAGTAAATCGTTTTTTGATATGTTTACAGGTTTATTCATTAAAGGGAGAATGCAAAGTGAATTTCAAATTTAAGGTCAAAATAGCTGAACTGGAAACATTCTCTAAGCCAGGTGTGCTTTCCATGCAGCTACTCTGGCCTTACATTTCAAATCAATTTTAAATTCCCTTTGAATCTTCACTTTAGTAAATACTGAGTGTATGTTACTGAAATATGGTTCTCCTTTTCTGCAGCCAGAAGGCGGGGTTGATTTTATCAGGAGCTTCGGACGACGCAATCAAAGCATAGTATTAAATCTTCCACTAAACCCCTCTGATCCCATCACACGTCAGTACCCTCAGTCAGACATTACATTGGTCTGGAAGTATTTTTATGATCTTGAAGGTATGATTAAAACACCCTTAAGACTTCCTTTGCTGCTTTATCCATATGTCTATGAATTAGGACTAATATTGTCCAAGATTAATTAGGGATTTCTGCTCTGGGTGTCCAACATCCCTGTCTTTTGTCCATCCATATAATATAATAAATGGGTTTATGTACTTTAGTTCCAGCAGAAAGGTTTTCTAGTGTTCCTGTTTGGAATCTTGTATGCAGTGCTCTGTATGCTGCTAAAACACATACACATAAAAACATACACATAGCAAATCATAAGTTAAAAATATTTTGCAGCCTGAATGATGGAAAATACAAAAATAACACTGAACTAGGTATGCCCTTTCTTGAGCTGGTGTTATTTTTAAACCAATGAATAAGTGGAGGGTTCACTGGTCCTAGAGCTATAAAGTCAGAGGGTTCATAATCCTTTTGACCACATAAATTTCTCTTCATTCAACCCGACCTCCCATATAGGACCAGTTGATGCTTAAACCCCTGGCCTGAGACCTTTAGATCCCCCTCCTCGAAGAATAGTAGTCCCAGATCTGAACCCATAGTATTTATTCTACATACGTTCTCATTCGAACAAATATTAGAGTCTATATACTAATAAAAATAAAGCAAAAATACATACCAATGAATTATTGATAAAGGCCACAATACAAGCTAAAATAACCCACCACAAATTGTAATAAAGTTAAAATACTGATTGCAAGAAAAAAAATGTAAAAAAATAATCCATGGTCTTCATACTTGTCTATTGGCTCATGGGCTAATGAATAACTCTTGAAGAGAATAGCTTGAAAGGCCTTCAGTAGACTGGGCAAAGCCAACCAATCATGATGCAATCTCAGGCAAGTCTTAATCCCACCCAGTTTGCCTGGTCATCTCAAGAGTAATACTTGCCTGGGAGAGCACTATTGGTTTTGCAGACCTTATGATAATACACAGCAAGTGTTTCTCACTACGTCAAGTTTCTGGTACATGCAATAAATGGAAAACATATGCCATTTTATCTCGATTATGAAATCAATTTGTTCAGAACATTTGTGTCTAGCAAAAGTGTTTAAAAAGGAATTACAAAAAGATTTAGTGGCACTTTGAAAAAAGGGGTTATATATTTTATAAGTATAGCGGCAGCTAAATATAATGGTGTGCTGTTGTGTTTGTTATCGCATGAAATTAAAATTAAAAATGAAATTATAAAATAAAAAAAATCTATTTCTGGCAAGTAGCAAGATTCTTACCCCTGAATATTAAATCTGTCGCATATCTTGTTTTTTTTGGCATTAAGCCAGATTCATAATATACTGACATTTATTTATATACATTTTAATTGTACAGGTGCAAGAAAACTGGTTTATCATAGAGCAGAGACGACCTGGGCAGGTTTCTACAAAAATACTTCAGGACTGATAGAAAATGCGATTATCTATGGCAATTCTGTATTCTCGGTAAATTGTTTTCATAATGTTTTTACTTGTTGTTATGCATTTTTCATGAAGAAATTACAGTGTGTACATTTATTGTAATCCTTTTCATGCTTTTATTGTGTATATTACAATAAAATAGAATGAATTCGATATTTTTGAGAAGCTCCATTACCCCAGTATGTACTGAAACTAACCTCTTTTCACTAACACAAATTGGGGTATCTCCTGTTTTTTTGTTTCTTGACGCCATACCAAAACGCAGTTGTTTACTGAATGTCTTACCTCCATAGTGTATTGTACCCGGCAAGCTTCTTCATGTACAGTGTACTATGAGGTCTACTGCTATTCCATAAAGCTCCTAGTTAATGCACTTCTTCCAATACACAGTAAACCCAAGCCTATGGCTATTAATGCTTTCTAAATAACATTTCAGAATGACTCTAAACTATCTTGAATAAGTACTAGATCTGCAGATCACCTAAAGAGTGTAGACCACCAGGGTTCACCACTGATCTGGGAGTATCCAGATGTATAGAGTGTAAGTACTTTGTAAGTTTATGTTTGAGAGAATGCCTTTCATCCTCTCTCAATGTCAAATGTGGCTTAGAACTGCAGTTATTTAGAAAGCACTACAGCTATAGTTATGTCCTCTGGTTCTCTGATGTCTAACAGGGAATTTTTACTTCTTCCTTTACTGCTCGGGATCCATCCAACTGGTGGATGTGTACGCAACCTGCACTGATCGATGGACATCTTCCTTTTCCCTTTGGAAGAGCCTGAGCTGTGGCCAAATGCATGGCTGGCTAGGCCGTTTAGGCGAACACTACATCTTGCAGTATGGCTGGTATCAGAGTATAGAGTTATATCAATCCTTCAATGATTATACAAATTGCTGCAGCTATAAAACTTTCCCCCTTGGAAGGAGGAAATTTTATTTTCTCTTTTGTGGTCCAAAATATGTCCTCATTGTGAGCGCAAGTCCATAATCATTTCACAATGACATTGTATTATTATGTACTGATATCACTCTGCATATTCTAGTTACTTGTCCGCAGTTTCATTATTTCAGCATTTCTAAATTGTTCACCAGTGTTTGGCTCTTGCACAATAGAGTTGTGTTTTTTTTTTATTCCAGGACATTAATGCTTCCCTCTTATTCAGTATTACTCTGATTCAGTATTGAATTAGCATACTTAAAATGTAGTTGTTTAAGCCATAATTATCAATATTGGAAGCTATGGGTTACAAATTGTGTGGCACAAATATTTCTAATGATACTCTCACACTGTGTCTTGTCAGTACTTGGTTTCTAGTGTTCACAAGAAAGCAAACCCAGATCACTTGGACTGGAGCCCATATACAGTACAATCTGTACAGTAAAAGTTATTCCACATATTACATTATTAAATCATCAAGGTCCTGCTATTATGCATAAGAAGTAAAATTTTAATTTGTCGGTTTCACACCTCCTTTCTACCATTAAGATTATGTGATGAGTGCTGAATTATATGAATTATGCTGCTTTTTATTAATAGCTTGATAGGTAGACTATTTTCCCTGTGATGTGCTGAATGATGATCTGGGTCACAGATGATTCTTGAATAATAATATTTTACAATAAAGTTTTCTACAGTTAATAATTGCTTAAATTCTAGAAATGCTTTGAAAGTTCTCTAATGTTTGCTTAGACTACTTCGCTATTAAACTATTATATCTAATATAATGTCACTAAGCCATTCTAGCTATTTCCTGACTATTCGCGTCTCCCATCTCCATGGAGACGTCGAACGCATGCGCAATCACAGGCTACTGTTGCTCTGCGCACGAGAATCAAATCGCATGCAATTACCAAAAGATACACTGTATCATACATATTCTGAAGAGACACACTGTTATTAATGCCTAGAATTCATAACAAAAATATAAACTCCTCAAAGTCTGAAGGCACAATTGAGCACTTTACCTTTAATGCAATTAATTTGTTGTAATATACTTAAAAGGGTGGATCACATGTTAGGCTGCATGTGTATTTATATTTAACTTCTCCTTTATAGGAGTGTTTATAGGGAATTTTCACATAAGTATTGATTTAGGATGATTTTTATTTGAATGGATAAGATTGTGTATTTAGGCTTCCTTAGACATTGTATTTTATTTGTATGGAGTTAGAGATTTTTGAGAAACAGTGCGATCACTTTGAGGAGTTTATATTTTTGTTATGAATTCTAGGCATTAATAACAGTGTGTCTCTTCAGAATATGTATGATACAGTGTATCTTTTGGTAATTGCATGCGATTTGATTCTCGTGCGCAGACCAACAGTAGCCTGTGATTGCGCATGCTTCCGACGTCTCCATGGAGATGGGAGATGCGAATAGTCAGGAAATAGCTAGAATGCACAGACATAGTGATGGAGGCTGATTGCAGCCGCTCACTTGCTTGGAAGAGAGACTGATTGATCCTCTGCACATCTGAACCGTGAGTTTAACTGATTGCCTTTCTTATTTAAGCCATGTTGATTTTTTTTAAATTGTTTTCTGTCCTGATTAAAGTTCCCCAGTGGAACTGAAACATTGACTACTGGAATAAAGATAAGTGTTTGGATTTTTTGCAAAATTCCTGTGTGACGAGAGCAATCTCGCCACATTGCATTGGAGAAGCCTGGTTGCCCGCCTGCTGCCTTTAGACTATGGCCCCATATTGAAACGCTTGATTTTCCCCTGCGAAGACACGAAAGCCGGGTCATTCGGTGCGTGCCCTGTTTGAGCGGTGATACCCCAGATAGCTATGCCATGGAGCCCATTTGTATAATGAAAGACTATGGGAAAGACTTTGGCTCCATGGCAATTGAACTGTATGTGTGTGCTCTGAGCGCCATTCAGTAATAATGTGCGCTCAGATCTGAGCTATCTGGTGATATGTTGAATGTACCTGTTTTGTGCAATGGCTGCACAGTTATATGTTTTTATGTATTTTACTGTCTTTTTATTGCCATGTGCTTAATGGAGTTTTGCCTCTGTCCTTGGAGATAATGGGATTACTTCCCAATTATCTCTAGGATAGAAGACTCTGTGGAACTGGTTTTGGGCAGAAAAGCCATGCTTCCTTTGGTCACAAAGGACTACGATCTATCTTTTGAACCACTGGACCAATTTGTATGATTTTGACGTATGTTTGTATTTGGAGAATGCTGATTCTGAAAATGTACGTGTTTATTGGTTGTGTTCCAAAATCTTGTGGATGGTACTAATGTGTACATAAGAACAATAAACCCACAGCTCTGTCTGTTCACTGCTTGACCCTCAAAACAGAGCCTTGTGTCGTTCTTGGGGGAATTTATTGTATGCTGTTCCAGTTCGACTGCTAGGAGTGGAAACCTATTCGTATGGTTTTTCCTATTCGGCTGTTTACGGCAGTCATATGGTTTCCTGTACGGCGGATTGGTGTTCTGCAGTAGCTGTGCCTGCATCTCTGGAAGGGGAAGATCTACTAAACGGTGGTTTAACCCTTTTATGCTGAGGGTGCCGTTACATCCTGGGAGTGCTGATTTTTTCTGGCTTTATCTATTTAGTGCAATCAAGCACTGGGTTTATTTAAATGTACATGGGAGTGCAAGGTTTTTCTGGTTTTTTTATATATATATATATATATATATATATAAACTGCAGGGGCATGATCTATACACCAAAACTGCTTAAGCGAAAGTTATTTTGTTGACTATAATATACCTTCATTAAAAGCTAGTAAGAGTTCCCCATTATTTAAAGTGGTCACACCGTACTTACCTTTTCCTAATCGCTTCCTCCTTTCTTCCTCTTTCCTACTCTGTGTTACTTTTTTTTCATTTTCCAGCTATTTCTAACTAAAACCATAAGACAAAGGAGGGACTACTTTGTTTTATGTATTTTTTTCAACACTTGGCTTTCTTAAGTAAGCTCCACTTCATGTGTCTAGGAAAGTTTTTTTCCACTAGACTCACCTTTACTCCGTATTCTCTCTTGCTTCCTTTCACAATTCTGAACGTCCTGTCGTGTAGACTATTGTGTTGCCAAATTGATCAAATTTCGTCTGAACCGAACGTGGACAGTTTGTCCATTTATTTTCAGATGAAATTTGGTTGGAATTTGGTGATCTTTTTTTTAGTTTTTGAAATTCATTTGGAATATTTAAATTCTGATCCAGGCCGTGGCTGCATCTTGCAGTCTTTTAGTAGATTACCCCCTAAATTGGTACCCTGTGGGACAGCTATATAATGACAATATCACAAGTATTAGGGAGCTATTTACTAAAAAGCTGAAAGACCAAAATTATATATATATATATATATATATATATATATATATATATACATATATACACATATATATAGGTATATATATACACACACAGCTAAACCAAATTAATTTAAGGGCATTGGTAATCCTTCAAGGCCATTTAATAATCTATGTTGTCATAAACATCTGCTCTTTAATGATCTATTACACACTGGGTCCCAAGAATTCAGATTAGAATGATTTAAAAAAGCAAAAACAGTGTTTAAGCAAATGTTCATCGTTTTATTGAAATTACATTTTTTAAATTAAAATACAATTCTATCATTTTTCTCAGTATCCAGACACATTGAGCCTTGGAGTTCTTCGAATACTACCATATGGACTTTGGCTGCCACATTACAACTTAAACGCACATGAGATGGGATATGTACTAAGAGGCTGTGGAAAGGTAAACAATATTAAATATATCACTTCAGTAGCTAGAAATTTGTACATGGGAACATTAAACAGGAAACATAATTACATAGTAATGTAGGCTAAAATAAACTTCTGACTTTTCAGATATCTTTAAAGAACTTTACAATTTTGAAATGAAGTGGGGAACAAATCTTCTCCAAAATGTGGCCATATTTCACCTTCAATACACAAGGAGCCACCCCACATTTTAGCTATGATATTCTTCCATATTTCGTTTTACCAAAAATCTATGCAGCTAATGTTTAGACATGGAAACTTCATCTGTACTTTTCTGACTGTAAATAATTTTTTCTTTCTGTAAATAATAATTTGATCAGTAGATGGCCTCTTGCCCTTTGCACAATTCTATTAATGAGCAGGTTATCAGAAAGCGGTTTACAGTGGCCCTGTATAAAATATATATAATGTTATCATACATCTTCTGAAATGCCTTTTTTTGTCAAACAAGTTAAATGTTAAATAAAGAAAAACAAAAAAGTAGATCATGGTTATAGAAACATTTTTCCTTTTCCCACTAGGGCTTTATCAATAACTTAGTAAGCGTCTATCATCATAGTATTGATTGGATTTTTGATGTTTTAATAGTAAATTTTATCAAAAAATTGAAGGTTTGTTTTGTAACCGAATATAGTGAGCAATGATAGCCCAATGGTTGAAAATTATGTGAAGGAGCCTCCCATGAAAAATCTAACCAAGGTGTACTTTGCTATGGGTATGGCAGACCATCTCCTAATAAGACATTTGTATATAAAAAAATATGCTTTCAAATAATAGTGAATGCTAGATTATGCAGAGAAAAATTAATAGTTAGGGTGGGTAAGTAGCGGCCACAGAGAGTGCCCTGGTGCAAGATTTTTTTGCCCCCCTATTGCAAGGTTGGCCAAAAGGTAGAACCCCATCCAGTGGCGTCTCTAGGATTCATTTTTAGGGGGCACATGGAGGGCCAGGGACAAAAGTAGGGGGGCACATTTAACCCCGCCCTCGCCGTAGTTTGACCCCGCCCCTGCCACATGTTAAGCCCCGCCCCTACACAATGTGTTTTGTTTTTTTAATAATCCCTGGTGGAGGATTCATTATTTTCCACCAGGAATTATTAAAAAACAAACATATTACCCTTGATACAGTGCCATAGTTGCCAACATTTGAAAAAAAATGTGTGTATAATAAATTGGGACAGTCAGTGCTCCCTGTATAGTGCTGCCCTCTGTATAATACAGGTCTGTTTGTGTATAATATCCCAAGACAGAGAGCAGTACTATACAGGGAGCACTGACTGTCCCGGGATATTACACAGGCACAGGCCTGTATTATACAGAGAGCAGCACTATACAGGAAGCACTGACTATCCCGGGATATTATATACACACAGATCTGTATTATACAGATAGCTGAGCATATACCCCAGGTCCCAATCTCTAGACTACTAGCAGTGGCGTACATACCAGGGTATGTACCCACAGGGCCAGCCTCTTCTCCTGGGGGGCCCAGGAGGCGGCCACCCCACGGCCCCCCGAGGCTGGCCCTGCTGACCCCAGCGGGTGGGTGGCCAGTCGGGCAGGCAGGCGGGCGCGCGAGGGAGCACTCAGTGCTTCCTCTTCAGCTCCCTCGCGCACCGCACTGATACCAGAGCCGGAAGATGACGTCATCTTCCGGCGCCGGCATCGCTATGCAGCGCGCGAGGGATCTGAAGAGGAAGCACTGAGTGCTCCCTCGCGCGCCCGCCTGCCTGCCTGACCGGCCACCCACCCAGGAGCCCAGCAGCACCACTGGACCCCAGGGAATCCCCTTAGCACTCCAAAAGGTAAGGAGGCTGGGGGTATTACATTTAAAAAAAAAAAAAAAAAAATGTGTGTGTGTTAGTGTTAGTGTGTGTGTTAGTGTTAGTGTGTGTTAGTGTTTGTGTATTTGTGTTACTGTGTGTGTTAGTGTGTGTGTTTGTGTGTTTGTGTTACTGTGTGTGTTTGTGTGTTTGTGTGTTTGTGTTACTGTGTGTTAGTGTGTGTGTTTGTGTGTTTGTTTTACTGTGTGTGTTCGTGTGGTTGTTACTGTGTGTGTTAGTGTGTGTGTGTGTTAGTGTGTGTGTTAGTGTGTGTGTTAGTGTTTGTTAGTGTGTGTGTTTGTGTTTGTTAGTGTGTGTGTTAGTGTTTGTGTGTTAGTGTTTGTGTGTTAGTGTGTGTGTGTGTTTGTTTGTTTGTGTGTTAGTGTTTGTTTGTGTGTTAGTGTTTGTTTGTGTGTTAGTGTTAGTGTGTGTGTGTGTGTGTGTGTTAGTGTGTGTGTGTGTGTGTTTGTGTGTTTGTGTTACTGTGTGTGTTAGTGTGTGTGTTTGTGTTACTGTGTTACTGTGTGTGTTAGTGTGTGTTTGTGTGTTTGTGTTAGTGTATGTGTTAGTGTTTGTTTGTGTTAGTGTGTGTGTCAGTGAGTGTGTCTGTTATTGGGTGTGTGTCTGCTAGTGTGTGTTACTGTGTGTGTCTGTTACCGAGTGTGTTTGAAGTCTGTTAGTGAGTGTGTGTTTGTCAGTGAAAGTGTATGTTTTGTAAGTGAGTGTGTATGTATGTCTGTCGCTGAGTGTGTCTCTGTCAGTAAATGTGTTTGTCTGTTAGCTAGTGCGCGCATTTAAACCGCCCATAGGAAAGCATTACTCAATGCTTTGATATGGACGTTCAGTGTCTTCTCACTGTGATTTTTCACAGTGAGAATCGCGGAAGCTCCTCTAGCAGCTGTCAATGAGACAGCCACCAGAGGCTGGATTAACCTCAGTGAAACATAGCCGTTTCTCTGAAACGGCTATGTTTTCAGCTGCAGGGTTAAAACTAGAGGGACCTGGCACCCAGACCACTTCATTGAGCTGATGTGATCTGGGTGTCTGTAGTGGTCCTTTAAGTGTGTGTGCATACCGCAGTCGCGGGGTTGCAGCCCTGCAACCCCTGCGACCAGGTGCCCGCCGCCATGTGTTGCGGCCCCGACCCGCGCCAAGTAAGCGCGGGGGGGGGCCCACGGATCAATTTTCGCACCGGGGCCCCATGGGTCATGTGTACGCCACTGACTACTAGTACCTGTCAACAGCAGCTCCCAGACACGTGTAACAGGGCTAAAGTGTGCGGCAGCTCACACAGATGATTCACCGGTAAAGTGCACTCGCTGGCAGAGCCAAACTGGGAAACCCTGGGAATCCAAAGCAGCCCTGGAAAAAATATTTATGCCATTCCTACAAGTCAATATATATATATATATATATATATAGTTCACTGACATGCGCAAATAGGCTTACTGACAGACAAAACTCTGACTCACACACAAGCTTACTACAGACAAACTCACTTGTATAGACAGAAGGCTCACTACAAAGAAGTTCAGGGATACACACAAGCTCACTAAAGACAAGCTCACTGACAAACACATGCTCACTAAATAGAAGCTCACTGACACACACAAGCAGTACCATTTTAACAGAGTTAAGGGCCCCCGGGAAAAGCAATGCACTGGGGCCCTTCCTACACAATAATTCACAGGAATTGTAATTATTGATAGACTGCTGAGTCCATACACACACACAGACTGCTGAGTCCATACACACACAGACGCACACAGACTGCTGAGTCCATACACACACAGACACACACACAGACTGCTGAGTCCATACACACAGACTGCTGAGTCCATACAGACACAGACTACGGAGTCCATAAGACACAGACTGCAGAGTCCATAAGACACAGACCGCTGAGTCCATACACACACAGACACACACACACAGACTGCTGAGTCAATACACAGACACAGACTACTGAGTCCACACACACACAGACACAGACTGCTGAGACAACACACACACAGACTGCTGAGTCCACACACACACAGACTGCTGAGTCCATACATACACTGCTAAATCCATACACACACAGACTGCTGAGTCCATACACACACACACACACAGACTGCTGAGTCCATACACACACAGAAACACACAGACTACTGAGTCCACACACACAGACACAGACTGCTGAGTCCACACACACACACAGACTGCTGAGTCATACTGCTGAGTCCACACA
>OW240916.1:278356376-278384563 GCA_933207985.1 Pelobates cultripes
CACTGCCGCTGGGGAATGGAGACTGGGCTCCCAATTCCCCAAAAATCACGCTGCCGCTGGGGAGGGAGGACACTGCTCTCCTCTCCCTGGACTTCACACTGCCTTCCCGGCATATCACTTGGCTGCTGGGGGCAGGAACAACTACCTCTGCCCCCTGTAACTCAGCCTGCCGCTGGGGAGGGAGGACACTGCTCTCCTCTCCCTGCACTTCACACTGCCTTCCCGGCATATCACTCTGCTGCTGGAGGGCAGGAATAACTACCTCTGCCCCCTGTAACTCAGCCTGCCGCTGGGGAATGGAGCTCAGGCTCCCAATTCCCTGCAATATCTCCCGCTGGGGAATGGAGCTTGGGCTCCCAATTCCCTGCAATTTCTCCCGCTGGGGAATGGAGCTCGGGCTCCCAATTCCCTGCAATTCATTCTGCTGCTGGGGGACAGGAGCGACTATCTCTGTCCCCTGTAACTCAGCCTGCCGCTGGGGAATGGAGCTCAGGCTCCCAATTCCCTGCAATATCTCCTGCTGGGGAATGGAGACTGGGCTCCCAATTCCCTGCAGGACCGGTGGAGAGACCTCGGTCCCATCTCTACCGGCCACCTGGGGTTCTTCCCAGAAAATATCCACAATGTCTTCCCAGCTGAATGGGTCTGGTTCTGGCTCTGTCACCTTGCTGTCCTGCTGAATCTTCTCAATAGAGTGGAAGAGATCTCGGTAGTCCTGCTCCAGTTCCCACTCCAGGGTTGCTAGGTGAGCCAGGTCTTGCTCAATGTCGTGAGTGTCGTCCCAGTCATACCTGCTCTCCCTCCTCTCCAAGAGATCACTGAACCGGGCTTGTGTAGGGCTCCCAAATTCAGGCTCTGAAAAAGCCTCCCATAACAAGCCAGGACCATCAAACTCCTCTCCCTCTGGCTTGTCATGCTCGGCTGTCCAGGGCAGGTACTGTGCCCCATACCACCAAAGCGCCTGGTATGCATCTTCCAGCCAAATCTCCTGCCATACCCGGTGCTCCAATTCCTTCACCCATTCATCTAGGGGATGCTCTCCCAGGAAGGGCATCCGCAGGGCCACTTGCTTCTGCAACCGCTGCTCTTCACTGGGGAGACTCTCACCCCGCTGGTACTGTACATTATCCAGGGCCTGGTACCAGATGCCTTTCCTTAATGCATCCCGGCCATCCAGGTCCTCCTCCTCGTATGACACTGCTGGTTCCATGCTGTTGCTGTCAGGGTCGCTGTACTCAGACATGCGTTGCCCTCAAATTGTAAATCCACGGAATGGTGTTGCCTGTAGCTGTCCTGTAGTCTGTGGGAACGATCCCACCGCTGCCACCAATTGTAACGGACCGTTTTGCACAAAAGGGGTAAAAACCATTTAGGCGATCGGCCCCCTTTCCAGAGATACAGGCACAGCTACTGCAGAACACCAAACTCCCGAACTGGATACAAAATAGCACTCCAACTCCCGAACTGGAACCTCCCAAATAGCTGCTAGCAGGCGAACAGGAAAAGCAGACAATCAGCTTACACTCCTGGCAATCAGTCTCTAACAGCATACAGTGAATCCCCCCAAAAACGAGACAAGGCTCCGTGTTGAGGGTCAAGCGGTGGTCTGTTTAATGAGGGCTACCTGCCCAGTATTTATGCAGGTCTCCCACCTGGTGGACACTCCCCTAGGGGACCAGATGGAAGACTGTGACAAGGGACAGACAAGTATACAAATAGGACACACAGTCACAGTATATTCCCACAATGCATCCTGGCTTCCTCCCCTCTGCCCTGGGAGATAATTGGGAAGTAACTCAATTATCTCCCAAGACAAAGGCAAAACTCCATTACACACGTGGGAACACAAAACCAGCATAATACTTTAAAATGCACAAAGTAATATTTACTACATAAAACACAGACATGTAACATATCCCCAGATAGCTCAGGTCTGAGTGCACATTATTAGGTGAATGGCACTCAGACTACACGAATACAGTTTTAATTGCCATGGAGCCAAAGTCTTTACAGTCAGTTTCATACGAATGGGCTCCATGGGATTCCTATCTGGGGTATAAGACATTCACACAAAAATACCGAACACCGGGTCATTCGTGTGCTTTCACCGAACAAGAAGGGAGGTCGGCGGCTTCAGCGGTGTTGGCGCAAAACTGTGTCCGATTTTAGTTCCATGAAAATAGTGGCGAACACCGCTGTTCATTCGTATGGTTTAAAATGGCCGCGACCTCGTGTTCGGGATACGAATGGCGGCCACCCAGCGTTCATCAATTAAGCTGCGGTTAACCGCAGCTTCAGGGAGGTTAATTGCCGGCACACTCCAGCTCCCAGGTGGCCCAGTCATTCGTACGGTTGTTCGGTAGATTGAAACTACCGAACAACCGGCAGAAAAGCATGAATATGGCTTTTCTGCATGGAAAAATAAAGTCTTTTAAAAGGGGGCCATAGTCCAACGGCAGCAGGCGAGCAACCAGGCTTCTCCAATGCAATGTGGCGAGATTGGTCTCGTCACAGAGGTGAAAAAGGTTTAGTGGCGGCACACACCAAGGGCCGGGTGGTCTTTTGTTCGTATGCACGAATACATAGTCCTGACTGTTCGGGTAATGTGTTTTATACATTATAACTACCGAAACAGAGTATAGCTTGGAGGAAAGACGAGACAGGGGGGATATGATAGAAACATTTAAATATATAAAGGGAATCAACACAGTAAAGGAGGAGACTATATTTAAAAGAAGAAAAACTACCACAACAAGAGGACATAGTCTTAAATTAGAGGGACAAAGGTTTTAAAAATAATATCAGGAAGTATTACTTTACTGAGAGGGTAGTGGATGCATGGAATAGCCTTCCAGCTGAAGTGGTAGAGGTTAACACAGTAAAAGGAGTTTAAGCATGCGTGGGATAGGCATAAGGCTATCCTAACTATAAGATAAGACTAGGGACTAATGAAAGTATTTAGAAAATTGGGCAGACTAGATGGGCCGAATGGTTCTTATCTGCCGTCACATTCTATGTTTCTATGTTTCTATACGGTAAAATAAACAGGGTAATCCAGTAACGATCTGTAGAGCGCCCGTAACAACTCCCTAACAGATACACACACACTCACTCACTCACAGACACACACACAAGTATTTTGCTTCCCCCCTAAAAGTACCGCCTACGGCAAATGCCTTGTTAGCCTTGTTAAAGATACAGCACTGGTCCACATCTGGATTACCCTTTTAAATTAGGGAGAGCCCAAGTTAATGTATTGCAACACACTGACTATCCTTCCAGCCTATACACATGAATGCAGGGTAAGGGCCATAATTTATTAGAATATAGGGGGTTGGACATTCCCTTATCCACACATTCAGATAATTATTATTATTATTATATTTATAGAGCGCCGTCAAATTCTGCAGCGCTTTACAATGGGTGGACGAACAGACATGTAGTTGTAACCAGACAAGTTGGACACACAGGAACAGAGGGGTTGAGGGCCCAAGCTCAATCAGCTTACATGCTAGAGGGAGTGGGGTAAAATGACACAAAAAGGTAAGGATGGTATTAGACTAGTGACAGTTGCAGAAGAGGAATCAGTCAGGAGCTATTAACAGTTTAATTGATACGCTTTTATGAAGAAGTGGGTTTTTAACGATTTTTTGAAGTGGAGACTGGGTGAGTATCTAACGAGGATGGAAGCGAGTTCCACAGGAACGGTTCAGCCCTCGAGAAATCTTGAAGGCGAGCATCAGATGTGGGAGTACGGACAGAAGATAGACGTAAGTCTTCAGCAGATCGTAAGGGCCTAGACGGGACATACTTGTGTATAAGGGAGGATAGATAGGTGGGAGCAGTATTATGTAGAGATTTGAAAGCAAGAACCAGAATTTTAAATTGAGCTCTATATTTTATAGGAAGCCAATGTAGGGACCGACAGAGGGGTGAGGCATGGGAGGTGCGGGCGGACAGGAAGATGAGCCTCGCCGCCGCATTCATTATGGACTGTAAGGGCGCAAGTTGGGAGCACGCAAGACCACTGAGAAGCGGATGACAGTAGTCAAGGCAAGAAAGGACAGTGGAATGGACCAACACCTTAGTCGCATCTGGCGTTAAGAAGGGGCGGATGCGCACAATGTTTTTGAGATGGAAATGACAGGATTTGGCGATAGATTGAACATGAGGCTTGAAGGAGAGGTCGGAGTCAAAGAGAACACCTAGGCAGCAAGCCTGCGTGGTGGAGCTGATGGTAGCACTGTTGACTTGGAGGGAGACAGACACAGGAGTAACAGCACTTGAGGGAGGAAAGACCAGAATTTCAGTTTTGGTCAAGTTTAGTTTAAGGAAGTGGGCAGCCATCCAGTTAGAAACAGCAGAGAGGCAGTCAGATGTGCCGTGGTTCAAGTTTTTGCACCGGAGCCCCATGGGTTGTGTGTACGCCACTGCCTGAAACACAATTCCATCCATGAGTTAAACTGAAAACAAAATATTTAATCTTTGTGACACTTAAATAGAATTTGCATAATAATTTGGAACAGGGTGTATACATAGGGATTTAGGAGAAAGTGCAGGTAACTTTTTCTTTGGTTTTTACTGTATGTATTGGGGCTGATGTGTACTGTGGTTGTTGCTGCCACCCAGGAGTGATGGGAGTGAGCGCAGGACTTGTTTTTTTGTATTTGTATTTACTTTGTATAACACAGCCTTGTTACAATGCTGCTGACCATCCCATGTGTTCCCTATTAAGGGTTAATAATTATATAGGGGTGTATATAAATAAATACCCCTCTGTCTCATTAGAGATATCTTTGCCAAAAGCCAAGGAATCGAGGTGAAAGGTCAGTGTAGGAACCCACCTGAGGGGGTCTGCCTTGATGTTGGCAGGCGGGAATTCCCTCCAATGGCCATTGGATTAACTAAATGACCTCCATTTGTTTAAATATACATAGGGATTTAGGAGAGAGCGCAGGTAACTTTTTCTTTGGTTTTGGCTGGGGTCTCGCCTTCTCCGCCCACCCTGGACCAAAGACCAGCTCCCAGTGGGTAGACCTCTCCTCCAAAGAATATAGTAAGAAACAGAGCAAGTATAGATGTGCCGTGGTTCAATGCTTGTAGTCTGTTTATTATACACGCATTTAAACCCCTAACATCCTCATTTACATACAGGATGGGCACTATAGTACAAGGAAGGATGGGGTTAGACAATAGCAAGGGCTGATGGGAGATTGACGAGGGACAAAGCAGCCAGTTTAAACTGGTCTGGCAGTGTCCCTGTGACAACGCCCTGCTGGGGAAATAATAGGACAGGAAAAAGGGGGGGGGGGAGAGGCACATACAAGCAATACATGTACTGCGTGTATGGGGAAACAGTGGGGGTGTAGTGTGTATATTAGAGGCATTGAGTTTGTGTGTGGTGCAGTGTGTGACAGTGGGCCTGTTGGTGATTTCAGCCTGTGACATGCATGTTGAGGCAATCCTTTCAGCCCTCAGGGCTGAGGCAGCAGTGGACAGTGGCCGGCAGCTCCACTAGCAATTTGCTTGCCTCCTTCAGCACCAGCCATCTGGCAGTGCAGTCTCCCCTCCCCGCGATGTGGCTCTGCTTGTTCCCCCATCCGGGGGCACCTTCCCTGGGTGGCCACGCCAACATGGTTCAGGCTTGGATGAGCCACAGTCCCTCTCCTTGGGCTCAGTATAAGAGCCAGAGCCCATGAGCCTCTGTACCTGGGAGCCCCAGCGCGGGAAAGCTTCCTGTCTCCTGGACACCCCATCACAGAAAGCCTGCCTGTGACGGACACACCAAGTATGAAGTGCTCTATTCCGCCAGGGACATCCTCTTCCCTTAGTAGGAGCAGGGCTGCAGGATTCTCAAGTAGATATTCCAGCCGACCAAGGATCTAATAGCTTTGTGAAGCGCTTACAAGAGCTAGTGATATAACTGTGAAGCAGGTTCCATACAATCACGAGACCAGGCTACGTGTTGAGGGTTAAGCAGGAATGGTTTAATGGAAGCCACACTGGTCTTTTATGCAAGTCCCCATGCACCTTGTTGGGGACAGGGACATAAACTTATAAACCAATGGTAACACGTTTACAATGTATGACACTCCCACATACAATACAATAAGCCTTCCCCTTTACTTAAGAGATAATTGAGTCAAGTACTGTACTAAACTCTATTATCTCCAAACACAAAAAACACACATTGTGGTGAAACTAACCTCGCCACTGGACTGTGGAGAAGCCTGCTTGCCAGCCTCCTGCCTCATGACTATGGCCCCTCTCATCAGCCCATGCTAAACTTAAACCCCATGGCGATTTGACTGTGTTTGTGGCATCTGAGCACTGTTTGGCAATATTGAGCGCTCAGATCCAAGCCATCTGGGGATAGGTTGAATGTGGGGGTTCTGTTCAGTATGATAGGAATTTGTGTATTTTTGCTGTTGTTGTGAATAGAGATATAGAGATATTTGGCTTACCCCACCCAGTTAAGCCAATTATCTCCAGGACAGAGGACTCTGTGCAACTGGTTTTGGGCAGAAAAGCCATGCTTGAGTTGGTTACAAAGGAATCCCACCTAACTTTTAAACCAATGGAAGGAATTGCCTGATTTTTGAGTATGTTTGTATTTGGAGTATGCTGATTCTGAAAATGTAGGTTTATGTGAATGTGATGTATCCTTTTAAAGTTATGAATTTTGTGTAAAACTGTGTATTTTCCTGCCTGTGATAATTACATTAGCCAATTGTGTTCAGTAATTATATCACAGGCAGAGGGGAGGATTTTGCTGGAATGAATGGGAGTGTTTATCTGTGTTGTATGTTTTGATTGGATGTTCCACAAAACCCTGTGGGTGGGAATTTGTCTGTAAAATGTATATATAAGGCCAATAAACACACAGCTCAGTCTGTTCCTGTTTTGACCCTCAACACGGAGCCTTGTCTCATTCTTGGGGGGATTTACTGTATGCTGTTCCAGTTCGACTCCTAGGAGTGTAAACCTTTCGTCTGGTTTTTCCTATTCGACTGTTTGGAGCATCCATATGGTTCCGGTTCGGCTGTTTACAGCATTCATATGGTTTTCTGTTCGGCGGATTGGTGTCTTTGATAGCTGCCTATATATCTGGAAGGGAATACCTCCTAAACGGCTTTTAACCCCTTTTATGCCTTGGGGTGCCGTTACACACATTTTTACAAAACGCCCAAAATACCTTAAAACACATGTAATCCCCATAAAGGTTACATCCTCTGATAGCCCTGATTTGGGTGACCAACATATCCAAAAATCCCCCAGATCAGGGGTTCAGAAATTTTATGGAAGTCATAATTATTACCGACCGTAGGCATGATCCCATAGCTGAAAATAGTTCCATAGAATCGCGGCTAAGTGCCGCTGGAGGACCAACTGGGAACCACAAGCTTTTCATGACGAAAATAGTTTCAGGGCATTCGCGGCTACGTCCTTCTGTAGTCTATTTGTGGTTTTCGTCAATGCGAACAAGATGGCTGCAACCGTGTGATCGAATGGCACTTCAAATGGCTTCGGGAGTTCGAAGTGCCAGTGCCAACAGGCATAAACAGTGTTTTCCAATAGGTTTTAACACAGGGGCCATAGTCACAGGGTAGGAAGCTGGCAAGTATGCCCCTCCATGGACCCGTGACGAGGTCCAGTTCATCACACTGCCAAACCGCCATTGTCCCCAAAGAGCATCCTCACCAATCTCAGGGACCCCCAGAACGGCAACAGCCATGAGCCACCTCCTTTCGCAGGGTCCCTGGGTGAAACCAAGCAAGGGAAGCGTCTCCTTTCAGGACACAAATGGCGGCCACCCAGGGGAGCACTCATTAATTACTTCCCTTGCGGTTTCACACTTATGTTGCAAGTTGCTAACGTTCTAATTTATTGGTGCGAAAATTCCAAGGGGCACTGGGGAGGTCCTTGTTTGGGAACCGAACGAGGTGGGAGACAATCCACGAATGCTACCCCTTGACGGCATTTATATAACGAACGGGCTGTCACCCAGGGGAGGCACGCACCAAGGCTTCTCTTGCGGTTTGTGGTTTTGACACCTTATTATGGGGTGCGAATGTTCTGAACCAACATTCTAAATGGGTTGTCGGGGTGGTCCCCGTTTGGGAGGTGAATGCATTCCCTTCGTGTAGGACCTCCCAAACGGGGAGCAGGTACATGCATACGTAAATTATAGGGAAATACACAGAACATACTACAGCAATTTACAAACAGGCAGCGGTCCCGCGACAGGGTACAGCCTGGAGTCACCCCCTCGCGGCCGGCAGTGATGAGTAGGGGGAACGCGAGGTGGGTCTCTCCCACTGCCGTCTGGCTGGGGGGTGGGTTCCCTTCCAGCTTCTTCAACTGTGGGCTCCCCTCCATTTTCCCCCCCTCCACACGTCTCTACCCTCCATATGGATTACTTTCTCATAGCGACCGCCCTCGTGGTTAGTTCAGAACTTGAAGTCGGTGCAGGACTTTACTCAGGTGGTTCTCAGGAAGTATCGCTGGGGCATGTGGTGGGGCCCTTTGATGTTCCTCAATTGCCCAATTTGTGCTTGTCCCACTTGGGCATGGTGCCTAAGAAGGAGGCTGGGAAATCTTGCTTAATTCATCATTTGTCGTACTCACATTGGGGTTCGGTAAATGGCAATATCTCTGCGGAGCTGTGTCGGGTGTCTTATGCATCTTTCGAGCGCTGCTGTTCATATAGTCAGGGCGGCTGGCCTTGGGGCGTTGCTTTCAAAGGCGGACGTTGAATCAGCATTTCGATTGTTGCCTGTGCATCCGGACTGCCATCCGATGGGTTGTTCCATATCCTATTTTTACTTTGAATGCTTCAGCACATTCCTTGAGTGGGTGGTGCGGCAGGAGTTGGGGATCTCAACGACTTTCTGTGTGTGGGCCTGGCGAATTCCCTGGTGTTTTGAATCTTGCTCGATGAGGTGGAAAAGGTATTTGGCCGCTTCGGGGTTCCCTTAGCTCATGATAAGACTGTGGAGCCGGTGATGTGCCTTAGTTTCTTGGGCATCAAAATGGATTTGGTGGCCATTGAGTGCCGTTTGCCACAGGATAAGGTGGAAGGGCTGCGCCGGGATGTGGCAGTGGCCTGGGGCCTTTGTAAGATCAATTGGTGCCAGCTACAGCCTCTTTTGAGTTGAATAATGCCCATAAGGCGGGTGTTCAGCAGGTGCCTGGTGGCAGCTACCACTGGGGTGGTGCGACCTTGGAATTTTATTTGGCTCACGCGCTAGTTGCGGGATGACCTGGCAGTCTTCCTGGCTGCGTATGATCAGAGGTCCTATTGGAAAGCGCCCGAGGTGTCCAGTTTGGATCTTCACCTCTATACGGACGCTGTGGGTTCCATCGGTTTCGGGGCAATCTTGGGGTCGTATTGGTGCGCTGATACTTGGCCGGCGGTGTGGTGCACCTAAACCTGACTAGAAATCTTGCCTTCCTCTAGCGTTTCCCCATCAAGGTGGCGTTGGAATTGTGGGGTTTGGAATAACAGGACCGGCGGGTCATTTTTAATTGAGACAATCTGGGGGTCGTGCAAGCAATTTACCAGCTCTCTGCCTCCTCTCCGCCGGTTGTCCGTTTGCTTTAGCGCTTAGTGCTATGGTGCTTGGGCATAACTGTGAGGTTGCTGCATGTTCCGGGGTTCATAACGTGATTGCGGATGCTGTCTCTCGTTCACAGTGGGCGGAGTTCCGTGTGGCTGCACCTCACGCTGTGGTCTCTGGGTACGGCAGACTGATGGAGCTGGTTCGTGAATCGGTGTCTAGTTCCAGGTACTCAACTGCAGAATGTGTGCAGAACTGCAGGTGTGTGCAGAATGGCACGAGCTTGAGTCGGAAGTAGGGGTCTTTCAGGATTCTCCCACTTGATTGCAGCGGCCCACCCAAGACATGTATTTGCCCTCCCAAGTCTTTAATGTGTTCTCTATTTCTGTGCATAGTTTTTGGTAGTTCATTGTGAAGAGCGAGTTATGTGATTTCGTCAGTTTGATTGCAAGAAATGTAATGTAGTCGTCTCTCCAGTCATAGTTAAATGCCGATTTGAGTCTGTCCATGGTGTCGCCCTCTACTCCAATTCCCATCGCTTGGGTTTTTGTAGTGTTGAGCTTGTAGTAGGACTGTGCACTATAGGTTTGTAGTTCTTTTTGGAGGTTGGGGAGTGAAATAGACGGTTGGATAGTGTTAAAAGGACGTCATCAGCGAATATATTCTTGTTCCCCTATTTTTATGCCATGTATGTTGGGATTGCATCTGATGGCTTCTGCTAGCAGTTCGAGGGCCATTACATAGAGGAGTAGCGATAGGGGACATCCCTGTCTGGTGCCATTGGTGATGGCAAATGGGTCTGACTGGAACCTCGAGGTCGATACCGCTGCATTTAGGAGGCTGTACAGAGCTTAAATATTCTTGTTCCCCTATTTTTATGCCATGTATGTTGGGATTGCATCTGATGGCTTCTGCTAGCGGTTCGAGGGCCATTACATAGAGGAGTAGCGATAGGGGACATCCCTGTCTGGTGCCATTGGTGATGGCAAATGGGTCTGGCTGGAACCCCGAGGTCGATACCGCTGCATTTGGGAGGCTGTACAGAGCTTTAATAGCCGATAGGTATGTGGGAAGTCAAATTTTGTGAGGACTGCCTCTAGGAATCACCAATTCAGTCTGTCAAAGACTTTTTCTTCGTCTAGGGGGAGTATGAGTCCTTGCGTCCGATCCATGTGTATCGTCTGTATAATGTCCACCACTTTTTGGGTGTTGTCCGATCCTTGTCTCCCGTGGACAAAGCCCACCTGGTCGTCTGAGATAAGGCATTGGAGGATAGTTTTAAGTCGGTTGGCCAGCACTTTTGCATACAGTTTGGTGTCTGAGTTTAGCAAAAATATTGGGCAGAAGTTTTGGCAGTGTGTTGGTGGTTTACCCAGTTTTGGGAGGGTTATTACTCTAGCTGCCAGGAACTCTGCAAGGAATCTTCCCTTGTGGAGAGCATGGTTGAATGCCGAGGTAAGGTGCGGGGAAGGGAAAAGTTTACATTTTGTGTAATATTCGTTTGTGTAGCCATCAGGGCATGGGGCTTTCCCTGTGGGTAGGGAGTTAATGCATTCTATTATTTTGCTTTCCGTGATGGGGGCTGATAGGAGTTGTTTTTGGGATTCGGATAGAGTTGGCAGTGGAATATCAGTTAAGTAGGACCGTATGCCTACTTCTGTGGGTTTTGGTGTGTTTGGGTCTCTTGTAAGGTTGTATAGTTTGACCAGTTATAGTTTGTATTGTGTTGTTTCTTTTTCAGTTTGTTTCTTAAGGTATGAGGCCCTACTTATGAGTGTGCCTCTTATTACTGCTTTGTGTGCTAGCCATAGCATGTGTGGGTTCTGGTCGTGTGTAATGTTTGTGGTAAAGTAGTGTTGTAGTCAGGGCCGGTGCTTGGATTTTTAGGTACATAGGCGAAGATGCATTTTTCCACCCCAAAAAAAATAAAATCTTCACCTATGTGCTTCTTAACCAGCCCCTCTCCCCTCCCCGAACATTAGTGGTCCCTTCCTCCCTGTCCCTTAGTGTTCTTCTCCCTTCCCCCCTTTTCCCCTCCCCCCTTTTTTCCCTGTCTCTTGGTGTTTCTCTCCCATTCCCTCCCTGTCCCTTGGTGCACCCCACACCCCTTTAGTGGTCACACTTCCTGGTGTGTGCCTCCTACCTCTGTTGTTGCATTGCCGAACGGAGCAGATCCCCTAAAGGAGCTTCAGTTTTCTGTACCCGGACGGACTGACAGGGAGTGCTCTCTCTATGAGCACCTCCTGTCAGTCTGGCCAGGTACAGGAAACAGAAGCTCCTGTACCGCGCTCTACTCCACTACACTCTGTACACACTGACAGTCACACACTCAATGACAAACACACAGACGTCACTGACAGACACAGACTCATTGATCTGACACACACTCATTCATTGACACTGACAGACCCACACTGATTGACACTCATTGACAGACACACTGATAGTCACACACAGACTCAATGACAAACATACTCTCACTGATTTGACAGACACACACTCATACACTGACAAACACACTCATCATACACTAACAGACACACTCATATACTCACATGCACACACACTCATACAATCACTCACAGACACACAGACAGTCACTCACTCACAAACACACACTGTCACTCACAGACACACACACAGAAGCACACAGCCACTCACAGACACACACACACACACACACACACACACACTGTCACTCACAGACACACGCTCAGTCACTCAGACACACACACTCATACAATCACTCACTCACACACACACACTCAGTCACTCAGACACACATGCTGTCACTCACAGACACACACATTCACTCACAGACACACGCTCAGTCATTTAGACACACACACTCATACAATCACTCACACACACACACACTGTCACTCACAGACACACGCTCAGTCACTCAGACACACACATGCACACACACTCATACAATCACACACACACTCAGTCACTCACAGACACGCACACTGCCATTCACAGACACACACGCTGTCACTCACAGACACACACACAGACACACACAGTCACTCATGGACACACACTGTCACTCACACACAGACACACACTCAGTCACTCAGACACACACATGCACACACACTCACTCACACACACACACACATGCTGTCACTCACAGACACACGCTCAGTCACTTAGACACACACATGCACACACACTCATACAATCACTCACACACACACACACTGTCACTCACAGACACACGCTCAGTCACTCAGACACACACATGCACACACACTCATACAATCACACACACACTCAGTCACTCACAGACACACACAGTCACTCACAGACACACACACTGTCACTCACAGACACACATACAGATGCACACAGTCACTCAAAGAAACACACGCTAAGTCACTCAGACACACACATGCACACACACTCATACAATCACTCACAGACACACACACACACACACTCAGTCACTCACAGACACACATCACATACATTCACTAATTATTTTATAAATACACATTTTCCAACCAGCCTCCCTACCTGGAGAGCTGGTGTGGATAATGGATCGGTCCCTGAGGGCTGGGGGGGCTGGGGCTGCTGAGGCATGCGGCAGTGCTGTGATCAGGCGCGGCGAGGGAGCTCTAACGTCATATTCCGGCTCCCGCGGCATCAGTAGGCAGCGCGCGAGGGAGCAGAGGGTGGAGATTAGAGCTCCCTCGCCGCGCCTGATCACAGCACTGCCGCGCCGGGGGTCGAGATGGTGGCCTGGCAGGAGGGAGAGCTTCCCTCCTGCCGGTCACTGAAATATTGCGCCCCCAGAGCCCGTGCGCCGCCTGTGCCGCCTTATGGATGCGCCGGCCCTGGTTGCAGTTCTATTTCTAGAGATGCGCAGAATTGTGCATCTGTAAGCAGGCTCTCATTTAGGCGCCATGGGCTTCTGTGTTTATACTCATATGAGTTTGCAAGTATTAGTGTCACAGGTGCATGGTCCGACCAGACAATGGGCGAGATGTCACAGTCTAGTATTTTGGTCATAGTGGATTTGTGCATGAAACATCCGTCGATTCTGGAGTATGTGTTGTGTACTTTTGAGTGGTGTGTGTAAACTCTGTCTGATGGGTGGAGGGCTCTCCATACATCTTGTAGTGCGATCGAGGATACCAGAGTCCTGAGGGCTTTGCTGTTTTTTTTAAGGGTTCTATATTGTGGTGATGAAGTGGGCCTGGTTGAGTCTACTACTGGGTCTAAGAAATGGTTAATGTCCCTGCATACTATGAGGGTGCCCTTCCTCACTGTTTCAGTTTTGGTGAGAACCCCATGTAGGAAGTTCCTCTGGTTAGTGTTCGGGGAATATACATTCACTAGAGTGTAGTCCAAGTCATTGATGGTGCATTGCCAGATGATGTACCTTCCCCCTGGGTCTATTATTTGGTCGTGTGAGGTCAATGTAAGTTCTTTACTGAGGAGTATGGAAACCCCTCTAGATTTTCGTGGTGTAGTTGCATGCAGTTGATGCGAGAATTCAGGTGGGGGTGGGCATCCGTCCTAAAATTTGTTTCTTGTAGATATACAACATTGGCCTGAGCCTTTTTAAGGTCTCTGTCGAGGATGTGGCATTTATATGGAATATTCAGGCTCTGGATGTTATGGGAATACAATTTTAGACTAAATGTGAGTGATTGGGATGTGTGCTGTCTTGACCCGTATTAGCTTGGGTGGTGCTTGTCGGTGTATTTTCTGCACCAAGTTGAGGGATTTGCTGTCCTGAGGGGTAGTTCCCTGGTGGAGACCTGAGTTTCTATTGCCATTTTTTGTCATGAGGCAGCTTTGCCTTATGTGCGGTGCTCTTACCCTGCCCTTTTTGATGTGCATATACTGAGAGACATGTGTGGATATATGTGTGACCATAAGAAAAGAAAAGCATTGAACATATATACAAAAACATAAGCATATATGACTGCACAGTTATATATTTTTCTGTTTCTTAGCTCAGAGGTGATCTTCTTGAAAGTTCTCCTACGTCGGAGCGTTTCAGCTGAGAGATCTGCAAAGATCTGGATAGGCCTGTACTGCTCTGGTAGGTCATGGTGTGGACTTTTGGAGCGCAGGGGGGCCTCTTTAACATGAAAGTAGTGCAATTTAGTTAGAACATCCCACGGAGTGGAGGCGGGTAAGTGCTGTGGTTTTGCCACCCTGTGCGCCCTGTCCATGAGCATCATATTTGTTGGTTTGTCAGGGACTAAGGCTTGGAACAGGCCCGTGAGGTACGCCATGAGATCTGTTGCCTGCACTTCTTCGGGGATCATCCTTACCCATAGGTTATGGCGCCAGGACCTGTCTTCAAGGTCCATGTTTTTTATTTCTTGTTTTTCAAGCCGTGCTTCCATGTCCTCTAGCTTTTCTGCAAGGCTGTTGTGTGCTTCAGCGTATTCCACCATTTTGCCTTCCATGTGTGCCGTGCGGTTTCCCATATCCACGATGTTCCGTCTGAGGTCAGCTATGGCCGTCTGTACAGAAGCTTGGATTTTAGTTGCCATGTCGTCTAACATTTTCTGGAACAGTTCCCCTTGTATTTGCATGGTGTGTTGTGGGGACTGTTGTGGGGATTGCCGTCGCCATCTTGTGTCATTTGCACTGTTGGTTTTTGGCTTGCTGGCTTCGCTGCAAGAAATGTCCCCTTTGTGACATTATGTGTAATCTTTCCGTTTGGAATGACTTGTGCTGATTAGCCACTTTGTATTGTGCTTAATTAGCCGTTAGCCTGGGAGCTCCATCCTCACGCGTCCATTCAGCTTGAGCACAGGCTCCGCCCCCCCAAAATTTATGCTTTTTAACACAATTTCTGCTTCACATACATATTAAAACAGAATACAATTGTTTTTTTAAAAAGTTGCTAGAATGTGAATTGAAATATAAGAGAATTCAAACTACAAGTCACTAGAATTAAACTAGAGGCCAGCAGTGGTTTTGGTCCAGTTTACTTTCTCACAGAATATTCTATATAGTTTACAGCGAATCTGCGTTGTTTTGATGCCATAAATGATGGGATTTATTACCGGAGGAATGAGGAGGTAGATATTACCAAACACTATATGTAGGTTTGATGTTTTTTGAGTTGGCCATCTGTGCTCCACAGACAGACCGATCAGTGGGATATAGTATAATAGGACAGCACAGATATGGGCCGTGCATGTGCTGAATGCTTTCAAACTTACTTCATCACTCAGACTGAGTACTGTTCTAAGTATTAGCAGGTATGACAAGGAAATGAACAATGAGTCAATTCCCATTATAGAGAGAATGGCAAACAAACCATAGATGATGTTTATGGTTATATCCGCACTTGCTAATTTCATGGTCTCTTGGTGTAAGCAGAACGAGTGTGTTAGAATGTTCGAGTGGCAGAAAGGTAGTCTTTTAATAATTAAGGGAAAAGGGATCAAAAGTGCACCCCCCCGGACAGCAGTCCCCAGAGTGGTCTTTGCTATTGTTTTATTTGTTAAAATAGAGGAGTATCTCAGTGGGTGGCAAATTGCCAAGTAGCGGTCTATGGCCATGGCCACCAGGATACCTGATTCTAGAGCTGAGAGAAAATGGATGAAAAACATCTGGAGTAGGCACATGTTTAATGGGATTTCTCTGGAGTTAAACCAGAAGATCCCCAACATTCTTGGCATGGTGGTGGTGGCTATAAGAAGGTCAACAGAAGACAGCATGAAGAGGAAGATATACATGGGCTCATGCAGGTCCTGCTCTGTCTTGATGGTATACATAAGGCTGCAGTTACCTAACACTGCCATAATGTACATTAAAACCACAGGAAAACCAATCCAGAAGCTGAAGTCTTCAAGGCCAGGAATTCCACTCAGAATGAAGCCAGTGTTGTTAGACATGTTAAGACACGGTCCCGACATTTTGCTGGTCCTGCTCTGGACCTTTTTACAGGAAAGACATGGTCTATAATATAAGAACAATACACAGCTGTTAAACTGAATGTTTATACCATCTTCAAATTCCACTCAACAGTCACCTCTTCTTCCCAATGCAAGTCTATCCCTATACAACACCCACCAACTCTAACCAGCACCTGCCTGTTCCACCCAAAACCTATTCCATTCCACCCAACTCCAGTCTATTTTTATAGAGCAGCCAACAGCTTAATCCACCACCGGCATCATGCCATCTAACACCATTCCATTCAAAACCTGTCTTTTCCTGTACAGCATCCACCAGCTCCACCTCAAATTACCGCCATTCCAATCAACACCTGCATCATCCAACACAACATCAACGCCATCCCACACAATATCAGCATACTCCTGTACAATACTAACCCTTTCCACCCGCCACGCAGAGTGCACAACAGCAGTTTTATTTCACACGGCTTTAGTCTATTCCTGTCAGGGTGGCGGTCCGATGCCCGGGACCCAGATACTGTCCGAGCGGCGGAGCGTGGGCCGCGATGCAATATGCCTGATGTTCAGAGTAGGAGTCACAATGTGGAGTGGATAGGTCAGGGTCTGGTGCAGGGTATCCCAGGAACTTGGAGCAGGAATTAAGAAGATTTCCCAGAGCTGAATAGGGAGGCTCTGCAGCAGGAGTGTATCCAGTACAGAAACAAGACAAGACTAGAGATAGGCACCAAACATGGAAACAAGACAGAACTAATAGAACCCAGAACCAGAGAAGGATAGGAAGCTAAACCCAGAAAATGTACACAAGACATGAGGGAAACATGAACATAACATGGGCAGGACAGGACAGGACTGTACATGGACTGGGAATACAAAATAAAACAAGACAAGATATGATAGGCAAAACAAGACGAGAAATAACTAAGCACTATATATGAAAAGTATGGGGATTTAGTCACATTATATGATCATACATTGCACAAGCCTGCCACAACGCCAATGTACCCCATATCTGGCAGCTCATACTCTGCCTAATGCAAGCTAAAACAACCAAAGAAAACACACGTATTATTTACCTGCAAGAAAGGGCAGAAGACTTGAGCAGCTGCCTGCAGGAACACTGAAACAAAAGGAATGATGGAAAACAAACGGTAAATAAAGCAAACATTTAAATGAATCCAAGAGACTGGGAATTCCAGGGACGGAACATAAGAATGAACCCAGAAATCCCAGCATAAAGAAAACCAGATATAGAATAGAAAACCAAAAAATCAAGAAAAACTAAACAAGAATTGTAAAAAGAGTACTGGATACCAGAAGCCATAGCCAGAAATAGCCGCAGCATGGAACAGGATGTGACAATTCCCATACAACATGTTTTTACTTTCTCAGGCCTGCCACAAATTGGTGTAGCCCGTACATATGCTGGGCAACTATCGTAAGCCTAAGGAGGAAGTGAAGCATTATCTGGAGCTAGGTTTTCTGATAAGAAATAGCAGTGGGAGAAGAACAGGCTGTTGGCATATACAAGGTATTGATATACTGATAATGTCTGGAGATAAATTAGAAAAAGCCCATTGTTTAAACAAAGTGGTGGAAGAGGAAGTTAGAGTCGCTTATAATACAAACACAGCAATTGCATAATTTAATATTCCCAGGAAACCAAACGGCGGCCAGGTGGCACGTCGCCAAATATCTGTAAGTACTAACAAAAAATCACCGTACAGACCTGATTTACTAAACAGTGAGATCGGGGGAAGCTAATGAGCAATTTGCCAATTTAGGACAAACAAGTTGTGTTGGAATAATCTGTAATTCAGTAGTGGGGGAGAACTATGCTAACGTAGGTAGTTTGGCCTAAATGGTGCAGATTGGTTGGTAGGTCACCACAACCTACAGCTTAGTAAATAATCAACAACAACTATACTAAATACAGGTTTATTCACATTAGTGATAATTCAAAGAGTCCCTGATGGTATTTATTCTGCTTTATAATATAAATTTTATTGGCGGTTTGTAACATATTTTGTTCTCATAGTGATAGATAACAAGATATTATTTTAGATTGAAAATGTAAATAACCTACAGTTAGGGGGGAAAGTATTTGATCCCCTGCTGATTTTGAACGTTTGCCCACTGACAAAGAAATGATCAGTCTATAATTTTAATAGTAGGTGTATTTTAACAATGAGAGACAGAATAATAAAAAATAAAAAAAATCCAGAAAAAAAACGCATGTCAAAAAATTATACATTGATTTCCAGGTCAATGATTGAAATAAGTGTTTGACCCCTTCGACTTAGTACTTGGTGGCAAATCATTTGTTGGCAATCACAGAGGTCAGACGTTTGTTTTAGTTGGCCACCAGGTTTGCACACATCTCAGGAGGGATTTTGTTCCACTCCTCTTTGAAGATCCTCTCCAAGCCATTAAGGTTTCGAGGCTGACGTTTGGCAACTCAAACCTTCAGCTTTCTACACAGATTTTCTATGGGCTTAAGGTCTAGGCCACTCCAGGACCTTAATGTGCTTCTTCTTGATCCACTCCTTTGTTGCCTTGGCTGTGTGTTTTGGGTCATTGTCATGCTGGAATACCCATCCATGACCCATTTTCAATGCACTAGCTGAGAGAAGGAGGTTCTCACCAAAGATTTGACGGTATATGGCCCCATCCATCATCCCTTTGATGTGGTGCAGTTGTACTGTCCCCTTAGCAGAAAAACACCCCAAAAGCATAATGTTTCCACCTCCATGTTTGACGGTGGGGATGGTGTTCTTGTGGTCATAGGCAGCATTCCTCCTCCTCCTCCAAACACAGCGAGTTGAGTTGATGCCAAAGGGCTCGATTTTGGTGTCATCTGACCACAACACTTTCACCCAGTTCTCTTCTGAATTATTCAGATGTTCATTGGCAAACTTCATACGGGCCTGTACATGTGCTTCTTGAGCACGGGGACCTTGAGGGCGCTGCAGGATTTCAGTCCTTCATGGCTTGGTGTGTTACCAATTGTTTTTTGGGTGACTATGGTCCCAGCTGCCTTGAGATCATTAACAAGATCCACCCATGTAGTTCTGGGCTGATTCCTCAACATTTTCATGATCATCGAAACTCCACAAGGTGAGATCTTACATGGAGTAACAGACCGAGGGAGAATGACAGTTATTTTGTGTTTCTTCCATTTGCAAATAATCGCACCAACTGTTGTCACCTTCTCACCAAGCTGCTTGGTGATGGTCTTGTAGCCCATTCCAGCCTTGTGTAGGTCTACAATCTTGCCCCTAACTTCCTTGAACAGCTCTTTGGTCTTGGCCATTGGGAGAGTCTGGAATCTGATTGATTGCTTCTGTGGACAGGTGTCTTTTATACAGGTAACAAGCTGAGATTAGGAGCACTCCCTTTAAGAGAGTGCTCCTAATCTCAGCTCGTTACCTGTATAAAAGACACCTGGGAGCCAGAAATCTTGCTGATTGATAGGGGATCAAATACTTATTTCACTCATTGACATGCAAATAAGTTTCTTACTTTTTTGACATGCGTTTTTCTGGATTTTATTTTTTGTTATTCTGTCTCTCACTGTTAAAATACACCTACCATTAAAATTATAGACTGATCATTTCTTTGTCAGTGGACAAATGTTCAAAATCAGAAGGGGATCAAATACTTTTTTTTCCCTCACTGTATATTGGGGAGTGCCATGTTTGCTAATAATGGTAAAGACGATTTTCTTCTAACTATCCCAGACATTATTCCTAAGAGGGCAAGAGTTAATAAAAAAAAAAAGTTAATAAATAAAGACCTTTCTACACAATAGATGTTATCCCTAGCTCAGGGACAGTGTGTTGGCTGTAAAAGTAATCTGTCTGAATCTAAACATAGGAGACATTCTGTACGTTATAAGATCATATTTCAGTGTAAATACACGTGTTCTTGCTTTTTATGCACAATAACAAAAGATGTTTCTGATATTAAAGTATTAATTTCTGGTATAATATTCAACATTAATTAAATTTCCCTTTGTTTAAAAAAACAACATTACATTACAGAGGTTTTAGTGTTGGTTTCAATGTCACTCAAAAGGGGGTGAAGATCGTTACGTAGCTTAGCAAACAAGAACAAATACCAGTAAAATAAAAATGTAAAATACAAATGGACAAACAGACAGACTGACAGACAGACACACAAAATAATAGATGATAAACAGACAGACTGAATAACAGATGTTAGAGACATATATAGAAAGATAGATGTAATAACAGCTGATAGAAAACCCAAGTGATAGTGTCACACTGTCCTCTCCACTCACCTGAGGTTTTGTGGACGGATCGGGAAGCGATAAAAGTTGTTGAGCAGTTACTGAGCCCTGTCCTCAGTGTGAGAATATTTATACAGAGCTTCCAGAAATCCCTGCTGAAACTGAGAATGTCCCCCTAGGATATTGGAGAGCAGCGAACATCGTACTGTGTAACCTCCTGCCAAATGATGGATCACAATGGGAATCCCCTCTCCTGGAGCCCATAATGGCATGATAATTTAACGTTTATGGAGTTTTGTTTTTCACTGACTTGCTACAAACACAATCATACAGTGCGAAGAAAGACAAGAACCCAATGATTTTGTTTAATGACGACTGATGGTCTAAACAGAGAATATTGTGGGACTAAGAATGACCGAATCACACCAAATAATAACTGCAGATTATGTTAGATTTAATGTACTAATAATTTTAATTTTAGTAATGACAGGAGGCGAGTATGTTGTTTCCTTACTAACTCCATAAATTCAAAAAAATATAGAAAAATGAGAACCAATCAGAAACAAGTAATGTATATATGAGACACAAGGAACCCAAGCTACTCCTCTCCTCGCAGAATGAGGAACCCAACCAAACACGTCCCCAGAAGCAAGTCAAACTGAAAAAAAAATGTGTAAACAGCTTAGTCATACGGAAATGAACATATGAAATAATGAAACAACGCAGGCAATCAACATATTTCAAGAATTCATCCATCATAGCAGAATCCAAGCAATACTACGTGGATAATCAAAGCACATACAGGTGATACTCGAAAAATTAGAATATCATGCAAAAGTTCATTTATTTCAGTAATGCAACGTAAAAGGGGAAACTAATATATGGGATAGACGCATTACATGCAAAGCTGCGGTCATCCCTGCTGCTTGTGCACCTTTTTCTTACATACTTTTCCCTTCCACATAACTTTCTATTAATGTGCTTTGATACATCACTTTGGGAACATCCAACTTCCTTCCCAATTAACTTTTGATGCTTTCCCTCCTTATGAAGGGTGTCAATGATGGTTTTCGGCACAACTGTCAGGTCAGCAGTCTTCCTACTGAACCAGACTGAGAGACCATTCAAAGGCTCAGAAACCCTTTGCAGGTGTTATGGCTTACTTAGCTGATTAGAGTGGGGCACTGTGAGCCTAGAATATTGCACCTTTTCACAATATTCTAATTTACTGGGATTGTGGATTTGGGGTTTTCATGAGCTGTAAGCCATAATCATCGCACTTATGACAAATCATGGCTTGAACTATCTTGCTTTGTATGTAATGCGTCCATCTCATATATTAGTTTCCCCTTTTATGTTGCATTACTGAAATAAATGAACCTTTGCACGATATTCTAAGGGAGGGGAGGGAAAATATTCGCCTCCTGTCTTTGCTAAAATTAAGATTATTAGTACACTAAAGTTAGCCTAATCTTTAATTTTACAACATGAAAGGAGGCTTGATAGTTATCATTTTTTTTTTTTTGACATTCTTTATTTTTTATTTTTCATTTTCAGACAAGCAACATAATAATCATGTTGTAGCATTGAACCTGTTTAAGTGAACATTATTAAAACAATTAAACCTCTAATGTGTGGAGGTGAACAGAACTAGGCATATTCGGTTCTATTTTGACGAGAGAAGGGCGTATTTCCGCGTTGATTATCTGTTCTTAGTATCTGTGTTTACGTGTGTGTAAGTGTTTGTGTACCTTGGTAGTTAGTTCAGTTGGTTTGTCAATGTCTGCGTTTTGCTGTATGACCCCTTGCTGTGCTTCGTTGTGTGTGCCTTTTGCTTGGTGTTGAGCTCATCTATATAGCTTATTCCTGAATCGGGACTCCCTGTTTTAGTGTGTTTCCCTCTTTGGGTGTTTTGCATGCTCTTTTTCTTTTGCCCTATGAGTTCGGGTGATAATAGCAATTGTTTGTGGCTCATTTGTGGGCCCTGGATCGAGTTTTTGTGTTGGCTGTGCATGTGCTGTTGCCTGGTTATGTCTTCGCTCTATTGCTCTAGGTTTGTTTGGGAAGTTGGGTTGGGTTTGTACTCCTGGTTAGTGATATCTTGGTGTCTATTAGATTAGTGTGACTCCAAGTGTTACTATCGGTGTTGGTATTCCTTTTGGTCCCTTGTGTGAGTCTGTCGCGTCTTACATCGCGTGTGGTGGTGTGTTCCCTGAAAGGTGTGCATGGCTAGTGCGGTGGGTCGGGGGCGGTCTGTATGTTATGTGCCCTTGTTAATTGTCAGCTCGGTGGGGTCATGAAGCCCTTTACCAAGTGTGGAGTCCCCCCTTTTTTATTGTTAGATTTTCCTTCACTTCCTCCCTATCTTTTATGTATCTGTTGGGGTCCCGGGTCAGCTTGCCTCCCTGTCCCCTGGCCATGTGTGCCTTCCTCTGCCTGTCTTTCATTCTTCTCTGCTGCTGGGGTATGTGATCTCCATTGGTCTAGCTACTTTTGTTGGGGTATGTGTCCGCTGTACGTCTCCGTTGCTTGCCTATCATCCCTGTGGTGGGGGGAGGGGTAGTCAGGTGTGTGGTTCTGTCAGTTGTGGTGTTTATTATGGCTGTGCGCTATTATGTCAGGAGTGTTTGCGCCACCGCGGCGAAACACCAACCCCCCGCGTCCGCCCGTGTGTTCTGTGTCCCCTCTCGGGGTATCAAAGTGGCCCAGGGTGCCGTGAGCTAGTGTCTCCTGTTGTTGTGGTCAGAGTTGGGGTCCCCTCCCGCCTAAGGGTTCTAGCATTGTACTGTGTCGGCCCCTAGGTGTAGCTACACTATAATGTGTGTCCATCTAGGGTGGCACGTCTGGTACGTGGGCTCTTGTTGTGCTAGTGTTGTCCTTGGCCGGATTGTCTTTACGTGCGGTCCGTGTCCCACTCAGTGGTGCATCCCCTTCTTCGGTGGTTGCCCGAGGGGGTTTCGTGCAGTTTGCAGCGGCATTTGTCTCGTGTTTAACCTGTGTGCTGTGCTTGTGCTCTGCCCGCTTGTTTTATTATTATTATTATTATTATCGCCATTTATATAGCGCCAACAGATTCCGTAGCACTTTACAATATTATGAAAGGGGATTTAACTATAAATAGGACAATTACAAAAAAACTTACAGGAACAATAGGTTGAAGAGGACCCTGCTCAATCGAGCTTACATTCTATAGGAGGTGGGGTGTAAAACACATTAGGACAGGAATTTTTGGCGTGGGATATGTGAGTAGTGGGTGGTCGCTCAGGGGGAGGTCTCCCAGTGCGTGGTTTTAGCCACAGGTTTTCCTAACCTGTTCATTTCCCTCTGCTTGTTGTCTGGGTTCTGCGTCCCTAGTTCCCTTGCAGTATTAGTTCCCCTGTTGTCCCGGGCCGGTTTTCTGGCCGGGGCAGCCTCTGACCCCTATTCTATTCCAGACCTCTGGCTCCTCTCTATTTTCCCTTGGTGCCATGTAGTCTCAACGCCTTGGATTAGTGATTCAGTCATTTGCATGTAATGTGCTTACTGTGTTTGTGTTTAGCAGATAGAGAGGTCTCTCGTCTGGGGGGTTGTCAGCCCGAAGGTACCAGTGATAAACATTTAAACTATGTACAATATATTACCCACTAGTTAAGAGGCTCTCCAACCCATCACCCATCCCTCCCCGGACCTAGGCCCCCCTCATTTTTCCCAGTCTCTGTAAACCCTTGTCCCACATTTCAGACCCAGTTGTTGTTGTTGCGGGGGGTGTAACCTGAATGTTACCGGCTGGAGTCTTCCTTGTGCCCATGTCCTCCCAACCTAAGGGTTCCCTCCTGTTGTGAGCCTTTGTTGTAGGGCCTTCCAGTGGGACGTTCTACCCTTTGTGCTCCCCCCCCGAATTAATCTCCCCCTCCCCACCTATCAGGCTCCCACATATGCTTCCCGTTTAAGGATATAAGGTCGGGTTTAGGGGAACTACATACCCCAGTCCAGGCCTTCTTTCTGGTGGTGGATCCGCTTTCTCCTGTGGGCCTTGGGTACGGGGTGCACTGTTCCAATCTGGTTCAAGGTATTTGCTGTGCTCGCTGAGGGGGAGTTCCTGGTTGGGGCTATTCTTCGGGGACTTCTGGTCCCACTCTGCGCCGTCATGGGACCGCGTCTGCTTCCGAGGGCCCTGTTGCCCGTGCCGGTGGACCGTCTAGGATCCAGTTCGGGACATGCACTGCGGGTAAGCTGGTTGCGGTCAGGAAGTAGGATAGTATGCCACACGTTGCCTGTTCTTGCCTGTAGGCTAAATGGGAACCCCCATTTGTAAGGGATCCTCTTCTCCTGCAGCATCCGGGTTAACGGTCGTAGGGCCCGGCGGGCATCCAAGGTGATTGTGGACAGATCGTGATAGAAGGAGACCTGTGAGTCCATATATGTGATCCGCTGCTGCGCTCTAGCCGCCTGCATGAGGGTTTCTTTGAGTTGAAACGACTCTAGCGAGCAGATGACATCTCTCGGTAGGCCGTCTCTTCTAGGGGCCCAGTGTGCCCTCTCTATGCCGTAGTCGCTGGGGGCCCTGTCTCCCAGGAGGTTCGTGAACAGGCCTACGAGGACCTCATGGGGGTCTTCTCCCTCCGCCTCCGGTAGGCCTCAGACTCTTATATTCTTCCTACGGCCTCTGTTATCAAGGTCCTCGACCTGTCGGCGGAGGTCCAGCAGAATATTCCCCTGCCTCTCAGTCGCCAGCTCTGCTGCTTGCCGGTATTGGGCGTTCTGCAACCGGTCCACTTCCAGGTCGTCCACGCGTTGCTCCAATGTGATGAGGTCTCTACGGACCGCAGTGATTTCCTCCCTGATTACTGCCCTCAATTCTGGCACCATTTCCACCTTATCCTTACGAGTGAGCATGGTAGCTGTAATTTTGGCCAGATCCACTGATATTTGGGCTAGCGTGGAGGGTGTTGGGGAGTGCTGGCTGCGGGTGTGTCACAGCGGAACGTGGCGAGGACGGCGTTGTCATTGCAGCGTCATCGATGCCACAGAGGCCTTGCGGTGTTGTGAGGAATTCGTCCATCGGGCTGGGATTTTGTCTTGCTGGGGTCGCACCGGAGGTACCAGCTGCACCCAGGCGCTTAGTTTTCCTCATTTGTTAGTTAATATGTCGCTATGTGTCGGGGTTTAGCGGGTTGGGGCCTAGGAGCTCAGGTCCAGTACGTCTCACTGTAATGGATCACCTGGCACCCCGACTGGGTACCTCCGTTAAAGGATGCTCCTAGCGTTTCCTGAGGACTCCAAGCACTCTGGAAGACACCACAATCACCGAACCGAAGAAGCATATACCTTCTCTCAAGCATATGAATGCTATAAACAGCTGAATAGGCAAAAACCATACGGATGAGTTTAGACTCCTAGCAGTCAAACTGGAACAGCATACAATAAATCCTTCCCCAATAATGAGACGACACTTCACTTGGAGGGTTAAGCAGGGCCGGATTAACATAGGGGCTGATGGAGCTGCAGCTCCAGGCCCAGGCCCATGGAATTTTTTTTTTTTTTACACACTACTCTTAGGTTTGCCACCCGACTGGTATTTTAATGGCACAGATGGTATTTGAGGCTGCCTGGCCCTGCTGGTATTGCAGTAATACCAGCAATACAAATGCAGGTAATTTTCTCAGAATAAATGGAAATTACTCTGCAATACCAGCACTGGCCAGTAGGGGTCACTGTGTGTGGAGAGAGGCAGAGATAGGAAGTTACAGAATATCCCTCCCTGCCTCTCTCTGCTACTCACTGATCCGTGGAGGAGCAGCTACACAGCACAGAGAGTCCAGACAGCATCTCTACAGCTCAGGTAAGTGAGGGATGGGGGGAAAGGCAGCAGGGACACATGGGGACACTGAGACACTAGGGGACACATGGGGACACTGAGACACTAGGGGACACTGAGACACTAGGGGACACATGGGGACACAGACACTAGGGGACACATGGTGACACTGAGACACTAGGGGACACCGACACTAGGGGACACATGATGACACACACACTAGGGGACACTGAGACACTAGGAAACAGACACTGGGAGACCTGGGAACACTGAGACACTTGGGGACACTGGAAAACATGGGGACACTGGAAAACATGGGGACACTGAGACACTAGGGGACACAGACACTAGGGGACACAGACACTAGGGGACACTGAGACACTAGGACACATGGGGACACAGACACTGGGAGATTTGGGGACACTGAGACAGTAGGGGACACTGAGACACTAGGGGACACAGAGACACTAGGGGACACAGACACATGGGGATGCTGAGACACATGGGGATGCTGAAACACATGGGGATGCTGTGAGACATAGGGACATTGGGAGACATTGGGACACGGAGACACTATGTCCCCCAGCCAGTGTCCCTAGTGTCTCAGTGACCCCAAGTCTCCCAGTGTCTGTGTCCCATGTCTCTCAGTGACCTAGTGTCCCCATGTGTCCCAGTGTCCCCATGTCTATGTCCACAACTGTCCCCATGTCTCCCCAAGTGTCTGTCTCCCAGCCAGTGTCCCCTAGTCTCTCAGTGTCCCCTAGTCTCCCAGTGTCTGTGTCCCTAGTGTTTTAGTGTCCCCAAATGTTTCAGTGTCTCCATGTCTCCCAGTGTGTTCCTAGTGTCTCAGTGTGCCTGGTGTCCCCATGTCTCCCAGTGTCCCTATATGTCCCAGTGTCCACATGTCTATGTCCACAACTGTCCCCATGTCTCCCAGTGTCCCCAAGTGTCTGTCTCCCAGCCAGTGTGCCCTAGTCTCCCAGTGTCTGTGTTCCCATGTCTGTGTCCCCAAATGTTTCAGTGTCCCCATGTCTCCCAGTGTCTGTGTCCCTAGTGTCTCAGTGTCCCCAGTTCTCCCAGTTTCCCTAAATGTCTCAGTGTCCCCGGGTCTCTCAGTGTCCCCGGTATCCTAGTGACATGGGGACACACTGAGACATTGGGACACTGGGAGAAATGGGGACACAGACACTAGGGGACTGCGCGACATGGGGACACTGTTACTGTGATACATAGGGACACTAAGACACTGGGTGACTTGCGAGACTGAGACACTGGGAGACAGGGAGACACTGGCAATCCATCTATACAGCAGAATCAAACTGTGAGTAGTTTGGTGATTTTACAGAATTTTCTCTGATGTCACTCCTTGTGATTTACATCACGTGATGTCACGCATAACTAATTAATTATACAAATGATTAAAGGACCACTCTAGGCACCCAGACCACTTCAGCTTAATGAAGTGGTCTGGGTGCCAGGTCCAGCTAGGGCAGGGGCGTACCTAGAGCATTTGGCACCCGGGGCGGATCATGTGGATCATTCTGATTAATTAATCCACACTAATTCATCCACTCCCCTTAATTGATACACACACCCTTAATTAATCCACCCCCTTAATTAATCCACTACCCCATAATTAATCCACCCCCCATAATTAATCCATCCCCCCTTAATTAATACAC
>OW240916.1:278384663-278515861 GCA_933207985.1 Pelobates cultripes
CTTTCTCTCTCACCCCCCTCATTTCTCCTCTCACCCCCCCTTTTTCACCCCCCCTTTCTCCTCTCTCACCCCCCCTCTTTATCACCCCCTCCTTTCTCCTGCCCCCCTCCCCTACCTTTGCTGTAGCGTGGCCGAGCCCTGTATAGTCGGCGGGTACAGGTAGCTTTTGTTTCCTATACCCGGCCGGACTAACAGGAAGTGCACACACTGTGTGCACTTCCTGTTAGTCCGGCCGGGTACAGGAGACAGATGCTCCCTGTACCCGCCGACTATACAGGGCTCGGCCATGCTACTACAGAGGGAGTGACAGGAGGGAGGGCTGAGCGTTTCCCTCCTGTCAGCCCCTCTCCCCATGCTGCGCCCGGGCGGTGCGGTCCGCCCCCATGGACGCACCGCCCGGGCAAAGCTGCAGCCGCCCGAGGCTCTCTGCAGAGCGCTCGGGCGGCTGCAGCATAGGGGGGGGCGGCGGGGCTGGTCATGGCACCCCCCATCCTGCTGGCACCCGGGGCGGACCGCCCCCTGCGCCCCCCCCCCCTTAGTACGCCACTGAGCTAGGGTTAACCCATTTTTTCATAAACATAGCAGTTTCAGAGAAACTGCTATGTTTGTGAATGGGTTAAGCCTTCCCCTATTTCCTCTAGTGGCTGTCTCATTGACAGCCACTAGAGGCGCTTGCGTGCTTCTCACTGTGATTTTCACAGTGAGAGCACGCCAGCGTCCATAGGAAAGTATTATGAATGCTTTCCTATGTGACCGGCTGAATGCGCGCGCATTCAGTCGCATGGGAGGAGAAGAGGAGGATCGGAGGAGGAGAGCTCTCCGCCCAGCGCTGGAAAAAGGTAAGTTTTAACCCCTTTCCCCTTTCCAGAGCCGGGCGGGCACTATAGTGGTCCTTTAAGGCTGGTATTTTTTTCCAAGAAAGGTGGCAACCTTAACTACTCTTCACATACTCTTGCTTAAAGGAGCACTAGAGGGTCAGGAAAACAATCATGTATTTCTGACCCTATTATGTTAAAACCACCACCCTGGCCCCTTCTTGCCTCCCTAAATATAGTAAAATATTACTTGTATTCAATTCTGCAGCTGCTGGCTCAGAAGTGGTGGTCTGAGCAAATTACAATACTTCCCCATAGGATTGGCTGAGACTGTCAACTAGGGTGGAGACACTGAATGGAAGTGCTGCACACTAGGCAGTACTGCCCCAGGAAGCACCTCTAGCAGCCATCTAAGGAGCAGCCAGTGGAGTTATTTTCTCTGAAAAGACAGTGTTTACTGCAAAAAGCCTGAATGAAATGATTCTACTTACCAGAACAAATACAATAAGCTGTAGTTGATCTGGTGACTATAGTGTCCCTTTAAGTTTGGAAGCTTAAGAGGGATGTATGGGAACAAAACTTGTGTGCACTTGCTGACATTAAAGTTAGTTTAGGTAATGCAGACGTTGGTCTCTCTAACACTGTGGCATGTCCCCTTTCTTCTACACTCACTACAGACATCTTTTCTCTGTCTCAGACTATATACCAGGAACTTCTGCCTGCTAGTAAGAAGGTAAGGAGACAAGTGGACCAGCGAGTGCTAGGGGACAGTCCTTAGAAAGAATGGAGTGAGCGCATCATTAGACGCATTTATGTCAAGCTCAGGGTGCTGCCTGCATAGTATGCCCTTAGTTGGACAGCCTGCAGGATTGGCAGGCAGCCTGACATGCATTCATGCCAGGCTGACCTTCCAATTCTTTGGACAAACATGCCCCTTTTTGGGCATGTTCACCCCTTTTGGCAGGTCTTGTCACATGATTCGCGCCAGTGGCACACCCTTTTACCCCGCCCATTGACTTCCTGCTTCACTGGACACTGCTGTTAGGGGTTATGGATTTACTTGAAAGATGAAAGCATAAATTAGAGAGAAATTAGCATAGAGTATGTGTTTACTTATAGCTGCATCCTATGAGTTTCCCTCCAGCACCATCTCCATCAGATACATGAGGTATGATTGTTTTAGTGTTTTTGGTCGATAAGATTCCGTAATTAGGCCCATCATAATTGTCAGCACCAGGCCCACTGTGCTCTTAATCCGGCCCTGCAGGTGTAACTTTGCTGTGTTGCGAATTGCAATCCCTACTCCAGTTGTTAATGAAGATGTAAAAATTCCTCTCAATGTAGAACATACCTCTTAATGTAGTTTGCAGAAAGCGATCTCTCAGACTATGAATATCAAAATGTCCCATTATTAAATATTGTAAAATGAATTAATTCTTTTTTCTTCTTATGAATTTCCTGTGGAAGTTTTTAAAAAATGTCACAATCATTTAGTAAGAGAGCTTACAAATGGAAATTACCTTTATTGTTTATGAACTGCCTGATACCATATGCAAGGCTTGTATAGATTTTGCAGAAACCAAAAACAATTGTACAACCCTCTCATCTCTCTCTCTTAAAACCAGGAATTGCATATATAAACCTTTTACTCACATGCCTTATTATACAAATTAAATTCCCATCTGCAGTGTCACACTCATGGTGCAATCAGGGCCGGTGCAAGGATTTTTGCGGCCCTAGGCAAACAAACATTTGCCGCCCCCAACCCCCTTATATGTTCTGCCCACCATGTGACATCACAATGCCCCACCCATATGATCTGCCATATGAGCCAGTTCTGCACACAGTGTCTTTTCTCTGAAAAGGCAGTGTGTTTACATTAAAAAGCCTGCAGGGACAGGCTATAGACACCAGAACCACTACATTAATCTGTAGTGGTTCTGGTGACTACAGTGTCCATTTATTGTGAGGTAAATTAGAGATTGGTGCCACTAATAATATACTGGATTGTCTACTTACCACCAGATGAGGACAAGAGGATGATGATAGGCTCAGAATGCAGTCTGGCTCCAATGATCTGGTGTAGAAGAGGCTCTCTGGAGACTGTTTGTAACAGTGCTCACAAAAATCAACAAACAGGAAGCAGCTAAATTTTTGGGAGCCCCTTGCACAGCTCAAGGTCTGGGCCCCCAGGGCCTGACCATGAGTATGCCTACATGGCCCACCCATAAGTTCGCTCACAGGGAGTGGAATGTATGTGTGTAAGGGATGTGTTATTGTAGAGGATGTAGAGTAATGTGTGTGTGTGTTCTTATAGAATGTATTGTGAGTAGGGATGCATTGTATGTTTGTGTGTGTGTGTGTAGGGATGCATTGTGTTTCTGTGTATGTGTAAGGGTGTATTGTGTATGTGTGTAGTGTGAAAGAGAGGATTTGTGGGGTACGATAGGGGCTGAGAGGGGAGCAGCTCTTTATTTAAATTTTTTTGATAGTGCTCTCCCATCCTGTCAATTAGTGATCTCCCCTCCTGTCCCTCAGTGCTCTCCCCTCCCCTCCTGTCCCTTAGTGCTCTCCCTTTCCCCTCATCCCCCCTTTCCCTTTGTGATATCCCCTCCCCTCCAGTTCATTAGTGCTCTCTCCACCTGTCCCTCAGAGCTCCCCCCTCTTGTCCCTTAGTGCTCTCCCCTCCCCTCCTGTGCCTTAGAGCTCTCCCTTGCCCCCTGTCCCTTAGTGATATCCCCTCCAGTTCATTAGTGCTCTCCCCACCCAGCCCTCAGAGCTCCCCCCCTCCTGTCCCTTAGTGCTCTCACCTCCCCTCCTGTCCCTTAGTGATCTCCCCTGTTCTTTAGTGATCTCCCCTACCCCTGTCCTTTAGTGCTCTCTCCTCTCCTCTCCTCTCCTCCCCTCCCTTAGAGATGTCCCCTCCGCCCTTAGAGCTCTCCCCTGCCCCATGTCCCTTAGTGGTTTCTCCCCTCTCTTCCCTGTCCCTCAGTGTTCCACTCCCCTCTCTGTCCCTTAGTGGTCTCCCCCCCTCTTAGTGGTCCTCTCCACTCCCCCCTGTCTCCCTGTAGTGGTCCTCTCTCCCCAACACCCCCCTTAGTGGTCCTCCCTCTCCCCCACCCCTTTAGTGGTCCTCCATTTCCCCCACCCCCTTAGTGGGTACTCCCCTCCCCCCACCCTTTAGTGTGGTCCTCCATTTCTACCCCTTAGTGGTCCTCCTCTCCTCCCTTCCCCCCCTTAGTGGTCCTATACCCCCCTTTTAGTGGTCCTCTCTCTCCTCCTACCCCCCTTTTGTGGTCCTCCCTCTCCTCTTTAGTGTTATCCCCCTCCCTGTTTTGCCTCAAACCTAGCTATGTAGCGTGGCCAGGCAGCGCAGACCGCAGTACAAGAGCTTCTGTTTCATGTACCTGGCCGGACTGATAGGAAGTGCTCACTGAGGAAGTGCTCTTCTAACCAGCCGGGAAGTGCACTGAGTAAGCACTTCCTGTCAGTCCGGCCAGCAGCCGGGTACAGGATACATATTGCGGTCCAAACTGCCCAGCCATGCTACATATAGTGACTGGCAGGAGGGAGCACTGTGCTATTCCCTCCTGCCCGGTCACCCAAATCTGGCGCCCCCCAGGCCAGTGCGCCCTAGGCGACTGCCTAAGTCGCCTATAGGACGCACCGGCCCTGGGTGCAAGAGTGCACATGTCACCAGTGAAAGAATGCTCTTGCATTCCTCTAATGCCTGAACACGTCTTGTGCACCCAAAATATTCTGGGGTAGTGCACCTGCCCTGAACATGGAAGTACAACAAAAGTATATGTGTTTTTACTGACCCTTGCATTATTTAGTCCAGTAAAAGCTCCAATAGTTTTTACTGGGCAAGGGAAGGAGCAATTGTCATACTTCCAGAGAAGTCAGGGGCAACACATGCCTAGTGCTCATAGTATTACCAATGATAAATCGAGACCATAGGCTTATAATGACTATAGCTTCCATAATGCTACAGGACAATACACATGCAGTTTAAATACATTGATAACATATTACACTGAGCTGTTAATATTATACTCTTACAAGTATAAAGGGTTAGGACAGGCATAAACATCCCTTATCCAGAACAGCTTTGCAGTACTGATAACATAGAGTACAATATTCTGTGTGACTAATAAGTGAAACACATTAAGGTTGTATAGTTTTATTGTTGTGATGTATGTTTGTTATCATTTATAATCCAACAAGTTATAAAAAATGTAAATTGTGGGTACGTACAGTGTAATAAATGATGGGATTCCTAGAAAGAGCATAATGGTTCCTTGTTCCAGACATTAATAAAATTGATTATTTTTCTTCTTTACATATCTTGTAATGCTCGTTTAAAGTCCGTGTCTGGAAGACATTGAGCTAGACAAAATAATCAGCAATTTTTAAAATAGTTTCCCTCCTTATGGAATGTAAAGTACAGTATTTACCGTTTGAAATATCCAAAGCTATGTGCCATTATTTCAACTAAAAATAATCTTTCAAGCTTAAGTTGAACTCACTTCTCACTCCTGAAAATAAGATTATTTTCCTGAAATGTTTTCACTTATATATCTCACTTTAGGAAAAAGAACATATAATGCAGAATAGATGTCTGCAGTCATAGACAGTGTGGCGGGCCCTGTCTTATACCCCCCACTACTTTTTCCCCAAAGGAACTATTATCACCCCTGGTTCAGTGCCTTCCCTTCTCCAGAACACAATCAACAAATGTTCCAGTTCACTAGCAGGTATTCTCACTCAAAGTACCAACAGGACTCCAGCGGCACTTGGCAGCATACCGTATGGAACTACAACTCGGCCACTTTGCATCGCGTTGGCCACCTGCCAGAAGAGCACTATTTGGAGGGAAGGTACTATGGACTAAATGGAACAATCACTTCCAGAGAGCCAGGGGGAGCCACTGAAATGTGCCCCAGTTGTGATATGACATATCTTCATGGATGTGGGTGCTATTTTGACAACATTGGTTGTTGCGACCAAAGGTATCTGGGGATATATGATATGTGGGGTTTCTGTGTGTTTTGGGGGTGTTTTTGTGTTGAATCTTCTGTGTCCGGGAGATAATCATTTTAGTGACCAGAAACTCAATTATCTCCCAGACACAGAGGCACCTGGGCAGGCACTGAGTGTATTGACACTGAGTGTATTGAATAGAGACCCAATGCTGGGGTTCTGTGCGTAAAGGACTGCATTCGGCTTAATAAAATAAGTTGTACTCCCAGAATTGTGTAGTCTAGTTACTGGGGGGAGGGTTGTAATCACTAACCAGTGCTTCTTTTAGCTACGAAGAGGAAACAGCGGATATACTGACTCAGGGTATTGGAGCTCCGCTACCGACAGGATATATCACCCTCTTCTGTAAGGTTGTTATAATCTTTCACAAAATTGTGACATAGTTTTAGGTGTCGTGTTGGTTGGGCACATGTTGTGTCTGTAGCAGAGCCCTAGTCCTGACCAGGACTTTCCTCCGCTGGATCATCAATACTGGAACTCAGGAACAAGAAATTGCCAAGGGAATAGTCAAACTCCTGACCAACCAGCCACTAGGCTGTAGCCCAAAACAGTTCCAGAGAATTGGTCAGGACAACCTTTTGGGGGGGTTCCTGTGAGAACACCAGCAACACTCCCTCTAGCTTTTAGGGAGTGAATGCTCCCCTCAGTTGGTAGTTCATATCTCCCGAACGTCGTTTGTCTATGTGGTCGGAAGTAGAAGAGGCAGCAGTACGAACATCGCCCAGGATCATGTACTCGCGTGCCCGAAAACAGTTCAAGGTGTTCGACGACCCTGTACTGCTGCCTGTGTTCAGGAGACAAAATGGCTGCCATGCACTGGACCGTGTGCGTTTGTTATACAAATGGTGACCACCCAGGAAAAGCACTCGAGCCAATGTGTTAATTTGTGGCTAACAGACAGGGGAGTTCAGTCTTTGAGGAGGTATAAAAGGGGGGACCACACACCATCCATTCGGGAAACAACAAGGGGGTATGGACAACCGAACACAAGGGAATGAAGTCTGCTACAGTGTCTCTCCCTTGTACTCCAGCCCCCAGTTGTGTCTTTGCCCTTTATCAAAGCCCACAGTTGTGTCTGTTCCCTGCACTGTAGTGCCTGACTTGTCTCTTCCCTTTATCACAGTCCCCAATTTGTGTCGCTCTTCCTTGTATCAAAGTTCCCCATTTGTGTCTCTCTCCTGTTTATCGCAGTCCCCCATTTGTTTCTTTCTCCGCTTTATCGCAGTCACCCATTTGTGTCTCTCTCTCCCTTTTATCACAGTCCCGATATGTCTCTCTCCACTGTAACCAGACACCTTGATGATCTCTCACTTGAATGTCACCGTCTTGTGTTTCTAACCTTATTCCCAGCCCCAATTGTGTCTCTCCCTTGTCCACACCACGATTGCTCCCTCTACAGATCTCCTTCCTCTACATAATGTAAATATTTAAATATAGCAGGCTTATACAGCTGGCCAGGATGCTGACGATTATCATCATATCCCTGACACTTACTTGCTGCATCTGTGTGGAGAAGACTAAACCAGAACTGTCTGAATCAGAACTAGAGTTGATCCAGCTGACAGATGGCTGACCACCCTATCTAAGTCAATACACCCTGTGAAATATGGAAAATCCAGGATTTATATACAGTCAGCGTGACATTCATCTTGCCACTGGGATATCAAGATTTTCCGGAGCATTTTGCAACCCTCATTCCTGAGCAATCCATTTTAATTACTACAATTAAATAATTAAGATCAATGTTGAATCCTGCCTTACATAAAACTAGGGAGCTCTGTTAGTTCATTCACCAACTGTAGGATCAGTTTGTCCCCTTCAGAGGCAGGATTAGCTAAATACTCATAATTTCAGCAACAATAAATGATGTAGGATGTTAAAGGAATCTGAATCCATATTGATTCAGAGCTTCAGACAATAAATACATGCTTTGATGTATAGGTATGATACAAATACGAAAAGATAAGTCCTGCGCTCACTCCCATCACTCCTGGGAGGCAGCAACGAGGGTGCAGGTAACTTTTTTTTTCTTTGGTTTTTACTATATATTGGGGCTGATGTGTACTGTGGTCGTTGCTGCCACCCAGGAGTGATGGGAGTGAGCGCAGGACTAATCTTTTTGTATTTGTATTCACTTTTTGTATCACGCAGCTTTGTTACAATGCTGCCGCCATGTGTTCCCTATTAAGGGTTAAAAGGTATATAAAACTATGCCTTTACCTTGGTAGATATTGGCAAACTCTGTTATAGGAGGGCTGTCAAAGGAGCATTGAGTACTGAGCATGCAAGTCGGGATTTTAGCTTAGTGGCAACCTTCATCTTTAGATTGAGTCTTCTAACCAGCCGGGACATTGCACAAGACAATTCTAACCACAGGAAACAAAGTATGCAGCAAAATAACATGAGGCTGGTACCAAATCAGAATTAGGATCCCACAGGACTCTAGACAAGTTTCCACTTTGGCCTACCTTCATACTTTATATAGATATGGTAAATGAAGCCAAGAATAATCATGGTTCCGGGCAGGGCCGGACTGGGAAAAAAATTAGGCCCGGGCATTTTTCAATCAGAGCGGCCCCCTAAGAAGGGGGCGGGGCCAGAGAGTGTGTGTTTTGTCATCACTAATGACAAGCACGCCCCCTCTCTTAGTGAGCATGTTGGTTCAATGCCCAGAGCCCTGCTGAAGAGCTCTGGCATTAGAAAAAGGCCCTGTATTTGTTCTGCGCAGCGCAAGCAAATGTAATAACATGCTTGTGTTGTGTTTGCTTTTAAATTGACTCTGGTGTCTCCACAAGTGGGATACCAGAGGACAAAAGGGCCAGGAAAGTGCATGGTGCATGTGTTTGGAGCCTGCTTGTGGGATTGCGTGTGTGTAGAGTGTGGTGTGGTATTGTGTAAATAGGTCAATTTAATTTGTGTTTGTGGTGTAATATGTGTGGCTAGGGGCTGTAGAGAGTGTGTGTATAGGGGGCGTAGTTTTATAGGGGATGCAGCGAGTGTGTGCATACGGGCTGAAGTGTGTGTGTCTATAGATGACGTAGTGTGTGTAGGGGTTGCAGAGAGGGTGTGTTTAGAGAATGTTGTATGTGTTTGCTGACAAGGAATGTAGTGTGTGTGTGTGTGTGTAGGAGATCTACTGTGTAAAGGACCCAGTGTGTGTGTGTGTGTGTGTGTGTAAGTGTGTGTATATAGAGGATAAAGAGTGCATATAGAGTAAGGGATCTAGTGTGTATCTGGAGCGTAATGTGTGTAGTGGTGCAGTGTGAGGGGTGCTGTAGTGTGTGTGTGTGTGTGTGTATATATATATATATATATATATATATATTTGGACTTATTGTATGTGTGAGGGGCGCAGTGTGTGAATGTAAGAGGGGTGCTGTGTGTGAGGGTGGTTTTATCTGCTGTCACATTCTAGGTTTCTAATTTTCTTTGTCTGTTAACTCACTGAGGGTTATTTTATATATATATATATATATATATGTGTGTGCTGTATATGTGTGGGAGTGTGCTGTGTGTGTCTGGGTGCTGTGTGTGTATGGGGGGTGCTGTGTGTGTCTGGGTGCACTGTGTGTGTCTGGGTGCGCTGTGTGAGTCTGGGTGCGCTGTGTGTGTCTGGGTGCGCTGTGTGTGTCTGGGTGCGCTGTGTGTGTCTGGGTGCGCTGTGTGTGTCTGGGTGCGCTGTGTGTGTCTGGGTGCGCTGTGTGTGTCTGGGTGCGCTGTGTGTGTCTGGGTGCGCTGTGTGTGTCTGGGGGTGCTGTGTGTGTCTGGGTGCAGTGTGTGTCTGGGTGCAGCGTATGTCTGGTGCAGTGTGTGTCTGTGGGTGCAGTGTGTGTCTGTGGGTGCAGTGTGTGTCTGGGTGCGCTGTGTGTGTCTGGGTGCGCTGTGTGTGTCTGGGGTGCTGTTTGTGTATCTGGGGTGCTGTGTGTGTATCTGGGGGTGCTGCGTGTGTTTGGGGGTGCTGCGTGTGTTTGGGTGCTGTGTGTCTGTGGTGCTGTGTGTGTGTCTGAGGTTCTGTGTGTGTGTCTGGGGGTGCTGTGTGTGTTTGGGGTTGCTGTGTGTGTGTCTGGGGGTGCTGTGTGTGTATCTGGGGTGCTGTGTGTCTGGGGGCGCTGGGTGATGTGTGTGTCTGGGGGTGCTGTGTGTGCTGTGTGTCTGTGGGTGCAGTGTGTGTCTGGGTGCGCTGTGTGTGTCTGGGTGCAGTGTGTGTGTCTGGGGGTGCTGTGTGTGTCGGGGTGGTGCTGTGTGTGTCTGGGTGCGCTGTGTGTGTCTGGGTGCTCTGTGTGTGTCTGGTGGTGCTGTGTGTGTCTGGGTGCAGTGTGTGTCTGTGGGTGCAGTGTGTGTCTGGGTGCGCTGTGTGTGTCTGGGTGCGCTGTGTGTGTCTGGGGGCGCTGTGTGTGTCTGGGGGCGCTGTGTGTGTCTGGGTGCGCTGTGTGTGTCTGGGTGCGCTGTGTGTGTCTGTGGGTGCAGTGTGTGAGTCTGGGTGTGTGTCGCTGTGTGTGTCTGGGGGTGCTGTGTGTGAGGGGGCTGTGTGTGTCTGGGGGTGCTGTGTGTGTGTCTGGGGGTGCTGTTTGGGAATTTATTTTAAATATATATATATTTTTTTATTAATCATTTTTTAAAAAGTTATGTTCCCCCCCCCCTCCCTTCTTACCTTTATCCTGGGAGGGGGAGGGAGCCGTTCTGCAATGAGAGGGAGCCTTGAGGGGAGCCATGCTGCCTTCCCTGGTGGTCCAGCGGTGAGAGTGAACTCTAACCTGCAGGTTAGAGTTCACTCTCGCGAGATCTGAGCGTTGCCGCGGTAACCGCGGCAACGCTCAGAATCCCGCAAGAGGACCTGGCGGAGCTGCTGGCTAGAGCTCCGCTGGTCCTCTCTCCTGCCTCACTCCTTCCCCAGCTGGCGGCCGCATCTCCCTGTCTGTGGGCCGGTGAGGGAGATGTTTGATCTCCCCACCGGCCCATGGAGGCACTATGTAGGGCTGGCGCTCGGATCTCCCTGCCGGCCTCGGCCCCACGGCCATCACGGCCCACCGGGCATTTGCCCGATATGGATGGCCAGTCCGGGCCTGCCTTCTGCAATATCACTAATAAAAATATTAAAGAGAATGGGTCCATGTACAGATCCCTGAGATACCCCACTGGTGACAAGCCCAAGCTTCGAATATACTCCATTGACTACAACCTTCTGTTGCCTCTCACTCAGCCACTGCCTTACCCATTCAACAATATTGGAATCCAAACTTAAAGATTGCAATTTATTGATAAGCCTTCTACGTGCAACAGTGTCAAAAGCCTTACTGAAATCGAGATGATCAATGTCTACTGCACCACCCTGAGCTATTATTTTAGTTACACAATCAAAAATATAAATAAGATTTGTTTTCATGATCTCCCTGAAGTAAACCTATGTTGTCTCTGATCTTGAAATCCATGTGTTTTTTGATGTTCAACAATCCTATCCTTTAACATGGTTTCCATTACTTTACCCACTACTGAAGTAAGGCTTACTGGCCTATAGTTGCCCCACTCCTCCCTACTACCTTTCTTGTGAATGGGCACAACATTCGCTAACTTCCATTCTTCTGGGACTACTCCTGTTAACAATGATTGGTTAAATAAATCTGTTAATGGTTTTGCTAGTACACCACTAAGCTCTTTTAATAACTTTGGGTGTATTCCATCAGGTCCCATTGACTTATTTGTAGTTGAAATAGAACCTCCTCCTCTGTAAACTCACATGTAATAAATGTCTTATTTCTCCTTTTTCCTAACTGAGGTCCTTTTCCTTCATTTTCATCTGTAAATACAGAACAAAAATATTAATTGAGGCAGTCAGCTAGACCTTTATCCTCATCCACATACATTCCTTCTTTTGTTTTTAATCTAACTAATCCTTGTTTTACTTTCCTTTTCTCATTTATGTATCTAAAAAATGTTTTGTCCCCTTTTTTTACTGACTGTGTTATTTACTCTTCTGTGTGAGATTTGGAAACTCTTATAACTTGCTTAGCCTCTTTCTGCCTAATCTTACAGAGCATTCTGTCTTCCTAACTCCGTTTTTTTATATAATTACTAAATGCTAACTTTTTGTTTTTTACTATATTGGCCACATGTGCACAGTGGTTTCTTGAATTTTTTGCTTTTACTGACAAGCCTAATGCAATTTTCTGTTGCCTTCAGCAGTGCAACTTTTAAATAATCCCATTTCTCTTGGACTCCATTTAAATTGCTCCAATCTGATAATGACTCATTTACACATATTCTAATTTTAGAAAAGTCTGTTTTTTTAAAGTCTAAAACTTTTGTTTTTGTGTGGTGTGACTCAGTCACTGTTCTTATATTAAACCACACTGACTGATGATCACTGGATCCTAAACGTTCACCTACAGTAATATCTGATACCAAATTTCCATTTGTTAACATTAAAATTTAGTATGGCCTCTTTACAAGTTGGCTCCTCAATGACTTGTTTTAGAGACAATCCCAGTAGGGAGTTTAGAATATGTGTGCTCCTGGCACAAGCAGCTAATTTTGTTTTCCAATTCACATCAGGAAGATTAAAGTCATCCATGATAACTTCCCCCTTCATTGTCATTTTAGCTATTTCACAACTAGTAGATTATCTAACTCTTCTATTTTTCCTGGGGGCCTACAAATCACACCTACATGAGTTACTGTGTAATTACCAAATTCTAACATAACCCAAACAGACTCTATGTTCGCCTCACCAGCTTTTATTAGGCTAGATTTTATGCTATCCTTCACATACAGGGCCACCCCTCCCCCTTTCATGCCTTCCTTGTCTTTTCTATACAAAGAGTACCCTGGTATTGCTATGTCCCAGTCATTTTTCTCATTATACCATGTCTCAGTAACAGCAACTAAATCTACATTATCAGTTGCCATTATTGCCACAAGTTCATGGATCTTATTCCCTAAACTGCGAGCATTTGTAGACATGACTCTAAGCTTGTCATTTTTTAACACACTTGCTACAGGCACCTTCTGTCCTTGTTTTTTTTGGGGGGGGGCAATAGGATTTATGTTTTATCACCCTTTTGCTCCCCCTCCTAGTTTAAATACATCCTAGCAAAACCTCTGAACTGCTCACTGAGAATATTTGCTCCCTTTTGACAAAGATGCAAACCATCTTTTTTGTACAGTTTATTTCCATTCCAAACAGTGCTACCATGAGAAATAAAGCCAAATCCTTGCTCTTGACACCATTCACCAAGACACAAGTTAAAGTCCCTAATACGCATCCGCCTGTCGTTCTGAGTGTTATGCACAGGCAGAACTTCAGAGAATGACCGTGTGGAAGCAACCTGTCGTATATCATTGGCAAAAACACTAAAAACTTCCTTAACCTCTGAAACCTCATTGCAAGCCAAGTCATTTGTCCCTAGATGGACAAGTACATCAAATTCCCCTTCCTGCTTTGCTCGCTTAACAATATTAGAAAGACATCTCCTGTCTCTGTGAGCAGTAGCTCCGGGAAGACATCTCACAAGACCACCATTGTCCATCTCCACACCTCTTATGATAGAATCCCACATAGAGGCGACAATATTGCTCTCAATTGGATAAGAGTAAGTAAGAGTAACTTAAATAATACTTACAAGTGTAGAGCAGAAACACTGATCTATTAATAAAGTGTTGGTGGTATGATCCCCACCTGGGATTTCTTTAAGTGCAGGAACAACAGTAAAAAGCCAGGAAAGTAAAAATAGTAAAAGTGCATAAAAATACAATAAAAAGAGAATTGGCCCTACCCCATTTCGTTGTATTTTCCCTAATGACACATGCCTATTGCCTAAGTGCATGGACAACCTGATGGCCCCCTCAGCAGTAGTTCTGCTGCTGGGGTGGATAGCAAGAAAACTAATTTCCACAGACAAGTTGGATTAAAAGTATCAGATACATGGCACATGTATACATTTAATTATGCATAACATTTCATTTAGTTATAGGTAATTTATTTGATGTTTCCATTTTACACAGGTTGGAGTAACGAATGAGCAAACTATTGAATTTGATATTGGTCTTGGAGATGTTGTGTATTTTCCTATTGGTAAACAGCACTACATAAAAAATACATGTGAAGAAGACTTGATATTGATACGAGCTTTCAGCATCTCTCTCGAAGTAAGTAAACAATATACCTATTCAGAAATTGAATTTTATAAACTTAAAAGGACAGCATGGTCGAAACAAGCCATTAAATGTTTACTTGGTTTTTTTTGGGAGGGGGGGGGGGGTTTATCCAACTAAATGGCTTTGACTTTTGAATATTCATGACATTTTTCTCACATTTGTAATGTGTATGTTTTCATTTGAAACACACAACAACTTTTGTACTTGGAGCAAGTAGGCTTAAGTGGCTCATTTGACTGGAATAGATACGAATGATCATGATTAGTGCTTTGCTGCGTTTACTACGTAGTTACTCTATTATATTTTCCTTTGTTAGCAATCCTAACGTTATTTGTTTAACATGCCTAACCAGGATATATTGTGACTTCCAAGCACCCCCCCAGAACGTAGTAGTTTTTTTAACGTACCGTATGTAACTGAAATTCGCAATGACAAGATGTAATTCAGGTGAGTATTGCTCTGAATTCTGGAATAAATAATGACCGTGTGAGCATAGTTTAGGTAATGCACTGTATCTCTGTTTCACAGTAACAGAACAACAGTAACAGAACAACTTGGTTAAGCCTATTACTCTGCTACTGTGTTTAGGGATTATAATTGACCGACCATATGTATCCTGCTTATTAACAACTTTTTAGCAGTTTTATAAGTATTAGTTGTAAATACGTATAACAAGGGATTATTTAATACATAGGAACACAAAATGGGGGAAGGGTTTATGTGTAATTGGCTGTTCGAACCGTAGATGGCGGTGTTGTGCAGGTTTGACTGATCGTTTGTCTGAATTAGCCGACCTGGATCTGTTAGTTTAGTTTTGGTGAGAGTAAGTGGATACCCCTCCCACAACTCCAAGCTCCGCCTTCCCATATATATATACACACACACTTTTATTTCCTATATATGTATAATATATTATAATTAAATGATTTTATAATATACATATATAATGCATACATATGATTTCATCATAAGTGTATTTTGAGATATATGTGTATATATATCAAAGTACACTTATAATGAAATCATGTAGATGCATTATATATGTATAACATATAAAATGATTTAATTATTTTAGACTATATTATACATATATAATACAGACACTCCTCACCTACCGACCGGGTTCCCTTCCTATGATCTGGTCGTAGAACGAATCGGTCGGTAAGTGAGGAGTTAAGGGATTCCCTGCTCTGGTGCATTCGTCTATGTTCGGAGGAAACTAAAATCTGACCATGTGGGGAGGCTAAAAAAGGGGTGGGGAGGCTAAAATCTGACCATGTTTATAGTAAGTTTAGAAACATTTATTGCATACTTTATTGCATAAGTTTTAATTGCTTTATTTTGGTTTCAATATTTACTTAAAATTTTAAAAGCTTGCTGGTTTAAAAAATAATTGTCAGTTAATAAAAGGTGATAAAGGTATTAGTCAAAACAAAAAGAAATTTGCTCATACATGGTTAGTTTTTAAGTTGTTTTTTTCTAAAAGTAATGACTGTCAGCTTTATTGGAGTTGGGTATAACCATATTACAGAATAGGCAAAATGCAGAACAATTTGAGATGAACAAAAACACTGATGTGTTTATATTTGTTTTTATTTTAGGTGGAAACACTTTTTATGGATTATTATTTACAACTGGTACCATTAAATATATTGGCGCAAACATTTTATAAAAGGGAAAATGATTTTGGACAAATTCCATTGGTGAATTACAATTTTACAATTAGGATTTCTGAGAATAACATCTGTAAAATAAATCCCAGCTCTGCAAAAACATCTACACCAGCAGCAACCAAAACAACATCTAAACTATTACAAACCATAACTACCAGACGATCATCAACAATATCACCTGTTTCAGGAACGGCATTAGTTACTACAGCTACACTGGCCTCAACTGCAAATAAAACAACTAAAGCAACCGTGACAGTATCTCCATCAACACTAGGCACTACAGCTGCTACAACATCACCATCTACACTAGGTACAACAACTGTAACAATATCACCATCAACAGTAAGCTCCAAAACTGTAACAACATCACCTACATTAGAAACCTCTACTCAAAGAACATCACCCTCTACACCGGGCTCTACAACTGCAACAACATCAACATCTACACTAGGTACTACAACTATAACAACATCACCATCTACACTAGGTACTACAACTATAACATCATCGCCATCTACACTAGGTAATATAACTATAACAACATCACCGTCTACACTAGATACAACAACTATAACAACATCACCTACACTAGGCACTACAACTGCAACATCATCACCATCTACACTAGGCAATACAACTATAACAACATCACCATCTACACTAGATACAACAACTGCAACAACATCACCATCTACACTAGGTACTACAACTATAACAACATCACCATCTACATTAGGCACTACAACTATAACAACATCACCATCTACATTAGGCACTACAACTATAACAACATCACCATCTACACTAGGTACTACAACTATAACAACATCACCATCTACATTAGGTACTACAACTGCAACAACATCACCCTCTACACTAGATACAACAACAACATCCCCTTCTACACCAGACACTACAACTATAACAACATCACCCTCTACACTAGATACAACAACAATAACAACATCACCCTCTACACTAGGTACTACAACTATAACAACATCACCCTCGACACTAGGTACTACAACTATAACAACATCACCCTCTACACTAGGTACTACAACTGCAACAACATCACCATCTACACTAGATAAAACAATAACTATAACAACATCACCCTCTACACTAGACACTACAACTATAACAACATCACCCTCGACACTAGGTACTACAACTATAACAACATCACCATCTACACTAGATACAACAACAATAACAACATTACCCTCTACTCTAGGTACTACAACTGCAACAACATCACCCTCTACACTAGATAAAACAACAATAACAACATTACCATCTACATTAGGTACTACAACTATAACAACATCACCATCTACACTAGGAACTTCAACTATAACAACATCACCCTCTACACTAGATACAACCACTGCAACAACATCACCATCTACACTAGATACAACAACTATAACAACATCACCATCTACACTAGGCACTACAACTATAACAACATCACCCTCTTCACCAGGCACTACAACTATAACAAAATCACCATCTACATTAGGTACTACAACTGCAACAATATCACCATCTACACTAGATACAACAACTGCAACAACATTACCATCTACACTAGATATAACAACAACATCACCATCTACACTAGATACAACCACTGCAACAACATTACCCTCTATACTAGACACTACAACTATAACAACATCACCCTCTACACTAGATACAACAATTGCAACAACATCACCATCTACACAAGATACTACAATTGCAACAACATCACCCTCTACACTAGATACAACAATTGCAACAATATCACCATCTACACTAGATACTACAACTATAACAACATCACCCTCTACACTAGATAAAACAACAATAACAACATCACCCTCTACACTAGACACAATTACTGCAACAACATCACCATCTACACTAGATACAACAATAACTATAACAACATCACCATCTACACTAGGCATTACAACTATAACAACATCGCCATCTACACTAGGCACTACAACTATAACAGCACCCTCTACACCAGGCACTACAACTTTAACAACATCATCCTCGACACTAGATACAACCACTGCAACAACATCACCCTCTACACTAGGAACTTCAACTATAACAACATCACCCTCTACACTAGATACAACAACAATAACAACATCACCCTCTACACTAGATACAACCACTGCAACAACATCACCCTCTACACTAGGAACTTCAACTATAACAACATCACCCTCTACACTAGATACAACAACAATAACAACATCACCATCTACACTAGATACAACCACTGCAACAACATCACCCTCTACACTAGATACAACAATAACTATAACAACATCACCATCTACACTAGGAACTACAACTATAAAAACATCACCCTCTACACCAGGCACTACAACTTTAACAACATCACCCTCGACACTTGGTACTACAACTATAACAACATCACCCTCTACACTAGGCACTACAACTTTAACAACATCACCCTCTACACTAGACACTACAACTATAACAACATCACCATCTACATTAAGTACTACAACTGCAACAATATCACCATCTACACTAGATACAACAACAATAACATCACCATCTACACTAGATACAACAACTATAACAACATCACCCTCTACACTAGATACAACAACAATAACAACATCACCCTCTACACTAGATACAACCACTGCAACAATATCACCATCTACACTAGATACAACAACAATAACATCACCATCTACACTAGATACAACAACTATAACAACATCACCCTCTACACTAGATACAGCAACAACAACAATAACAACATCACCCTCTACACTAGATACAACAATTGCAACAACATTACCATCTACACTAGATATAACAACAACATCACCATCTACCCTAGATACAACCACTGCAACAACATTACCCTCTACACTAGACACTACAACTATAACAACATCACCCTCGACACTAGATACTACAACTATAACAACATCACCATCTACACTAGATACCACAATTGCAACAATATCACCCTCTACACTAGATACTACAACTTTAACAACATCACCCTCGACACTAGATACTACAACTATAACAACATCACCATCTACATTAGGTACTACAACTGCAATAATATCACCATCTACACTAGATACAACAACAATAACAACATCACCCTCTACACTAGATACTACAACTATAACAACAGCACCCTCTACACTAGATACAACAATTGCAACAATATCACCCTCTACACTAGGCACTACAACTATAACAACATCACCCTCTACAATAGACACTACAACTATAACAACATCACCATCTACATTAGGTACTACAACTGCAACAATATCACCATCTACACTAGATACAACAACAATAACATCACCATCTACACTAGATACAACAACTATAACAACATCACCCTCTGCACTAGATACAACAACAATAACAACATCACCCTCTACACTAGATACAACAATTGCAACAACATTACCATCTACACTAGATATAACAACAACATCACCATCTACACTAGATAAAACCACTGCAACAACATTACCCTCTACACTAGACACTACAACTATAACAACATCACCCTCTACACTAGATACTACAACTATAACAACATCACCATCTACATTAGGTACTACAAGTATAACAACATCACCCTCTACACTAGATCACAACACAACACATAACAACATCACCCTCTACACTAGATACAACCACTGCAACAACATCACCCTCTACACTAGATACAACAATAACTATAACAACATCACCATCTACACTAGGTACTACAACTTTAACAACATCACCCTCGACACTAGGTATTACAACTATAACAACATCACCCTCTACACTAGACACTACAACTATAACAACATCACCATCTACATTAGGAACTACAACTGCAACAATATCACCATCTACACTAGATACAACAACAATAACAACATCACCCTCTACACTAGATACAACCACTGCAACAACATCACCATCTACACTAGATACAACAACTATAACAACATCACCCTCTACACTAAATACAACAACAATAACAACATCACCCTCTACACTAGATACAACCACTGCAACAATATCACCATCTACACTAGATACAACAACTGCAACAACATTACCATCTACACTAGATACAACAACAACATCACCATCTACCCTAGATACAACCACTGCAACAACATTACCCTCTACACTAGACACTACAACTATAACAACATCACCCTCTACACTAGATACAACAATTGCAACAATATCACCCTCTACACTAGATACTACTACTTTAACAACATCACCCTCTACACTAGATACTACAACTATAACAACATCACCATCTACATTAGGTAATACAACTATAACAACATCACCCTCTACACTAGATACCACAACAATAACAACATCACCCTCTACGCTAGATACAACCACTGCAACAACATCACCATCTACACTAGATACAACAACTAGAACAACATCACCCTCTACACTAGATACAACCACTGCAACAATATCACCATCTACACTAGATACAACAACTGCAACAACATTACCATCTACACTAGATACAACAACAACATCACCATCTACCCTAGATACAACCACTGCAACAACATTACCCTCTACACTAGACACTACAACTATAACAACATCACCCTCTACACTAGATACAACAATTGCAACAATATCACCCTCTACACTAGATACTACTACTTTAACAACATCACCCTCTACACTAGATACTACAACTATAACAACATCACCATCTACATTAGGTAATACAACTATAACAACATCACCCTCTACACTAGATACCACAACAATAACAACATCACCCTCTACGCTAGATACAACCACTGCAACAACATCACCATCTACACTAGATACAACAACTATAACAACATCACCCTCTACACTAGATACAACAACAATAACAACATCACCCTCTACACTAGATACAACCACTGCAACAATATCACCATCTACACTAGATACAACAACTGCAACAACATCACCCTCTACACTAGACACTACAACTATAACAACAGCACCATCTACACTAGATACTACAACTTTAACAACATCACCCTCTACACTAGACACTACAACTATAACAACATCACCATCTACACTAGATACAACCACTGCAACAATATCACCATCTACACTAGATACAACAACTGCAACAACATTACCCTCTACACTAGATACAACCACTGCAACAACATCACCCTCTACACTAGATACAACCACTGCAACAACATCACCCTCTTCATTAGACACTACAACTATAACAACATCACCCTGGACACTAGATACAACAACAATAACAACATCACCATCTACATTAAGTACTACAACTATAACAACATCACCATCTACATTAGGTACTACAACTGCAACAATATCACCCTCCACACTAGATACAACTGCAACAACATTACAATCTACACTAGATACAACAACTGCAACAACATTACCCTCTACACTAGATACAACCACTGCAACAACATCACCCTATACACTAGATACAACCACTGCAACAACATCACCCTCTACATTAGACACTACAACTATAACAACATCACCCTCTACACTAGATACCACAACAATAACAACATCACCCTCTACGCTAGATACAACCACTGCAACAACATCACCATCTACACTAGATACAACAACAACATCACCATCTACCCTAGATACAACCACTGCAACAACATTACCCTCTACACTAGACACTACAACTATAACAACATCTACCCTCTATACAACAATTGCAACAACATCACCCTCTACACTAGATACAACAATTGCAACAATATCACCCTCTACACTAGATACTACAACTTTAACAACATCACCCTCGACACTAGATACTACAACTATAACAACATCACCATCTACATTAGGTACTACAACTATAACAACATCACCCTCTACACTAGATACAACAATTGCAACAATATCACCCTCTACACTAGATACTACAACTATAACAACATCACCCTCTACACTAGATACTACAACTATAACAACATCACCATCTACATTAGGTACTACAAGTATAACAACATCACCCTCTACACTAGATACCACAACAATAACATCATCACCCTCTACACTAGATACAACCACTGCAACAACATCACCCTCTACACTAGATACAACAATAACTATAACAACATCACCATCTACACTAGGTACTACAACTTTAACAACATCACCCTCGACACTAGGTACTACAACTATAACAACATCACCCTCTACACTAGACACTACAACTATAACAACATCACCATCTACATTAGGTACTACAACTGCAACAATATCACCATCTACACTAGATACAACAACAATAACAACATCACCCTCTACACTAGATACAACCACTGCAACAACATCACCATCTACACTAGATACAACAACTATAACAACATCACCCTCTACACTAAATACAACAACAATAACAACATCATCCTCTACACTAGATACAACCACTGCAACAATATCACCATCTACACTAGATACAACAACTGCAACAACATTACCATCTACACTAGATACAACAACAACATCACCATCTACCCTAGATACAACCACTGCAACAACATTACCCTCTACACTAGACACTACAACTATAACAACATCACCCTCTACACTAGATACAACAATTGCAACAACATCACCCTCTACACTAGATACAACAATTGCAACAATATCACCCTCTACACTAGATACTACAACTTTAACAACATCACCCTCTACACTAGATACTACCACTATAACAACATCACCATCTACATTAGGTAATACAACTATAACAACATCACCCTCTACACTAGATACCACAACAATAACAACATCACCCTCTACGCTAGATACAACCACTGCAACAACATCACCATCTACACTAGATACAACAACTAGAACAACATCACCCTCTACACTAGATACAACCACTGCAACAATATCACCATCTACACTAGATACAACAACTGCAACAACATTACCATCTACACTAGATACAACAACAACATCACCATCTACCCTAGATACAACCACTGCAACAACATTACCCTCTACACTAGACACTACAACTATAACAACATCACCATCTACATTAGGTACTACAACTTCAACAATATCACCATCTACACTAGATACAACAACAATAACAACATCACCCTCTACACTAGATACAACCACTGCAACAACATCACCATCTACACTAGATACAACAACAATAACAACATCACCCTCTACACTAGATACAACAATTGCAACAATATCACCCTCTACACTAGATACTACAACTTTAACAACATCACCCTCGACACTAGATACAACAACTATAACAGCATCACCATCTACATTAGGTACTACAACTGCAACAATATCACCATCTACACTAGATACAACAACAATAACAACAGCACCCTCTACACTAGATACTACAACTATAACAACATCACCCTCTACACTAGATACAACAATTGCAACAATATCACCCTCTACACTAGATACTACAACTATAACAACATCACCATCTACATTAGGTACTACAACTGCAACAATATCACCCTCTACACTAGATACAACAATTGCAACAATATCACCCTCTACACTAGATACAACAACAATAACAACATCACCCTCTACACTAGATACAACCACTGCAACAATATCACCATCTACACTAGATACAACAACAACATCACCATCTACCCTAGATACAACAACTGCAACAACATTACCATCTACACTAGACACTACAACTATAACAACAGCACCCTCTACACTAGATACTACAACAACAACAACATCACCATCTACACTAGATACAACCACTGCAACAATATCACCATCTACACTAGATACAACAACTGCAACAACATTACCATCTACACTAGACACTACAACTATAACAACAGCACCCTCTACACTAGATACTACAACAACAACAACATCACCATCTACACTAGATACAACCACTGCAACAACATCACCCTCTACACTAGACACTACAACTATAACAACAGCACCCTCTACACTAGATACTACAACTATAACAACATCACCCTCTACACTAGATACAACAATTGCAACAATATCACCCTCTACACTAGACACTACAACTATAACAACATCACCATCTACACTAGATACAACCACTGCAACAATATCACCATCTACACTAGATACAACAACTGCAACAACATTACCCTCTACACTAGATACAACCACTGCAACAACATCACCCTCTACACTAGATACAACCACTGCAACAACATCACCCTCTTCATTAGACACTACAACTATAACAACATCACCCTGGACACTAGATACAACAACAATAACAACATCACCATCTACATTAAGTACTACAACTATAACAGCATCACCATCTACATTAGGTACTACAACTGCAACAATATCACCCTCCACACTAGATACAACTGCAACAACATTACAATCTACACTAGATACAACAACTGCAACAACATTACCCTCTACACTAGATACAACCACTGCAACAACATCACCCTATACACTAGATACAACCACTGCAACAACATCACCCTCTACATTAGACACTACAACTATAACAACATCACCCTCTACACTAGATACAACAACAACAATAACAACATCATCCTCAACACTAGATACAACCACTGCAACAATATCACCATCTACACTAGATACAACAACAACATCACCATCTACCCTAGATACAACAACTGCAACAACATTACCATCTACACTAGACACTACAACTATAACAACAGCACCCTCTACACTAGATACTACAACAACAACAACATCACCATCTACACTAGATACAACCACTGCAACAACATTACCCTCTACACTAGACACTACAACTATAACAACAGCACCCTCTACACTAGATACTACAACTATAACAACATCACCCTCTACACTAGATACAACAATTGCAACAATATCACCCTCTACACTAGACACTACAACTATAACAACATCACCATCTACACTAGATACAACCACTGCAACAATATCACCATCTACACTAGATACAACAACTGCAACAACATTACCCTCTACACTAGATACAACAACTGCAACAACATTACCATCTACACTAGACACTACAACTATAACAACAGCACCCTCTACACTAGATACTACAACAACAACAACATCACCATCTACACTAGATACAACCACTGCAACAACATTACCCTCTACACTAGACACTACAACTATAACAACAGCACCCTCTACACTAGATACTACAACTATAACAACAGCACCCTCTACACTAGATACTACAACAACAACAACAACATCACCATCTACACTAGATACAACCACTGCAACAACATTACCCTCTACACTAGACACTACAACTATAACAACATCACCCTCTACACTAGATACTACAACTATAACAACATCACCCTCTACACTAGATACAACAATTGTAACAATATCACCCTCTACACTAGACACTACAACTATAACAACATCACCATCTACACTAGATACAACCACTGCAACAATATCACCATCTACACTAGATACAACAACTGCAACAACATCACCATCTACCCTAGATACAACAACTGCAACAACATTACCATCTACACTAGACACTACAACTATAACAACAGCACCCTCTACACTAGATACTACAACAACAACAACATCACCATCTACACTAGATACAACCACTGCAACAACATTACCCTCTACACTAGACACTACAACTATAACAACAGCACCCTCTACACTAGATACTACAACTATAACAACATCACCCTCTACACTAGATACAACAATTGCAACAATATCACCCTCTACACTAGACACTACAACTATAACAACATCACCATCTACACTAGATACAACCACTGCAACAATATCACCATCTACACTAGATACAACAACTGCAACAACATTACCCTCTACACTAGATACAACCACTGCAACAACATCACCCTCTACACTAGATACAACCACTGCAACAACATCACCCTCTACATTAGACACTACAACTATAACAGCATCACCCTGGACACTAGATACAACAACAATAACAACATCACCCTCTACATTAGACACTACAACTATAACAACATCACCATCTACATTAGGTACTACAACTGCAACAATATCACCATCTACACTAGATACAACAACAATAACAACATCACCCTCTACACTAGATACAACCACTGCAACAACATCACCATCTACACTAGATACAACAACAATAACAACATCACCCTCAACACTAGATACTACAACTATAACAACATCACCATCTACATTAGGTACTACAACTGCAACAATATCACCCTCTACACTAGATACAACAATTGCAACAATATCACCCTCTACACTAGATACAACAACAATAACAACATTACCCTCTACACTAGGCTCTGCAACAATAACATCACCATCTACAACAGGTACTACAACTATAACAACATCACCATCTACAACAAGCTCTTCAACAGCAACATCATCTACAGTAGACTCTAAAGCATCAACTTCCATCTCTCTGTCAACAATGTTCTCAGCAGCAACCACCCAAGTGGATATAGATGTTGAAATTGGGGATAAATAATTTTTTTCTTTGTATTACATATGTTTTTGCTTTGCTGAGGTACACATAAACACTTATAACAAACTGCCTTATTTTGACTAAAGTGTTACTCCTATCCTGACGCTCATTCATTGTAGGAGAGCATCAGCTGATCGCGCTCAGTCAATGAATGCCTCTCTGTGCATATAAATAATTCACAGAATTGCCATGAGCTTTCCCAGAATTCTAATTCTACCCAGGCTGGCTAATGATGCTCCAATGACACAGCCGGAGATGGAGTTATACCTCTGACAGCAAACGGGTTAAACGGAGTATGTGACGTTTTTCATAGTATAGTCACTTTACTAGTTTTAATTATTTAATATGCGGTTTAAGTTTTCATTTTAGATAATAGAGAGGGCTTGAAACAGATCTGCAAGGAGGCCCACCTGATTCCAGTCCTATTACCCTAATGGAAATTACTGAGTAAAGGTAATTGGCATATAGTGCCTAATATACATATGCATAGAAAATAAAAAAACTTTATTGTCCAATACTGGATAAACACATCTAAATATCCCAGACACCAAAGTGTCAGTAATTTCCATTAGGGTAATAGGAGTGGAATCGGGTGGGCCTCCTTACAGACCTGTTTCAAGCCTTCTCTATTATCTATTTTCTCTGGGTATTACCCCACAACCACTACAAATTTGGTGGGAGCTTCTCTCTGTCCAGTTTTGTATATCCTAAGTTTTCATTTTATTTAGTTGTTGCATGTATTAGAACAGCACTGACTAAACTTTTGCACAGTGAGAAAATGTTATGTTTGTGTAGCTCTAAAGCAGACACTCGACTCCCCAAACACTGGTGATTTGGTACAACTGCCTGCTTCTTTTCATGACAAGCCAGGAGAGCGCTGTTCGGTAGGATTGTTTGCACGAACAGGGCGAATCGAATATAGGTCTGTTGTACTTGTCATCCAATTTATATGGACAAAATAAAGCAGAGAGGAGTCTTATGGTGTAGTATATCTATACACTGCATTGGTGATAAAATAAGTGGAATCCTACTGACAATATGCAGAGCAATGGCCTGCTCTGGTATGAATAGCCTTGGTGGTATTATCCCCACCTGGGATATGCAGAAAAACTAGGAGATGCGATGACAGGAGAATTGAATGGTAAAATAATAAAAAATAAACTTTAAAATTAAGATACTTTATTAGTATGTATTAAAAAGTAGTACATATATTGGAAGGTCTGGCCTGAAGTTGTGGGAGGGGCTATGGGCCTTTAAAAGGGACTCCCCCTCCCCCCCCCTCCCTACATTACCGTTGTGAAGAATCCCCCTCCATTCATTCGGTACTTTCCCTCCCTGCTACTTTATTCATGGATTTATTACTGTGACGAAGTGCCCTTTGCCACTTGTGCCTGGAGAGGACTGCTTGCCCGCCTCTTGCCCTGTGACTATGGACCCTGGGAGATTTGGCCCGTTCAATTCAGTATGATAGGAGTTATGTATTTTTGTATCCTTTTGTGTATTACTGGGAACATGTGCTCAATGGAGTCTGCCTCTATCCCTGGATAATTGGATTATGTTCCCCATTGTCTCCAGGATAGAGGGCTCTGTAAAACCAGTTTGGGCCAGATATCCATGCTGCCAGCCAGGCCCCAAAAGATACTTTACTGATTCATGCCATTTTTTGATATGTTGTTTCCCTGAATGGATTGATTGTGAATATATAATTTTTATGTGAATGTGATGTATATTTTAGAAGTTATGAATATGCTGTAAAAACTGTATTTTTCCTGCTTGTGATAATTGCATCTTCTATTGTATAAGATAATTGAATCACAGGCAGAGGGGAGGGTTTTGTGTGGGCTGTAACCTCTGTTTTATTGGCTACTGTAGATAACGTGTGTCCCTCCCCTGCATGGGAGCAGGGCATAAAAGAAACTGTAGCTTGAATACCTGTTGTTGTTACTTCCAGTAAAGTCTTGTTCCAGCGTTAAGCCTTGGCTCATGTTTGGGGGATTGGAAAACTACACTCTGGGGATTGCTCTATTCACTATACTCCCCAGGGTATATTCACTAAGCTCTGCTAAGAGCTTGTTCCTGCTCTCTGGGGAAAGAGAGGTTAACCCACTGGAAGCTGGATCCTGGCCTTGGGTCCAGGGTGGGAGGAGACAGCGAGACCCCGGTGCAGCTGCATCGCTGGGAGTGGGGTCTGCAGTGCTGATGGTGTCGGTTGGAGTGCTTGGAGTCCTCAGCAAGCACTAGGAGCATCAATTGGCGGAGGTACTCAGTCGGAGTGCCAGTGGTCCGTCACAACCGTGATTGGTCCAGATGTTACTGCTGCTCATGCCAGCACTTCCAGGTAACCAGCGTGAGAACAGGATCATAGCAGTGAAGTCCTCCTGATTCACCATCGGTCTAACTCGTTCTGTCTACAAGCCACCTAGCTGCTCCAGTTCGTAACGGCTTTTCCCGTGCAAACAGTGAGTTTACAGATGGGACAGTCTGTATTAACACTAGGGATCCCGCCAACTCGACGGTGTCCCAGCACCAAGGCCAGGACATAATCCCCACACACACTAGAGACCTCCCCCCCCCACAAACTCACCAGGGGTCACGGAGGGTAGTGGAATCCCTGGTGGAAATTGGTGCATATCGGCTTTGCCCAGCACCTTCCTAGTAGCATGCCGCGTTCGGCACGGCTATAAGGAGGTACAGGGTTTTGGTTTCTGGCCGTCGGCCACTCGATACTACGTTAGAAAGGGCCTCACTTGTCACACCATCACCCCTGTTGGTTATAGGTTCACCAAGAGGCCAACACCCCACCACAACGTTAGGTGGCATTATATCCCTTGCGCCAACTCCTAGATAGAGCCTCTCAAGCCGCTTGGCAACTAGTAGGGACTCATCTGTCACCACCTTAGTGAATTTTTCGCCTCATGGCACTAGCTAGCCTACCAGTATACGTCCACGGTCCTAAGCATATAATTCCTATATTTCAGTATGTGCCAGGTACCAGATGACGGAGACGATATCTCAATCCCCAGTACTCCAGCCAGGTCCACTACACCCACACGCAAGAGCGACACTGGTAGCCCAGCGTCCATAAGATCATGGACTATTCCCCGCATCACAGCCGAGCCACGCTGGCGCAGCATCCCTTTCCTAACTATGGCCAGGAAAGCAGAACTGTTCAGGCTGATGCAAACTAATACGGAAAATACAGATGCTGGGAAAGGCACGAGTGGCACAAACAACGCCAACCTCCACACTATGATTGCTTCACTAGTGTCCTCTAGTGTCAATGATAAGCTGGAGAGACTGGAAGCTTGTAGCTTTCCCGCCACAACACCAGAGCCCCTCACGGCCAAACTCGCGGGCACCTCTCAGTCAAAACCTGGTAATACTACGCCCACTAGCTTGGTATCACAGGTCATTAACCCAGTCCACATGGTACCGGCGAATCTTAAAAAAGACATCCTGGAGGGCAAAGACGTTAATCTCGTCTCTCTTCTGATTGCCTCCCAAGATGTCATAGAGAATCGCTCATATTCATACAGGGATATCTCGGTGGTCCTGAAGGCTTGAGACCCAAGACTCAGTAAGAAACTGTCAATTCCAGACTTATTGTATTATGTTCAGTTTACCCACATAAGAAGGGAGGAGCTAGACCTCTATATGCACAAGCTGGTGGATCTGGGCAACAAATACAGTGTTTCGTCTTTTTATGACTACCACCTGTCATTTGCAGCGAAGGCGTCGACAGCTCTGGCTCTGTACAATGTTAGGATGGATTGGAGCCAACTGGACACGAAGCTGTTCCTCAGTACTCCAGCTTGTGCAATATGTGCAGCAACCACACATTTGGCCAATCTCTGTCCAGTTTCAATGGACACTACCCCAGCCATCCCCATCCCTGGCACTACAAGGGTAGAAAAACAGGGCAAGGATAAACTTGGTTGTCTGATAGTTTACCTAGGCAAGTCCCAAATATGCAATAACTTTAATGTAGGGGCTTGTGCATATAGCCATGTGCCCAAATAAATTTCATCTGAAACCGTATTTGACATTGGTTAATATTGGTGTTCTAGCAGAACTGCTATCCACTCACCCTTCTAAGCATATGGTGTAGTTTCTGACAACACTTTTTTCCCAAGGTTTCCACACGGGGCTTATTTACATGCCAGCAGGGACATGGGGATGTAACAACCTACAATCAGCCATGGCTGACACAAATTCAGTAGAGGCATTACTACTAATAGAACGGGAACAAGGGTTTGTTTTAGGGCCATTCAAAGAGCCTCCTTTTTCTAGCTGGAGGACTAACCCTAATGGCCTGGTCACGGGGAAAAACACAAACAAGAAGAGATTGATCATAGATGTCTCTGCACCATGTTCTTCTGTAGTCCCTAGCCTTAACTCCCTGATCCCCACTGAGGAATTTTCACTGCAGTACTCTACGATCGACGATGCAGTGACGGCTATCATATCAGCTGGCATAGGGGCCTGGCTTAGCAAGACAGACATTGTAAATGCATTTAAGTTACTGCCCATTCATCCATCGTTATGGCACCTGCATGGCATTAAATGGAGGGGTCTCTACTATTTTTTTATAAGGCTCATCTTCAGCTCAAAGAGTAGCCCAAAACGTTTGACACTTTTGTGGAAACCTTGTGTTGGCTGCTCCTGAATACAAGCCGGTGCCATAACGTTATCCATTATTATTGGACAATTATTTGTTCATAGAAAGTAATGCATCTCCCCCATGCAGTCTAGACAAGGCGGTACAATTATTACACTCACTAGGAGTACCAGTGTCACCTAAAAAGACAGGTCCAGACTCTATAAACTATAAATGGTAATCCAGACGTGGAGCCCTTGCTCACGGTGCCTAGAGAGATATCAGCTATGCCTCACTGATGATGCCTAACAAGGCTGAAACGATCGTCTGGGGTTGCTGTATCTCTCGTGCAGAGAGAACTTGCTGGCATTTCGGATCTGGACTGCCTGTATGGGTGAGACCAGTCTGATATGCTTCAGATATGTTCTCTCTGTAATGGCACAAGATGAGCTAAAACCAGCTTGAGTTCTGAGCGGGGACCCACCGAAGGGCAGCCTATTTTAGCTGCTGTCTGTTCTCAGAATACTCTTGCGACCCGTTTTTTGCTCTCCATTAGTTTAAAGGGTAATCCAGACGTGGACCCCTTGCTCACGGTGCCTAGAGAGATATCGGCAATGCCTCACTGATGATGCCTAACAAGGCTGAAATGATCGTCTTGGGTTGCGGTATCTCTCGTGCAGAGAGAACTTGCTGGCATTTCGGATCTGGACTGCCCATATGGGTGGGACCAGTCTGATATGCTTCAGATATGTTCTCTCTGTAATGGCACAAGATGAGCTAAAACCATCTTGAGTTCTGAGCGGGGACCCACCGAAGGGCAGGCTATTTTAGCTGCTGTCCATTCTTAGAATACTCTTGTGACCCGTTTTTTGCTCTCCATGTTATTAAGACCTTAGGTCGCTGGAAGTCATCCAGTACAGGAAATGCATCAAGATGTGCTCATAATATATGTATGTGCTATGTATGTTGTTTCGCAATAAATATATTTGATCAAGATTGGTATTCCTTTTGCCCACTTTGTTTACAGGCCTACCACCTACGTCGGTATCGGCACACCTTTGCTCATTAAGGGTTGATGACTTTCTCCATTCATATCATAACTGAGATGGCCCCGTACACTAATTGGAAGGCTTGGTCTGAAGTTATGGGAGGGGCTATGGGCCTTTAAAAGTGACTCCATCTACACACCTTTTTCTTCTAATGTAGGCAAGCTTTATTTACAGGCCTACCACCTACGTCGGTATCAGCACACCTCAACCAGTTTTGCTCATTAAGGGTTGATGACTTTATCTCAATTCATATCATAACTGAGATGGCCCCGAACACAAACATTGTTACAAACACTGGTATTTCAAATTCCCATTCGTTTTCGTTTCCTCCCGAACTGCTAAAGGCTGAGTGATTATAGCTCGCAGTTCGGGTGTTGATTCATACGTTCTCCAGAAGAAAATGCGCTATCCAAGTAAATTCTCCAAGCAATCAGACATATACACTAACATCAGCCTAGACTAGATGAAGGGTACAACAGGAAATTAATTTATTAAGGCCAACTGACTGGTTTATATGCAAGTCCCCATGAAAGGGGTTTACCATGACATATTCCAGGGGCATTCCCCACTGGACCAGAGAGGGGACTATGGCAAACTACACACTGTAATCACATTGGCTCTTAGGTCCAGGACACTCCCACACAAAACAGGATAATCCCTCCCCTGTGAGATAATTGAATCAGGAACTTTACTAAACTCAATTATCTCCCGGCACAGAAAAACATACATTTTAACAACACCCCAAAGGTACCTCTAAAACACATAGAAATCCCACAAACGTCATATCCCCTGTGTGGTGTATCACCAAACTCTATAAATTATGTACGCATACACATATAAACTCTGGTCCGTCTACTTTAACAAATATTTATTCAGAGACAAAACAACAACAACATACAAATAATGACACACAATCTAACTAACTATACCACCAACAACAGCAACAACAACCTAACTAACAATAACAACTACATCTTATAAAATCACCAGATCCCACTCACAGTTCACCATGATAGAAATTAGGCCATGTCTGCTTAAAGGACTGCTCAGTAGCACAGCCAAGAAGGAACAGAGAGGAATGGAGATAGGGGGAAGTGGTTACCTCTTTCCTGAAAGGTATTGAATTACTCAATTTCCATATCAAAAGGTAAAGCTTATCCCACTGTAAGAGCTTGGTCACATGATCCCTGGTCACCATATTAGTTTGATGACAGAATGTCACCACACCCTGATATCCCCGATCTGGGGGGCAACATATCCAAAAATCACCCATCATCGGTTCAGGGGTTCGGGACTTCCATGGAAGGCAAAATTTGACCGACCTCACATAAAGTCTTATGCCCAAAACAGTTCCACAGTTTCAGAGGTAACAGTCGGTCCATTTCAGGAGTTTTAAACCGAACAAATCCATGAACTGTTCCCCCGGCTCATTGGTAGCATTTGTTCCCCTGGTTTGTGGGAACAAACCTACCGAATAGCTCTCTCCTGGCTGGTTAGTGAAAAGAAACAGGCGTTCGCGAAGTTGACCGGCATTGCAGGAAGTCGAGTGTCTAATTTTAGTTCCAAACATTTGACAACCAAGTCCCACTGTCTCTTTTCGAACAGCAGCCACACGGAGAGAGCACTTAATCTGCGTTTTTCTTTGTAGTTAATTAGACAGGAGGGTGGTCGTGTTTGGTAGTTTTATCTACCGAACGAAGAAAATAAAAATTCACTAATAAAAAGGTGTAGTTTCTTCATATATATATATATATATATATATATATATATATATATAAGCAATGTAGGGAATAGGAGTGTAAAATCCACCAAAATACAAACACTTAACGTGTTTAACCCAGCTGGGCTTCCTCAGAATTGTGGGTAATCCTGTCAAGTCCTGGTTTATATAGGCAGTATATCTGTCATTAGTATAATCTGGTGTGCTGAATTCATTTCCTGGTTGTGTTTCACGTACGTCATCCAGAAGTGACATATCGCGGTAGTTCACTTGCTTGTTCTATTGGGAAATGTAGTCTCTCCGGCTGTTTGTGTTTCGCAAACATTACCCGGAAGTGACGTATCGCGGTATTTACCTTGCTTGAGCTTGTGGGCTATGTAGTCTCTCCAGCTGTTTTTGGTTACAATCTTTGGCTCGCATGGGTTCTTGGGGTGTGTATTCTTTCATCCATAGACGTGTTTCGAATGCCCATCGTTATATAGCTCCACCCTTATTAATACGTTATCAAATAGTGATGAAACCGCAGTCTATAATAGGAAGCTCCATCGGCCATTTTACAGTGGGGCAAAGTATGGAAAAATAAAAAAGAACATATAAATAAATAGACGATAATGCTAATAATTGTACATAAAAATGAATAGATGAAAGCTTATATTTCACATAATCATTGAAATAGATCATATAAGAGACATGATTATTAAAAACAGTAATTGGAATTAAATAAATTAAGGAGAGGTGAAAGTATATGTTAAAAGTGGAGACAAGTAAAAATAAATATTAATAATATATAGGGGGGAAATTGTTAAAAAAAAAAATGTATAGCAGAACATGTAGTTTATTCAAGTTTACAGGAAATTAAACCAATCGAAATCTGCATTAAGGCCATTGGGGTGGAGGGTGTCTAATAGTACACCCATTCCATTTCTTTTTGGACAAGTTTTTTTATAATATCTCCACCACTCTAGTGTTGTGTTAATTTTGCAATTCCCATAAATTTAAGACTGCTAGGATCTTTATTGTGTGAGAGAAAGTGGGAAGACACAAAGTGATTTTTAAAACCTATTTCAATGTTTCTACTGAGCTCTCTGATTCTTGTTTTAAGAGGTCTTATTGTTCTTCCTATATATTGGAAGCCACAAGGGCACTCCACTAGATATGACAAACTTGCTATTGCGCGTTACAGTGTTTTTTTTAATTCTATGTTTTATTAGTTCTGTTAAATTTAAAACTAGATATACACTTAGCAGTTTTCTTAGTTTTTTTACATGCCATGCAACAATTACATCTATAAAAACCCTGCTTATTAAAAAAAACTATTAACATCAACTGAATTTGTCTGTTTAGTAAAATTTTTTGTTAACGGCTTTTTTAAGGTTGGGAGCGCCTCTAAAGACTATTTGAGTATATTTTGGGATAAAATCTTTAAAAGTTCATCTTCTGGGGGGCGGAGCCTGAACACCAATGGAGCAGGACGTGTGAAGCCTGAGCTCTCCCGCCCACGAGCTACAATCCGCTAACATCAGCTCCTTTTACCAGGCATACAGCCACACAAATGGGCTATAAGATACCCACAAAGCCCCCTATTCAACATAATTATGGGGGGAAACAAAAAGAAAAAGGAAATCCCACTTTCAGTGGCATCCATGTTCCGCGCCACCAAGGCCATCTTTAAGCCAGGAGGCTCAGGAATCCGGGGCAGAATCTGACTGCAGTGAGGCCCCAGACAAAGAAACAACTACTAACTACTCAAAAACTCAAGAGCCACTTACCAAAACTGACCTCCGCCAGATGCCCTAATAGTCGCCAGATGGGACCCGGGGCTAACTAGCAATGTAGGTTTCAACCCTGGAGTGGCACCCATTCAAACTGGGTTTGCGTCATTCTCCTGGTTGGTCGGTGTGAGTAAGCGCTGATTGTTAGCTGCAGAGAGTGGGCGAGCAATCAGAGGAGATGCGCTCGTTCAAACGGGATTTTGCGCCCTTACTTTTGATTCGGAGGCGAAACCCCTTTCTGCCCTGGGCGCTGATTGGCGCAAATTGGTTTTGCACCTTTCAGCAGATTGCTGCAATTGGGTCTCGCACCCGTTCCCCTGATTGGGTGGCAAAACCCCTCTCCCCCCCGAGCACCGATTAGTGCAGCCGAATTTCGCGCCCTTTCTACGGATTGACCCTTTCGCGCCCTTACTCCCCTGAATGCTGATTGGCGTGATTTGGTTCGTTGGAAGTTTGAATTCGCCAGACTAAACCAAGCAACGCCATGGAACTAATTTCGAGGATGTACAGAGCCTTGAGCCCCAGAATTTCAACGCTGATATCTCGGGCTCTGTACATCCGATCGCCCCGCTTTCTACAGGGATCCCAGATGGGACTTGGGGCTATCTAGCAATGTAGGTTTCAACCCTGTAACCTCTTCCCTTCCAGGGGCGCCGTATCCATGTGTAGTGTTTGGTATCTCCCAGGGCGGGAGATGGCTATCTTTAACCCAACCCCCTCCTGTGTTGTCCTGTTATTGGAGGGAAGGAAGATTTAACCCCTGTGTCTGTGTTCCAGCTTGCAGGGGATGCAACTGGGAGAAGTCCTTGTAAGGATTAAGAGCTTCCAGGGCTGAGTGCTATCTCTGCCTGGGGGTGCATAGAGCTAACTCCCGTAACAATGCAAGAGTTCCTGATCGACTGAAGGAAGGTAACTAATGGGAGGTAACCGATTGGGTGAACCGGGAAGAGAATGTACCGTTACACTGGTGGCAAGCGGCGGGATCGTACTTCCCAGCCAAAAGAAACAAGCGTGGCGCCCAGCTACATGGAAGCGGAGTTGGACAGAGGTTGAGGTCGTATTTGGTTATCTTTGGGCCCAACCCCTTCAAAAAGACAGTACAGCACATGAGGAAAGGAAGCTAGTGGCCGAGTACCTGCAGCACCAAGCAAAATGGCGGGCAAAGGGAAGGAAGCATGTCGTCCTTCCTCCCCGGCGGCAGTGTTAGGTCCAGGTAGAGAAGTGTTCCATCCTTCCTCCCTAGTGGCAGTGTGAGGTCCAGGGAGAGAAGCATTCTGTCTTTCCTCCCCAGCGGCAGTGTAAATTTCAGGGAACAGAGACAACCTGTCTAGTTCCCCAGTCCCCCAACCTCTCTCATTCCCCAGTGGGCACCCGGCAGGTTGAATAGTTGGCTCCTCCGACTCTCCCTGGAGCTGAGCCCAGAGACTTGGTATGGTCGGGTCAGCAGGTAGCAAGCGAAGCTACGGTGGCCGCTACCCCTTTCCCTAAGGATTCTCTGGCATCCGAGCAGAGTGCACCGAGCCTCTGCTCGCTCCTTCCCCAGGAGCCTGTTGGTCTGGAGGGGCGGGCCTCAGATGAGTGTGGATGCGCGGGCCTCCGGGCAGAGTGAAACTAGCCTCTGCCCACCCCTATTACACCAGGAACAGATGAGTGTGGAGATGCGGACCTCCGGGCAGAGAGCAGGTAGCCTCTGACTACCCGAAAGGGGGGTCCTTTCCACGGGCACCCGTCAGGTAGAAGAGGTGCGCCCAAGTAGCGAGCCACGAGAAAGCAGAGTATGCGGTTGATAAACTAAGCTGCCAGACACGGAGCCATTCAACACGCTGAAATATAGAGTTTGTGTTACAACTTCAGTGAGGGGAGACATGAAAAGGGGAGCCAGGTAATCTGGTCACCACACCTAGGTGCAGGCCCGGACTGGCCATCGGGCACACCGGGCAAATGCCCGGTGGGCCGCGGTGGCCATGGGCCGAGGCCGGCATGGGAGGTCTCAGGATCTCCCCTGCCGGTCTATGCAGGGCCGGCACTATCCGAGCGCCGGCCCCGCTGTTTGCCATGGAGGGCCGGTGGGGAGATCAAAGATCGGCGCATTTAAACAGACCTGCGGTTGGGGAGGGAGAGGACCCGGCGGAGCTCTATCTTGTAGCTCCGCCCGGTTCCTCTCGCGAGATCCGGCACGTTGCCATGGCAACGCGCCGATCTCGCTAGAGTGAACTCTAGCCCTCAAGCTAGAGTTCACTCACCACTGGACCACCAGGGATGATGTCACTGTGCCGGGCCCCCTCCTCCCAGCTACCACGTGCCTGTCCCCCCCTCCCAGGCTGAAGGTAAGAGGGAGGGGGGGATTTAATGCCTACTTAGTTTTTTGTTTTTTTTCTTTATTTACCTCCCCATAGTTTTTTATTTGTTTATTTACCCCCCCCACACACACACACACACATTTATACACAGCACTCTCACACATCACACTCTGCACTCTCACACATCACACTCAGCACTCTCACACATCACACTCAGCACTCTCACACACATCATACACAACACTCTCACACTCAGCACTCTCACACTCATCACACTCAGCACTCTCACACACATCATACACAGCACTCTCACACACATCACACTCTGCACTCTCACACACATCATACACAGCACTCTCACACTTCACTCTCACACACATCACACTCTTCACTCTCACACATAACACACACAGCACTCTCACACACAACAAACACAGCACTCTCACACACAACACACACAGCACTCTCACATAGCACTCTCACACAGCACTCTCACACAGCACTCTCACACACATACACAGCACTATCACACACAACACTCTCACACACAGCACTCAGCACTCTCACACATCACTCTCAAACACATAACACTCAGCACTCACACTCAGCACTCACAACACTCTCACACACATCATACACAGCACCCACACACACAGCACCCTCACACAAATCAATCACATACAGCACCCACACATACAGCACCCTCACACACACAACACCCTCACACAGCACCCACACCTCACACACAGGATCCATCACACACACATACTGCACCCCTCACATACACACACAACCCCCCGATACACTGCATCACACACATACACAATACTTCCAAACATATTTATATAATATATATACACAATATATACACACAGCACCCCTCACACACACACACAGCACCCCTAAACACATTTCATTCCAGACACACACTAGATCCTCTACCCAACTCTGGATCATCTACACACATACACACACTAGATCCCTATATACACTCTGAATCTATTATATACGCACGCTCACTAGATCTCCTATACATATTCTGGGTCCTTCAAACACACACACACTCTTGATCCCCTATGCGCACACTAGATTCCTTGTAAGCAAACACATACTACATTCCCTGAACACACACTCTCTACAAACACTACATCACCTACACACACACACACACACACACACTATAGCCTGTATACACACACTTGCTACATCCCCTAAACACACATTCTCTAAAGCCCCTAGCCACATATGCATTACATTACACCACAAACACAACACGACTAAAACCGACCTTATTACACAATACCACACCACGACCAGCTCACTCTGCACACACGCAATACCCCAAGCAGGCTCCAAACACATGCACAATACTCTTTCCTGGCCCTTTTGTCTCCTGGTATCCATTTATAGAGACACCAGAGACAAGTTGCAAGGAAACACAGTGCAAGCATGTTATTAAATTTGCTTGCACTGTGCAGAACAAATACAGGGCTTTTTTCTCATGCTAGAGCTCTTCAGCAGAGCTCTGTGCATGGTCTGCCCTGGAAGAGCATTGAACCAACATGCTCACTTTGAGAGGGGGCGTGTTTGTCATGAGTGATGACAAAACACACCCTCTCTGCCCCGCTCCCTTCTTAGTGGGCCGCTGTAATAAAAAAATGCCCGGGCCGAATTTTTTTCCCAGTCCGGCCCTGCCTAGGTGGCATACCTCGAACTTCAGATGCATAAGAAGGGTAGAAAAATCATGTGGTGTGGACGGTGATCCGCCACTGAAGAGAGAAGGTGAAAATCTGCACAGCCAAAGTTCAGATGGAACAATTGAAAGAAGTCAGAGCTGTCTTCAAAAGCAAGCAGGCTTGTAAAACAGCTCGGTTATAACGGATAGTTGTTATATATATCTGTATAATTGTCACTAAAATATTGGATATATATGTGGAGAAAAAAGGAGAAAATATAGCTCCTTAACTCAAAATAACAAGAGTTTAGATACTCTGTGATTCCCCTTGTCAATAACCCTATTACCCAAGTAATGAAAGAGTATGGCTAAAATTAGAAGCAAAGACTGAATATACCATAAACACCCTTCTAACTAATCAGTTATCCTCTAATATCTTCAAATACTTTCAGACTATACATTGCAGGATCAAGGATCAAGCAAATGAAAAGTAAAACAAAAAAGAAAACTTTGCTTAAAATTATAATATTGATTTAATAGCAATATCATTTAGCCAACAATTGTGAAGTGAGAAAAAAAAAAAATATATATATATATATATATTTAAAAGGAAAAAAAAGAAAAGGGGGAAAGAACGAAAGAAAAGAAGAGGAAGAAGGGGAAAAAGGGAAAAAAAGAAGCAAGGAGAGAAAGAAGAACACTTAAAGAGAAAGGAGAAAAAGGGAAAGAAAAAAAAAAGAGAGACATAAAGTAAGTGACAATGACAAATCCAACTTTGCAAACAAAAAAACCAGCTGGTCACCAACTGAACAATAGGAAAGCCAATAGGATAAGGTGACTACCAACTAAGATGACCAATAAAAAAGATGCAAAACCTTTGCAAAAGAAAAGAGAAAAAAAAACTGCAGAAGTGGAAGGGAGGAACATTAAAGACTCCACAGATAACAGAATTAGAAAAGTCAGTTTCATTCAGACATAAAGAAACAGAAGCAGAAGCTCAACAAGATGGATCATTAGATCAAGATACTTTAACAATAACATCTGATATCTTAAGATCGTGCCTAAAGGAAGAGCTAAAACCGATTAAGGAAGAACTACAAACTAATCCCCAAAACCTAAGAGAAGAGCTTAGCAAGCTAGGGAAGCGAGTACAAGAGTACAAGAGATGGAAGAAAAAGTTGGTGCTACATATTATCTGCACTCTGAAATAAAAGAGAAACAAACACAGACAGATAAGAAAATAATTGAATTAGAAGCAAAGATCACTTATTTAGAGGACAGGACAAGGCGTAACAACCTTAGAATAAGAAACATCCCCGAATCGGTGACCGCGGAACAGATGGAGAAATCTCTTCGAGAACTATTTAAAAAAATATAAATTATGAAAACAACCGAGAGATAATGGAAAGATTCCACAGAATCAGTAACTCAGTAACTCAGTCATCCTCAAGAGATGTCATAATCTGCTTTTCATCATTTAGATTTAAATCTTAGGCCCTCAGAGCATTTATGGACAAGATTTTCATCCCAGAAATCTACCAAAAATTTACTTTCAACTCTTTTTATAGAACACAAGAATGGCAAGACAGAAATATAAAAATGGCACATTTAAACTAAGAGAAAAATTGATAAAATACAAGTGGGGATTCCCAACAAGTGTGCTATTGACATACGATGGACAGAGATCAGTCTATAAAAATCCACTACAGCTAGATAATGGCTTAGTAAAAAGCAATAATAAGGCTCTATTACATGACTTGCTTCCATAAAAATATAGATTTGATGTAGTTTATTAGGTTTTTTTGTTTTTGTTTTTTTATTGTTTTTTGGGTGTGTCCTCCTATTTAAGATTAGACATTAAGTAAATGCAATTGAAGTAAGAAAGGGGGTGGAATAGGATGAGAGGAGATATTTTACACAAATTAAGATAAATAATAATTTACACTAAAAGAATACACAAAATTAAGGAGAAAATAATTATCAATCACTTTATTCCCTCTAAGAAGATAGGGGTAAGATTAGGTCTAATACACTGTACTTTCTAGGTATATAAATAATGTCAAAGTAAGAATAAAATAATATTAGATAATTTAAAAACACATAATATATCTAAAATGTAACCCTATTAAGGTCTACACAGTAAATATAAGAAAATATTTCTTCACTTATCCACAAATTATAATAGAGAGAAAATAAAATCACTTACCAATATTTCGTTCACAAAGAGCACAGTTCAGTTAAGATATTAGAAGTTAAAAATATAGGGACACCTAGTACATAATTATATAAGAAATATCCTTGGCATTATATACACAAAGGATGGTATAGGATATTAAATAAGGAGAAGATATAAGGAAATGGGAAAAGGGAATAGAGATAAATAAAGATGGTTATAAATATATATTTTTTTCTCTTCTTTTTACGGGAGCAATAGAGAATTGAAAAGAAAATGCGCCAAATGCTGAGGTTCAAGATAGAACCTGATTTATTGCTTTGACAATAATGTATCTCTAACATCTAGGGCTGTAATGGAAGAGATAATTGGGCGGCAAGAGATGTAAAAGATTACAGAAGAACGTATTATGTTCTTCATATATGTGTATACATGTTTGTTTTTTCAGAAATCTTTTTCTTGTGGTTAAGTTCATGTCAATTAATGTCCAAGGTTTAAACTCACCATATAAAATATCCTCTTTGATCAAAATGTTTAAAAAAGAAAAAGTTGATATATGTTTCCCTAAGCAGACCCATTGGTTGAAAAAAAAAGGGTTGCCATTGCCATATAGTTACTTCTCTAGGGTTATTGTTGCCTCTTCTGAAAAAAATAAAAATAAAGGGGTAGCTATTCTAATTTCAAACAAATTTAATCCAGATGTAATATACAAAGATTGTGATCCAGAGGCTATGTTTATAATACTGATATGTAGGATAGAGACGAAAATATATACTTTGATAAATATATATGCACCAAATATAAATCCGGTTTGTTTTATTAAAAAAAATGCTGGAAAACATGGAAAAATTTATAAAGGATCGGTCATCATAGCAGGGGATTTCAATTATATTATGGATAGCGAGTTGGATAAAAGGGTATCCTAAGATGAAACAATAAATAAAAAACTTTAAAAGTGCCTTAGAACTGCTTGCAAAAAAATACAAATTGTATGATATATGGAGGATCATAAACCCACAGGCAAGAGATTATACACATTTCTCCTCTGTCCATTGCTCTTATGAAAGGATAGATATGGTGTGGACTGTCCACACAATGACAGAATAAAAAAAAATGTTATCAAAGAAAAGGTGTGGTTAGACCATAACGCACTATTTTGGGTGACCAAAGGCAATAAGATATACAATACACACAGACAATGGAGGTTAAATGAGAAACTTCTAAATAAAGAAGAGAATGTAATGTATATAAAAAAGATGACCGACCTATATTTTAATGAAAATGTGGTGCACTTACAAAAGTGTATGAAGAGGCTATTTGATAAAAATGAGTGCAAAAGCGAATAAGCAAAGAGGGAGAAAAACTAACATGCTTTATATCCAACTCTATAATTTACAAAAAGAAAACAAGATATCCCCTACAGTATACCGATCCAATAAAATTATTAATCTCCAGAAACAGATTAAAGAATTTAAAAAAGATGAGTTGTAAATTAGAAAAATTAAAGCAGACGTGGTATCATAAAAACAATAAAGCAGGGGGCGGGGATGATGTGACACGTGAGCTACCGTTCCCACGAGGTTATGGGAAAGGAGGAGGGGATCTCCCGTTACCGTATGGAGGAATAAACGCTGGGCGACAGCAAGAACGCAGTGAGAACGTTGAAGCAGCCAACATAAAATTTGCCTCCCGTGTTAAAGCCTTTAATGGGTTGATCTGTTACCTATTTTTGTCAACTTTTACCTTGGAGTGTGGTTCCCGAGGGCTCAAAGCAGAGAGAAGAAGAAAACCGCAGGATACCGGTCGATAAACCTACTGCTGCCTGCCGTAATTTTGAGGGGTGCATTCCGCCTGTGGTGAGGGGGGACAGCGAGGACTAGTGAATGGAGCAGTGAAGCTGGGAACAGTCGAGCAAAAGCCCAGGACTCCAGACAGGCGGTAACATCTATTCTGTATGAAATCTTGCCTAAATAAGCAGCAGCAAGCAGCAATACTGAGTTGCAATATTGACTGACTGATGCTCTGAAACAGTCTGTCCTGTTAAATAGTGACATTGAATTAAGCCTTAGTATTGAAAGTATTGAAGTGAGCAGAAGTGTGCTGTTGGCGAATGTCGCTGTCATCTTCTGAACAATACATAAAGGGACACTCCAGGCACCCAGACCACTTCTGCCCATTGGAGTGGTCTGGGTGCCGACTCCCACTACCCTTAACCCTGCAAGTGTAATTATTGCAGTTTTCATAAACTGCAATATTTACCTTGCAGGGTTAAGTCCTCCTCTAGTGGCTACTAGACAGCCACTAGAGGACACTTCCGTTTTCATAGAACACGAAAAGTGTGTTATAACGAGCTGGACGTCCTCACGCTATGTCAACATAATTTTTTTAAAGATGTAATTGCAGTACAAGATGCAATTCAGACCTGGAACCTTCAGAAGACATAATATTCATAATATTTAGTGAATGAATAATAAGGATCAATTGTATAGTCTCCTGTGGAGAGAGAAGGAAGGAAATTGTTAACTTTCAAAGAACAAAAACAATTTTCTTTTTTTTCAGTTTTTGCTTTTTAATTCAGCTAGATTGTTAAAGAGATAATAAGGTTAGGACTGTCTGATGTTATAAATAGAAACATGTATATTCTATTGCTTGCACTCATTGGTAGCAGATTCTGAGGGTCAGGTGGAAGGTGGTGGTATTCACTTCTCAAGAATTTGAAAAATATGTATGTTTTCTTAACTCACATTTGGATATATAATATAATAAAAAGGTAAAATAGTAATATAGGAATTATTATACGAGGAAAACAAAAAGAATTAACCTAGGGCCAAAATTTAGATATCACAAGGTAGAGGGCACAAAAAAGGGGGGGGTAACCCCTAAATGGTGAATATCATAAAGAATAATGGGAGTCACTGGGAGTCCTTTATATAAAAAAGTGCTGTGTGACTCACTATTATACAGTTTAGGCCCTATTATAAAATTCAGGCCCTAATACATCACTAATTTAAATATTCCTATATTACTATCATAGAGAATAAACAAAAAAAGAAACAAATGCCATTCTACCTGTGTATGATTTACTGAGAAGATTGTAGATTAAAAAGTAACTTTTAATAAATAAATCTAAAATAAAAATATAAAAAAGAAAAATAATATGAACAGCAGGAGTAAATGGAGACTATACAGCGAGTAAAACTCTGTGACTACTTATACAAGCTGTAAAAGTGTATACATAATAACACTAATGCTGAAGCAATACTGGTAGAATGTCATTTGTTTATTTTTTTGTTTATTCTCTATGATAGTAATATAGGAATATTTAAATTAGTGATGTATTAGGGCCTGAATTTTATAATAGGGCCTGAACTGTATAATAGTGAGTCACACAGCACTTTTTTATATAAAGGACTCCCAGTGAAATTAAATTAAATAAATAATTTTGGAGGAAGAAGGGAGATGGTCTTCACTTCATAAGAATTGTAAAAATAAGTATGTTTTTTTAATTCACATTTGGAAATATAAGTGGTTAAAGTTTAAAATAGTAAGATAGGGAGATTTAATTAGCGATATATCAAAGACTTGAATTATATAATAGTGAATCACATAGTACTTTAAGAACAATGTAAGTATTAAACTCCACGATGTAGGGCTAGTTTTAGGAGTTAAGCTTGTGGGTTGTTTTTTTTTTTTTTTTTGTTCTTTACTTCCTATATAAAGTACTCACAAATTGTTAAATTAAGTCAATAATATAGACAAAGTAATTGACATATAAATATAGAAATAATTTAATTATTATTTTTTTGGCCGGATTCATCTAGTGGGAAATGTTTAATTAAGTTTTTTCACTGGATTCCCAGAGAAGGATAGTCCTCTTCTTTAGAGTGAATCTTTCTTGTTGTTTGGTTTTTGTTATGTGTATTTTTAGGTACCTTATTTTCGTTTTGAGTTTGGGTGTCGACGTGTGGCCAATGGTTGGATATATTAATGATGGCCTCACTTAGACTGATTTCTTGGAACGTCCAAGGTCTAAATTCGCCACAAAAAAGAGGCGCAGTGCATACATTTCTGATTGAAAATAGCATAGATATTGCTTTTGTTCAGGAAACTCACTGGGTGGATCTCCCAAGAAGATTATGAAAGTTTAAGAAATATCCAGTAGTTTATAACGCAAACATGGAAGGCTAACGGAAAAAAAGAGGAGTGGCCATCATTGTCTCTAATAAAGTTAAATTCGAACCTATTCATTTAGATAAAGACACATCTGGTAGATATTTAATACTTATCTAGAAAATGAATGACGTTTTATATACATTTATTAATAGATATGCTCCGAATTATAACTCAGTGAGTTTCCTGGACGAGATCATAGAAAAAGTGGACAAACTAGCATGTGGTATTATAGTTTTTTGGGGGGATTTTAACTGTATAGTAGACCCCAGAGTGGATAAAAGTTATAAGAATATTAGAGAACAAAACTTTCAGAAGTCTAAGTTGGGGGAGTTATCTGAGTTCCTAAGTAGGAACTCCCTAAATGATTGTCGGAGGACTTTGAATCTCACCGAGAACGACTACACTTTTTTTCACAAGTCCACCAGACATATTCTCGCATAATTTGTTTCTGGTTAAAGCTGGGTTTTTAGGAGCAATCATTTACTCAAGTATCGGATCTATAGTTATATCGGATCATGCTCTGGTATTTATCGATATTAAATTGAAATGTAACTATAGATCGAGGACCAGATGGAGTTTACTTAACCATTGTAACATGGAGTGTTGCCAATAAACTTGTGTAATTGGGCATTCCCACCACATGTGAATATATGTGCCCTTGAGGCCGCACCCCCACCAGCATAGGTCTGTAGTAATTTGGTTCATACGGCTCAACTTTACCAGTGTAGCATACCATCAAAATAGCGTCTTATATGATTGTTCCTGCAGCGAGACACACATAGAGGACTGCGCGGCTTCCTCACATATTTCCTGCCATTCCACTCTGTCAGGTTATACCTGCCGTGCCTTTCGCCGAACTAACCCACTTCCGGGTTCACGGAACTTCGCCCCGCCCCTTTTTTCTGACGCGGTCTTTCCACGCTACATAGGAAGACCGCGCCAGATTCAAAGGGCTGGATTATTGTACAGGTGTCTGTGAAACTCTTACCAGCTCCTCTATTTGAACTAACCGTGTATCGAAAATCGCTCTGGAACGACTAACCTCCTTCTCCACTCCTCGACCTCGGCTTGTTAAATGGACTTCTATTCCTCTGCTCAACTATTTGATTAAATTAAGCTCTCCAGTTGCAGAACTGCCTCTTAAGCTAAGTACTATTTCCTTCAATCAAGTTACTCTCAGTTACTAATAAGAAACTGCTTCTAAGGCTCAATACTGTTTCCTTCAATCAAGTTACTCTCAGTTACTAATAAGAAACTGCTTCTAAGGCTAAATACTACTTCCTTCAATCAATTTATTCCTAGTTGCAAACTCTGTCTTGCCTCATTGATAAATTTGCTTGTAGTTATTCTACTACATTTAATTCAACCTAACTCTGCATGCATCCTCTGCACTATTCTTAATTGGGACTGTTTGGCTCTGTGCAAATCTTCAGTGGCTTATTTTTTCCCTGCAATTAACAACCTGCTTGAGGGTTTAAAGCTACAGTATCCTCTCCTCCACATCAGTAACAAAAATAGGTAAAACTATCAATTGCTGTAATTAAAAAATTCTGCAGTTGCGTTCCAAATAAGTTAGTATTACACACTCCCTCCAACGTCTCTCCTAATTCTGCCTCCCAGTGGTCTATGTATGTAATTCCTCCCCATTCTAATGTGTTGTTGTACAAATGTGAGTATAGAAGTGAAATCAATCCGCTTGAGAACTGTTCCTTTGCGCACATCCTTTCAAAGAACGTCATCTGTGCCTCTGCGGCTTTTTTAACCTGAAGGCCTTGGGCATAGTCTCTAATCTGGAGATGTCTAAAAAAGTCAAAGTGTCGCAGAGGAGTTCTAGTTTGCAGGTCCTCAAACGTCACAAATGACCCTCGAACAACTGGTGTAATCTTTGCAACCCTGCGTGTTCTATGCCTCTGAAATCCCGGGCTGTCATTCCTGGTAGGAATGATTTGTTCCTCAACAAAGGGGTCATTGGAGAAGGGGAGGACACCAAGCCATACTTAGTAGCGGCGGCATCCCATATCTTCAGTGAATTGAAAATTGCAGGACAGGTCATGCTGATGTTTGGTCTGTGCTCCCTAGGGGAACTGAGGCATATCCATCCCTATAAGGGATGCTTCCAGGTCCACCCATCTCCTTTCCTCCGGTGGAGAGTGCCACAGCGCCACCTGGGCCAGCTAGGCAGCTGGGCTGCCTCATAATAAAAATATAGATGAGGAAGGCACAGGCCACCCCTATGCTTCTTATTCTGCCATATAAATTTGCCAATGGTTTGTTGGAGCGGTCCCAAGTCAGATCTGGTCACTCTGATCGGGAGCGCCTGAAACAAAAACAATATTCGAGGTAGCACATTCATTTTTACAGAATGAATCCTCCCTATCCAAGAAATTGCTTTTTCTGTCCAGCTCTCCATGTCCGTCATCAATGTCCTAATTAGCGGGGTATAATTCTGTTGGAATAATTTAGATGGGTCTGCCAGTATTTAATGTGGTCTCTTGTTATTCGTAATTGATAGGTCTTCCCTATGTAGGTTACGTCCATCTCTGACATACCTATGGGTAGTACGCTGGACTTGTCCATATTTACCTTATATTCGTCCAGTTCTCCAAATTTCTTCAAGACATCTGTTAGCGCCGCCATGGATTCCCTCGGTTCTGTCAGAGTCAGTAAGACGTCATCTGCGAATCCTAACACCACGTATCGTTGCCCTCCGACTTCTACCCCTTTAATGTCTGGGGCTGCGCATATCGCCTGAAGGAGTGGTTCCAACGAAAGAGCGAACAATAAGGGCGACAATGGGCATCCCTGTCTAGTGCCGTTGCTTAGACCAAATGGAGTTATCTTTGCTCCCGAAATGCGAATTTGCATCCTGACGTTAGTATTCTTGGCTCGGATCGCCGTTGTGAACTGAGCTGGGAAGCCATAATGATCCAGCATTGTGAATAAATAAGGCAATTTAACCATGTCGAACGCCTTCTCGGCGACCAACGACAGTATCATAGTCGGTATTTTCCTCGTGTTTTGTCTCCATATGAGGTCCACATTACGTCTGGTATTTTCAAAGAGTTGCCTATCCAGTATGAGCCCCACCTGGTCAGGGTGAACCAGCCGATTCAGCATCGGGTTTATCCTGGCAGCCAGAATTTTCGCTAGTATTTTGGAATCATGGTTGATCAGGGATATCGGGCGAAAGTTTTCTGGGGCTGATAGATCTCGACCCGGTTTCGGCAGTAAGACAATATCTGCTAGTGACATGACTTTTAGGTGGACCTCCGTCCATTAGTTCGGTGAACCAAGCTTCCAAATGTGGAATAAATTCTTCTCTTAAAGTTTTATTATAGGTGCCATCAAAGCCATCTGGTCCCGGTGCCTTGTTACTCTTCAATGTGGATATTGCTACGTCTATTTCTTCTGCCGAGATCTGTTTCCTCAAGGCGTCTGCTTCCGCCCCATTCAGTGTTGGCAAATCCAGCCCAGCAAGGAAAGCTTGTATCTTGTCTCTTTCACTTTGCATATCGGCGAGATCTGTTGTGGAATGATTATATAGTTTAGTAAAGAATTCTGTGAATACTTTTGCTATGTCTGTAGGGTTCGTGTGATATTGACCTGAGGCATCTTTAATTTTGGTGATGTGGGTTCCATGTTGCCTTGGTTGCAGTGACCTCGCCAGCAGGGTGTCCATCTTGTTGGCTTTTTCAAAATAGGTCCGTTTGGACCCCATAATAGCCCGTGCCGTATCGTCTAGCAGCGTTCCATGAACTGAGGCCCTCAATTCCTGAACCGCCAGTAGGTTAGTGGGTGTAGAATCAGTCTTATGTCTTTGTTCAGCCTTACGCAAGGACTCCAGGAGGGATGATAGTAAGAGGGTTTTACGTTTTTTCTTTAGTGTTGCTTCACAAATTAATATGCCCCTGATCACTGCTTTATGAGCTGACAACACCATCACCTTTGACAGGTCCGAGTCCGCTTCTCTGGCAAAATAGCCACTTGCATACTTTTGTCCTTAGAGGTTGGAATACTGATCCTCTGGTGGTCCAGTTATCTGTGCCACCATTTTAATTTTATTTCTGCAGCTTCCCTGGGGGCAGAGCAGGAGCCTTGCTCTCACGAGAATGATGTGTACCCATTTCAGGTTGACTATTTGCATTTTATTTCCTCTGCTCTTCAGTATTCGGCACTGAATTTTTTTGTTTGTTTATTTTGTTTTTGTTTTTTCTTCATAGCTACTACACCAACCAAAATGTTTTTGTACTGTTATGTTGTTGTTGTTTTTTTATCCATGCCCTTAAAACTAGCCAGCAACTGTAACTTGTGCTACACTAAACCTTTCAGTGCCACAGAAGTACAAATAAAAGAAGCCATGTAAGTCTTTCTTGAACACCTTCGGATTCCAATGTCTTGATCACTGATATTGGCATAGATGTTTTGAATAAATCATGTTAACTGAAGTTACCTTTTTGTCTTTTTATTCAGACCTTTCTTAAAATACCCTTTTCTAGATGGCCATGTGGTTAGGTTTTCTCCTGGAGAAACACAGCTCGAATTGTTCTGTTTTTATTTGATAACCTGATTGGTGAGGAGTACTGCAGGACAGTATTGAGAAATAAATGGGGGTGTTTAGCAACATAAATGTTCTGTGTTTTTTTAAGTTTTGCACTCTGTATATCTCAGCTAATCTGTGTTGCATCTCAGCAGGATTACATGATTTGATGATTATGAAAGAAGATTATTTAATAGAGACAAAACCTGACCTAGTACAGGAGAGGTCACAATGCCGTTAGAACAAAAGTTATCAGTTAAATGTTTGTCATTGAGTTACTCCAAGAACCATGACCGCCTCAGTCATTAGAACTGGTCAATGCACCCGAAGTCTTTATGTGCTGTGTTTTCCTATGAAAAGTTGCACATAAAGATATTACCCATTAACTACCAGATGTGTAACTTCATCTTCATGAAAACAGGGGGCTGCACTCAACTGAAGATACATAAATGGGGTGCTGCTGGGGCCAATGTATGGCAGGCTTGTGCAATGTATGATCATATACTGTAACTGAACCCCATTGTGTTTGCATAGATTAGGTGTTTTTTTTAAAAACAATTTATACAATTTGTGAGCTTTTAAGTGACCGTTTAGTGGATGAGTGAGTGCGCTAGATCTTGTGTATTGTAGCTTCATCATCAGCAACGTCATTAGCCAACCTGCTAATATCAATTATGTGTAAAATTGGCGCCTGATGCCAGCATGTACAGCATTTTTGTATTGGGGGATGGACAAATACAGAAAGGGTTACTCCAACCAAAATCAATAGCATTTGCTTGGAGTAACTCTTTGACCAAGTTTTTACCTTAGTCCATAAATGCCTTATTATAGACTGTCTGGCTGAGCAAATGCATGATAAAGTTATATTACTAGTTCTTACTTAACAGTTAGTTAGTACTGGACTGCTTACCCTCAAACCCTTACTGGGAATCAAGTCCTTTTATTCACAGCCTTTGTTGACTGTCAGTAACACCGCTTATGAATAACAAAGTCCTGCTATCCAAGTCTCCAATAAAAAAAGGCATTAGAGTGAACCCAGACAGTACGTTCAGTGAGCAAATGAAAAGTGACTAGTAAAATGTAGGTAAAGATAGCAACATTGGAAACACATCAAGAACTTGTTTGAATTAAAGGACCACTCAATGAAGTGGTCTGGGTGCCAGGTCCAGCTAGGTTTAACCCTGGGTTAATCTAGCCTCTAGTGGCTGTCAATGAGATTTTCACAGTGAGAAGATGCCAGCGTCCATAGGAAAGCATTGAGAATGCTTTCCTATGAGACTGGCTGAATGCGCGCTATGGGAACTGAGGGCGCTGAAAGTATCTGTCGCCTTCTTTCAGGAAACCCACTTCCTTTCCACCCAAGCCCCAAGATTCTCTAATAAATTCTACCAAATGGGATTCTTTGCAAATAACCCAACATCCCAAAACCAAAGGAGTGGCGATCCTATTTTCAACGGACGTTCCCTTCCGGAAGGAGGCAGAGCAATCGGACGAACAAGGAAGATATCTCTTTCTGAGGGGTACGATACACCAAGCGAAATTAACTTTCGCAAACATATACCTACCGAACAAAGGTCAGAAACCTTCCTAAAAACCATACTATAAGCCCTAGAAAGGTTCGGAGAGGGCACGATAGTGTTGGGGGGCGATCTAAACGTCCCAATGGACCCGAAGATAGACACATCTTCCGGAACGACAACACTCCCAGACCACATCATTCGAGGCACCAAAGCCCTGCTCCATGAGCACTTACTCATGGACTGCTGGCGCACTCTAAACCACAATACTAGGGACTACACCTACTATTTGATGGCACACAAATCCTATTCCCGACTGGACTACTTCTTCCTGCAACACCGAACACTAGACAATCTCCTCTTAGCACGAATAGCCCCAATGACGTGTTCGGACCATGCACCGGTGATCATATCCATCAAACACCCGAGACCCACCCAAAAGCAATGGATTTGGAGATTGAACAAAGCGCTACTTGAAAACCCAACAATCCACGCAGATATCCTTGAGAATCTGGAACAATTCTTTCAAACGAACGCCACCCCTGACTCCAACCCATCCACAGTATGTGAATCCCATAAATGCACGATCCGGGGACTCCTGATCAAACACGGCGCACACAAAAGTTAGTAATTTGATCAGGTTTTTGGAACCCAAGGTTTGCTAGACTAAAATTCCCATTAGTACTTAGCCATCTATTGCATTCAAAGAATTCTGGGAATTCTGGGGGGACAAAGTTTGAGAACCACACATTTGATATATACTTTAGATTGCAATGAAACGTTACAATTTGTCATCACGTTGAAGGCTATCCTTACATTCAGTCATTATACATCAGCAATTTATTAGAGGTGGCCATTGCAGTAATTCATTACAGAGAATGTAGACAGTGCTATTTATTGAAGCCACAACTGTGAGGAATTCAAGGTGGATTTTAAATGTTAGGCCAAAGTAGCTTAGTCGGAAAATAAATCGGGTAGGTTTTTACTTTTCAGATTCACTGGGACAACCCAACAATTTGCACTTTAGTAAATAGAGTGATTACAGTGCAGCCATTGTCAAATTCCTTATATTTACAATAAACCTGTCACTATGTGGGGCCAATAGGATTCTTTTATACCATGAATTTCATCTGCCAATCATCACTTTCCACTTTCTTTCTTTACAAATTGGAAGTTTAGGCTTCTAGAAATGATTCACAGCTAGTCGATTTCCTGCTTGCTGCCTTTAAATACATCTTTATATGACACATATTCTCTTGCAAGTCATCTCCTTATGACGTGTCCAAGAGCTTTAGAACTCAAATTGCTGCTTTTGTAAATAGAGAAAATCTTCCTTCTATCCAAAAAGTTCTCACTCACCTAAAACCCCAAATGACGCCACAATATTACTGTCTTTAAAACCATTTATGTTTAACAGAATCATTTTATTACTTTAGTGCATATTCATAGTATAAAATCAATACATATCTCAATAAACAAATAAAAAAAAAGATGCAAATTATTAAATATATTACAGGAAAATAGGCTGAACACTTTAGTTTATACAATTACATTGTTTCCTTTCTTGTGCATTCATTGTATGGCAATGTGATATAGATTAAAGTTACGAGGAAGACAATATCTTTCAATAAATCAAAACATATTACAAAGGAAAAGTATTCAAATAAAGTATGTAACACGAATTATAAAAAGCCATTATACAAGTGTCATGAGTTTACTCCTGTACTATCAACATTAACCATTTATATACCAGCATGACATGTATTTATGTATCACATTACTTATTCTTCAGGCAACCCATGATTTAATTACTCACAAACAGCTGTAATTTTATTCACAGAGAGCTGACAACAAACTAGCAAAATGTAAGAGCTTACAATTTTTTTTTACAGTAAGAGCAATAAGGATATGGAATTCTCTGCCTGAAGAGGTGGTTTTATCAGAGTCCATACAGATGTTTAAACTGCAATTGGATAAATACTTGCAAAAACATAACATACATGGATATCATTTGTAATTAGTGGGGTAATAGCTGCTTGATCCAAAGAGACATCTGACTGCTATTTTGGGGTCAAGAAGGATTTTTTTCCTGGTTTGTTGCAAAATTGGAAGCGCTCCAGACTAGTTTTTTTTTGCCTTCTTTTGGATCAACAGCAAAAACATTTGTGAGGAAGGCTGAACTTGATGGACGCAAGTCTCTTTTCAGCTATGTAACTATGTAACTATGTAACAATAAACTAGCAAAATATCAACTTAACTGTGTTGGATTTCTTTTTCATCTTCTGGCAAAGATTCTGCACGTAGAGGGGATTGAATTTATCCTGTATTCCAGGAACATGTGAAAAGTCTGTCCCAACAGTATGACATTTGTAAACATTACCTTTTCTGAAAAAGGGAGTATTTACATTTGCCCCTGAGAAAACGTCTAGTGGTTGTCATTCTGACAGTGACTCAAGGTGCTCCCTGATGTGGTTCTGAAATCGTTGCAGGACCGACGTTCAATGTCTTCAAGCTCTGCATGAAGACACCAAATGCTTCCCATAGACATCCAGTGCATCTCTATGTGGAGATATTGATTGCCATGCATGCGCAATAGCCCACTTTTGCTTCCCTATGGTGAAGAATTGGATTGGCTGAGGTTATCAACACTGGCGTGGAAAGAAATGTAAGTGAAGGTTCTTTATTTTTAGAGGGTGTCCTGCATGTACATAAACAGGAGACTGCTCTAAACTTTGAAATACCTGTTTGTATGTCTAATGTTAAAATGCTACTTTAAGTAAACCAGAGTTGGAAGTGAAGATACATTGATATACATCTTTATCCTGTGAGCCTCCATCTTAGCTCCTTCTCTATCATCAGTATAAGCTCAGTCCTTTGCACCCATAAGCAAGCATGGAGAAAACCGGAGCAATAAAGCAATATTTCTATTTCTCCTCTTCACTTGCATTGTTTGCCCTGACCTTGCCTGGACCGGATTATGATGGGTTTTCTAAAATTCTAATTTAAACTTAAATGAAAATGAAACAACTCATGAAAAAAAGGTTAACATAACGAATAGCTTGTTTTTTTGTTCCGTTATATAAATTCCAAAGAAGTGACAGATCCCCTTTAACTATTGAACTGGTTATATGATGCGCCGCATCATTAAGCATAAAATAATCTGGGTGGCCAGACAGAGGATCCACCCGGGATACATTGTAAACACATATAATATATATAAGCAGAATGTTTCCACCTGCAGCATTGTGGAAAAGGACGAAATATGACAAACCTTTGAGGTCATTAAATCATTACATTCTGTATCATTATTCAATAACCAGTCCGACTGAATGGACAGACATATGTCCCAGCAGCATTGATAATGTCTTTGTGTGACAACACGTCTAGTTAATGGGTTTACGGTATGTTCACAGCCTGGTCTTCATTAAATCTCGGAATCTTCTTAAATTCACTCTGTTTCTTGTTGAAAAGCTGAGCAAGGATGTGATCTGCTGTAGCGTGGAAATAGTCATCCATGTCAAGGGTTTCCAACTAGGAGGGGATAACAGAAAGCATTGTGTAAATTGAGAAAGAATCAATGAGTTTCTATTAACCATCACAATAATTCATTGCAATACTAGTTTGTGTCTTCTACTTCCTTAGATTTGATTCAGTATAAAAAAAAAAAATACTCTTTGTTTTATTTTTTTCAGCTTTTTTTTGGCAAGTCTGTATGTGTAAACTGTAACTAAAAGCTAAAAAGTTAAATTAAACATTGTATAACCCTTTAAGCATCAAAGGAATGATGCTTGCATTTCTTTCATTCTAAGGATTATAACTACTAAATAAAATGTTAAAAAATAAAAAATTGTAATCGGTTTTAACCACATGGTGGCGCATGGCATTAATGTGATTTACATTTTATAGGATGACAGCTTCGATGCATAATGAAAATAACAGTACCTTGGTAATCATATATTCTTTATGTTTTCCTTAATATTTAAAAATTAGTTATACTGATTAAGAAAAAAAATATAGTTTGTTTCACTTTTTATATTTCTACAGAACTTTTCTGGAATAGCTTGTAGAGTAACCATATCAGCTTGTTGGCAAATTATACTCTCAGGATATATATTCCTTCTGCATGAAACTCTGGGTGTGGTATCCACTGTTTATAAGTTCTTACAAAATGGAATAGTGGCTTTTCCTCACTTAACATGCTTCCAACCAACATAGCAGTATTGAAAAGAATCTACCTTATATTTATGAAATGTACTGGCTCCCAACCGAGTCCTCATAGCACACCAAATGTCCAGACTATTTCAACATTGGAACAGAACTGGGAAATGTCTTAATCCTAGACTAGTAGTGTGCCTTGAGAATTGATCTAGAGGTAGCAAAATCTAATTACCTACAGTGCACCATATGTACCAACCTAGAACATCATGTATCGAGGTATACAACGGCAACAATTGTCCTCCACAGTGGAGTTTATTCACCATACTCATCTTGTTTTTGCCTGATGTATATGGTTTGAATTTGCATTATTGTTTTAGAAACTGTAGGGCCTAAGCACCTAGGTATAGATCAGGTCCAGATTTACGGCTGTAAATATTTTAGAGTACACACCTGGTTTCCTGTGCTGAAGGCTAGAATCATATATAAATCTTCTGAACAAACACTCTTAATGTAATGCTGAGTTCCAATCGGGAAGAAAAATACATCTCCCACGTCAATGGCAAACTCTTCAACTGGCTCCGCACCCACAATACCAATCTAAAAGTAAATACATTGTTAGTAAATGGTTCTTCACAAGTAGTTAGTTTGTCACAATGTATATTTTTGATTATTTTTTTTAGTTAATTGTTTCAGAATATAATGTTTCTGTAATAAATAGATATCAATAATATTGACAGTGAAAGTACCATGGCACCATATTTTCCTTTCTTATCTTAACTAAAGCTAATTTGAGGACTCATTCACGAGAAATCCTCTTGACTTTATTGAGCATAATGTATGTATTATTATTTTTTAAATGCTGAATATTAGAAAGAATGTTTTATTCCACATGATATTATATATAGACACACAGACTTAGAAAGTACATTTGGGCAACACAAGGAAAGTATATTGCCAGAGGTGACAAACTATGAGATTGTGAAGTTACATGAATAATTCTGGATGAAACAACAACTTGTAGATATGTAAAGTAAATATAAAAAGTCACCCGTTTACTAAAGGCAACGTAGATACCTATAGCAACAGACTTGCACTATCCCAGATCAGGTATTGTCATGTTATAACTAACTCGTTATTTCAAGTATTACATATTGGCTATTTACTAAGCACTGTTTTGCTTGTTACCAAATCCTGAAACCAGGCATTATCCGTTGTCCAGCAGCTATACAATAAAAAGTACTGCTGACAGCATTGAGCTCACAACTAAAGAATAATGAACATCATAAAGTCCTCTGTAATGACACATGTGAACCACAAACTTGTTTGAGAACTGGGCTAATGGGCTAATCAAAAGGCAAGCAGGTAAGTGTGTTACCCAATCTTAGTGTTCTCATATTGTCTGTTTTCATGTTGTAAAATAAATATTTAGCTGCCTTTTCTTCATAAGGTATTCATATTTGTTGATATATTTGCATCTTTTCTCTCTAATGTGTAAGATAAAAGTTCTCTACAATTTTAAAACAAATGTGTGCTACTTTTTATAATTAATATGTATTAATTGCTAGATAAAAAAAATTATATTAACCACAAAAAAACGAAAAGAAAATCACCCCTATTTACAATGATAGAAAAGTGATAAAGATAATTACCAATCCACATCCACTGATAACATATCCCATTTCATGAGCGTTGAAATGAAAATGTGGTTGTCTGAGGCCATTGCTGTAAATTCTTAATGTTGCAAGGGTGAGTGTATCCTCATGCTAAGTAAAAACGAAAAGGACAAGTCAAGTTATACCTTTTCATAAAACTAATGCATATTCGCTTACATCAAGATGTTTCTAAAGGGATTGCTACCATTTCTAATGATAATTCATATGGATTAACTCTTGAGAGCCCTTACTACTGAATCCAGTAAGCATATAACATTAAGTAGTCAGTAGATGTACTTTTTGGGAACATGGAACACTGTCATAGCAAATGCTTTCCTTAAACTGACAGTGTTAGGGTTAATAAACATCTATGGGTTAAAAATAAAAACGTATTCATCCATTTACTAAACTAGTCATCAGATACTATCCATGCAGTTTCCTATTTTAGAGCATTTGTCTTTTAAAACAAAATACCTCCTGAGACAAAATTATAATAGTATCACCACAAAAGAAAAAACGAAGTGCACCAAGATTATCATTTAGATGAATAATTAGTAAAATAAACAATTAAAAAAATGATAGCCAACTTCTATATGCTGATTTGTATGTACGAAAACCAAGGTGCAGTCCCCTGACTCTCTGCCACTTTCAGTTAACTTGGGTAGAGAGTTGCTCAAAGATTGCATGTTACAAAGGGTCCTCGAAAATCCAAAGTATTGGGATGAGAAAATGCCTGGGTTTTAACGTCTGGAAATGCTATGACATTTGATGAAGATCTACATGAATTAATGGAAGGGCTTTAGACTGTAAGATCATTCGTTCAAGCCTCTCCCCTCCTCGTTTCTTGTATTTCAAACGTTTGTTTCAGTTAAGCATATGTTTTGTTGGCCAGTTGTACAATTCTATAGGATATGTTGGCAATTTATAAACAATACAATATAGTAATAATAAGAATAATAATATAAATGCACATCATGACATTTAAATCAATAGGAAATCTCACTTAAATATAAGAAAAAAAAGTATTTACATTATTGATGGATTCGCTGTAGACTCTCTCTTTTTCATTCAGGTCCGCTGAATTTCTGCGATAGCGTGCCCACTGAATGATACCTCCAGGGAACTGATACTTCTTGGAGCCTTAAAGGAAATTCATAATATGTTGATACATGTATCTTAATATATTGATACACACACACTAGCAATTGTTATGATGATCACTACAGTTGCAGTAGGCATTACTAGAGTTAGGGTGCTAAAAGATAATGACAAGACTGGAAATTTCTACTGGCTGTTCTTAATTACAACTTTACAATATATTAACAACACTGTGAACAAGCCCGGAACTGATATTACATTAGCATAACCTTCTTATCCTCAGTCTTAGTGCTCTTAAAGCTGGAGAAGATCCTAGAACTATTGTCAAAAGTAAGAATTCAAAGTGAATTTAAAATTTACGGTCAGAGTAGCTGAATTGAAAGCACAGCTGACTTAGAGAATGTTACTGGCTATTTTGACATTAAATTAGAGATTCAGTTTGAATTCTCAAATTAGTGAATAATCCTGATTCTTACAACTGTGAGATAGTCTCCGCTCCGAATACTTGTGATTTTATAATATAAATACCTATCAAGTCATAAAAATATTTCCAAACAAGATTGTCTTCAGACTGGACATAGCTGGCATTCTGGATAAGCTCCACCAGGTTTGGTGGGAGGTTGATAGCTTGGTCTTCACTTGTTCTCTTGAATGTCCTTATGAACTCTACCCCTCCGTCTGGCTAAAATAAATGGAATACAAAAATGTATACTGCATCAATTGGTCAAACTTGCTTGCTATTATAGCAAAACACAAATGTAGTAAGTTCAGGTACCAGACCCAAATCAAACACTAGGTATATTAATGAGGGATGGAAATCAGTTGGTGAGTCAGAGGCATATTGAGAAATAATACCAAATAATAGTTAATTTGATATAATTAGTATATGGTGATGTCACATGCTAAGAAATAATTGCATGAATGACATCACACACATGTATAAATGCAGGTTTAAGGCAGACCTGGTTTGCTAGATTTGATTTTGGGATTCCAATACACTTTCTGACATTGAGGTGAGTCATCTACAACTCCCCAATAAGTGGTATTAATGGATAGGCATAACAAAAAGTATAGTGGTTTACTGGAATTAACAGCAAAGTAGATTTTTTATTTTTTTTTAATTTAAATATACAAATAGGGAAAAATTAAAGAAACTTATAGATAGTTTCACAAATTATATTTTCTATAAAAAGGCTTTTAGAGCAAAGAAACACCTATAGGTAATAGAATGAATGCTGTGGAAAGTCGGAAAATTATTCTTTTGTTTTTTTCTTTCTGAAGTTGTATGAATAGCCTTGTAACGGAGGTAGTAGTGCCTATTATTGAGTAAGGTTCTACATACACTTGGCACAATATACTATTGGCATGAATGAAGAACCGAACAAAAGCAAGTGCATAGTGTGGAGTTTAAAACTGAAAAAGTACAAAGAGAAGAGCAAACATTATTGTATTGTTAGTCGAGAGAAATCTCAATATGTTCCTTCCAGTGAATAACGTTCCCCATAAGTAAATAAACGGTCGTTTGTGTCTATATATATATTCTTTCAGTATGATTTAAATACTTGGCATTGATGGTTATGTGGTAAAGTCGATACATAGTTGGAGAAAGTAGTCAGTATTTTAGCCTATATGCTGACCTTTAATGACCTTGAAGCAATGTCTTCTGGAGTCTTAAAGAATGCATCATCCACATCAAGGGTTTTCAGCTCATCGTGTGTAGTGAAAAAGAGAAGGAAAAGGCAATCTTTATCCCCCACACATTTCACCCAGTGGAGAGTGTTTTTTGGAAAAAAGATTACTTGATCGACAGAAACATTGAATGTGGCCACAGTGTTTGCTCCATCATCCACAACACCAATCCATGCCTTGCCCTGGTAGAATCCAAAAAGAACCGTTTAATAATAATCTCTTCTACACAAGGTTTAACTTTAAATCTGTTGATATTGGAGAGGCATGCTATATCCGTTGGTGTATCAGTAATTTAACTTTTCATAATTACTCAGAATAGTCTGGTGATACATTATCATTTTCACAACTACCTATCTATCTATCTATCTATCTATCTATCTATATATCTGTCTGTCTACCTACCTACTTATCTACTTCCTGCCTGTCTGTCTACCTCTCTATTTACCTACCTGTCTGCCTGCCTGCCTGTCTGTCTGTCTATCTATCTATCTATCTATCTAGCTTTCACTTCCACTCACTTGTTTTATGAGCATTTATTGCTCAGTTGAAAATGGAATAACTTGGCACTATGTCTTATAATACTGGGGCGTTTTAGTAAATTCCTTTCTTTTACTCAGAGAGAAGATTGTCAAATGAAACCGTACAGCTCTGTATTTTGCCATTCTAAGCTATACCTTAAATTAAAACACACTTATAATTACATCACACACTCAGCATAATTTATATACAGGGATCTCACTTATTTACTGCTCAGCTCCTTGCTGCTCTGTACTGTTGCTGGTACTGACATTATATCCTGGTTCCAGCTGTACAGGGTGCATGGGAAATCAGTACAGAGAGATCCCAGCAGCCCTCATGGCACACTTCACAGCAAAGCCTCAGGCTCAGGTGTCAGGGGGTTGCACTGAGCATCTCCATGCTGCCTCTTACCGGGTGCACACCGTTCCCCCACCACCCACTCCATTAGTACACCACTGATGCTGAGGGAGCTTGCATGCATTTTGGATTTTTACCTCCCTTGTGGGTTGCACCAGTGTTATAAAAGAAAGGCATAGGTTCTCTGAGAAGGCACATGTGAGAAAAACCTTCTGTTAAAACCTAAGTGGAGACTAGCTAAAAGGCAAGCTATTAAATGTTTGTCTTTTCTCAGTTTTCACAAATTTTATGTTTGTTTTTGTTGAAAATGAATAAATAAATGATGTACCTGTACTAGAAACCCATGCTCATTGGCATTAAAGTGCCAGTGTGGGGCTCTCAGACCTCTGCTCAAAATGCGTAGGGTGCCTGCCATCATTTTAGATTGATGACTGTTGATACTGTCTCCAAACTTCATTTCATTCTCACTTTCATATTCGTCTGGATTATTCCTGAACCGGGCCCACTGGATTGCACCTCCTTGAAATTGGAATATCTGAAAAATAAATTACAGCATTTAAAAAGTGCTTAGGAGTATGACTACTAAAACCACTAATATCAGGAGATAGTCCACTATAGAATCTTAATGTGTGAGGGCAGTAATAATTGTACCAATTATTTTCCATATTACAGTATAGCTACATTACTCAAAACTGTTATTAGAATTACAAAAAAACTAAACAATCTGCAGTATTACCCTCTAGAATATATTTTATATAGGTTCCTGGTAGAATAGATATTTAAAGAAACACTACAGAGCTAGGATTACAAATGTGTATGCCTAGCACTACAGTACCCTAGTAGATGTTTACTTTCCCGACTCCCATCAGGAGGAAGTAAAAAACATAGTTTACTTGCCTTTTCTCATTCGCAGTGCGGTTCCCTGTACTGTGCTCCTCCTTGGCTGAGATCATCAAAATCAATTATCTCAGCCAATCGGATGCTTTTTCACAGGAAAGCACTGGGAGGCTGGTGAGCATAAGACCATCTGATTTAAAAAAGCAGAGCTTAACTCTGCTAATTCATTAGGAGTCCCTCTAGTGGCTGACTGAGTGATGGTCACTAGAGGCATTTAAACAATACAATGAAAACATTGCCTTTTTGCTTGCATGGAGATGAAGTGGTCTGAATACCTATAGCGTCCCCTTAAAGCTAGAAAATACAAAAAAATGCTTCATCATATGAACAGCATTAATAATTTAATTTAGAAAATTGGGCAGACGAGATGGGCCGAATGGTTCTTATTTGTCACATTCTATGTTTCTATATAAACAGCAAAAATTATTACGAAAGTCAGTCAGATTCATAATCTCACACAGAATGACACATTACTGCAAAGTGTAATCTGGGCCAGCTAAAGGTTGACACATGGGTTGTAAAATGTAATAAATATTTTCATAAAGGAAGTACATGTTTTACATGTTTGGCTACTGTGCTGATGAGAGTCATCTGTAATTGCGATTGTCAATTGCTATTTGTATAGACTATGATAACGAATTTGTACTCCACACCCAGTAATCTTTCAGAAGACTTTCAGAAGACAGTCACATGGGCACAGTGGGCACTTTCAGTGACACAATGGTATCAGTATCCTGCAGCCTTCCCACACCGCGCTACCCCAGAAAATTCTCGGAGATTCTGTTATAAAGTAAAAATTAGTCTAAATGTATGGACCTCTAAAGACGATGAATGTTTAATTTTAAAAAACTAACTAAATAATCATATTGCTCAGAATTGCATGGAATATAATATACCGGTAATTTCACCTTTTTTTATGTAAACCAATGCATTTAGGGTCACAATGATAAATGCAGATGTGCTACAGATAATATATGCATAAATGTATAAAGGATTCACACCGAATTGAAAAGAAATAGAAATTTATTCATGCAATTTTCTAAAATAACTGTGTAGCAGTGACACAAATGCATAAATACAGAAGAAAAAGAAAAACAAGCAACAAGATACTATTCAAATATGCTAACAGACAATATTAAAAGATGAACATTTTAGACTTGTGTAACAGTAAGTGTGTACGGAGGCTGTGTGAGTCACACCTAGGGGAGGTGTGACTCACCTAAACAACTTTAGCTTAATGACGCATAGAAGTGCATAGATTATGCCTCTCAGGTTTCACTGCTCAATTCACTGCCATTTAGGAGTTAAATCACTTTGTTTATGCAGCCCTTGTCACACCTCCCCTGGCTCTGATTGACACAGACTGCATGAAAAAAAACTGGTTTCACTTTTAATCAAATGTAATTTACCTTAAACAATGTTATATCTTGCTCTGTAAATGTAACTTTAAATCACATACAGGAGACTCTTGCAGGGTCTAGCAAGTTAGTAATATAGCAGGGAATTAGAAAATCTACATTAAACATAACTTGCAATAAAAGAAGGATAAACTTTAGATGACTCTTTACAGGAAGTGTTTAGGAAGGCTGTGCAAGTCACATGCAGGGAGGTGGGACTAGGGTTCATAAACAAAGTGATTTAACTCCTAAATTGCAGATAATTGAGCATTGAGGTCAGGGGCGTATTAGCAGCGAGGCAAACAAGGCATTTGCCTTGGGCGGCATTTTTCAGGGGGCGGCAAAAATGCCGCCCCCCAAATGCCCAAGGCAAATGTCTTGTTAGCCTCGCGGCTAACAGACATTCTGGGCGCTGGGCGGCAGTGGCTGCAGCGCTGGGCGGCCGGCCGGCGAGGGAGCTCTTCCCCTGAGCGCTCTGCTCTGCTCAGCTCCCTCGCACGCCGCCAGCAGAGTGAGGCTGGGAGCCGGGTTGATGACGTCATATTCCGGCTCCCAGCCTCACTCTGCTGGCAGCGCGCGAGGGAGCTGAGCAGAGCAGAGCGCTCAGGGGAAGAGCTCCCTCGCCGGCCGCCCGCCCGCCCACCCAGCGCTGCAGCCACTGGACCCCAGGGAGAGGAAGAACCCCCCCCAGCATTACCAAAGGTAAGGAGGCTGGGGGGGGGTTAAATAAAAAAACAAAACAAAAAACCACTAGTGTGTGTGTGTGTGTGTGTATGTATGTTAGTGTGTGTATGTATGTTAGTGTGTGTGTGTGTGGATGTATGTTAGTGTGTGTGTGTGTGGGTGTGTGTGTGTGTGGATGTCTGTTAGTGTGTGTATGTTAGTGTGTCTGTTAGTGTTTGTGTCTGTTAGTGTGTATGTTAGTGTTAGTGTGTGTGTTAGTGTGTGTATGTTAGTGTGTGTGTGTGTGGATGTCTGTTAGTGTGTGTATGTTAGTGTGTGTATGTTAGTGTGTCTGTTAGTGTGTGTGTGTATGCTAGTGTTTGTGTCTGTTAGTGTGTATGTTAGTGTTAGTGTGTGTGTCTGTTAGTGTTAGTGTGTATGTTAATGTTAGTGTATGTATGTTAGTGTTAGTGTGTGTGTGTCTGTTAGTGTGGATGTCTGTTAGTGTGGATGTCTGTTAGTGTGGATGTCTGTTAGTGTGTGTGTTTGCCTGTGAGTGTGTGTGTGTGTTTGCCTGTGAGTGTGTGTGTCTGTTAGTGAGTGTGTGTCTGTTAGTGACTGTGTGTTTCTGTTAGTGACTGTGTGTTTCTGTTAGCTAGTGAATGCGTATCTGTCAGTGAATGTGTGTGTGTGTATTTAGAAGGCGGAGCAGGGGGGAAGGTTGGGTGGCGGTTGCGCGGGTGGGGGTGGCGCGGGGGGGTGCCTGAGTTTTGTCCTGCCTAGGGTAGCACAAAACCAGGATACACCACTGATTGAGGTTGCAGTGGCATAGACAAACAATCTCACTGATATACATAAGCTCATTAACATAAAAACACAAGCTCACTCACTAGCAGACACACACACACATGCAAGCAAGCTCACTCACTAGCAGGCGAACACACACACAGCTTAATGTAGTGGTTCTGGTGTCTATAACCTGTCCCTGCAGGCTTTTGAATCTAAACACTGACTTTCAGAGAAAAGGCAGTGTTTACATTGCTTCCTAGTGACACCTCTAGTAACAGACACTCAGACGGTCACTAGAGGCGCTTCCTGTGTCAGTGCTAATTGGCTGAGATCATCAAGCTTGATGATCTCAGTCATAGAGGCAGGGTCAGTCGAGGGGAGACCAGCACGACGTTGGGAAAAAAAAGTGAGTAAAACACTATTTTTAAAAACACACACAGACACCATGACAGACACACACACACCCCATGACACATACATTTACCATGACAGACACACACACACACACACACCATGACAGACATACACACACCTTGGCACACACATATACCATGACAGACACAACATGACACAGACACACCATGACAGACACACACACACACCCACCACGACACAGACAGACACACACACACCCACCACGACACAGACAGACACACACACACCATGATACAGACACACCATGACACAGACACACACCATGACACAGACACACATGACACAGACAGACACACACACACCATGACAGACACACACCATGACACAGACACACACACACACACACACACACAATGACACAGACACACACACCATGACACAGACAGACACACACACACCATGACACAGACAGACACACACACACCATGACACAGATAGACACACACACCATGACAGAAAGACACACACAGCATGACACAGACAGACACACACACACACCATGACACAGACAGACACACACACACACACCCGACAGACAGGCACACATACAGCAAGACACAGACAGACACACACACCCCATGACAGACAGACACACACACACCATGACACAGACAGACACACACACCATGACAGACAGACACACACAGCATAACACAGACAGACACACACACCATGACAGACAGACACATACACCATGACACAGACAGACACACACAGCATGACACAGACACACACACTCCCCCTGAAAGACTGACATACATACTTTTTCCTACCTGTGGGTGGGCAGACAGATAGGTGTGCTGGCAGCCGCAGGGAGAACTTGGATGGCGGCCGCAGGGGGAGCTCTTCTGGCGACCACAGAGGAAGCAGGCTGTTCTGTCTCTGCTCCCCAGCGCGCAGCTTAATGAGACCGGGGCCAAAATATGACGTCATATTCTGGCCCCGGTCTCATTAAGCTGCGCACAAGGGCGGGGGAGCAGATACAGAACAGCCTGCGAACCCTGCGGCCGCCATCCAAGTTCTCCATGCGGCCGCAGGTCACCCAAATGTATCCCCGGCCCTAGGTGCCGACGGCCCACTGTGAAATTTCCCGGTATCCCGGTGGGCCAGTCCGGCCCTGTAAAACTGTCCCTTTATGTGGTTTAAATAACAGGCATAGGGCATGTCATGTGTGGATGTGGGTAGGATTAATACTTTTTTATACCTTTTGTTGTTTCAAGCCACTGAAAAATGGATTTTAAGGGGCCCTCTATGTACCATAATCACTTTATCCTGCTGAAGTGGTTATCTGTGCCTAAAGTATTTATTTTTTTAAATGCTTCATTCCAGAAATTAATACTTTTTTATTTCTTAGTGCCGGTCTAGCTCAAAGGGCTGTCAATCAGTCAGATTACTATTCTTGTCCTGTTTGGTAATGTCAGTTTTGTGCAACTTTTGAAACTCTGAGACGCATAGGGCATGCTGCCCATAGCTGGGCGATCTAGCGAAAGCAAAGCTCATGTTGCCAGCTTTCAGGTAATTTAACACTCTAATTCAATGATAAAGATGAAACATACATCATTTATGATATTTGACCTCTGCTTTTTCTGTGCAGGGGTAAGAGAAAATTAAAATTACAATCTGTTGGTTAAATATGTCCCATGAAACTGAGTTCAAAATGCTACTTGGCTCTGCTGAGCTACATCTCTATAATACTCAGTAATACCGACTGAGGCTGATAGGTAGATAGAATTTTAATTTGATATTTAGGGATGGCCAGGCAAACACTTACTAAACAGCATGGAATATATAATAATATTAGTTTGCAATAGCTTAGTGTAGCAAGTTGTCTTTTTTATGGACACATAAAAACAAATACTTAAAAACAGCACTTGCTTTACACCAGGCTTCCCCAAACTCCGGCCCTCCAAATGTCGCTGAACTACAACTACCATGATTCTCAGCCTATCTATTTCATTCATAGAATCATGGGAGTTGTAGTTCAGCAACATCTGGAGGGCCAGAGTTTGGGGAAGCCTGCTTTACACTAATACAACTGTAAAGTATGATTATTTTTTTTAATATGGATCCTTAAAACTCAACAAGCCATCCATTACCGATAAGATTTTTCCTCGGTGCAATTGATTGGACTTTGGTCAGCACTAAGACAGTGATGGCACATAGGGGATGGCCATTTCTGCAGTTTAGGGCTTAGTAAAGATTTATGCACATTTTAGTAGGTTTATATATATATGTATTTTTTTCCAGTGATTAATTATGTCAAAACATAATATCAAAACATTTTTTACTATCTTTTTTTATTAAAAACAGAATTCAAAATGATTTTCAAAATTGTGTTTCAATGAGGGAAGCTAAACATCAGTTTCAGGCAAATGTTATAAAAGTATGGTTTATCAAGACTGATAGGATTTGTAGTCCTTGAACTTTTTTTTCCCCAAAGACTCTTTTGCAATCCTTTGCTCCCATCCTTTCTGTGCTAGATTGCTTTAGAATCTGTTGACACATCTTTCAAATATACTAGAGAAAATGAAGCAAGGAACTTGCCAGATATGACAACAGCAAATATGATATTTTGCAATCTCCAGTAATTCCAGCAAAGATTTAAAACAGCCCCAAAAACTATTGCTGAGATCAACACTAATTTACTTAACCCTATAAATGTTATATATTATTGCCTGAGGTATAAATGGACCCAAGAATATTTTGCTTTGTATTCTATGCTCGGAAAATTAGGTTCTCTTGGGTCATGAAGCTATTATTATGTTTTGTTTTTTTAACTTTTCACAACCATCTGTCTGAAAGTGAAATAAACTAAACCAGCGTAGTCATATCCTTACTTAACATATAAGAGGAACATATTTCTCGGTTCTAGAAAGAGTTACCACACTACCAGTTTACCTAGTGACGTATTTCACAACACTGAATATTTCAGGGTTGGATTTGGTAAAATGTTGCCGGCAGTGTTCAGGCACAATTTTACTCAATACAATCTTCAAGTGTACTTTTTTTGATTAATCCTTTCACTGCAAAAGTTTATGCACGTATGCAATATGAAATATTATAATAAACCCAATGTCGTCCAGTTGTTCAATTTAAGTTCACAAGAGCTTTACATAGACAATCACTGCTTTGTTGGACACATGAAAATTTAAGGAACACTTTAGAAGTATTCCTAACAATATAAAGTTCCAGCGTCCCCCCTCCACCTTGGGATCCCCCTCCCCCTGCACTCCACCCCCATCCATGAGAGGGTTAAAAAACACTTTCATTCACGTACCTGATTCCAGTGCCGATGTCCCTCAGAACTGGGTCGTGCTTCTCCTCTGCCGATGTCAGCAGATGGGGGAACTTAATGCTCACGCTTTAAGACTTCCCCATTGGAAAGCATTGACTCGAAGCTTTCCTATGGGGTTTTACGTGATGCTGGACTCTCTCATGCAAAGCGTGAGGTATGTCCAACATCGTTTCACAGAGTCAAACTCTGTGACACTGCACGAAGCACCTCTAGAGGCTGTCTGGTAGACAGACTCTAGAAGCCGTCTTAACACTGCAGTGAAAACATTACAGTTTCCCTAAAACAGCAATGTTTTAAATTGCAGGGTTAAGGAAACAGGGACATTAATCTCAGACCACTTCAATAAGATAAAGTGGACTGGGTGCCATTTTCCTTTAATACTGAAAATGGCACTTGAACTAGCACAGCTGCAAACTATTAATTTTTATTTTGTTATGAACCTATAAATCTCCATAAAACCACACATCTCTATACGAATCATTGGCCTAATGGACACATAAAAAGAAAAACTTAAAGGAAAAGTCTATGTAAAAATATATATATATATATGTTTAATGCACTTGAATAAAGCAGTAAAAAATTGTTTTAAATATATGTCTTTATTAGTTTTTCACATTTATTTTCCTAAAACTGCACTTCTTCTGCTCATTCTGCAGCTAAACTGAACCACCCCATGTTTGCAAAGCACTGCCTTCCTTGTCTATACTGGGATGTGTCCAATTAAATGCTTCTCACAGAGAACATCTGGAGACCAGAAATACACACATGAAAATAGATAATCATTGAAAATGTTCTGAATTAAAATAAATTGCTAAGGAAGGTTTTCCTTACCTTTGATTTTCCAAGTTGATGCAGAAAATTAAATCGACTTTCGGCTTCTCTCTTTGGGGGGTTCGCACCCATACCAGGACTCATTGCCTCCCCATTGTCTTTTTCATTAAAATGCCCCACATAAACTAAGGACAGAATCAGCACTCCAATTGCCGTGGTTATCAGGCAAGCCAAAAAGCAAACAAGGAAGATTCTCATTAGAGAACACGAACGGCTCTTTTCCTGCAAAATAAAGTGGGAAGGTATTTGGGTAACCACCAATAAAAGTTATTTTGTTGTATAAATCTGCACAATTTCAATGTCAGTGCTTATACATTCACTACAATGGGTTCTCAGGACTTTTTTAGGTACCCCGTGTTCTTAGTCAATAGTTTTGGGAGCTATTTGACAATGATGCACTGCATTATCAATGTCCGTAGTTTCGTCCAATCTGGACTGCAGAGATTGGCTCAATGTACAAGGGGGAGCAATCTAAAAATGCCAGTGCAAAGCACAAAAGTCACGCAGAATAAAACAGACATGCATGCATGTCAAATTCGTATTTGCAACAACATGTCATATTTTGTACTCAAGTTATTCCAGACCAATAATCATCCTTTCTGAAGAGGTTATCTCATATAGATTATAAGGAGATTGAGAAGATATGAGGTTTAGTAAAGTAAAATAATAAAAATATAAAACATATTAAATGTTCTATGTGCTTTGCCAGTGACTGTGTACGTGCACTCTTGGAATCATGGGAAAAGTGCTTTTTTACCACTAAAATAAGTGGGATTTCCTCTTTAAGCATCTGCAGGCCGGGTATTATCATATTGCCCTTAAATCTTAGGGTTGTTCATCAACGTATGAATTGTTGGGAATTTGAAGTGAATTTAAAATGTTAGCCTTAAATAGACTAACTAAAAAAAAGTTTTCAATTTGGCTATATTGGAGTGAAACTTTCGGTTTTCAACAATTCCGACTTTTGTAAATAAACCTGCTTATATTTTCTGAATAACATCCGAACGTCCCACCAAAAAAGTTAGGCAAGAAAAATAAACATATCTGGCATCAAAACCACATAGGTCTTTATAAAATTAATATGTTAAAACAAGTTTATTCACAATATGATAACTAGACATACCTGACCGGATGAAATATACATGATGTTTTTTTTATTTTTCTGTGGGTTAGGACCCGCCATACCATCTTCTTGCATTTCAAACCCTCCATTGTCCATTTTGAAGAAGGAGCTCTGATGAGTAGACAAATCTTTGCTTAAGGATATACTCAGCAGAACTTTATATGAGGTTTGTGGTAAATCAGGAACGTGTCACCTTTTATAGCTGTCTCACAAGGAAGTATCTGTTTTTTTTTTATTATACATCATGTGTGGGTAATGTTTAAAACAACCAATGCCAAACATGATTCCTTCAATAGAGTAGGCATATTGTTAAGGCATAAGGAGATTTCAAACCCTCACTGCAGTTCCTCAATAAACGGGCTATGACTCATGCTTATGAGTGTAAAAAAAAAATGATACCAGGAAAATATTTGAGAAACATACATTTCCTAACTTCATACTTACAGACAGATCATAAAACAGAAAAAAATAAACATATTCTGTTCCCAGTTAACCTCGGTGGTAGTTTAAATCATATAAAAATAATCATGTAAAAATATTCATTTAAAATTATAAAAAAAAAAATTCTTTCAACTACCCATTAAATTATGATGAAACAGAATTAAGGTGAACCATGAAAGATGTAATATATATATATATGAAAGAGTAAGAGATGCACTCTCAGGTCTTTTTAAACAAATACATTTTTTTACGGGTCGGATGATATGTAATACCTTTATTTAAATAAATACAAATGTATTTGTTTAAAAAGACCTGAGAGTGCATCTCTTACTCTTTCATATATACTCTATAACGTGGGATTGCACCAAGGCATAAGTACAACTACTGAATTGGAGACAGCGTTTAAAAAAAAAAAAGTTATTTTTTTTCTTTTATATTCGTTCTAATTCTTACAGATCTAAAACTCACTTATTTCCTTCTTTCTGTCAATTTAATCTTATGGCAATCTCCTTTTTTTTTTTTTTTTTTTTTTTTTAGCCCTTTTAAATTTTTCTTTCTCTAATTTTCTCTTATTTAGCAACATGCACTGTTTTTTTTTGTTTAGTTTTTTGTTGTTTTCTTTTGCATTTTTTCCTGATATCTATTATGTGTCCTGATGTGGAAATCAATCAAAAAATTGATTATCTTACGTATCTTCCCCCGGCCAAATTAAAGCAGTAGTGCGTGCACGCTCCTAAAGAAATATACACCAGACACAAGTTTCGGGTTAATGAAAAACTTGAGGAATGTTTATTCTGAGGGGACGGCATGCCCCTTATAAAGCAAAATTACATCATATGCTTTGTCAGAGATAACATGAAATAATACATCAATAATTGGTTAGGTGTTAAGTGGTTCATTTAGTGTTCTTCCTACCGGGTGTGATGTCACTGGTATCTTGGTGGTCTCCCCAGATTCCAGCGCCATCTTGTTAATGAAGGTGTTGGTCGATGTCAAGAAGGAAACTCCCTAGCGGCCATTTTAGGTAAATCACATAGAAAGTTGAATAAGGCTGATTGTAGATATACTGAGTAAATAAGCATTTTACTAACATGAATTGGGTTAATATTTTTGTCCACAGCATGTCTCTATCCTTCCTGTATTTTTTTCCTTCTCATATCTCCTTGTTTTTTTTCTCTTAGAATTCTTCTGTGGTGCATTATGAGTAAATATTTTTAGGATGGAAGGGACACTCTAACTCTTATAACGACGTAACGTCATTTAAGTTGTCATGGGGCCAGGTATGTTTAGTTTAACTTGGGGCTCTGGCTCATGGAACATCTACCTCACAGCTTCCGTTTCTCTCTGCACTATGGTATAAGGAAGGGTTAGCTGGGTGACCAGTAATAGGCTGAGAGCGTAAGCCAATTGAGGGAACTAGTACATACTGTTTCTCTTAACAGGTACCCATTAATAGGCTAAAAGTACCAGTTAATGCTCTTAGCTTTTTACCCTTCCTTATACCGTTTTGTTTTCTTTATGTTGCACAGTTTTTCAGAGATAATTCAAGCTGGGAATAAGACACAGTATAGCTGAACTCCAGAATGCAAATGGACACTCTGGGCACCAATAAAACAATAATGCATTTTTTGGTTTGCGGCCTCATTAAAGGGACACTATAGTCACCAGAACAATTACAGCTTATTAACCCCTTAAGGACGGAGCCAAATGTACACGTTGTGAACGAAACAAAATGTAAACAAAACCTGGCATTTGCGCTACATGTCTGTCCAACCGTAATACACCTCTTTCATAGTAAATGCACCCACCCTTATTATATATCATTTTATTCAGGGGAAACAGGGCTTTCATTTAATATCAAATATTTAGCTATGAAACATAATTTAATATGAAAAAATGGGAGAAAATAAGATTTTTTTTTATTTTTTTAGTTCTACATGACATTTTAACGGTCAGTGTCATAATACTGTTTGCTTTTACTGCAATAAAATACACATATTTGTATTCAGCAAAGTCTCACGTGTAAAACAGTACACCCTATGTACAGGTTTTATGGCGTTTTGGGAAGTTACAGGGTCAAATATAGCACGTTACATTTGAAATTGAAATTCGCCAGATTGGTTACGTTGCCTTTGAGACTGTATAGTAGCTCGGGAATGAAATTTACACCCATAATGGCATACCATTTGCAATAGTAGACAACCCAAGGTATTGCAAATGGGGTATGTCCAGTCTTTTTTAGTAGCCATTTGGTCACAAACACTGGCCAAAGCTAGCGTTAGTATTTGTTTGTGTGAAAATGCAAAAACCGCCAATTTTGGCCAGTGTTTGTGACTAAGTGGCTACTAAAAAAGACTGGACATACCCCGTTTGCAATACCTTGGGTTGTCTACTATTGCAAATGGTATGCCATCATAGGGGTAATTTTCATTCTTGGGATACCATAGGGTCTCAAAGGCAACGTAACCAATCTGGCAAATTTTAATGTGAAAAAAAATGAAACACAAGCCTTATATTTGACGCTGTAACTTTTGAAAACACCATAAAACCTGTACATGAGGGGTACTGTTGTACTCGGGAGACTTCGCTGAACACAAATTTTTGTGTTTCAAAACAGTAAAAAGAATTGCAGCAATAATATCATCCGTGTAAGTGCTGTTTGTGCGTGAAAAATGCAAAAAACTTCACTTTTACTGGCGATATCATTGTTGTAATACATTTTACTGTTTTGAAACACTAATATTTGTGTTCAGCGAAGTCTCCCGAGTAAAACAGTATCCCCAATTTACAGGTTTTATGGTGTCTTGGAAAGTTATAGGGTTAAATATAGTGCTAGCAAATTAAATTCCCTATACTTTAGGCATGGGTTGTCAGGCAGGTCCCGCTAATTGTAATTAATTAGGATACCTAATTATGTAAAAATATTACATAAATATATGTGTAGAATTAATATATGTATATATATATACATATGTGTATATATACATATATATATATAATTTTTTTTAAATATTTTTATTTATATATAGGTGTATATATTTAGTGATATATATGTATATATTTATGTATATAGATATATATTATTTCGTTCTACGTGTATTTTGATATAAATATATATATATTAATATCACAATACAGTTAGAACGAAATAACAAACATCTATATATTTTTTTATTATTTATTTTTAATTATTTTTTTAATTTTATTTTTTTTACGTATTTACATTTTTTTATATTATATATAAATATATATATATAACAATAATTATATATATATATATTTAATCAGTATTAGTCTACGTGTAATTTGATAGTAATATATATATAAATAATTATATATATTAATATTTAAATACACTTCGTGTATGTGTAAATGTGTGTGTGTGTGTGTGTATATATATATATATATATATATATATATATACTTAGATCATATATATATATATAATATATATGATCTAAGTATATTTTATATGTAACTGTAATTTTTTATTTTTTTTTTACTAATATTTTTTTTTTTTATATAGGAGAGGGGGCAGAGACAGTGTCAGCCAGTGATTTTACATCACTGGCTGACACACAGGATCAGTGATCACAGTGACTGCCTGTCACTGTGATCACCTCCTGCAGATTGGGTAATTGGCCACAGGGGGGAGTGCCTGGGTGGTACAAGCACTCCCCCCTTCCAATCTGCAGGGGGATCTGTGTGCCAGTTACATGTGTCAGCCAATAGGCTGACACATGTAACACTGATCGCAGTGACAGGCTGATCGCAGTGACAGGCCTGTCACTGCGATCTCAGACAGTGCAGATCGCGGTCACTGACCCCAGGGGGACTGCCTGGGGGGCCAGGTAAGTCCCCCGACCGCGATCTGCACGGGGGTAGCCGCTGGCCACGTGTCAGCCGATTTGAAATCGGCTGACACACGTTAAAAACTGATCGCAGTGACAGCCTGTCACTGCGATCAGTGACTGCAGATCGCGGTCACCGGCCACAGGGGGGGTTGCCTGGGGGGCCGGGCATCCCCCCCGACCGCGATCTGCAGCAGGCGAGTAGCGCCGGCCACATGGGCGGCCATTAAAGTGAGGGCGTACTATTACGCCCGCCGGCGTTTAGAGCCGGCTCCTGCAGGGCGTAATAGTACGCCCTCCATCCTTAAGGGGTTAAATTTGTTCTGGTTAGTAGAATCATTACCTTCAGGCTTTTTGCTGTAAACACTTCTTGTTTCAGAGAAAATTCAGTGTTTGCATTACAGCCTAGTGATAACTTCACTGGCCACTCCTCAGATGTCTTTAAGAGATCCTTCCTGGGTCATTGCTGCCTAAAATGCATCCAAACATTCAGTGTCTCCTCCCTCTGTATGCAGACACCAAACTTTCCTCATTGATTCAATTCATCACTATGAGCAGATGCTGATTGGCCAGGGCTGTGTTTGAATTGTGCTGGCTCTGCCCCTGATCTGCCTCCTTGTCAGTCTCAGCCAATCCTATGGAGAAGCATTGTTATTGGATCAGGTTACCACATATGATGTCAGCAGGCAGTGGGCAGGTCTAAAGGAAACAGGGACAAAATAAGCAGCTGCAAACTTGAATACAAGTAAGATTTTACTATATTTAGGGAGGCATGAGGGGACCAGGGTGGCTAGATTGTGGTACATGTTTGTGTTCCTGACCCTATAGTGCTCCTTTAATATGCTGTATTTTAGACTTGAACATGGTAAAACAACAAAAAATAGGTTGACAGAAATTAGTTTAATTGGCTGCTTATTTTGGCAGGATTTTAATGCAGAAACATTTTATGGAAAGGGGGACTATGGCTGTGCTGACATGCAAAATTATACAATATTACCTGGCCATTACCTGGCCTAATGGCTACCCAATATCTTCAATTTTTGCAAGTGAGAGAATGGTTGCTTGTCTTTTGCCATCTTGTATTTATGAAAAATGGGGAGCAGGAGTCATTTCAAGTTCAAAATAGCGGATTTATCCAAAATCTAAGGAAAAAGTAAATAGGCGATGTACCACCCACTCACCCAATCTACCCTGACAAGACCAAAACTCCCCCACACATCCAGTCTGTAGCGTTACTGACCTTCAGTTTTGAGAAAAACCATTTCCAAATCCTTGCAGGGTTGCATTTGTGAGCAGTAGTAGTAGGGGTGTATGTGCATGTACCGTTGCTATTGGAATGCAGTGGTTTACTTCTATGTACTGTTTATGTTTGAATGAAGGGGTGTGCTTGTAGGTAGTGTTAGCATTTAAATGCAGATGTATTTTTGTGTGTAGTGTTGGTGTTTAAATGAAGAGATGTTTGTATACAATTTTGGCATTTTAAAACAGGGCTGTGTTTGTTCGTAATGTTTATGTTTAAATGCATTGTTTGTATGTAGTGTTGGCTTATAAATGCAGGTGTGCGTTTGTGTGTAGTTTTGGTGTTTGAATGAAGGGGTACATTTGTATATAATTTTAGCTTCTGAGTTTGTTTGTATGTAACGTTTGTATGTGATTGCAGGGGTGTGTTTGTATTTAAAGTTTCAATTTGATATTAATTGCTGGGATGTGTTCACATATACACATACATACACACACATACACATTGAGGCACACACTGACGAGTACACATGCACTCAGACACACACACATATACACACATATACACACATTGACATAAACACACTCATTGATACACTGATACACACTCACACACAGATACACACATAGATACACACACCTAATTTTTATATTTTTAGCCACCCTACTACTAACATAGCTTTTATGTGTGGGAGGGTGGCTTACATGGGGTTCAGCTGCTGGCTGAGTCTGATAGGAGTGTTGGGCTGGCTGTAGCTGGGCCTCTGCCTCCTCTTTCTCCCTTCTACTCTCACTATATCTGGGATTAAGTGACCGGTACTCACTCCCTCCCAGCAGTACAATGACTGACATTATTACAGTTGTCTGGTTGTGCTGTTAAAGGGCCACTGCACCCTTTGAGTGGCCCCCACCTGATAAACCCCAACCTCACAAGCCCCCACAGCATGCATGCCCAAGTGCAGCCACACCTGCTGTACCGGCGGCAGTCTAGCCATTGGTTCATTGTATATTACAAGTAAACAGAGGAAAGAGTTGTCACTGTCACAAATTAGAAAAATATTTCTTTGTCAATAATAGAAAGGGCTAACCGTGAAAGGGTGCCTAAATCAAACCGTGGGTTTTTTACGACCTCACCTGATTAACTCCCCTTAGCAACTTCCCCTTTTCTGGGATTGCAAGTAATTCTTTAGCTGTCTAGTAAAGGAATATAGGCTTGTGCCTCTGCTTTCTTGTGGTTATTTTGTAATTTAAGACTCAGTGCTCTGCCTTATTAAATAAGTAATGATGATTAAAGAGGGCAATTTAAAGGTGTTATGTAATGAATAAACTTATGAACCTCTTCCTCTTGAAGAAACCAATTTTAATTAAAAGTCAGGAAAGGTCAAGTGGCCTCTCTAGCTATTCCCATGGATGCCCACATTTGTTACTTATGTCAAATTCGGATTCATTTTAATAGTCCTTAGTACTTAAAGGGACACTAGAGATATGCAGACTACTTCAGCAAATGAGGTGGTCTGGATGCAGTGTCCCTGTCTCCCTTAATCCTGCAATGTAAAGCATTGCAGTTTTAGAGAAACAGAAATATTTACATTGCAGTACTAAGACTGCCTCTAGTGGCTGTTAGTGAAATCACTGAGGCAATGCATTCTATGGGGAGGGTCTAATGCGCTTACAGTGCTCGCCGCTCATGTGCATTAGACCTCATTGGGTGAGGTTGGAGGAAGGAGAGCACTGACTCAGCACCGAGAGACATGGATGCTGGAATCAGGTGAGTAAATAATGTAAATTATGTTCCACGGGATGAGGTGGGGTGGAAGGGGGGTGGGGATTATCATGTTATTCCTTTGTATTCCTAACAATATAGAATCCCTTTAATGCTCGGATTTAGGAGGAAGTAATGACGTGTGAATTTGAGATCATCAGAAAACAAACCAAGATAACTATGCATTCTAAATCTAAAGAGAGTGTTCTAATTGGCCTCTTCTTATAATAAAAACCATCAGCTTTCATCATGAGGGTTCAATAACCCTTTTCTTTTATGAGATATGTAAATTACAATTACTGTACAGACATATGCTGGTAAATTCCCAGATGTTGAAGGAAATTAGATGTAATTATTAACAACACCTCCCTGTTGTTTTATCTGAGAGTGTAATCACAATCCTCAGAAATTCTGCAATACATTTATTGTGTCCTTGACTATTGTGTCCTTGACGTTTCGGGTTAACATAAGGAAATACAGACCTGTGAAAATGAATCATCGGGTAACAATACTGGTTATCTTTTCAGCAAATAAGAAAAAAAGTCACACGTAACGTAACTATTTCTCCTCCGTATATATTAAGGAAGAACCAATGGCAATAGATGTGCAAATGATTGCTACTAAAAACTTGCAGAATAATTGTAATTGGTTAACTCAAGACAAGGTGCTGCAGCAACTAAAGAAAGTTAATATAAACAAAGCTCCAGGGCTTGACGGTATCCATCCACTTGTGTACTTAAGGAACTAAGTGTAGAAATAAGTGAACCTCTGTTTTTAATCTTTCAAGATTCTTATCTTTCAGGAAGTGTTCCGGAGGATTGGAAGAAGGCAGTTGTGGTTCCTATATTTAAAAAGGGTTCAAAATCCTTGCCTGGAAATTATAGACCAGTGAGCTTAACTTCTGTGGCTGGTAAAATATTTGAAAGGTTATTAAGGGATAATATTCAAGAATTCCTTGAGAAGAACATGGTTATCAGCAAAAATCAGCACGGTTTTATGAAGCACAGGTCATGTCAAACTAACTTGATTGCGTTCTACGAAGAAGTAAGTAGAAGTATAGATCAGGGTGTTGCAGTGGATGTGATCTATTTGGATTTTGCCAAGGCATTTGATACAGTCCCACACAATAGATTAGTGTTCAAAGTCAAGGAAATCATTCTAGATGAAAATGCTTGTTCTTGGGTAGAACATTGGCTTAAAAACAGAGTACAAAGAGTTGTCATTAATGGTAAATTTTCAAGCTGGACAGAGGTGCCAAGTGGTGTCCCTCAGGGGTCTGTTCTGGGACCCCTTCTATTTAACATGTTTATAAATGATCTTGAAGAAAGCTTTGAAAGTCATGTTTCAGTGTTTGCAGATGACACAAAACTCTGTAAAATAATACAATGTCAGCAAGATATTACTTTGCTGCAGAGGGATTTAGATAGACTTGGGGACTGGGCACTCAAATGGCAGATGAAATTTAATGTTGAAAAATGCAAAGTTATGCACTTCAGCGTAAAGAATACACAAGCAAACTATACCCTTAATGGAAGCAAATTGAAGATTATGCTAGCTTTAGTGTACAGATAATCTTAATTTTAATAATGACAGGAGGCGAGTATTTTGCATAATCTTTCTTTACTATCTCCATAGCAGCAAAGAAAAGAGTGACAAAACTTTTAACCAATCACAACGTAGAATAGGGTATAAGAGGTGTGACCTATGACATCATTTCCTCTTTAAAAATTGCGACATCACAAGTTCATAAATGTAGAAAATAACAGAACAGCTGAGAAGTCCATAGAACAAGAAACTGGAAACTTAATCAGAATAAATTGAACCGGAACAGGTAGAATACAGATGAAGGCGTCTCCTTGTCAAACGATGGTCTACCAAGACCTGATGATGAATCTCCTGATGCGATGATGACGACATCTTGCATGGAGACTTTAATGATTCCGTGTAGCTTCTGGTTAAGCTGAAACGAGAGTATAAGGTGCGTTAGAGTCCAGAAGTCATTGTATAAAACAAAGGATGTCTGTCCCGTTATTCAACTTTAATATCGTCTAGTAACATGATAATAATAATAAACTAAACGTCCTCCCTAGAGGTGTTAAATAAGTATCCCACCCAGACAATATATATATATCTCTATAAAGTAAATAAGGCATTTAAACAAGAGCTACCGTGTCAGGTATTATACCAACATATGAGAGAGCAAAGTGTAGTAGGTAGAAGTGAAAATAAAAGGGAGGGAAGAACGAAAGAGAACAGGGAGGGAAAATACTCGCCTCCTGTCATTATTAAAATTAAGATTATCTGTACACTAAAGCTAGCATAATCTTCAATTTTATCACATGACAGGAGGCTTCGTATTTTGCAATTACAACGCTGTGAAAGAAAAGCAAATGCCGGATTATCAAGAGGACGAAAGTAGAATGTCCTAAAGGTAGATTCTCTGGTCCAGTCCGCCGCTCATAAAATGTCCGAGAGGGACGCGCCTGCCGCATAAGCGGAAGAGGCCGCTGCCCCACGAATGGAGTGTGCTCCAAAAGTTTGGTCAATACCGGCAAGGGATAGTAGCCATCTAACCCATCTGGCCAGTGTAGTAACCGAAACCGGACCATAAGGGCGGACGTAAGAGATGAGAAGTTGATGAGTGGAAGGCTGCCGCAACGTCGCGGTGGCTTCCACGTAGTGACGGAGGGTTGAGACCACGCAGAGTTGAGGGTCAGAAGGGAAGAAAGGGTAGAAGATCGAGTGAGAGTTGGACTTAGTGCGACGTGAGATCCGTAAGGTGACACCCGCCGGACAGAAAGTAAATGCGTTGGCGTCAAAGGCGCGTACGTCCGCTACCCGTCGAAAGGAAACCAGACAGAGCAGGAGGGTGAATTTTGCGGTAAGCTGGCGGAGTGATAGTTTCTCGTTGGGAGGCCAATTTCGTAAAAATTGAAGGACCACACCGACGTCCCAGAGACTAGAATATTTAGGTTCCGGGGGGCGCTGTAGGCGCATGCCGTGGAGAAGTCTGCAGATGAGCGGGTCCTTACCAACAGGAATCCCCTGTGTCGGAGTATGAGCCGCTGAGATGGCTGACCGTACCACGTTGATGGAACGGTATGATTTTCCGGCGGTGAAAAGTGAAGTCAGGAAATTCATGATGGAGTGAGTAGGTGGGATTGAGGTCCCGTCCCACACACCAACTTGTCCAGGAGTGTCATGCTGATAAGTAGCACCTCCTAGTTCCTGGTGCCCATGAATCCCATAGCATGTCCTTAGTTTCCTGCGATAATTCTTCGGTTCTCCAGGAACCCCGGAAAGAGTCCAGGCCACAAGAGGCAAGCGTTCCTGCAGGACTAGTGGGTGAGGTAGGCCCAATGGATTCCTGAGGATGGTTGGGGCATCTGGTAGGAGGAGGGGATCGTTGATTGAGAGTTCCAGAAGGTCCGGAAACCATGGCTGGCTCTGCCAGAGCGGCGTGATGAGAATTATTCTCACTCCCTGTAGACGGATCCGGTGAAGGACCCTCGTTATCATTGCGAAAGGAGGGAATGCGTAGGCGCTGTCCCTTGGCCATTGTTGGAGAAAAGCGTCCGTTGCGAGGCTCTCCGGGTCTGGGAGCCAGCTGAAGAAAACCTCTGTCTGTCGATTGTTGCGGGACGCAAAAAGGTCTAGTGTAGAGAGGTCCCCTCTGTGCATCCAGTAGCGCGAAAATATGAGGGTCTAGCTGCCAATCGCTGGCGTCCCGCCAGTGGCGTGAGTACCAATCCGCCGTCGTATTGGAGTCTCCTGGTAAGTGCTCTGCCAGCAAGGTGATGTTGCGTGGTAGGCAGTAGTCGAAGATCTCTTTCGTGAGATCCGCCAGTGTTCGAGAACGAGTGCCTCCAAGGCGGTTGATGTATCTGACCGCTGAGACGTTGTCCATGCGGAGTAGGATGCAGCAGTTGGATCGGTCCTTTGCCAGGCTGCGAATGGCGAAGGACCCGGCCAAGAGTTCCAGGCAATTTATGTGCATCGAGAGCTCTTCGGAAGTCCAGACTCCTCCTGTGGACGTGGTTCCGTCTGTTGCCCCCCAGCCTGAACGGCTGGCATCCGATTCCAGCACGAAGTCTGGCTGGTTCCCGAATATGGCCCTGCCATTCCAAGCCTGCATGCAATTCAGCCACCAGTGTAGTTCTTCCCGAACTTCGACCGACATTGGAACCGGTTGGTCGTATGTCGGTTGTCTGCGAAGGAAACTTGCCTTGAGGCGTTGCATGGCCCTGTAGTGCAGGGGCCCGGGAAAAATGGCCTGGATGGACGCGGAGAGAAGGCCTACGATCCGTGCCAGTAATCGTAGGGGTATGGTAGTCCGACGAAGGACTTTCCGGATCTCCCTGCGGATTGCCGTAATTTTGGTAGCCGGGAGGTGAAGAGTGCATGATGTGGAGTCTATTACGAATCCGAGGAATTGAACTGATTGAGCCGGGGTCAATGCGGACTTGGGACGGTTGACGACGAAACCCAGAGAGTCCAAAAGGTGTAGTGTGTATTCCGTGTGTCTCCGCAGAGTGTCTGCATCCTCGTCGAAGATCAGGATATCGTCGAGGTATATGATGCATCTTATGCCTTGGGATCTGATTTTTGCCACTACCGGCTTCATAATCTTGGTAAAACACCACGGGGCCGAGCTGAGGCCAAATGGGAGACAGGTGAACTGCCAGGGGATCCCGTGCCAGAAGAAGCGTAGGTAGGGACGGCTGCTTCTGTGTACCGGAATGGTAAGGTACGCATCTTTGAGGTCCAGACGAGTGAACCAGTCGTCGCGTCGAAGCAAGTCCCGGAGAAGATGTATACCTTCCATTTTGAAATGTCGATATACCACGTGAGAATTGAGCTCCCTGAGATTGATAACGGGGCGAAATTCGCCTGTTTTCTTCCTGACCAGGAAGATATTGCTGTAGAAACCGGTGGCATCCGGAGCCGGTTGGATGGCACCCTTGGAGCGAAGTTCTCGGAGTTCCGCGTCTATGAGGCGGGCATCTGCCCGTGTAGTCTGGATTGGACGTGGAGGGGCCAGCTGGAGCGGGGTCGAGTCGAACTCTATTCGATAGCCCTGCACCGTTTGGATTATCCACGCATCTGAAGATAGTTCTTTCCAGTTCTGGAAAAAAAGAGAAACACGACCTGCGATATGACAGGGGGTTAGAGGAAGAGTAAGATTCCGACTTACCGTTGGAGAATCTTGCTCGTGAGCGTCCTCGGGTGCCTCGGCCACGATCAGATCCTCTGAATTGGTGGAATCTATTTCGACTAGATGAGTCTGGGTAGAACATCTGCTGAGTCCTTGTTGTACGGGGGCCGGATGGCCAAAAACGGCTGGCGGCACGGCCCCTCTGCCGTCCAGCCCTTCCAAAAACACCACGGGTGTGGGAACCGCGGAAGACTTTCCGCATTGAAGATTGTGCCTTGTTAAGGGACGTGAATATGTTGACCCTTTTATTTAATTCCTTAAGGAAGGCCTCTCCAAATAATTTACCCAGTGCTAAGGGTCCTAATTTCTTGTCCCCCAGTTCGACCAGTTTTTCGTCGATACAGTAAAGTGCTGCTTGGCGCCTCTCCAAAGAGAGGGCTACGTTGGTGTTCCCTAGGAAACAGAAACACCTTTGTGCCCATTCCCGGGTATCTCGTGCCCATTCACGCACCGTATCTGGGGTAAAAGTGTCAGCCCTCTCATAGGCTTCATCCGCCATATCCATGATTCTGGCTAGTGGCCCAATGGCATCTAGCAGTTTGTCTTGCGCCCCTTTAAAGCCGCGCTCTATGCCCTTGCGTGGATCCCGACCCCCTCGGGACATGAATGTAGTCATGAGCGGGTCAAACTCGGGGGTGTGCGTCACTTTGTCCGGTAGACTAGGGCGAGGGCATTCGATCTCATCCGGTTTCTTACTTCCTTGTCCAGCGATTTTCTGAGCCAGAAGTGCATAAACCTTGCCAAATGCTCAGGTGGTGACCATTCTTCCGAACGGGGGTGCCGGATGTTTCTTGGGTCAAACATTTGGAGGCCCGAATTGTCGAGGAAAATCTCCGAGCCCTCCTGTGGGTTATCCATGGATGTTGCCATGGAGTCCTGGGGCTCACCCAGACCCTGTTCCCTTATGAAGTAAGGGTCAGAGTTGGCCGTGGAATCCCTGTCGGAGTCCCCCTGGTCAGAGGCTGCCGCCTGCCATTCATCCAGCACAGCTAGTGCCTGAGTGGGTTCTACATCTTCCTCACCTGAGGAAAGTTGTGTGGCATCGTGGGTAGCATGAACCGTGGCTTTCCTGCGATCAGCAGGGGCTTTCCCTTTAGCCTTGCGTGGGGTTACATTGCCCTTCCAATGGCGTTTTCACCGTTGGGAGTGTTCCCTGGAAGAGATGGGCCTGGGGACTTCAGAGTCTGTTTGGAGCAACTTGGAAGCGGCTTGTTCCATGGCTGCAGCCACGGCAGCTGTTATCATGGCCTGGAGGTATGGGGTTTGTGATTCCTCCATTAAGGAATGAGGATTCGGGGGGTCACCCGGTAAATTGCGTGAGGGCACTAGGCACGATTAGTGGAGAGGCCTGGGGACCGGGGTGGTATAGTATCAGGACTAAATAACCTGTGGTTAGAGACCGGTAGGTCGTAGGAAGAGGAGAGGGCTGACTCACTGGGGCTCACCCAGGTGATCGGAAACCTGCATGAACAGGACCGTTTAGCAGCGTAAAATGGGGGCTCACCCCGGCCAGAATAAGGTGCAGACCAACTGGCTAAACCAACCCCAAGTGTAAGGCACTAACCTGGTCCCACTGAGTGAAAAGGGTTAAGGCTTTTCAATTGCTTGCCGGATTAGCAGGAGCAGAAAAATCAGGCAGTGTCTATCTCTTTAAGATGGCCGCCGGACTGACAGGCTTAGTGTGTGGCGGATAGTACCTCCCCCAGTTTGGGCGGCAAACTGTAAGCTTGCCATTCGCATAAAACTGCCGAACGTGAATAGAAGATCTATGCGAACTGCCGAACGTGCGAATAGAAATAGATGCGAACGCTTAAAAAAGGCGATCGCGTCAAACTGCCGAACGAAGTGTTCGGTTGAAAGAAACGAATAGTCAATGTGCGGTCGCACAGAAAAGACCGCGGGCATTCGTGTCAAACAGGCGAATGCGCAAAACTACCGAATAAAGCGTTCGGTAGAAACAACCGAAAGGGTTGTGCGCGAGCGCACAGAAAAAGCCATTAAAAGAAACAGAGAATATGGAGGGAAAGTACAGACGGCGGGGAAGCCGTGAAAGACAGCTAGGGAGCCAGACAAGGTCCCCTGGTATACAGATAGGTTAAGAGCAGTAATAGGGCAAATATATAAAGGTACAGTGATAGAACAAAAGGCATGTAAATGAATAAGTGTATGTAGAATAGATAACACAAAATTTAGTACTTAACTTGTGATGGAGCAGCAAAGAAAGAGGAAATGATGTCATAGGTCACACCTCTTATACCCTATTCTACGTTGTGATTGGTTAAAAGTTTTGTCACTCTTTTCTTTGCTGCTATGGAGATAGTAAAGAAAGATTATGCAAAATACGAAGCCTCCTGTCATGTGATAAAATTAGGGATAACCACACACGAAAAGGACTTGGGAATTGTTATAGACAACAAACAATGCAACAATGTGCAATGTCAATCAGCAGTGGCCAAGGCCAGTAAGGTAATGTCATACTTGAAAAAGGGCATTCATTCTCGGGACGAGAATATAATTTTGCCTCTTTATAAATCATTGATAAGACCACATATTGAATATGCTGTGCAATTTTGGGCATCTGTTCTAAAGAAGGATATTATGGCACTAGAAAAAGTGCAGAGGCGGGCTACAAAATTAATAAAAGGAATGGAACATATCAGCTATGAAGAAAGGTTAACAAATTTAAACCTATTTAGTTTAGAAAAACGTCGCCTGAGAGGGGATATGATAACATTATACAAATATATTCGGGGCCAATACAAACCATTGTGTGGAAATCTATTCACAAACCGGACTTTACATAGGACACGAGGCCATGCGTTTAGACTGGAAGAAAGAAGATTTCGTCTAAGGCAAAGGAAAGGTTTTTTTACTGTAAGAACAATCAGGATGTGGAATTCTCTGCCTGAAGAAGTTGTTTTATCAGAGTCCATACAGATGTTCAAACGGCTACTAGATGCATACTTGCAAAAACAGAATATTCAAGGACATAATCTTTCAATGTAGGGTAATAACTGCTTGATCCAAATCTGACTGCCATTCTGGGGTCAAGAAGGAAGTTTTTTCCCAGCTTGTTGCAAAATTGGGAGTGCTTCAAACTGGGTTTTTTTGCCTTCTTTTGGATCAACAGCAAAAAACAAATGTGAGGAAGGCTGAACTTGATGGATGCAAGTCTATTTTCAGCTATGTAGCTATGTAACTATGTAACTATGTAAATAAACGAAATCATAAATAAACAGCAGAATTTTGTTGGGATGATTTGGTTCTTAAGATGGGTGTGTAAGAAGGTTGCTACGATATAAATCAGAGCATTATTGTTTTCCTGTGTTTAGGTATGACATCCTTCCCTAAATATTTTGGAAAGAAGGTAATTTGCCTTGAACACCAAAGGGCACAAGTACACATATACATGCCCAGACTGGCTATCCGAGGCTGGCAGGGGAGATCACAGCCCACTATCCGAGTACCGGCCCTGCTGTGTGCCTTTGTGGGCCGGTGGGGAGATCAAAGATCTCCCACACCGGCCCACAGGCACTGATATGCAGCTGGAGAGAGGCAGGAGAGGACCTGGGGAGCTCTAGCCAGCAGCTCTGCCGGGTTCTCTCGCAAGGTCGACCCATTCTCAGGGGGCCCCTGTGATTGAAAAATATCCAGGCTGAATTTTTTCCCAGTCCGGCCCTGCACATATATATAGCGAAAATCGGTCATGGTTATCATGTCCTGATGGCGGCCCTACTTGGGAATGAAATAAAACACTCAGGTTATCATACTAATCTATACATGATAAAAGACAAAGGCAATTGCTTTGCAGTGACTCTATAAATATTACCCCTATTGTATGCTATTTTAGTATCATGACATAAGATGCTTGTTTTATTGAATAAAATAAAATCTAAGAGCACAATAGACCATTGATTAATGCATCTGCACTATATCTCGCCTATAATCTATGAATAGCCCAAGGTTTTGGCAAGTAACGATTTTATAGGTAAAAAGCATGTCTTGCTTGGATTTCTCAATGGATTTAAAGGGCTGAATAGCACTCACTTTGAACACTGGGTGAGACAATAGATCCACCCCCCACTTTACTACTTAGGGCCCCCACCCACCACAAATAGGTGGCGACTAGAGGGAGACAATCCGCTTGTTTTTTATGGTCTCTCTTAGGCCACTAAATTTGACCCTAGTTGACTCAGAGGAGCCCTAGGTATTAATTAAACATCAATAAGTGGAGCGCTAAACAGATTGTATACAGTGAGTATGTGAGGTAAACTTACACTACGTAACTTGATTAAAAACTTGGTTTAAGATACATATAAAAGATAAAAGACAAAAAATACAGTATAGTGCAGATGGTAAATGAAGTGTTCCACTTTTGACTTTTATGTGGATAAGAGGATATTTCCACGTTAGTGTATACAGCTGCTTCTATTTATTCTCCTTTAGCACTTTTAATTGGTACACACACTCCTCCGCGTAGGAGGTGTATTTTGGCAGAGATTTAACATTACTCACAATGCATTGCTGCAATGGGCATTTTAATGCCTATTTAAATGGCTGTAGTGGTGCACACTTTTTCAGCACATCTGTCACTCTGTGACCACTAAAAATAACCTGTGCTGACAGAGCGGGGAACCAAGTATCGATTTATCTCGATACTTACCTCGATTTACCTATTTAATATATCCTAAGAGCTTTAAGGCCCAGTATAGTTAGAATGTACAATATAGTTAGAATGAACTGTTTACAGAATCAATAGCAAATAGCAAACACCTAACTATACAATTCAGATGCCTTACCAATTACCAACAGGAAATTAAACCTTGTGCAATCAAAATACCTTTACCTAGAGATGACTCTTACTTGTAACAGTAAAAAAGAAAGATCTTAGGCAGTTCAAGAATAACATCGGTCTCCAGAATATTTCCTAATGCAATTTCTATCGGCACTTAGTAACAGCAGTAAAGCTAAATTCGGCAAGCTAATTTTTACAACCCTTACACAACTCCCAAATCACCATCCCCTAGGAATGTTTAACACCTGAGTGGGCCTATGCTTGTTTACAAATATAGGCCCACCTAATGTTGTTATTGGGATACAAAAGCCACTAGACTTGGGCATTCATTTTCGAATGAACACATTTTCATCCAGATTTTCAGCAAATCGTTCATTCGTCCAAAAGAGGAATGAAACAATGTACATATTTTTTGTTGGACAAAATTTCGGCCATGCAATTTGTTACTATGTTTGTTTGTTTTAGTTTATTACAAGGAATGTAGCCCCATGTAACAAATGTGCAGTTAAGTGGAAAGGGGCCTTGACAGGGGTTAGGAGGCGAGCATTGGAGGAAGCTAATAGGATTGGTTATGTGGGGTTAAGGGGCTGTGCTATATAAGTAGGCAGACATCTTGGAAAGATCACTTATAACTTGCCTACCTGGCTGAGTTTGTCCCACCCTCCCTCCCTGGGTTTTGGCCATAGTGGGGTTCCCGTTTTGTCACAGCAGCAGGATAGGGAGCTCTAGATGAGGAAATAGGCTCCCCAGTAGGAAGGTTATGTTAATGGTTATTGGTATGTTTGGTAGGTTTCGAGTCTTGTCGGTGGCTTAGAACCTGGTGGGGTAGGGGTATCCAGGTATATCCCTGCCATGGTTGAGTTATAATAAATGGTTGGCACTTTGAGTGATGTTATGTTAGTATAATGTTATATATATGTAATTTATAGTGGGGTCATTGCCTTTTATACCTAATGGACGTATACGGAAGTAAGGGCGTGGCATAGGGCAATGACACAAAAGTTTCTATGTTTAGTTATTAATATTTATATATTTAATAAAGCTGTGGACAATTTTACCCATATACCCTAGAGTCCGTGTATTATTGTGGTAGGTATGTGGGGGGTTTGTCCAAGGTTCCAGATGCCCATATGGCGACGATACACCGGTCAAGAGCTACCAGCTTGCGGCTCCCACCTTGCACATTTAAAATAGAAGCAGCGGTTGCTCCCTGCCACTTTCTAATTCACACTCTGCCCCCCTTATCATTAGCCTATGGGGGTCAATATGACTCCCATATTAGTATAAGGTAGGTTTAAGGGATACAAAAGCCACTAGACTTGGGCATTCATTTTCGAATGAACACATTTTCATCCTGCTCCTACCCTCCGTGCCACAAATATCCTCCCCGCCCAATGACTAGGTGTCCCCAAGACCCTAGTCACACCTCCCACCACCCTCATCCTAATAATACAGTTTTTGGAGCTTAAGAAAAGAAGATGGAAAAAGAAAGAAGACAGCTAATGTTTATTTTTTATTTTATATGCATTTAGTTTATTGGCCCCATCACTATTATTAGGCTTGGGGACCTGTAGTCACCTCGGGGTTCATTTTTATTGGGGAGACAATAAATACACCCCCCTTATTATTTGGGTACAATAGGTCCACCCCCACTTTATTACTTAGAGCCTCTGCCTGCTAATAGATGGGGTCTGGGAGAGACAATAAGTCCACTCTCTTGTTTTTTAGGCCCCTCTCATACCACCAATGAGTGTGGGATGGGGGACACTGTGCCCCCTGTTATTATATTTAGAACCCACACCTGGGCCTGGCTATTTAATCACCAGAGAAAAACATTTGTGTCATTAGAGGGTCATCTATGAGCAATATATTGGCAAAGTGCTAAAGCAATCTGCATGAACATTCCAATTGTTCTAGTGAAAGAGACCTTTGCTCCGCAGTTGTCCTTTATCCATATCCTCCAGTGTTTTTATTTGGTTTTATCAATCTCAAGGAAGGTGAAAGTTTTAATCAAACAGCAAATGCAAATCAATAGCTTACCCAATCCTGGAATGCACAGATGGCTCAACGTGTCTGTATTTTATAGACGGCAGAGGGGTTCAGTCTTAAACCAATTATAGGCTGCGCTGTTTATAGAATGTTGGGCCAGACTCCAGACCTTCTGGAATACGGACAACTTTGTATTCCTTCTAATATATATTATGTAGTGTGGCCAGGAGTAAACCTAGAGTATCTAGAGGAAAAAGGTCTGCTAGACTTTGTGTTATGAGCTAGTCTGAGTGAGAGATATAAGATGCAAGTGGTAGAGTTCATCTGTGAGTTTGAGTGAGCTACCTGTAAGGTAAGTGACTAAAAGGAAGTGATAAGCATAAAGGTTGGCTCCCATTATCTGGGACTTTAATGATAGGAATAACATTTCTAGATTTAGACAGGAGCTATGACAGGAGTATAGAATATTTGCGGGTTAGAAAGATCCCTTTGTAGTTCTAGCCAGTGTGTTGGAGGTTACAGATGTAATACAAGACTAATATGAGTTGTGGATTTAATTACCATTGAAATTAGATGGTTTATTCACTAAACTGGAAACTGCAGAGAATTGAAAAGGGTATTAGAAATGTTAGGCCAATATAATTATGAAGCATATATACAGCTGAGTTTGAGAACTCAGACAGATCTCGAATAAAATAAGTCACCAGAAATCTGACTATTTAGCCCTAAACATGAAATTATCTTGTCCCTATGTGCCATTTTAACATATCACTATTTATTATTATTCCTACAGGTGACCATTACCACTCAATGGCCCGTCACTTCAACCAGCAGTGGGCAGCTGCCATGAGAAGATAAAGGTGAAATAAATATTTAACGATGTGGTGTCGAATAAATTACCAGATCAACCTGTATTTGAATTTTGGGCCCATGTTAGGATGTCACCCTCAGTACATGCACGTTCCCTTGGTTGGTGGAATCAATCTAGAAGAAGTTGTACAGGTCCATAGTTATTTATTGAAAACTAAACACACCATACTTATAGATAGGTTTAGTGTTTAAATGTACTTAAGAATAATATATATATATATATATATATACTTTTTAATATAGTATGTTAGCAGGTAATAAATTCTATTTTTCTCTATACACCTGGATGGGGCTGGCGTAAGTTGTAGTCAAACAGCGGCAGGATTTTGTTTTTTTGCATTCGGTTAACTATCTAAGGAGTGTAATGTTTAGCTCTGGGTGAGGTCCTGGAAAGCCTGATGTAGACAGCCTTTTATTGATATCCCAGTAATATTGAGAGGGAAATATAACCTGCAACTATATTGTTTGTGACAGTGCAACTTTAATACACCTAATGTGGAGTTAATTATACAGCTCAGTGTGGGAGTATTTCTGTCAAGGACCACAATCAAAAACTCAAAACTCAAAACTGCAATGGTTTGCCTCCTTACGTGGGTCTCTGAAGGACTCTGAAGTTCACTTGTGGTCCAGTGACATGTTAACAGGATTCTGCAGAACCGCAGGTGTCGCCTTCGGAAGGAGTCCCTGCTTCCCCAAAATCCAGACTCCCTTTCAGCCCATAATGGATAGCGGTAAGTGTGTGTGTGTGTGTCTGTCTGTCTCTGTGTGTTTGTCTGAATCTGTGTGTCTGTGTGTCTGTGTGTCTATCTGTGACTGTAACTGTGTGTGTGTGTGATTTTCTGCCTCTGTGTGACTGTAACTGTGTGTGTGTGGCTGTGTGTGTATGTGACAGTATGTGTGTGATTTTTCGCACAGGGTGCCTAAACAGTGAGCATTATTTGTTGTGTCTTTTTAACCCTTTTATGGTCAACAACTCTTCATGTATCCTTTAAGTGGGGATTGTACCGCTGTATGCCATTCATACTAGAGCTGTTTTTTATCTCTACTACACGTGAGTAGGACTACATTAGACCTGACATTTTAAATACACAATTTTGGATAGGATTTATTGTACTATTATCTTTTCTTCTTCTTCCCACGGATTCCAAGAAATACCCATAACCTGGCTCCTACATAGGACATTTCCCTAAAGACTGTGGAATAACCCTGTGGAAAGGTTTCCCATTAGGACTTACTTCTTTGTTGTTCACTTGTGGCTACAAACCTTGGCCACTGTATTGGACTTGTGTGTACATCTCAGTGTTTTTTTACATTTTCTTTTGGCACAACCTTTATCTCTCTTTCTGGTAGCTCATTGAACAGATGTCTAAGGTGGTCCGTTGTAGCTTTAGCTGTATGGGTAGTAGCCTCATCCTGTCGAAACCACAAGTGGTGGCAGTATGCTCAAAATAATGAACATTACATTTCGAAAAGTAGATTCCACTATTTTTCTTGTTCCTTCGTGAAATGACCCATGATGAATCTCCCAATACTAAGTTATCACATAAACCTGCAACAAAACTCACAAAATCAATTATTTACCTGTTAAATCCTACTCAGAATTTTAGCCCACCGTCTATATAAAAATTGGAATGCAGTTATTCAAACATTTATTGCTTGTTTAAATATTTCTTTTTTTTTATTGTTAAGGATGTCAACATTGTTTCTTTTATTTAATAATTTACCCAAAGACTGTTTAATTTTTGTTATTGAGTTGCTACCCAATATTTAGATATAGTAATAAAATGTAAACATTATCAACATTTATGAAAATATAATTTTCTGAGCTTCCTATAGGATTGTCTAATTCTTCTATAACTACAGTGTGTTTTCAAGGAAACATTTCAGAATGGTTACTGATGCTTTAAAAGTATCATAAGATTTAGAAGGAGCATATTTTCAGTTACAATTTAAAATCATATTTTAAAATGTATTTATTTTTATTAATATTTTGTTATTTTAGGGTTAATTAAAAATCCTTTGTCTAGGGGGCGGAGCCTGACTGCTGAACAGATCAGACGTGTCTCGTCTGAGCTCCAGGATCTGGGCCAGAGAATCGGAGCCAACTCAGTGCCACAAGCCGCTACCAACCCCAATTGGACCCCAAACTGTCCACAAGATGGGGACACACAAGATGGTACCACACACAATATGGTACAGCACCGGAGTAACCCGACCAAGGCCTGGGGCCTACGAGAGCTTGAGCCGGGGAGGGACGGCCGCCCCCCCGGGTCTCCGAACGGCGTCCTGCGATCCCCCCCCCCTTTGGACCGGTGGGGGTTATCCCGGTCCCCACGGGCCACCACCAATGTCGTCTGCCGAGCCCAAGCGCAAACAGGGCCGCAGAGCACAAGCTGGACGGAGCGCTCCAAAATGGCGGACAGCGTGCAACCTCATGGGCAAACGAAGAATGTCCCACCGAGTCCTGCAGGGACCATGAAGTGGAAGTACTGGCTGGCAGCCCGCAAACCAACAACCTACCCTAAGCTACGAGAAACACCGACAAGCAGCTGTATGTCGGTAGACAAAGAGCGGGAATCGAGGAAATTCTCCCCGGAAGCCAGTGGCACACCATGCAACCTTATCGCACAAGCACTCACAGACTGCGGCCGCCCAGAAGCTTCAACCTCGACCGTCTCCTCCAGTCGCGGCGGACCCGAAAGCACAGGAGGAAGCGCCATACTGGGTTCCATGCCAGCCCCTATGCGGCCTTCAAAGAAAGCACTCAACCCACGAGCCGCAGAAGCAGACCCCCAGGAGTGTCCACGGCTACGAGAGAAACCTGCCGGGTCTTTTCTACCGGGTCCCCAGAGACACTATATGCCCAATTCAAAGGCTAGATGCTTTTTCTGGACTCTATGTTGGACACTTAGACGCTGCTCCAGTGTTACACATACTTAAACAAAACGGTACCAACAGACGCACAGACACCAGGACTAACACAGCAACAAACCAGCACAAAATAGGCAGAGACACACATACGCACAACCCAAGACACTACTCAAGACAGACACACACTACCGGAGGCAACTACAGTACACACAAGCCCTGACAAACTCATCTGATACTAACCAAGAAGACCCCAGACCTGTCCAGAAAAGTGAAGGCAGACTAACACCACACAATCCATGATGGCGCCCGAGGTAGACCAAGCTAGAGTTAAACAACTTTGCCCAAGCGATACGCTAGAAACCGTACAACCATTTGCTTAGAACCTGTACACGTGTAACTATTAACCAGGCAAATCTCAGTGAAACCAAATGTAACTTAAAATATATCTGTGTTCATGCTCCCACTGTCAAATCTGTCAATACTGGCGATGATTATAACGGGAGCACCACTTGCCTAAGCTTAATACTCTACTATTACCATTATAAAAATTGTGCAGACATTAATGTGCCATATGTGAAATATCTGTTGTAATTGTGTACGTGACTGCTATTGTGGCACCACGGCTCATTTGTGAAATCTTGCACACAAAAATAAAGAATTAAAAAAAAAAAATCCTTTGTCTAATGATTGTTAAATCTCATAATTCAGTCAATCCATTGACATTTTCTTTTTAATATTACTGACTTTAGTAAATTATATTTTACAACAGAATTCACATGAAAACCATGATAGATTGGCATACATTCTGGAATATCTTTATTTGATATTTTCAAATATCTGAGACTTAAATTTAAAAGTTTCTCATTTGTCAAAAATCCCCATTATATTCTGCTACAGTTGCTGCTCAAGGCTTTGTAGAATGTGTAAAACAAGCAAATATAATCACTAACCACTTCCCATTCATGGAAAAAGGAATAAAAACTCACAAACAAGTGATTTGTAGTCTTCAGGGAGGATCCAATAGTATGGATGTAATATGATGAGATGCAGTAATTGTTGGATGATGCTCTGTCAGGCAGAGTCAGTGTTGCCAATCGTATACCCAGTACACATTATTTCATCATGTTCGTTGGCACTACATGAAAATGCTGCCCTTCAGTATGCAGAATTATAAACACCGAAGGATTCATAATTGACTTATTACCCGATTAACTACTTGCAATATTTGACTTTTCAACACTACAGGGCTGCAAGTTCTGTATGTTTCCTGGAAAACAGTGTATATAGCTTCTCTAGGTGTACTGAACTTGAGCAACCCACACAAATAATTTAATATTAAAAATCACACAAAAAAAGAGTATTGTTCACAAATCAAGGTAAAAGCTTAATTTCGGACCCTGCATATTTCGAAAAAAGCCCTGATGGTGACATCGCCACTGATGATCCTGTGGCCGGGAAGCAGGTAAAGGTAAGATTTACTTTTCTCTCTTTTTTTGGACTGTCCTTTTCTTCTCCGGACATTTTAGTGTCAGGAGCTGACATCACAGCTGTACTCTTGTGCAAGTACTGAGGTTATTGGAGGTTCCCATGAGTTCCTCCATAGATACAGCTAATATCTCTGCAGCCTTCACTGGTGAGGGCTGGGAGATGGCCACTTCAAGATGGTGGTGGTTCTGCCCAGTGTCAAGCGTAGGAAATATACAGAGGCAACACAGTCTCTACTTTGTCTCAGAATATCTTTTGACTGGGTTGGAATGTCAGTCAAATTTCAAAACAGTCAGTATGAGTGTTTCATAAAAAATTTATCTTTATGAAATATTTATTTTGCAATGGTGGAGGGTGACAGTGTTGCTTCAACAGGGCATCCAATATTCTTGGCAACCATAGACATTCTAGAAATTTGATGCTTTAACGGAAAGAGAGGCTTTTATTAAAAACAAAAAAAATAACCTAGGTGTATAAATGCAAATAAATGTAAATGATCATCTCATTTTACTTCTCAAAAAATTCTACTTATATCTGCTGATATGCGAATTTTATAGCCCTTCGAAATTTTCTAATGTTATTTTTCCATTAAAGTTAATATAAAACCCAGCATACATGTTGTTCCAGACACAACTCTTTACACCAGTAGAACAATCCTGCTCATTGATCCACTTCTATTGCAGCAGAATTGCACATGTTTTTTTTCCTATTACGTTGTTACAAATCATTATACAAAGAAAATACCAGCCAGTTCTGAATAAACGTGATTAAGGACCAGTCTCCCAGTTTTTAAAACATTAATAAATATCCTATAAAACTAATCTAAATTATTTATCACAATGATTGTTGCTTATTTCCTTATTGATATAACTTCACTGACGGTTATCCTTTCTTAATTTTTATAGTTTATCTTTAACACTTCTGAAAGCTAGGTGTCTTTTATTTTAATCTGATTCCGGTGTAAAGTTCAACCTCTGTTTGAATATTAAGGATAGTAATTACACTAGTTTCAAACTTTATCAACATAATATCAGTCTGTGTCTAATCGCTAGTGCAATAACCTTGCACAACATTCCTTTTTTTGTTTGTTTTCTTCCTTGTTATCCAATATCCAAGAAATAAAAAGAATCGGAGCTCCTGGTGATGTCTTTCCTCCTGTTCCTTGTTAATTGCAACGTTGGCAGGGATTTCATGATAATCAAAGGAAACAACATGACTAAATCGCATGAATGTCCATGGTCAGGTTTGGGATATATGAAAAATACAACAGTTTGAGCTTTATGACAATAAGAAATGGAATAAAGGAAAAGGAGATAAGCTACAAAGGAACATCCAGTCAATACAAGAAATGTCCAATCATGTCTAGATTTATCGTAATATTACTCCAAGCAGTGAAATTGAAAGGGTTACTTCAAGTAACTGATACGGAATACGGAGATTAATCCGTCAACTGTTGGAGGTGTAACACCACCGCCAGCAGTTTCACTGGAGTGTCATCATTCAGTCAAAAACAAGAGTTCTGGGCTGGCTAATGTCAATTTTGCACAGAATAAAAGGGAATTGGGGGGCACTCCTGGAAAGATTCCGGATTAGGGAATAACGGGCACACACAAAAAAACATAGTTTACATTGTACAAGTCTACTTAAAGTAACCTATCTTAGCAAACACATATGGGAATTCAGTTACACCATATGGCCATATTGTGTTAAGCCCACCACTACTAATGTATGTATACACAAAAAAGCACTATCACGCTAATTGTTTAGTTTTGACACTGCATTTTTCTAATAGCATTTATCACATTCATTTTGCATTGTATATATTCACAATGCTCTGACAACAGATTAATTAATTACACTTTAGCTTTTTTTAACAATAGTAATAATCAATTTGTCTCCCTTCATTAAAATTAGTGTGGGACCCACCGATATTGGGGGACTGTGAAGTAGTGGTGGGCTTAATACAATATGGCCATATGGTGGAAATAAGTCCCAATATTTGTTTGGTGAGATAGTAAGAGTTGTTTGATTTTTAGTAGCCATATAAAATTTAGAAATGTATTTTTATGAATGCACTGTACCTTATTCTGGAATAGAAAGTATAGTCATGATTGTCTGGTTAGCCACCCCCCAGCAATCAACCAGGCAATCACTCCTAAGAGCCTTAATCATTGTACGCAGGGTATGGGAGGGAATTGAGTTCTCCTCTAGAAGAGTCTAATCTTGGGTACAAAGAAACATTAAGTTATCCACCAACATTTAAGGTGACTTGTCTAAATTTCTCAATACAGGAAAACATCTGTAGTCTTCAACTAGGAGCATAAAGAAACCCCAAAGTTGTACATATGGGAAGCAATAATCCCTTTAGTAAATAGAAAGTTGCCTATTGGATTTGCTAGAGTCTCTGCATGACCAAAGAGAACTGTATGCGCAATAAGGATAATTAGCCCCACTTTTAAAGCTTCTGGTTTATGTCTGAGAGCAGTGATTATTTTGAAGAACAGCTGCAGCACCAGCATTAAAATTAGTTTCTTTTAAGACAGATATTCTATTTGAGCATAATTCTCTAAGCAACCTATGTTCTAAAATATTAAGAACCCTTACATTAAGAGACTGAATAGTAAGTTGCATAGTAGTGAAACTGGCGAATATGATCTATAAGCAGAGTTGTAGGACGGGTGAGGCGAGTAATGCACTCTCCTGAATAACAGCTGCGAGAAGTCATAGCCAGGAGCTGCCTTTATGGTGTGCACAGGGCGCACAGGGCAAGTGGCCACACTGCTCACTCAGCTCCCCCCAAATTGAAATGCCATCCTGGCTGCAGCTGCTGTCAGTTTTTCTTTTGCTTTGTTGTGCGCTCCCTAAATATCTCCGTGTAGTGAAATGGAAGCCAGGATATGACATCATCCTGGCATCAGCATTACTACAGAGTGATGCCCGTGGGAGCGTTTATTGCTCCCTGGATTGGTTCAGCCTCTACCCATCTTACACTACACCCAATACTACGGTACTCAACACCCTTACACTATAGCCCCATCCTCCCACATTACAGTCCCTAACTCCTTCTACACTACTGCCTCTAGCCCCTTCACTACAGTCCTTGGCCCCCTTATACTACAGCCCCTATCCCCCTCTACACTACAGCCTCTTTCTCTCCTCATTGCAGCCATCATACACAACCTTGCCCCGATCACCCATACGCCCATTCATTATTGCTCATAAAGCCATACAAAACACTACAGCCACTATGCTGCCCCACACACACACCCTATAGCCTCTATTTTACCACACTCATGCTACAAGCCCAATCCCCCACACACACAAACACTTCACATACTATCCACTTACTGACAACTGCTCCTACCCCCACAGCTCAATCCCACACGCAGGAGTAATGCTATACCCCCCTTAGTGTCTGGATTAATATATAATGATTGGAATCATGCTGTACCATTGTCTTTGTCTTGATTAATATCATGAGGAAAGGGTACAATTTTCTGTTCTTGTCTTGGACGCAAAAGAATCTAGCTACAGCTCTGTCTACAAGGAACTGAAAAAGAAGGGGAGAAAGTAAAACATAAAGAAAGAAGTAAAAAAAAAAAAAAAAGAGATTATAGTGAAAAAGCTCTTAACCCAGGGTTCAGTTAAGACAGACGCAACCACATCAAGTACTTCCACAAATAAAAAACAAGGTGTGCTATTACAAATACTCGAAATTAAGTCCTGAGCTTAATCTCAGTATTGCTATAGTATTCATCAGCCAAAATACATAGAACAAAGGCAAAAAGTTACCTGCGCATTATGACGATGCACTTTTTTAAATAACCGGAGATTTTTAGCATCACTCTAATGACAATTTAAGTGCAAGCTCACCTACCCCATAAAGGAAAAACTCTTAGTCACCAAAGAGTTTTTCCTGCATGTGTCTTGTGAGCTTGCACTAACAATTTGCCTTGCTGCTTTCAACAAAAATGCAAAATCTCTGAAACAAAAAGGGGTATTTTTTATGAAACCCTACACACTTATTAATTTTTAATATGGCGTGGACAGCAGAACTGTAACATGCCTGTGTAATACAACAGCAAATACAAACACAACATTAAGCCTGCACTCAAACTCCCACTTCCCTGGGTGTCTGCAATGGCTACAGTCAGTGGTGTATCCTGGTTTTGTGCTGCCCTAGGCAGATCATATATACTTTTATATGCACATACACATACATAAACCATTAATAATATAATATATATTAATATTAAAATACACATAGAATGACGTTAATTATATATATATATATATAGATATATATATACATATATAGATCTATATATATATATATATATATATAATTAAAATAATCAATACATTTTTAAAATGAAAAAATAAAAATATAATTTAAAAAAAGATTATATACCAGTATACCATATATGTATCTCTCTCTCTCTCTCTTTCTCTCTCTCTCTATATATATATATATATATATATATATATATATATAGTTACATAGTTACATAGCTGAAAAGAGACTTGCGTCCATCAAGTTCAGCCTTCCTCACAAATGTTGTTGCTGTTGAACCAAAAGAAGGCAAAAACCTCGTCTGAAGAGCTTCCAATTTTGCCACAAACTAGGAAAAAATTCCTTCTTGACCCCAAAATAGCAGTCAGATGTCTCCTTGGATCAAGCAGCTATTACCCCACTAATTAGAAATTATATCCCTGTATGTTATGTTTTTGTAAGTATTTATCCAATTTCAGTTTAACCCCTTAAGGACACGTGACATGTGTGACATGTCATGATTTCCTTTTATTCCAGATGTTTGGTCCTTAAGGGGTTAAACATCTGTATGCACTCTGATAAAACCACCTCTCCAGGCAGAGAATTCCATATCCTTATTGTTCTTACTATAAAAAAAACTTTTCTTTGCCTTAGATGAAATCTCCTTTCTTCCAGCCTAAATGTGTGACCTCATGTCCTATGTATAGCCCTGTTTATGAATAGATTTCCAGATAAAGGTTTGTACTGGCCCCGAATATATTTGTATAAAGTAATCATATCCCCTCTCAGGCGCCGTTTTTCCAAACTAAATAGATTTAATTTTTTTAACCTTTCTTCATAACTAAAATGCTCCATTCCTTTTATCAATTTTGTAGCTCGTCTCTGGACCCTCTCCAGTGCCATGATATCCTTCTTTAGAACAGGCGCCCAAAATTGCACAGCATATTCAAGGTGTGGTCTTACCAACGATTTATAAAGTGGCAAAATTATATTTTCATCCCGAGAATTTATGCCCCTATTTATACATGACAAAATCTTACTGGCCTTAGCAACTGCAGATTGACATTGCATATTGCTGCCTAATTTGTTGTCTATAACAATTCCCAAATCCTTCTCGTGTGTGGTTATCCCTAATTCACTACCATTTAGTGTGTAAGTTGCTTGTGCATTCTTAACCCCGAAGTGCATAACTTTGCATTTCTCTATGTTAAATTTCATCTGCCATTTTAGTGCCCAGTCCCCCAATCTAACCAAATCTCTCTGCTGCAAAGCAATATCCTGCTCACATTTTATTACTTGACAGAGTTTGGTTTCATCTGCAAACACTGATACATGGCTTTCAATGCCTATTTCAAGATCATTTATAAATATGTTAAAAAGAAGTGGTCCTATATATATATATATATATATATATATATATATTTGAACTCTACAAATATATTTATATAATATTTTTACATAATCAAGTCATTTTATTAAATTACAATTTGAAGGACCTGCCTGACAACCCAGGCTGAAAGACCAGAGAATTTGGCTCGCAAGCCCTATATTTAACCCTGTAACTTTCTAGGACACTATAAAACCTGTACATGGGGGGTACTGTTTTACTCGTGAGACTTCGCTGAACACAAATATTAGTGTTTAAAAACAGTAAAACATAGCACAATGATGATATCATCGGTAAAAATTAAGTTTTTTGCATTTTTACTTAATAAAGGTTATCATTTAAACATCGATAACTTTTATAATAGCATCCCACTGTTAAAAATGTTGTACTGCTTCGAGACCGTGGCCTGTGGCACTATTCGGAAGAGTCGCACAGGTTTCCCAAAGGCTCGAGCGAACAAAAAAATGAAAAGGGGGGAAACAGCAGCTCTCTGCCAGAATGCACTGCTGGCACTCAAGTACAGGGATAAAAAGGATGTTTTCATCTTAACCACCATCCATGGTGAAAACACTCGGAGGGTCGCAGTTCTTGGCAGAGAGGAATGTAAACGAGTGCCATTCTGCATCCGGCAATATAATCGGCATATGGGGGGGCGTTGACCTGTCCGATCAACTGATGCAGCCGTATTTGATCATGCGTAAGACCAGTGTTATGGACAGAAGAAATAAAATGGCTATTTACTAACGTCTATTTATTCTGTGTTCACTATGTTAAAACTGGCTGCTAGAGTAAATATTCCCTTTCCCCCCTACAATGTGTTCAGTCACTATTTTCTCTACAAATTCCTCCCATCCTGTTAGCCTCCCCCCTTCCCATCGAGCAAGCCTCATGTAACAAATTCCTGTGTTAAAAGAACATCTTCCTTTATTAAACTCCTCCCCCACTTCCTTTGTGCAAAGTAACAGCTATGTGCCACATGTAACAAAATAGAGAATCACTGTCAAAGTAACTACTACTCACTTCCCCCCTCCCATCGTGTAACCAAGATGGAGCTGGAATGTGGGTGGGAGAACTCTGTAATGACGACACTACATCCTGTAGGGGGGGTTTAGACAAGACCCCTTAGACTGTTAACCAATTGATGAATGTATACTGTATGTTAACTGTGACTCTGTACATGACGTATTTCTGCTTTAAAGGGGAATTGCACCCCCTGGAATAAAGGCACTCTGGAGTTCTTCATAAACCTGCAATGTGTCCGGTGTGATTTACTTCCAGAAGACATGCGCACAATCAATTTAGAAAGGAGTAGATAGACAAATAATCAAAGTTTTCTTTGGTATCTAAATCAGTTGGCGCACTTCCGAGCAGGGCAAGAGGGTTGTGTTACTACAGAAGCCGTAATTAAAGACCGGAAAGGAGACCCCCAGAGATTGGAAAAAAAGAGCCTGATCACCTCTGCATATGGTAAATGAGTAACTTACCTTTATTTTCCTGTCTTTGGAATTGGTCTGTACTCTGTGCCTTCACTCGGCTTCCTGTGGTTAACGTCGACAGGTATATAGTATGCCCACATGTCCCCTTTATTTGAATAGAACCTGTCAATTTGTCTATCTACGTCCTGTGTGTGAGTTTTATGTGTGAAAGTGTCTGCTTGAGAATCTGTTTTACTACTTGCTTAATACTGTTATATAATACTGCCAAGTGCGGTTAAGCGCTGGCATATTTAGCCAAGTTCGGGTTGGTGGAAAAACCTGGCATTTCTTTTGATTTAGTAAGACTCGGTTGAGAGTCTGGCGATTTATTTTGATTATTTGCGGTCGGGTTCATAGACAACCCTGGCGATTTTAGTCAGATTTATATTAAAATTAAGTCCTGGCGGTTCTTTTGTTGTTTTTAAGTTCAGTTTTGAAAAAAAAAAAAAAGCTGGCGTAATTAATTTTAGTTTAATAAAATAATAAAAAACGAACAAACAAAGAGTTAAGTTGTTGTATATGAGCTTGAGTGTTTCTGTGTGTTTACTATTAGCCGGCATTTATTTTAAGGACTTTGTGGTTTAATTGCATCTGTATATTGTGCTTTGGCATGTATATTGTGCTTTTGCATGTATATGTCTTTTGGGGTATATGTTAATTGTCATCTATACTATCTGTATTGTCAATCTCCTATTCTATCTTTTGTCCTAAGGAGAGCTGTGCTTAGGCAATCACATGGTTAAAAAACTTCGTACTTGCAAGTCTTCTCCCCTTCCTCACCCCCCCCCCCACACCCCCTCTCATTCTTGTTCTTGGTTGCTTTCTCTTGCTCTGACTGCTATGAGTATTGGCTACAGGGGGGGTGAATGGGTGAAATGCTTGTGTAACTCAGTGAGTAATGTGAGGGAAATCTTCCAGCTGCTGGCCATTAACTGGCCATTAGCTGCTGAACAAAAAAAAAAAAAAAGAAGACTAAAAAAAGAAGGAAAAAAGGACAAATATATCCTAAGTGACGAACAAAGGAATAGACTATTTAAAACATGGCTGCCGACTCAAATTGCATGTAGACTGACCGCGCCTGTAAAATGTGAGGACAATGATAAAATAATATATGGAAATAAGCAAGACAGATTAACACAATTAATAAAATTAACAACAAGGAATGATTTTGCAGAAGTGTTGGAAAAACTAAAACTACACATTAATAAGGATATTTTTAGTTTTCTTGTAAAAATTTGAAAATGCATATAGACTTGTTTGTAATTTTCCTGAGGATCAGTTAAATAATGAATTTGTGAAACAAATGTCAAGATCTAGATCCAACTGCAATTGTGTTAGCTAGAGAAAAAAGGACTTTGAAGGAAGTTGCTTTATTCTTAAAGTAAGGAGGTATCCAGACATGAAGGGGTTACACTGACTTGTTAGACGCAGAGAGAGAAGTACAGATTTGACCCCCTCCTTTTCACCCCTAGAACTCAGTGTGAAAGAGCGATACAGCCATATGAGCCACTCCCAATTGCCTCAACTACAAACACTCAAAGGCAGAATATAACTAAAGTTATTTGTGTTTGGTGCACATTATTTAAGATCTTGCAGATATTTGATTCTAGAGTTAAAACCAGCACAAGAATAGAGATCTATCTTTGTTTGTTGTTTTACTAAATTGTTAGTCTGTACTGTTTTTTTTATTGTTTTTGTTTGTTTTTTCATTGTTTTTATGTATGTTATATTGGGTGTACGCTATTATACAGTAACTCCAATCCTTTTTACGGAAGGAAAACCTTGATACTTCTGGGGTTGAATTAAAATCTTTGATTTAATTCATGAGAATGAGATTTTAATATCATGACCGATAATGGATTACTGTATATTGCAACGCCTGGACATACACGTTTTGATATACTGAAGACAAAAGGAATAATATATGGGAATGGATAAGGCTGATTTCCCCTATCCACAGCCACGCCTACTCCTAACGTAACATCACGTCCACCCTTACATAGTTACATAGTTACATAGCTGAAAAGAGACTTGCGTCCATCAAGTTCAGCCTACCTCACATTTGTTTTTTGCTGTTGATCCAAAAGAAGGCAAAAAAACCCAGTTTGAAGCACAATTTTGCAACAAGCTAGGAAAAAAATTCCTTCTTGACCCCAGAATGGCAGTCAGATTTATCCTTGGATCAAGCAGTTATTACCCTACATTATTTTATACATAATGTATTAAAACAGTAAAAGGGCTTACTATGCCCTTTTACTGTAGAATTGCCCGAATCCTAATGACCCATTCCACTACATGGTGTGACTTGTTTAAGCCTAAGATAAATTGGCTGATCAGGCTACCTGTATTAACAATGTCATCAACGATGAGTTAGCATCTGTGGAGAAGTATCACTTCAGGTTGTCCCAAATTTTCTTCTGACTTAGGTTTTAGTACATAATAAGGCCCATAACCAGCGGCTATATGCGGCCTTGTATAGCAGGCCACATGACATCTATTTGTAGCAAGCAAGGCCTGCCTGATTCGTCATTCCTGTCTAAAATTGTTGTCTCCTGCACAAGTGTAGATGGCTCTCCTTGGAGTAGCCTGTTAATTAAGCCTTGCTTTGTGGTAGCCTCCTCCTGTCCAATTAATCTGCGAGGTGCAGATGTCCTTCCCCCACTTGCAGGCCTCTATCACCTTATTATTTCTTCTGTTCCACACAGTGAAACCTGACCAGGAGGCATAGATCCTAACTAGTTACCCCAATACCTTTCCCTGAATTATACAGGCCCCAAAGATTTTGTACACCTCCATGTTGCCCTGGTTCCCTGAGACTTTCCCTGCAATACCCCACCTCTCCTTGTGATGGACGAATTCTGTGCAGGATAGTGTCACCCTGCAGAGATGATACTCTATTTACCTGGCCACTCTTCTGCCACTTCCCAGGGGGGGAAATGATAAGACACTGACTTATTTTTTTAGCCTTTTCCTCATGATCTGTTCCGGATTTGCTGTCACTACAGTGGACCAAGTATCTCACCTCAACAATGTCTGCACAAGAAGCTGAGCTATAGGCTCTGAAGGAAGACTGAACTCAGAGGAAGCATGTGACCAAGTTGTCCAAGAAGTTGTAAGTGCACTAAGGTAAGTGGACAGAAAAGTGTCTGCTGAAGAAACTCCCATATTCACCATGTAAGATCCTACCCACAGACCTCAAGCTCCCAAAGGAATAACAAGCAGCTACTGACCCTGGAAAGAAAAAAAACCACAAGCTGGAAACAGAAAGGGGCAACCCTTAAAGACAGGCTGTACTTCAACAATCTCAAGTTCTGCTTACCCAAGAACATATACTCAGCAGTGGTCCAGTGGGCCTACGGAGCATCTGTCCAGAACCCCCATGAACTCTTTTGATCACTAAATACTCTAAAGTACCAGGAATTGCCTCTGTGACCAATAGTTACTGTAAATCTTGGGCCATTTGTGCCAAGGGCAACTCAGGAAGAATGGAGGAAAGCCCCAAGCATCTAGCCAAACCTCATTATATCTTCCAGAGGAGTCAAGTTGACTACATCCAGAATGCCACAGAGTGGCTGGTTCAAATATGCACTAATTATAGCAGACATGTTTTCAGGATGGCCAGAGGCCTATCCAGCCACCAAAGTGATAACCAAGACCACATGCTGAGTAGTGCACCGTGAAAGTTACAGAGATCACCCCGTGGATTCATCATTCCAGAATCAAGCCTGCCTCTGCATCATGTGAAGTAGCATTTGTTGATCTTGACAACCCTTTTTGAAACTCCATTCTTAGAGAACAAAGATACTTATTGAAAAAATAAATAAATATCAACAAGTGGGTGTTTTGATGGCCATAATAATGCCTGACCACCTGCCATCGATGGAAAGCCGAATACCCCAAAAGGGGACCTCGTGAAACTAAAGAGAAACAGACATACTCCTTACCCTGCAGCCCTCACGTCTGAGGTGCCTACGCACAGTCAAAGTTTCTTCAGGATCATCTGCTTATTTTGAGTTTGTGGTGATATTAATATTGAATGTTTAAATGATCTGAATCTGCCAGTACTAGGGTAGCATGAGACAATATTTCTAAGAATAAGAATAAGTAAATGTGCCCTAGCCAAGGTTATGATGTCCATACACATAACACATGACAATCCCCAAGGTACTCTTGACACACCACATTCATGCTTTAGGACAAAAAGGAGTACACCTATAAAGGGTGGTTTTACCCACACACACACATATATATATATATATATATATATATATATATATATATTAATGCCATAGGGGTGTCAAGGGGGGTACCAAATGATTTTAAGGTAAGAAACTAAGTTTGAATCTATTCTCCCAAGCATTACGGCTAATAAAATCTGAATTGGAAGGGAAGAGGTTCATACAATAAACAGGAGACCTTTTTCTTACAGGACATGTATGACTCACCTGAATGGGTAGGTGCCACGCACATGACTGTTAATCCCCTCAAACCACACATTAGGACTTTAAAAGACATGGTAGTCATCCCATATTTGAGGATACTATTGCTGTAGAGACAGGTTTCTCTGACACTAACTTGTGGCTTGAATGGATGAAACACAATGCTACTAAACATAACAAGTCTAACTGCTATGTCTGCGGAGGAGCGAGGCCTCACCCAGGTACTGTATCCCTGAACCTTCCTCCGGATATGAAGTGTGCGTTTTAAGTCTCTAAACGCATACTTCATATCCGGAGGAAGGTTCAGGGATACAGTACCTGGGTGAGGCCTCGCTCCTCCGCAGACATAGCAGTTAGACTTGTTATGTTTAGTAGCATTGTATTTCATCCATCCAAGCCACAAGTTAGTGTCAGAGAAACCTGTCTCTACAGTATTTAAACCTAAGCGGTCAGCATGTGAGTCATGGAAACTTAATATCCAATCATTACTAAAAATATTAACCCAGACGAAGGCATTACTATATATCCAGGCAACTATACTTGTTATGGGATATATGGTGAGATAGGGCGGTTACAAGCTACCTCTCAGATGACCTTCCAGAATATAATAAGCTTAGAGATGATTTTGGCAGGAAAAGGGAGAGTATGTAAAATACTCCCAGACACCATGACATGCTGTACCTATATTCCAGATAATACAGGCCCTAATGGTAAAGTAACGTTGGCAATAGAAAAGTTAAAGAGTTTGTCCAACGAGCTGAAACGGAATTCTGGGGCCACAGGTCCATGGGAAAGATGGTTTGGATGGATGACTGGACGGCAAGGTGCTCTGGCCCAAATAGGTGTTGCCATTTTAATAACGATAATCATCCTCGCTCTTCTTGTTTGTTGTGTGTTACCCTGTCTTAAGAAATGTCTACAAAAGACAGTTGATCAGACAATCGACCAGACCACCCCGACCTTCCTTCACCAAGAGATTGACGACATAGACCGTGATACACCACATACACCCTTACAGTCCCACCGCATTAATTCAACAGCTACTTCCTCTTAAGGACATTCAGGGATAGCGTCTGTCTCTACGGGCAGAAGTCTGTCGCAGAAGAAGTAGTGGACAAGCTGCTACGGGTTACCCGCGCAGTGAAGTGTTCGAGGCCTGTTCAGACAGATGTGCAAGATAGCCTTTTGTTATTTTTCTATAGGGACAGTATTAGAGTTAGAGATAGTAGTTGTTAGTAAAATAGCCATTTTTAGGGGGGACTGTTATGGACAGAAGAAATAAAATGGCTATTTACTAACGTCTATTTATTCTGTGTTCACTATGTTAAAACTGGCTGCTAGAGTAAATATTCCCTTCCCCCCCCTACAATGTGTTCAGTCACTATTTTCTCTACAAATTCCTCCCATCCTGTTAGCCTCCCCACCATCGAGCAAGCCTCATGTAACAAATTCCTGTGTTAAAAGAACATCTTCCTTTATTAAACTCCTCCCCCACTTCCTTTGTGCAAAGTAACAGCTATGTGCAACATGTAACAAAATAGAGAATCACTGTTAAAGTAACTACTACTCACTTCCCCCCTCCCATCGTGTAACCAAGATGGAGCTGGAATGTGGGTGGGAGAACTCTGTAATGACGACACTACATCCTGTAGGGGGGGTTTAGACAAGACCCCTTAGACTGTTAACCAATTGATGAATGTATACTGTATGTTAACTGTGACTCTGTACATGACGTATTTCTGCTTTAAAAGGGAATTGCACCCCCATGAATAAAGGCACTCTGGAGTTCTTCATAAACCTGCAATGTGTCCGGTGTGATTTACTTCCAGAAGACATGCGCACAATCAATTTAGAAAGGAGTAGATAGACAGATAATCAAAGTTTTCTTTGGTATCTAAATCACCAGGGCATGGTATAAAAAAGTGGGCATATATCTGATGCAGATGGCAATACACAATGCATTTGTCATTTTCAAAAAGGCAAATGCTGGACTGAATATCACTTTTCTTTCGTTCCAGTTTAACCTAATTTCTGGGCTACTTGAGTGCCACACAAGGAGACTAGCAGAAGAATGGAGGCAGGTCACTTCTGCTTTAGGATTTCACCAACCCCTAAAAAACAAAACCCCCAGAAAAGGTGCAGGGTGTGTTACAAGAAGTGCGTAAGAGCTGAGACCAGCTATTACTGCCCTGATTGCCCCTCTCAGCCCGGCCTATGTATTGGCCACTGTTTTAAAAATTTTCACACCCAGGCCAAATAAGTAGACCAGTTTTAGGGTGTGATTTTTAGTCATCTGTCTGATTGGTTACCGAAGCTTGGCTTTGTCTCCCGTTCATCCTGTCTTCTCTGATCCTTGACCTCGGCTTGTCCTATCGTTGTTCCGTTTCTCTTTACTCCTTTGACCTCGGCTTGTACCTTGACAATGCTCTGCTTGTATAGCCCGGCCATTCTAAGGACTGGTATTACAAGTTTCTCTCTCTGTGTTCTCTCTATTTGTGGTCTGTCTGTGTTTTGGTTTCGGAATCCATGACAGCTTTGCCCGGGATGCAGATTACTGGGTACTATCCCCGGATAAGTTTACCCCAACTATTCCCCCTTTTCACAGCAAATAGTATGCACTTGCTCATAATTTGAATTGATGAGCTGCTTATACTTAAAAATATATGTGGCCTTTGAGAGGTAATTTGCAGTCCTGAGCTGCTAAAATGAGACTTGGGCCCAGCATCCACTTTTGAAAAATTTGGAAGTGGTGTGTCTCCAATGTGCCCCTTCAACATCCACATAACCCTGAGAAAGGTACACATGGGGGTATCGTTGCACTAAGATGACATAGCTGAGCAACATATTAGGTGTTATACTGCCGTAGCACACATAAGGATAACAAAATAATATACAGTAATATCTCCAAGTGTGTGTCAAAAAGGCAGAAAAAATGCTAATTGCAACTAGACTTGGTACAAACTAACAAAAAAATGATCCTACACTAAGGTTTAGAATATACCTTTTGAAATACCCTGTGGTGTCTACTTTACGAAATGGTAGGCCTTTGTGGGGTAGTTTGAATTTAAAACCTGCTAAGATGCTTGGAAATTGCACATAGGCCCAGCGTCAAAATTCAAAGTTCGGTAAAAACTGATATGGCTTGGTCTCCTATATGGCACAGTAGCTTCATGAAATAGTGCCAAAGACATATAATGGGGGTGTCCTTTTACTCAGAAGACTTAGCTGAGCATAACGTGGGGGGTTTGAACTTAGTGGCACATGTGAAATATACAAAATGCCCAGTAAAAATGCAATCCATATGTAAAAAACGCACAAAATTATTTTTTACCACATACTTTGGAATCTATTGATGAAAAAATGGGGGCATGTTAAGGCACAATATGCACCTTATGAGATACCCTGGGGTGTCTACTTTTACAAATGGTAGGCCTTTGTGGGGGTTTTTTGAACAGTCAAACTGTTATAATACCCCAAATAGAAGCATAGGCTCATTAAATCCGTCTCTCAAAATTCTACTGTGATTACTGAAAAGGACAGGTCTCCTATATGGCACTGTAGCTTCACGAAATAGTGCCAGACATACAATGGGGGTGTCATTTTACTCAGCAGATGTAACTGAACACAAAATAAAACTTTGTACAGTAATAGCACACACCAACTTTACAAAACACACACAAGAAGTGCTTTGTTATAAGTTTGTGTGCCAAAAACAAAAAACAAAAAAAAAAACACAATTTTACTCCAATATTTAGCAGAGGTTGGCGGTGAAATGGCTACGTAGAAAGTGTCAATACAACCTTATGTAAATAGCCTGTGATGTCTACTTTATATAAATATATACTTTTGTGTGGCAATTTTGTTTTCTTTTATGGCTATTAAGCTTACAAGACAAACATACCAAATTCTAAAATCGCTCCACATTAAAAGTTTATTTTACTCATTGTGCTTTGTGACCTGTAACTACCAAAAAAAAAAACTTAAAATCCCAGACACATTATATATTCTGTAAATCAGAACAACTAAATGAATTTATTGTTTTATTACTTACCTTAACCTGCACTAATTATGCACACATTATTATTGCAAAAACTGTAAAAAAAAAAAACCACAAAATGTTTTTTTGTTTTTTTGCATATTTCTGTATTTTTTTTATAATAAATAAGCATTTATATATATATATATATATATATATATATATGTTACATCAAATTAAAGCCCTTTCTGTCCTTTAAAAAATGATACATAATATGTGTCGGTGCAATAAATTAGTAAAATGCAAACTGCAGTTGAACGCAAACAGCAAAAAATGCTGTTGTCATTAAGTGACAGACAAGCTTCTGAAGCTCTGTCCTTAAGGGGTTAAGTGGCTAATCAGGACAAAAAAAAAATATTTACAGAGCAAAGATAACTCAGTGAATTAATAACATCAATTATGTAGTCAAACAATGCAATGTTAATAAGTAATACAGTTGTGACACTAAAATCCATACTTCTAAAATGGTAATTTTGAGCAGAATCCTAAATTTGCTAAATATAGGCCAGAATAACTGAATATGACCCACTCTGAAACTCAGCTATATTCCCAACTTAGCTATTGTGGCCTAAATTTAGAAACTGTGGCTTCCAGGTCACCACAACTTACTGTTTAGTAAATATAGACCCTAGTTTTGCATGAATTCTATGATATATTATTCTAAATAAGAAGTTATATTTTTGCTATTATAACCTCTTCCTGAGCTTAAAATTGAGGTGGTGATCTGTACTCACCTGGCCTCTTACCACATAACAAATTATATTCGTAAGTTAAATGAGGTCTGTGATGTTTATGACATGTATATGAATTCATATAGAATTTAGCCTTGTTTGGTAGGAAATGTGGACAGCGTCTAAAATCAGAACATGGAGAATTGCCAATGACAACAAAATGTTGTGTTTTGCAGAACTATTAAGGGAACAGCAATGTCTAACAAGAATCCTCATACACAAGGCACATTGGTGTTGAAATCAGCAAGCTTAAAAATGGCAACCTTTTGTGCACTTATTCACAAAAAAAAAAAAAAGCAGAAATAGCCCTGAAATAGGAACTATAAAGTGTGCCCTGGATATATCCAAAAAGGGGGTAACTCTGAATATACACTTGCAAAGAAAAAGAAAGATCCTAGGACAAAATGTCCAGGATACACAGGTTGGATATATCAGAGAGGACTGTTACTAATAAAAACCATACATTTTAATCATAAACATAAACAAAAATTAATAAATAAAAAAACACACACACATAACCCCATAAAGAGGAAAAAATAAATAAAGCTCAAAGGGCTAGAAAGGGAAAATCAAATAGAAGGGCAAAATCAGAGGTTAATTGCTCCTATGTGGCATCTACACCATATAAGAATGATTTATAAAGCCTGTAATGTCTACTAAATAGAACTCCCTAATGCACAATTTCTCAATAATAGAGTCCTAAAAGGAGTAATATCTGCACTATAAAGACATAGGCTAGATCTGTAAACACTCTGGTCCCAAATGTAACAAAACTCAAGGATTAGTAACACTATAGGTATATAGTGATCGGGTACAGGTTAACAGCTATTGGGAAAGAGTTCCCCCTACACTGTTACACATATTAGCCAAAGCCTATCCACTGCTAATCCTATATGTAAAGTTATAAAATCATAGGAGAGGTTAAGTCCCTTACAGAGCTATGTTTAATAACGGCTTAAATTCCCCATAAAATAAACCACTAAATAAACACCCCAAAAAAAAGGGAGTGCTGAAAATAAAGGTGATGTGAATTTTAAAAAATCATCCTAAAGCGTTTCGGCGCTTAAACGAGCGCCTTTCTCAAAGGCTATCAATGAGGACACGGACCTGAGCGTATCTTAATACCCAGAGCATTTTAGTGGAGAACCAATCCACTGTGCAATAGGCGGCGTTTCTTTTTCCTGTGGGGGCGCTATGGTGGCCAGCTCTTAGCGTATTCCCTGCCTTTGAGGCAGATACCCCCTGGGATATGTGTACTACTGGTTGAGAAACAAGGGTGGAAGAGATGGTTCCACTTTAAAGGACCACTATAGTGCCAGGAAAACATACTCGTTTTCCTGGCACTATAGTGCCCTGAGGGTGCCCCCACCCTCAGGGTCCCCCTCCCCCCCGGCTCCAGGGAGAGGAAGGGGTTAAAAACCTACCTTTTCTCCAGCGCCGGGCGGGGAGCTCTCCTCCTCCTCTCCGATCGTCCCTTTCGGCTGAATGCGCACGCGCGGCAAGAGCTGCGCGCGCATTCAGCCGGTCTCATAGGAAAGCATTCATCATGCTTTCCTATGGACGCTTGCGTGATCTCATTGAGATTTTCACAGTGAGACTCACGCAAGCGCCTCTAGTGGCTGTCAATGAGACAGCCACTAGAGGATTTGGAGGCTGAATTAACCCTAACATAAACATAGCAGTTTCTCTGAAACTGCTATGTTTATTTAAAAAAGGGTTAACCCTAGCTGGACCTGGCATGCAGACCACTTAATTAAGTTGAAGTGGTCTGGGTGCCTAGAGTGGTCCTTTAACTAACTTTAAATGGACTGAGTAGCCAGACATTAAGCCACCATAATTCAAAGTGGAACCATTGACACATTAGGGTCTTTTGTCCAGGTTGTGCTACCCAACAGGGCTTATAGGAAATACAGTAGATAGACAGCAAATAGAAAGAGCAATGCTCGACAGTGCCACTAGCTTGTTTTTGCCATACTTACCATAATTTTCTTTTTCTGGCTATTATTCATGGCAGCATCACTTATGGGTAGCTCCGCCCTCAGGACCAGAACAGGACAGGAAATAGAATTCAAATGAAACCAGGTGTAAAAAGGGTCCCATCTCCCTTCACACACCAGTCAATTTTTAAGCTAGTAACTCACGGTGGTAACTTGATACTGCCATGAATAATAGCCAGGAAAAGAAAATTACGGTAAGTATGGTTTAAATTTTCCTTATTCCTGGCTAATCATAGCAGCATCACTTATAAATAATACTTATTTGGGTATTACCCATAAGTATTTAAAATTGTGAACAGAAGACAAAACCCCTCTTCCAAAAGTAGTAGATGAGGAGGCCAGATCCAATTTGTAATACTCTCCCTCCCAGAACCTCCCACCCCCTGGACAGCTCACTAAGAATGCAGCTTCACAATGAATGTAAAATGGATGCTGTCCAGGAGGTGGGAGGGTCTGGGAGGGAGGGTCTGCTGCTGATTGGCTGGAATGTGTCTGCTGACTGTGAGGTACAGGGTCAAAGTTTACTCAATGATGAGTCCGCGGTGAACCGTTCGGGACATCACTAATGGTGAATATAAATGTTTTTTGTTTTATTTCCACTGGGGGCATTAGACTAATCACACCAACATTAAAAATAAGTATATTAATTTTTAAATTAAGAGTGTTACTATAAAGTTTAAACAGACCAAGTTCAATTCTCTGCCACTAAATAGTTCTAATTTCTGTTTCTGTTTATGCTGTCCTAGACACACATCCCCAGACTGACTCACACAGCCAACAATATAAAAAATAAAAAATAAATTTAAAACTTTTTTTTGCATTCATTAAGCTAAATTATACGTGCTACGGGTGTATGTCATGTATTGTGACAAATATACCGATATTTTTTACAATCGGTATGAGATTCGTCATTTAATCATTTAATGATTTTGAAAAGTATAAGATGTATCAATAAATATTTATTATTTTTAAATGTGGCTAACTCAATAAAATGTGAATTACAGCTTTGTCAATTAGCTGTGGGCAGCTGCAGCAGCAATCTGTGCTGTTCTGGGACTAACACAAAAATATACGATTAGGAACACTACAATAATTTTCTGTTGTGTATAACGTACATAACTGAACTGCCACTTCTGTGGATTTCACGCTAGTGAATAAAACATTAAAAATCACCTACAACTCGTGAAAACCTTTTGTCATAAGATGCTCTGCTTTCTTTTAAAATTCTATTAAAGATTTAGCAAATTACATCACAATTCTGTCCAGACAAGGTTAAGTCAGCACAAACATGGCATATGAAGAGGAGAAATAGAAGCTTTGTTTAATTTCTCCTATTTTCTTTATACTTTCTCTATGTTGACTAACAGGGAGATAAAATAGAAGTGCCCTTCTGCGGAGTAAAGACTGGTTGATTTCTAGGTTTCACACCTCGCAAATACAATAATTGTTAAATATTACATTATTATCACAACATACAATATGTCACAATATTTAATATCACAACATTAAAAATCCTGGCAAGTGACATTTCCCATTTACGTAAATAATGAACACATTCCATTTGGCATTGCCACACTACTTGTATGCACTATAATACAACATGGCCATTATGATTTTTGCTGAAAACGTGGCATAGGAAATCTAGCTCACAAGTCGTTCACGAAGGGAGAGGGAAGCCAGAACAGAAGAGGGAAAAAGAGTGAATGCGATGGCATAGAACAGAGGAACATGCATGAAGGGAGAAACTATTGCTGTTTAGCACAAAACAAAATTTAAAAAGTCACACGCAATGAAGTCCGTTTCCGATTACAGAGCTGATGATGTCACATATCAAGCTTAATTCAGAGACGGATTACACATTTCTGATAAACAGTGGGCATCTATTTAATTGTATTCTACTTCAGAATTAGAGAGCCACAACGTTTCATTCATTATTAACATTCATTTTAATTGAGAATGCCAATATAAAATAATTTTTACATTATGTAAACATAAAAATATAAATACATTTCACAATTATAAATGTCAATCTTCAAGGTAACACTGTGAAAATATTGGTAATAAAATATAAACAGCAAACCGCAAAATATGGCAAACGGTTAATGTGTTAAGGTTCCTGATTCTTTTCTTCTTTATGATTTACACTGACATCACTCACAAGCTCTTTGAGACGTGATAAATGAAGCATCGCCCTTAAAAAGAAAACAAAATCCTTTAGAAAAGTTATATTTAATTTCTATCAGTGGAAAAAGGCACGTTAGAATGAAAAAAAAAAAAAAAAAATTAATCGACATGCCTCTATTCATGAAAGTAATTGTAAACTAATGACAATCTGGAATTCACTAAGAAGACTTACCATGGAAAACATATGATGTCGCTATATAGATAGTAGGGATCGACCGATTATCGGTTTTACCGATATAAATCGGCCGATATTCGGTATTTTCAACAATATCGGTATCGGCCAATTCAAATACCAATATTGCCGATAAAACCCGGCGGTCCTGGGAGGGCAGGCAGCAAGCATTTACTCACCTCCCAGCAGCTCCCCAGTGCAACTCTCGCGCAGCACGCTGGCCGCGAGACTTACACTGGGGAGCTGGAGGAGCTGCTGGGAGGTGAGTAAACGCTTGCTCTCCGCCCCCCCCCCAGTTCAGCCAATGCCACTGGACCACCAGGGAATGCTATATCCCCCCTCCCTGGCCAGGCAACAAGCAGGGAGGGGGGGGGGCAACAAAAATAAATAAATAATTAAATATAAAAAAATTATAATTTAATAAAAAATGCACACACACACCCCCCATTATATCCACATACACTACACAAACACACTGTATATAATGCAGTGTGTTTGTATAGTGTGTTTATATAATGGACAATACACAAACACACTGCATTATTTACACAAACTATACAAACACACACACTCCAGTATATACACATACACTATACAAACACACTGTGTATATAATGCAGTGTGTGTATATAATGCAGTGTGTTTGTGTAGTGTGTTTATATAATGCACACTACACACACACTGCATCCACAACGCACAAACACACACACACACACACACTGCACAAACACACACTGCACAAACACACACACACACACACACACACACACACTGCACAAACACACACAGCCTCCCCTGTCTAAACACACTGCATCCACTACACGTGGCATGTATATTTTGTGCATTTACCTTTAGAAATAGTTTTTATTTCCAAAATGGTAAATGTACAGAATATCTGCAATTTATACCGGCTATCGGCCTGAAAGTTCACAGAATATCGGTATTGGTATCAGCTCTAAAAAAAAAAAAAAAAAAATCAATATAGGCCGATCCCTAATAGATAACATGATTACATCTAGAGCTTAGACAGAACACCAGCAACTATATAAGTAACAATGTTTGTTCTACTTTGTCGACAATGCAGGTTATCTGTCAGCATTGAAATGCACACTTAAATTATTTTTGCCACTGCAAATTCTACAAGATTATCGTTTTGTTTATTTACAATGAACCCATCTTAGAAGACATCAATATTCATCCCTCTTTAGTGTATGAAAACACCACTCATAGAGAAGCATGAAATCAGGGACTATAGTGAGTGAGCTGGGGAAACATTCCTGGCTGTTTGAACTACAAATCCCATGATTTGCCATCTATTTAATGCAAAGAATTCTGGTAATTCTAGGCCAGGTCACCATGGCGATTAGAAATTTAGTCCTGGAGCCTGGGTGTTTGTCATCCTTTCAGTTGAGGCAGGTAGCTAAGGGAGCAAGGAGGCGGGCGGCTCAGGGAGCAGTAATTTTCCTGCAGTTCTTGCTCTGCTACCTCGCATGCTGTATAGTGATCCTGGGAGAAAAGGCTGTGCTTACAATGAAAAGCTTAGAGGGATAGGATGGACACCAAAACCACTACATTAAGCTGTAGTGATTCTGATGACTATAGTGTCCCTTTAATAATTGTAATTTTGTCGTTGAAAATTAAACTAAAAAAACTGGCCCCAAACTTTTTTAGCTAGCTCTAAGAGTCCAAGCAAATTTATCAAGGCCATCCACATCTGGGCGGCAGATTAAGAGATGTTTGCACCAAGGGGAATTATTAAAAATTCTGATTGCTCTCTGGATGAGATTTGAAGTGATTTAGGAAACCGGAGTGTCCCTTTGATCAATCAAACACAATAAAGCAAACACCTTTGCAAATGCTACCCTTGTGGTGAACAATTAAGACATTAAAGTTCTTATAATTTTGCCCTTAAAATGGTTTTTTATTTTTTTAAAAGTGGTTTATTCACTTAATTACAAATAATACCGACATTAAAATACACATTTCAAAACATAGGGAAAAGGATTCACACAAGGAGAGAGAAATTCAGCAAATATACAGTCAATGCCAAACTGAAATGTTTTCTGAACATTGTTTATTTTGGATGGGGTGGACAATCAGATACTTTGTGCTTCTACACTACCATCTGCTCACCTTGTGGGCAACATCATTCTGTTGGATTTATTTTATGTTACATTCAGTTAGGAACTCATTTTGGACTGCATTGATCACTAGTAAAATAATAGGAATCCATGTGGAAAAAAAGCTTTAAAAAGGAGTCTAAAATCTGACTGCTTGAACAGAGCCATCCACAAAGCAAGCTGCTCACTAGTCATATTGTCCACAATCGGTGTGGTTTAGGAGGAACATATAGCTCTCACAAAATTCAGCTGTATGCAGTAACAGAGCCACATTTTTTATTCAGAGGCAGACATAAAAAATATTTAATATACCTTAACAGAGCTTCAAGACATACTGGTGACAAAATTTCACATTGCTTATAGGGATATTCTAAGCACCAACACAGCTTCAGCTTAATGTGGCATTTTAGTAGATTGATCATGCTCCTGGTGTCTCACTGTTCAATTCCTTGCAATTTAGGCGTTAACTCAATTTTGTTTCTGATAATGCAGCGTAAACCACACCGCCCCTGGCTGACACAAGCTATATTGAAAAATGGTTTGACAGCAAAATGTGTTAACTTTAGAGGTTTTCTATCTCCTGTTCTCCGAATTGAACATTAGTCATACACAGGAAACTCCTGTAGGCCATTAACATAGCTGGCATATTAGCTCTCCAATGTATCCCTATGGGATTGGATGAGATCATCTTTACTGATGAGATGGAACGCATTTGTGGAGACCAGAGCAGCGAGTGCTGAAAAGTAAGATATTCATCCCATCACATGGTAGGGGGACATTACAATAGGTAGCAGGACACTACATATTTTTCATTCCTAATTCTACGTTCCTGTATGCTAAAGTTGTTTTGGTGCTTTGCTACATAAGTTGGCTGATCCATTATCAGAGGTCATGTAGTAGATGAAAGCTTGCAACATTTAGGCCGCAGTAGTTACATGGGTGTTTGAATTCTGAGCTCTGAGATACTGTGATAAACTTATGCTACAAAAAAAAAGAATAATTAACAATGTTCTCAAAGCTCTTAATACATTAAACAAAGTGTTACTTACTTCTGAAGAGATTTATTTACCGGAAACATCTCTTGGTCAAAGTGCAGTAATTCAGAATTAGCTTGTTTGCAGGTCTAAAATTAAACAGAGTTAGTTTTTTTTTGTGTACTGAAGCTGATTCTGAAGTCAAAATTAATAAAATGGTCCCTCCCACATCTAGCAAGTTTAGACATATTAACCTGTCACAGAACAAAACCAAACCTATCCTACAAACCTTTTCAAAGTTACACTAGAAAGGTGTTGCTTTGTTTTTTTTTGTAGATGCAGCCACCCTTGCTTTAGGCCTTAGATCCACACTTCAGCCAGCCTTGTGTGGATCTAAGGCCTAAAGCACATTGAAGTCATCAGTTCCCTCACATTTTATGTTCTCCCCAATGTGCATGAATACAAATGGTGTACTCTCTAGCAATACTGCTAAGACGATGGCAATGCAATGGAGTAACACTATAGTGTTAGGAATACAAACGTATTTCCAACACTATAGTGCTGGAGTGGCTATTTAGGTAAGAGGCCCACCTTAGATTGCAGTTTTACTCACCTTTTCTCTAATGCCAAGTCAGTCTCGACCATGGACTAGATCATTAATCTTGATAATCTCACCCAATCTAATGCTTTCTTATGGAAAAGCTTTGGAAGGCTATTGCACATGCACTGCGCCAATCAGCATCTCCTCATAGAGGTGCATTGAATCAATGCACATCTATGGGTAACTTTCAGTGTCCCCATGCAGAGCGTGGAGATGCGGAACATAGGTGCTACACACTGTTCAGCACTGAGATAAGAAGCACCTCTAGTGGTCATCACTCAGAGACTAGAGGTATTACTAGGCAGCAATATAAACACTTCCTTTTTTTCTGAAAAGGCAGTGTTTACATTGAAAAGCCTGCTGGGACAGGCTATAGACACCAAAACACACTTTAAAATGGAGATATATGCATTATTTTCTTTCACATTTCCATTCTTATTTCTTAGTAAGAGATAATGCCAACAGCTAGAGGGGTTATATACTAATGAGATTTTCCTCTTAGGCTCCCTTTATGGTTTCATTTAGCCAGTTTGTATTTCATTCTTTTTTAGCCTTGGAGTAATTATGTGGCAGATACATATTTAACCCCTTTAAGGACTGAGCCAAATGTACACGCTGTGATCAAAACAAAACGTAAAGAAAACCTTGAATTTGCGCTATAAGTCTATTCAGGCGTAATTCGCCACTTTCATATTAAATGCACCCACACTTATTATATATCATTTTATTCAGGGGAAAAAGGGCTTTCATTAAACATCAAATATTTAGGTATGAAACATAATTTAATATGAATAAAGTATTAAATAATGGGAGAAAATAAGAATTGAAAATTTTTTTTAGTTCTACATGACATTTTAACTGTGAATGTCATAATACTTTTTGCTTTTACTGCAATAAAATACACATTTGTATTCAGCGATGTCTCACGTGTAAAACAGTACCCCCTATGTACAGGTTTTATGGTGTTTTGGAAAGTTACAGGGTCAAATATAGCATGTTAAATTTTTCATTTTTTTCACATTGAAATTCGCCAGATTTGTTATGTTGCCTTTGAGACCGTATAGTAGCCAAGGAATGAGAATTACCCCCATGATGGCATACCATTTGCAATACCTTGGGTTGTCTACTATTGCAAATGGTATGCCATTATTGAGGTAATTTTCATTACTGGGCTACCATACGGTCTCAATGGTAACGTAACCAATCTCGCGACTGTCAATGTGAAAAAACTGAAACGCAAGCCTTATATTTGACTCTGTAACTTTTGAAAACACCATAGAACCTGTACATGAGAGGTACTGTTATACTCAGGAGACTTCGCTGAATACAACTATTAGTGTTTCAAAACAGTAAAACGTATCACAACATCGTCCGTGTAAGTGCCATTTGTGTGTGAAAAATGCAAAAAAAAAAAAAATTCACTTTCACTGACGATATCATTGTTGTAATACATTTTACTGTTTTGAAACACTAATATTTGTGTTCAGGGAAGTCTTTCGAGTAAAACAGTAACCCCCATGTACAGGTTTTATGGTGTCTTGGAAAGTTACAGTGTAAAATATATTGCTAGCAAATGAAATTCCCAGGACTTTTGTCCTGGGTTGTCAGGCAGGTCCCGCACATACACACATACATACACACACACACCTATATATAAATAAAATATAAATATATATATATATAAATAATTTCTTTCTACATGTATTTTGATATCTGTATAGATCTATTAATTTTAAAATACAGTTAGAACGAAAGTACACACACATTTTATTTTTTATAATTTTTTTACGTATTTACATATTTTATATTAAATATATATATATATATAATGATAATTATATATATTTAATCAATATCATTCTACGTGTACTTTGATATTAATATATATATTAAAATACACTTAGACTGTGTATGTGTATTTATGTACGTATATATATATATATATATATACACAGATCATATATATAATATATATATATATATATATATATATATATATATATATATGATCTAAGTATATATAATTTGATTTTACACGGTTTTAACTTTTTTTTATTTTTTATTTTTTTTACACAGACAGCAGGGGGAGTACCTGTCATTCCAGGCACTCCCCCTGCTGGCACTGCCTTGGACGGCTATGCTGTCCATGTGATCGCGAGGTCCTCACAAGGACGTCGTGATCACATGGCCCGGGGGGGGGAGGCGGAGAGGAAGGAGGGGGACTCCCTGGGCTCCCGTGGGATAGCCGGCAACCGGGTAAGTACCCTGGATGGCGGGGACATGCTATGTCGCCCGCCGGCGTTTAGAGCCAGTTCCCTAAGGACGGCATAGCACACGCACCGTCCTTAAGGGGCAGTAAGTCCAAAGACACTTTGTTGATGGTTTCTAACACTTACATTTTTAACTTCTTTCCCCTGCTCAGCAGGTTTACCCTGGCTGAAATTCTGCTGAAATGTCTGAAGATTGAACAACATATGTTTCAGAGCCTCCACAGGACCATGGTGATTACCACCAGAGAATTTGCTTGCCTGAAAGTCACATAAAAAAATTATTTGTAAAGAAGACATAGGACTAAAAGTTTAAATAAATACATTAAAAGAAATATAGGTGTCAAATTCCTCATGCCCCCAATGATCTACAGGGACACAATATGATGCCCACAAACATCTGTAGTGTCAGGGTTACCTAGACAAGAAATCTCTGCATGACTGAATCAGATAAATAATGTCCTACTTATTTAATAAACCACTGAGCAGCCAGTAAGTTAGCTAAGGGGATAAAGCTCCAGTTGCAGTTTCTCGAGTTCAATACCCAGCAACATCAATAAACCAAGTATATGTTGGGTAATAATGGCCTCTTAATCCCAGGACACATTCTAAAATTAGCGAAAAGACAAATCTAGCTTTGCTAGTGGAATACATTGTTATTCTTTTTTATTAACTACATTCTATCTCATGCACTAGAAAGACCTCTTGACTGGCTGTATATTTGTACATTAATGAAACATTTGTTATGAACAATAAGAATACTGTCCTTCTATAGTAGACTTCATTCCTTACGGAGATGTAATAGCAATGCATTTTACAGTAGCTCATGTAATATTAATTATGCACACCACTTGTAGCAAAATATCCCCGTACAAGGTCAGTTATGATATAAACAGCTCTTATATCTTTGACTGTATATAAATTGGCAATAATAATAATAGTAAACGTAAACATGCATTTGTCATGATACAAGTTGCATTCTTGTTTAAACACACGTTGATTTTTAACTTAGAATATCAATGATGGTCTTTCACTGCAGTCAGACGTATACGGTTTTACTCTAAATACAGTAGACAGGGCTCACAATTTTCACTAATAGATATTCCCCCCGAATTGTGAACACTGGCTAGTAGCATAGGACTACACATTTTAAGCCATGATATAGAGATCCAAAGTTAACAACTACAGCTTATTTTTTTGTTCTGGTGAGTATAATCATTTCCTTCAGGTGTTTTGCAGTAAACACTGTCTTTTCAGAGAAAATGCAGTGTTTACATTACAGCCCAGGGATAGCCCCACTGGCCACTCCTCATATGGCTACTAGAGGTGCTTCATGGGGCAATGCCATTCAGTGTCCCCACCCTCTGCATGGAGACACTAAAAACTTTCCTCATAGAGTTGCATGGATTCAATGCATCTCTATGAGGAGATGCTGATTGGCCAGGACTGTGTTTGGCTTGTGCTGGCTCTGCCCCTGATCAGTCTCAGCCAATTCAATAAAAAAAAAAAAAAAAAAAAACACAAACAATAAAAGTGCTCTGTGCTATAAGGCGCTTAAAATTATTTAAAGTGTATATAATTAGATAGAAAACCAGCTTCATCACATCAGTAGGAACCCCCCACCCCACTTCAATACAATATACGTTCTGTAATGGTGGTGCAGTAGACATTGCTTACCTAGATTTCAGTAAGGCTTTTGACACTGTTGCACATAGAAGGCTTATCAATAAACTGCAATCTTTAAGTTTGGATTCCAATATTGTTGAATGGGTAAGGCAGTGGCTGAGTGACAGGCAACAGAGGGTTGTAGTTAATGGAATATATTCGAAGCTTGGACTTGTCACCAGTGGGGTACCTCAGGGATCTGTACTTGGACCCATTCTCTTTAATATTTTTATTAGTGATATTGCAGAAGGTCTTGATGGTAAGGTATGTCTTTTTGCTGATGATACTAAGATATGTAACAGGGTTGATGTTCCAGGAGGGATAAGCCAAATGGCAAATGATTTAGGTAAACTAGAAAAATGGTCAGAATTGTGGCAACTGACATTTAATGTGGATAAGTGCAAGATAATGCATCTTGGACGTAAAACCCCAAGGGCAGAGTACAGAATATTTGATAGAGTTCTAACCTCAACAAATGAGGAAAGGGATTTAGGGGTGATTATTTCTGATGACTTAAAGGTAGGCAGACAATGTAATAGAGCAGCAGGAAATGATAGCAGAATGCTTGGTTGTATAGGGAGCGGTATTAGCAGTAGAAAGAGGGAAGTGCTCATGCAATTGTACAGAACGCTAGTGAGACCTCACTTGGAGTATTGTACACAGTACTGGAGACCGTATGTCCAGAAGGATATTTATACTTTAGAGAGAGTTCAGAGAAGGGCTACTAAACTGGTTCATGGATTGCAGGATAAAACTTACAAGGAAAGGTTAAAGGAACTTAACATGTATAGCTTGGAGGAAAGATGAAAGAGGGGATATGATGATAACATTTAAATACATAAAGGGAATCAACACAGTAAAGGAGGAGACTATATTGAAAAGAAGAAAAACTACCACAACAAGAGGACATAATCTTAAATTAGAGGGGCAAATGTTTAAAAATAATATCAGGAAGTATTATTTTACTGAGAGGGTAGTGGATGCATGGAATAGCTTTCCAGCTGAAGTGGTAGATGTTAACACAGTAAAGGAGTTTAAGCATGCGTGGGATAGGCATAAGGCTATCCTAACTATAAGATAAGGCCAGGGACTAATGAAAGTATTTTGAAAAGTGGGCAGACTAGATGGGCCGAATGGTTCTTATCTGCCGTCACATTCTATGTTTCTATGTTTCTATGTAATGCACAATGATGCCGCTATCAAGGAACAAATCACAAACAGCCAGCATGAATACTCCCACTCGAAAGAACGGTCGTGATTGGGTGTATCACGAGCGTTATCCACCTGTCAAATTACATTTGGAGTAATTTAAATCTGAATCAGCAGCAGTAGCATTACCAATTAAGAAAGCCGAATTTGATCGGCGAAACGTGTTTTAGACATTACACGACCAGGACTTTTTATGTATATACTTAATTTGTTTTATTTCAAATAAATTGTTAATTTTACTTTCACATATAGTCTGGTGGACCATCACTGCTGCAAAGAAGGATAGTGTCACTCTGAATAGCCACATCTATCTGTAAACTCAGAACCAAGTCAGAGGAACTTAACAAGGTGAGAAGCAACCTGCACTTTGTTATTTTAAATATATATTGAGGATTTCTGCACCAGGGTCAGCTTTGCCTCCCTGTCTCTCTTCCTTTATCTCCTTTTTGAGGAAATCACTTACTATGGACGTTTAGGGTGTGTGTCACCTAAAGTACACGCCAGTGGATGTGATTAGAGTCGGTCCTTAATAGGCCCTAAACCATGTGAGTACTTCCAATTAGATTTTTTTTTTTTTTGGCGGTATATTTTTAACTGTATTACACTATATCTCGTTGTAATTGTCCTTTCTAGGTATTTCAACTAACTCACTGCCTTAACCATGAGGGATAATGCACGTTATAATATTAGCATTTATTTGCTAAATAGTGTGTTTCTTCAGCCAATCCAATGATTTGCTATGAGCATCGGCATCAAGCAGGCAGATCAGGGGAAGGGCCAGCAGCAGAATGGAATAAAAGTAAGATTTTACTATATTTATGGGGGCCAGAGTAGCTAGATGGAGTTTTTAGCAATACATGTTTGTTCCTTGAAACTTCTGCAACAATTTTTAGGAATTTTGTGAAGTCAGCATGAAATTCCAGCTGATGGGTTGGATTTTACACAGTGTCAATGTCATATATGTTAAAAAGTGCATTACTTTTTATTCATACTATACAACATTTCACAGTGCATTAACATCTAGAAAAAAAATACATATACACATTTAAACTTAAATGGGACTTTTGGTACATAAAATATACAAATTAAAAATACTTACAGGACTTTGGCCATCTTTTTTAAGGCAATCATCAAGGAATTCTTCAACAAGATTCTGCCTTGAGGCAGACAGAACATTTTGATCATTGTCTTCACATAACACAGGAACAGGAGTTTTCCTAAAAGTAAAATGTTGGGTGTTACAACATATACTAATAAATTGTAACCGTTGTGTAAACTATTACTAATATCACTGTGGTTTCTTACAGGGGAAATGGAATCTTCTCCCATGATCTCTCTTGTTCAAGAATATCTTCTGTCCGAGGGCTTCTATCATTTTTTAAAGGGCTTGAAAATCTCTCATTTAGAAAATCTTTGGCATGTTCAGCCTTCTCCTGTGCGAAACCTGAAAGTTCATAAAAATATTTATTAAAAAAAAAAAAGTATACACACACACACACACTTTTGATCACCAACCTATATATATGGCCAATATAATTATGTATAAAGTGTCAAGCAACTGTTAGTGGATCATACAGAAATCTCAAAATAGGTAATGTAATTGTATAATTTGGAGTGTTCCTTAAACTCTTTATATTACTGGAATCCCATTTTGGCACTGAAAATGTTGGCTTAAAAATCTATTAAACTCATCATTATGTCAAAGCTTGGAGAGTTTCCTTGCTGCAGTACACGTCCGCCTCCTGTGATGTCATCATTATTGATAACTTGTGTTTAAACAATGCTTGTTATAGAGAAGCATTAGGACACACCAACAATGCCTCTCATACATTAAAACTAATACGTCTCTATGAGAAGCACTTGCATCCATTTAGAAATCCAGTTAAAAGCAAGTGAGGAAGGTGTTTCTAATAGAATCTATTTTAAAAACGGTTTATCTTAAAATTGGTAAGTTTATAAAATCAGCCTACAGAGACATGCAGTTAACTCCTAAAGGAGTGTCAATTTAATATTTTGCATGTCATACTGGAAGGATATAGAAAATACACAAACTCACAGAGTTGCTGGCAGGTTTTAAACCTACCTTAAGAAACACAAATATTAAACACATGTGAGAATGCACAAATACAGCAAATCTGGTTTTAAAATTTCATATGCACAACATTACTGACACGGCAAGTTAGGATCCATCATCTACCACTACCACTACCACTATACCCTACCACTGGCTGGCACACTAAAAGCTTAGGAGTAACTAGAAGGAAAAAGAAAATAAATACATACATGGTATAGGTGATACTGACATGGCAAGCACTTACTTTTTGATAGCATATTTAAATGGTTGTTAATATCCATACCAGACTGACGAGAAGTAATATTTTTATACACAAAGTCAGTTGGGGCAATGTTAGAATCTTTATTATCCTGATTTGTATCATTTAGTGGTACATGAAGGCTGCGGGACCGGCCCAGAGGTACTGATCCATATAACCTCCTGTAGGTCTGTAGACGAGGACAAGTTTCTAATGACTGGTATAAATTACTTGTAGATTCACTGTCGGAGTCAGAGAGCAGGCCATGGTGTTTTAACCAGACCGGATATTTAGCATCAGGAACACTAGTGAGTCCAGACACACTCAGTTCAGACTTCTGGCTAGTTAACCACCTTGGATAACTATTTGGCAATGTAGACTCTTTTAAAAATGTGCTTTGATCATTTAATACAGGTTTATTTTCAATGTCCTCCACTCCATAAGAAATATATCTGTCTCTTCTACTTTCTTTGTGTATTCCTTTTGGAAACTTGGAAGGCTGGAGATCCAGAATATTAAGCTTAGGTAATCTATTTGACGGTGAAGATAGAGGCATTTGCTTTTTCCAAGAAGAAACATGTTGCTTCCTACTAGTTCTACTATATTTTTGTCCACGGAATGACGAATGAGACAAAGGCAATGATCCATCAGAAGGAAAACTCAGAAGATCATCTGTGGTAAGGCTGAGCAGGTCTGAGTCTCTAACAACAGGTCTTCTTATGGTGGATGGAGGCTTACTGCCCACTCTGGGATTTGCTATAGTTTGAAAGAAACCATATACAATTATTGTAATTAGTAGTTATTTCAAATACAAAAGGCATAAAATAAACATACACACTCAAAACAAATAGAATTAATATTCCTTAAATAAACACTTTTTACCACATAACTTCAGCTCATATAAGTTATGTGGGCAGGAGTGATAAGTAAGAATATAGATACAATGTGCTAAATCAGATGCTCATACTGTTGCCAATCCGTAAAAATATTTTTCTTTATTGGTTTCATATAAAAATATTCCTTTCTTTGATGAAAAAGAGTATATTGGCACTCAGACTCACACAGAGGTATAAAGGACTCTGTACACTGCAATCAACGTATTTGTATAAACAAACGTACTTCCGCAAGCAAGGGGCCGGAATGTCCATGCACATTCTTACCTTTAGGGATTAAACATATTGGCTCCTACTGGAATTATAGCTAGGGTAGAGATTACCTACTCCCTTAGCCATGCCAAGTTATAAAGTGGCTGTGATAAGCCGAGAGCAGTCAGCTGAAACTCAGCCAATCAACAAGTTCCATTGTTGGTCTTCTTGGGACTCTAATTTCTGGGGACTCATTTAGCATTAAAACATTAAAAATGGTTTAACATTGAATGGAAGGACAGCGCCAGGGACACCAGACAATACAAGGACTTCGATCAGTTAAAGCACTTAGAGGGTCTACAGTGTGCCTTTATGCACATTGTCATAAAAAGAAATATATGTAACAGAGGATTTTCAAAATATTGCTTGAGCTAAAACATAATAAAACAGTGCCTGCAGCACACACAGAACATGCAATATTTATTAATTGTGATAAGGGAGTCTAAAATGTGTTTATATATTTTATACAGGTTTGGCTCAGCTCAACGCACATTTGTTTCAAATATAAAATAAATTTTTTTTTTTTTAAAAAGAGCGCTCAGAACATTATCAAATTCTACCTTGCAATAAAAAAGCAGCACCTATAAAGTGCAAAAAGTTTCTGTAACTATTAGCTAATCCCTAGATGTGCACAACCTCATTTACTTCTTTTAAAAACTGCGATATCAAAAGTCAAATTATCCTAACAGTATTACATAAAGCATAACGCAAACACAGACTACCTGTCTTGCACAAAACAGACATCCAGGTTCTACAGCTTGAAAAAACTAGAAGCTGTGCGTACACATAGAAACATAGAATGTGACGGCAGATAAGAACCATTCGGCCCATCTAGTCTGCCCAATTTTCTAAATACTTTCGTTAGTCCCTGGCCTTATCTTATAGTTAGGATAGCCTTATGCCTATCCCACGCATGCTTAAACTCCTTTACTGTGTTAACCTCTACCACTTCATCCACTACTCTCTCAGTAAAGTAATACTTTGCCCCTCTAATTTAAGACCATGTCCTCTTGTTGTGGTAGTTTTTCTTCTTTTAAATATGGTCTCCTCCTTTACTGTGTTGATTCCCTTTATGTATTTAATCAACCTGGTAGGCGTCAAACCTACTAGAAACTGTTTTAACAGGTTATGGTAGAATAGCACCAGAGCAGGCTGAATCAACGTTTTTGGCTTTGTTTTGTTTTTGTAGAACCTCAAAGGACCACTATAGTGCCAGGAAAACATACTCGTTTTCCTGGCACTATAGTGCCCTGAGGGTGCCCCCACCCTCAGGGTCCCCCTCCCACCCGGCTCTGGAAGGGGGAAAGGGGTAAAAACTTACCTTTTTCCAGCGCTGGGAGAGCTCTCCTCCTCCTCTCCGCTGCTACGCTCGGCTGAATGCGCACGCGCGGCAAGAACTGCGCGCGCATTCAGCCGGTCGCATAGGAAAGCATTTGCAATGCTTTCCTATGGACGCTTGCGTGCTCTCACTGTGAAAATCACAGTGAGAAGCACGCAAGCGCCTCTAGTGGCTGTCAATGAGACAGCCACTAGAGGATTAGGGGGAAGGCTTAACCCATTCATAATTATAGCAGTTTCTCTGAAACCGCTATAATTATGAAAAAATGGGTTAACCCTAGAAGGACCTGGCACCCAGACCACTTCATTAAGCTGAAGTGGTCTGGGTGCCTAGAGTGGTCCTTCAAGAGTGTGGAAATTAAAAAAAAAATTAAAAAAAAATATCTTCTTGTCCAAAGGACTGAAATAGTAAATCAATATACTTGTCCAGACACACAAAATCATTTCAGATTGGGGCACCTGCCAAGAGCCCTGGACTTAACTTCAAATTTACGTGAATTAAATCCGAATGAAAAACTGACAAAAATAAGGTGATCTGGAAAAATACTTCAACTCTGCGGTAGTCACAACTTTTGCCTCAGTTTTTCCATTTAAATTTAATTTGTGAAGAACCTAGAATGCTTTGCTTCCGATAGTCTCTCCCTCAGCCCCCTCATACTGTGTGTGCGCGCGAGAGAGATATATGTGTGTGGCGCATGCACTGTGTTTGTGTGCTCTGTTTTGCTTAGCAGAGAGGGGGCTATGATCCCTGGTAATCTAGTTGGCATTAAAAGCCCTGTGGGTCGAGTGGGGGAGCGTTTGGTCTCTGGATGCAGACCACAGTATTCACTCCCTTGCAGCTTTGGCACTCAAGGAGTCGGAGTGTGGGCTGGGAATAATCGATGTCCGCTACAAAACAACAGCAATTACTGTGGTCTGCATTAAAGGGACACTATAGTCACCTGAACAACTTCAGCTTAATGAGGTTGTTCAGGTGAGAACTATAGCTCCCTGCAGCCTCTCTCATGTAAACACTGTATTTTCTGAGAAAATACAGTGTTTACATTGAAAGCTAGGAACACCTCCAGTTGCAGTCACTCAGAGTGAACCAGAGAGACTTTAGAGTTGATGGAGGCATAATATGTGTCCCTATTGTGTTAAAACTGAACTGCACCTGGAACTACATATTCTGTACGTTGGCACGCATGAAATGCCAAAATATGGGTACAATTTTAATGCTTGCAGATTTGGTACTTTCTATAGTTAATGTCCATTTAAATGTAAGGTTTCTCAGATATTTCTGCTTACACCTGCTGCCATCTAGTGGCCACACAGTTTAATGTTCAAAAATAAAAGAACACATGCAACTTAAACTGGCCCTGTCCTCTTTTTTTTTTTGTTTGTGTGCCAGGTCTCAATATTTTGATTGTCCTCTGCCCATGATGATTACTGTTTGCACTTCTGTGGGATGCTTTTTACTGATGAATTGTGGATAAATGTGATTGAGAACTGAAACAGAACCTTGGTTAAATGTATTCTATAGTGTTAGGGATACAAATCAGTGCCCTCTGATCCCCACTTTACATGACAACGGATCACCGGTCTGTCTCCTTCGACAGAGGGGGTGGGGAGGGTGGGCCTAAAGCGCATTGGCGGC